>OX459029.1:129343837-129998139 GCA_949775025.1 Tricholauxania praeusta | reverse complement strand
TTTGTTTAGGAAAGGTATTGCTGTTGTTTTTGATGAGGCTTATCTGTGGGTAAGTCTGATGTGCCAAAAAGCATTCTCTGGAGAATTCCAGCCAGTTTTTTGCAGTCACGCAAAACAATAGATTTGCGTTTAGTTCTCGAGCAAGTTATAATGTATGATCTTTAGATATTTTGATAATTTTGGGGTAGGCTTTGATTTTAAATCTAAATCCATCAGGCCACTAATACATCTAAAAATATTGAGGAGCAGAACTTCCTTTCCTCCAGTGTTCTTCTTATTTCAGTCACGATTCTATGTACTTATTGCATTTTACTCGAAATGAGTGGGTAGTAGGCTTATCAGTCGGGTCTTTCTCGGACGTCGGAGTATTTTGATTACAGATTTTTTTCATGCTTTGGCAAAATAGTCAAGTCTAAGGATGGTGTTGAAGACAAGTCGAAGAATCTTGTTGAAGATTTGGGTCTGACATCATCCTTACGGTCACGGATTTGGTGGCCATTTTTTGTTTATTTACTTATTCAATAATCATATTAGAAACTTCTTGGATTGAAAATCGTATTGGGCTTAAAATACTGTTTAAGAAAATAGAGTTGCGTCATTACTTAAGAATTCGGCTTTAACGGTTCTTTTAACCTTTAATGAACAAAAACGTACCATTTTATGCGTCGCTTCAATCGCCCAATCAGCATTTGGTAGTCGAATCGATAATTTGTGATCCACAGGCTGTTTACATATTTGATTGAGCTCCAATTTTTTGGAGTTTTTTATTATAATTAGATCGTCAGAGTAGAGATAATGAGAATAAATTGTTTTTGTCTGACGTGACGTTATCTTAGAATATCATTAGAAGCAAATCAAAATTTTACCGATAATTGGTATTTGTTTGCTATTTTGCATTTATTCCACGGTTAAATGTTGTTGTAGCAAAAGTTTTGCGATAAGACTGCAATTGCACAATTACCCATAGGAATATAAATTGTAAAGTGAAGGTGCTCTTAGAAATAAACAAAAAACTGAATTCGTCGTGAACTTGAACTTTATGGCCCGATATCTCGCCATCGTAACTAAGGAAAGCTTTGAACTCTTTAATTTAAATAATTTTGAATATTTATTTTTAATAATACAAGTAAGAAAAAACTGTTGGTTATCTTTTAATTTTTCAATTAGGGTGAATGTTTCTGTGGAAATGTCCATGTCTTTTATAAAGCAGGATAAAAAAAAAACATATACTCCTTCAAATGCGATGAAAATCTTTTTGCCTGCATCTTTCAACAAATTTAGTTGACACGTACAGTGGTGGACACGAATTTAACACACACTGCAGTGGTAACTTCATGTTGAAAATATTAATATTATAGTCCAAGAATTGTAAACTAATTTTTTTCCGTGAGTGTTGCTTACAGCAAGATGCTGAAGTACCGTTAATTTAAATGGTTGTTTTACTCTAATTTTCCACATATTACAAACATTTGAAATTAACGCGCCTTTCAAGTTGGCCACAAATTTAGCACAATTTAAAAATATCGCTGATTGTTTTTTAAATTTTGTTTGATTTGTTTTATTTCGTACGGTATGCTTCAATTATATAATTTTGAATTTAATTTTAACAAAAAATATTTTAAGATATAGCAAAAGAAGAGTGGTGTTCAGAGATTCGCCGGCAGGTAATTCATGAAATGAAAAATAATGATAGCACAGTTGCAGAAATCAGTCGGTCCATTAAATGTTCCAGAAAGGTGGTATAGAATACATTACAACGCATACAGCAGTATGGGAGCATTAAAAATGTAAAATAGTGTCCAAGAAAGCGTATAACAATAGCGAAAGAGGACAGTTTAATTCATAGAGCTTCACTTAAAGACCATTTTAAAAGCTCCATTAAATTTAAAAATAAAGTTTCGTCAGAATTCGGCATGAATGTGTCCTCCAGAATCATAAGAAGGCGTTTAAATAAAAAAAAATACATGGATGCATAGCCCAACATAAACCACTTGTGTCACAAAAAAATATTAAATGAAGAATCGCGTTAGCAAAAGAATATTTGATCAAACCGATTAATAGATATAGCCAAATAAATCGATAAAGTGCCGAAAAACGGGTTTTTTGAGGATATCTCGAAAACTATTCTTAAGAAAAAAAAAAATGGTTGCCATTTTTGAAAAATTCGCCCCAAAATACATGGAAAAAAGTCTATAAGAAACCCGATTCTTTTTCTTGTAAACTAGTGTTATTGATTTTTTTTAAAAATAACAAACATTTTATGTATTTCTCGTCCGCCCGGTACAACTATAATATTTATACCGTCAAAACTAATTGAGGCTCCACGATTTTTTTGACGAATTATAATTTGGAAGGGTTCAATGCATCTCTGTAATTTTTTTTTAGATTTTTTCGAGGCGGCGCAAATCATAAAAACTCAATTGTTGATAAAAAAAATGCTAATAAACAACAAAAATGCAAAATTTTTGCAACTTTTTTTTTTAATACATAAGTGCATCTTATCTACAGAAATTAAAAAATTTCGTCACGATCAGTCAAGCAGTTCAAGACTTATAGCATTTTGAAAAAAAAGTTAATGAAAACTGTGATTAGCAATAGTTATTACAAAAACAATTTTTTTTAAAAAATTTTTCAGTACACTTATTTCTACCACTTGCAGCTACTGATTTATATAAAAAACTTAGAAAAACATTGCAGACATGTCGGTTTCACGTATTCTGACCCAATAACGAAAAATACATATTAATTCGTTCAATTTAATTAAGAAACTTAACATAAATGAGCTCAAAACATAAAATCTATCAGTTAATTTCAAAGCATTTTAACTGTCAGTTCACTTAAATCTCACTTTTTGACATATTCAACTAAATTCTCTGTATGGTGGTGTATATTCAGATATCAAATGTACCCCTTTGGCAGAAGTCAAATGTGCCCCAAACGTTCAAGAGGCGTTTTCCTATTTTTTTATTATTATTTTATTTTCACAAATCACACTTTAATTGTGTTGTTACTTAAATGTAATGCTAACATATTTTGCCACTCAATTTACAAAAACAACCACAAAACGCTTACCTACTTGGTATCGAAAATTACATCAGGGATCGCGAAAACAGAAAAACTCGTGCTACTCCGAAGGGAGTTGAAGAAGAACTGTCAAAGTTCATAACGTTTTTTTAAGTCAAAGTAGGTTGCTTTCTGCATTTAAACTTTTTGGCGCCTTAGTCGTTTTCATACTGAAATTGGCAAAGTCAAATGTGCCCCAGTGTCAAAGGTACCCCACTTTCCCCTACGTATCAAGTAATTTGATGTATGTATTATACATATATATGATTTTTAAAAAAAAATTCGGGCTATTCTAAAATTTCAAGTCTAATTTGAAGTGCGGTTTGTAAAAGAATGACCGACATGTTTATGTTCGAGTAAAATCTACTTCCCATGAAATGATGCTTTGATTTAATTTACATAGATACAGTTTTAAATAAACGAAGTGCATGAAAGTTTCGCTAAAAATACATTTTTTTTCCAAAGTTTTGACGTCATAGGAAAAAACATATATTTACAATTGTAATTGGGGCAAGAATATAATTAATACAATTTTATTAAATTGGAACATAGCATAGGCGTTTTTTTAATATGTTGCATAGTGCTGTAATTTTTTGTTTTTACCTTATCGCTTTTACCGCTTTTTATCTGATCGTTTTCACATTTGTAACTAAAAATTTGATATCAGAAAAGTAAAATACATTTTTCAAGTCTTATAAATATTTATACTTACAGAAAGAAGAAGAAAAAGCAGTTAAACTGACAGCACGTGAAAGACGGTTCATTAAATTTTCCTCCGTAGAATTCGATGGCCAGCTCTATATGACGCCACAGGACTTTCTTGATTCAGTAGTTGAGCAAGAGCCAAGACGTAAATTAAATTAATTAATTAATTGCTCTGTTTCTACATTAATAACATGCATTTTTTTAATAAATTAATTTGAACTACAGCACGTTTGAAACGTCGTAGTCTATCGCTACAGGAAGTACAGAAAATAAGTGAAAACACACCGGCATTGAAAAAAGGTTCCGTTACAATGTTCAGAAACTTAAGGGATAAAGGTGAGTTTAGTGTAAATAGCACAAAGTGTTGCAAATATGCTTTAAGTTTAGTGAACACCTAGAATCTCATACATATATAGGGTGATCCAATACGAAGTCCCTTTTCCAACTGGGTTGTTCTGACAGCTGTCATGTGTCAAATGGCTTGTCCATATGACGTTTGTGTTCAGTATTCAATACGACTCAATCATGAATAGACTTACTCCTGAACAACGTTTATTAATGGTGGAAACTTACTACCAAAATCAGTCATCAGTTAGAGAATGTTATAGAGCTCTTCAACATCATCTTGGTCGTTATGAGCGCTCAACTGAGTGCACTATTCGTAACACCATCACCGAATTTCGAACCAATTTTACACTATTGGACATTCACCATTCAACCAGAGTGCATACAGCCAGTAATTTTGAGAATATTTCTGCAGTGGAACAGATTGTTCGTGAAAACCGTGAACAATCGATTCGTCACCGATCTCAGGCTTTGGGCATCTCTTATGGATCATTGTGGCGTATCTTGAGGCGTGATCTTGGTCTGAAGGCCTATAAAATACAGCTCGTACAAGAATTGAAGCCGGCTGATATTGGTTTCGATTTTATTTCGGTTTAAAACAAAGAGGGAAGCACTTATTGGATCACCCTTTAGTATATTTAAGAGGGGACAAATGACCTCAGAAAGCTTTTAAAATGTAGTTCAAGGACTATCAATGAACAAACCTACATCATTTTGTAATGGATGACATTATTAATTTCGATAAGTCTCTGTAACTTTGTCAAAGGCTCGCTGCTAAGAACGCATGCGTGTCTGTACTATTTGCGCTCGAAGATGCAAAAAAAAAAAATTATGAAAAGTAGAACTTCGATTTAAATCTCGTAAAAATTAAACGAACAATACGGAAAAATTATGGCGCAAAAAAGAAAACGAGCCAAACTGCACCTATGAGTAATATGCAATGATTTTCCCTGACCAAACTCAATTTCGTCACAAATTTCAATCAAATGAAATTAAAATGACCGTAAGAGGCTTGCATTTATTATGTGTCTTGAATGTGATGTAATATTAAAGCTGACTACTCCTTTCTTGTCACACTTTGATCAGGGCCCTACGATTGAAGGGCGATTGAAGAATTGTTTTGCAACTTTTTTTAAAAAAAAAAACTTGTTTTCTTTCTCAGCACTTTCAAATTGATGAACAAAAAATACTCACTTTTTACAATCTCTAAACCCTAGCTAAGCAAATAATTAACATGTGCTACTGCTTCGCAACCGCTTTAAATTGATGAGCAAAAACGTCTAAAATAAATGCTATTGATGACTAAATTAAACACATTCAACCTCATATGTATGTATGTATATCTTTAAAATAAGAGTTAACTTAAAATTTTGTAAAAAAAAGAAGTGTTGTCTGTGTATTTATAATTAACGAAATTATCGAAAATATTTTAGTTTAGATATTATATTTATTCAGAGACTTTTCGAAATTCATAGAGAGAAAATATAACGAAATCTTTGTTGGGTTATTTTATTTGAAACTTTAACTTTTTAAAATGTACTTTTTTTCTCTCCGTAGGAATTATATCATATACTGAATATCTGTTTCTATTGTCAATACTAACAAGTAAGTATCTAAGCTAAAGAATTAAAAAAAAAAAAAAACAATCCAGATACATAAATTTATTTTTTATGTAGAGCCTACGTCTGGCTTTCGCATAGCTTTTAATATGTTCGATACGGACGGCAATCATCGTGTTGATAAATCAGAATTTCTAGTCGTGAGTTGAAATTTCATGTATTTATTTTTAATTTGAATGAATTTCCTTTATTTCTTGGTTCTAAAACCTTGGTTATTTAATTTTTTTCTTTTAAGTACCTTATGATTTTTTTACATATTTTATCTTACTCACATTTAGATACGACAAATTTTGGGTGGTTCTTTAAGAACCCATGAAATTGATGAAGAAACACGCAAAGTTGTAAGCATTGCACCTTATTTTCTTATACATACATCACATATATCAAAAACACAAATTTTTCTTGAGATAAGTAAATACCTAAATAGCTCCAAGAAAATAAACAGGTTTTGTTTTATATTTCTACATTCAATAGGCTAATAATTTGATTAAAATAAAACTGAAATTTATTTAAAAATATAAAAATAAAATTTTTAGCTAATGCGTTTAGTTTCGGATGTTGAACAAGCTAAAAATTTACGCGTTAAAAGAAAACCAAAGCAGTCTGAAAAATCTTTTGTAAGTTCAATTCTTAATATACACTACCAAAGTTTGTGTTAGTTAAGCATTACTTTCTAACATGCGTTTTGAATGCTTCGCCAAGTCTGTTTCAAACAGACTTTACTAAAATGTTGTTACATGTTTTGCTTTAGTCGTTATCTATCTACACTGCATATATATATTTGTATGTATGTATGTATATCTATCTAAGGATAAGATATCGACTATCAGAAATTTCTACTAAAAAAGTTGACAGTAAACACCCAGCTCATAAAGCAGAAGATTATTCGAAAGGTATTTACATTTTAATCGATCTTAACTCAAGCGGATATAATAAAACTTTTTTTAATTAAGAAAAAGAATACTTCTTTCCAGTGACGTCATTTCATCAAAAGCTTGGGGGGTTCGAGAATTTAACTGATATATTAATATGACATTTTCAATTAATAGCATGCGATAAAATTGGTATATTACTTAGTTAAATAAATCTTCTAAAAATTAGACGAATCTACAAAATTGAAATTTTGTCAGTGTATAATTCTACCACGATTAGATGTTTTGATAATCGATATATTGAATTATAGTATCAGATCCTGGAGGACAATTTCCTCCCTCCAGCCCTACACAGTTGACGCCGTTGCTCCTTCCAAAACTAGATTTTTGTTTTCTTAAATTTTGTAGTTAGTAATGTAATCTGATCGATTGAACAAATTATTTACTTATTGCACAGCAATTAAATCGTCTGCCTCTAAGTAGGATTGTGCAAAATATATCGATTATCGATATTTGCGATATTTTTTTTCGATAATTATCAGTGATATATTTTATTTTGATGTATCGAAATTCGATTTAATTTTTCGACTATCGAACTCGATATTTTTGTTTAAAGGTAGCTCTGTATCAAATTGAAAAAACACTCGTGTGATCCTAGCCTAACAAGGTAATTATCTTGTTAAACTCAAATAAATGCAACCGTGAAAAGCTACAGCATCTCTGTAAAGAACAAAAGATGACAAAACATCTGAAAATGCGCGGTTTTTCATGATGCAACTAACATGGTTATTGCATCATGTCAACCGATCAAATCAACTGAATATGGACCGTCGCCAAAGTAGGCAACATAAACTATCGAATTTTCGCCAGCCATATACCTTTTCAATACAAGCGGCTTGATAGTCTTGTCAGCTGTTGAGAACTCCCGCATTTTTTGCGCATTTCATTGAATATGTGTATGACTAGAATCTCTTGTAAATTGCTTATTAATATCAGCATTTGAATTACAAGCTGCGGGGTCTACAGTGTTCTACCAAGAAATTTCGCCATCATTCATAGCAAGTTCTTCACCGTGATATGTTACGCTGGGTTCTGTTAACATTATGTCCAACATAATGATTTCATCAGTATTTTCAACACTGGCCGAACGTCGTTGATCATGGTTACCAATCACCCAATTAGCTGTTCGTCCTATAGGCATATTTGTTAACCATGCATCTACAGAATTATTTTACTGTGGTGCGGTAAAATCCTAACTCAAACCAGTTATTAAATGCAAATTAAGGGCAATTGTGCGCCCTTTACAGTTGCATTGTATAATTCGGTGGTGCATATGTTTCAATTAGCAGTACACGTGTATTACCATCATTTATGCGTCCATAACTTGACACCATTGATAGACAATATCAACTGTTTTTTAGTAGTAAAAACATAAAATCAAGAACTTACAAATCGCAAAGAGTATCATGCCGAAATATAGCATTCTGCTGCCTTCGGATATTCCAACACAAATAAATGCTGGTACTACAAGATAAAGACCATATAATTGGCCAATTCTTATCTGTTGCTTCGACAGTGCATTAATCCCACATAGCAAACTGAAAAACAATTTGAATTCATATTTACAGAATTTCAATGCTAAACACGCATAATAGTGCTTGGAACGCCATTTTTTGCATTTTAACTTTTTCGGCAAAAATATCGGCTTTCGATTATCGATATACCCGATATTTTCTTCTCGATATATTTCGATACAGTTTCAAAATATCGATCATCGATATTTCGATAATACATATTTTTTATTTGCCCAACCCTACCTAAGGAGATTGTAAATTGTCTGTTTTTTAATGATTAGGCTTATCTTGAGAATCAATTACATCTGTCACATGATTGAATAATTCTAAAATTTATGACGCCATCTACATACATACATAAAAGCCGACAAACGAGAACACAAACAGGCAAGAAAAAACTTTTTATTTTAAAATTGTGCTTATATGTAAAAAAAAAATAGTAGGGCTAAATATATTTAAAAACTTTTGCTGTACATTATGTATGCCTTTTCTTCAACGCTTCCTATATACAAATAAAGTAGTAAGTAGAAACAGCGAAAAATGGAACCAAGACCCCTAAGACCTCTATTCTGTTTCTATACTTACATATATTTCTTTTAGTTTTTCTTCGTTACTTTTTTTTTAATTTGAATGCATTGCTTTTTTATAAGTTTAGTTCAATTGCTTAGTTTTTATTAATATGAGTTTGTACGCTTTCGTTTAGTTCAATCTACCTTACTTTAAAAAGTTCTTGAATTTGTTAAGCTTTTTTTTAAATTATTTTAGTTTTGTATTGATATTGATTTCTATCAAATAAGGGTTGATTTTTTAAGTTAAAGAGCTAGCAATCAAAGCATCTGTTCAGAATGATTTTCTAATACCATTTCGGAGTCTGGCTAGCAAAGTTCTTTGTTAAGATCCTGTCCTGAATCTCGAAGCAGTCAAGAACAGACATTTAAAGATCTTTTCTAAAATTGTTTCTTATATTTCCATGATATGTGAAACGAAATTTTTTTTTTTTACTCATGGCATATTTTCTTTTTATACGAGTATTTATAACTTTTTCTTCTTGCTGAAAATATGGATCTTCATGACTTGCCAACCAGACCTTTAAATTGATATCATTATAGTTTTTTCAAAATAAAAGATCAATAAAATTTTCATCATTTAACTGAATATTAAAAAATCGACCTTATTTCGTCTGATTAATATATATGACGTTTTTTGTAACAAACCATTTTTTACATTAAATCAATTATGTGCAGATGGAACGTATATTCAGCGGAGCTTGGAGAGGTAAACATGGAGAAGCTACGGACAGTGAAAAAGAAAAAGAAGAAACTAAATCAGAAGAGGTCTGTAAACATGTATTTTTTTAATCTTGTAACTTATTTAAAATAAAATTAAGCACTAAAGAACTTCTTTAATTGCTACGTGAAAAATTGCGATAAGCGACTTAAAACTAAGTATTGAGTGAGTCAGTAGAGACCTAAAAAATCACAATAAAACTTTTCTGCCAAGCTTTTCCAGTTTTTGGCGGGTCAACTAAGAAGATCGATCTTGTATTGCATTAAAAAATAAAGCTTTTCCTGTTTATTAATTTCATTTGTCCTTAAGCTGTAGTGATAATACAGTCCAATGAAAAAAATGTCTTGGTTCGAGAAAGTCCTTTCAAAAATAAAATTTGGGAAAAATGGTTGCCTTGGTGCTAGAAAGTAAAAAACCCTCTGTATCTGGTGGCAGTTAAAGTTTTCAAGTACAACGTACCTTTGAACTTGCATTTTTAGAGTACAAGTAGCAATTACTTTGCATGGATACTGACATTGCGGCTTACTATACTTGACTTCTGCCATTAGTCTCATTATTGTACCCCAACAATTAAATATAGCGTTTAAAAAAGCCGTAACTACAAGTTTTGTTTTTTGTTACTTATTGCATTCTAGGATGCTTATGTCGATGACGAAGAAGGTCTACAACGGAAGCACAAAGTGGATACAACACTGCAAGTGCATTTTTTCGGTCCAAAAGGCAATCGTGATCTCCACTATGAGGGTTTTCATCAGTTTATGGACAATTTACAAACAGAAGTTCTAGAATTGGAATTTAATGAATTCTCCAAAGGTAATTTAGCCATTACAGAGGTTGATTTTGCTAAAATCCTACTGCGTTACACTTATTTGGATACGGACGAATATGATATGTTCTTGGAACGCTTATTGGATCGTGTTAAGGATGAGCGTGGTATAACATTCAATGAGTTTCGTGATTTCTGTCGTTTTTTAAACAATCTGGAAGACTTTGCTATAGCTATGCGTATGTACACTTTAGCTGATCGAGCCATTTCAAAGGGTATGATACATTTTGTTTCTTTCTTTACAATAGTTTGATTTTAGATATTCAAAATTTATTTTTTTTTGTTTCTATTTCAGATGAATTTTCTCGCGCTGTTAAAATTTGCACTGGCTTAAGTTTGACCGGACATTTAATTGACACCGTTTTTGCTATTTTTGATGAAGATGGTGATGGTTTACTGTCATACAAGGAATTTATTGCCATTATGAAGGATCGTTTGCATCGCGGTTTTAAAGTAAGTGGTCATATGCTTGAGTACAATGAGTATCTTGACGATTATGAAGAGCCTGAATATCCCATGCTTGCTATGTGGCGTTCCAGAATATGTCGTATATTAAATTACTATATTATTGATGATTATATAAGGCGATTACATTGAGCAAAAAAAATTTTTACATTAAGTTATTTTTTGTTTCTTCCATTTATATTAAGTTTATTCAGTTCAATCGTTTTTTTTTTTTTTTTTTTTTTTTTTTGTTACTTACAAGTTTTTATATGTTTAATTAAGCATTATATGTAAAAGCCTGTGCGAATTTTGGTTCATCCAATGCTTATAGTAAATGCAACACAGAAATTGCAGCTTTCACTTCTCTTATCTGGAGAGGATAGAAACATTTTTATTTTTTTAGCCTAAGGCGTTATTTTAGAATACATAAATCATAAACCCAGGCCCTAAATTCTGCTTTATGTGTTTATTATTATTTACACACACACTCATTCGGCCTTACTAATAAAATTTTATTAAAGAAAATGTTGATAACTTAATGTAAAAGTTGTATCAAAGTCGAATTTAATTGATTGAATAAAATCTATTGGTAAGGACGGTTATCTATGCGTAAAAGTTTCATGCTTAACTTTGCAAACTTCAATTCATTTTGTAAGCATGTCGTTTTATAATAACATATAAGGCATTTCAGGCAAAGCGGGCAATGAAAATAAAGTGAGGTCGTGAAATTTTTTTATATTCCGGTAAGTTATACATCTAGTAGACATAAATGTGCACACATCATTTTTTTTCGTATGAGGCTTAATTGTCAAGTTATGGGCTTCTGAAGAATTGGCGAAGTTTAAGTACCGTCATTTTTGAACGCTGTTATTGGAATCTAGGAATTTATAATAATATATAAACAATATTGATTTAACTAGTAAAAAGAATGCTCTTTTTAATTCTTTAGTTAAATTAATTTATGTATGGAAAACCGAAAGTACAAATTTTAAATCAAATTTTCAGTAACTTCGACATAATATTTTTTAAATATTTTTAAAGCCTTAAGTATATAGATGTTTCACAAAAAAACTTTTAACGTGATCAATATTAGTTAAGGAGATATATAAATTAAAGTACTTAAGAAAGTGTCACATCCCATACAATGTGCGGCACTTATGCACTTCAATTCATATATCTCGTAAACAAATATAGATCACGTTAAAAAACTGGTATATTTTATGCTTTATTTTAAAGTTAAAATAAAAAAAATAAAATATGTCGAATGTACTTCAATTCTGAGATGAAATGTTCACTTCCGGTTTTCCACAAGAAAAAAAAATCAAATTTCCAATCTGATTTCATAATTGAAAAGAGCAGTAAATGTCCTATTGAAACCACAATGTTTCATATTTTACTAAAATTTTGTTAAGTTCGCAAAACCGCTTCCGAAAAATCCATTATTCATGTTACCTCAATTTTTGGAAGTCGACAACTTGAAAACTAAGCTTTATATAAAAAAAAAAAAATTAGTGTTTACACCTTCTAGAAGTACAATTAAGCCGAATATGAACAAATTACTAAATCTCATTTCTTTTACATTGTCCGCTTCGCCTGAAATGCCCTATGTATTATTTTTTAATATTAATTACAAAAGCCTTCGGCCAATTTTTTATGATTTTTATTTGTATCAAAACAAAGTATCCTGATTAAAAATATCGATTAAAATGTTCAATTGAACATACATACATATTTGTACATGTGTGTATTAAAACATATGTACATTAAAATCAGATAAATTGAACGAGGGCTTTTTCTAAATATTAACTTTTATACCTATTATTTATTTTATATTTAAGCTGTTTAGCTTGCTAAGCTCTTACAAATAAATCAGCCTTTAAAGCTGTTTTCTTTTTAATTTAATTTTAAGCTAAAATTTTTAATTTAACTTTTTTTTTCAGTTAATAAAACAAAATTTTTTTAATTATTACCAATTGGCTTTTTATTGTTTTTCTTCATTTTGCGTTTTTAGCTTTATTTTTTTAAATAATTTTGGTTACTAATAACAAGTTTAATAACATTAGTCAGTTCCGACGTACACACAAACTTTTAATTTTTGAAAAAAACGTCCTAGATGTAAATGTACTACAAAATGTACCATTGCTCATCACTCCAAGGCTTAGTTAAACTTTGCGCACGGCAGGGTAAATATTGTGGGAGCCGAGGCCTAAATTTCTATATGATTTTATCGCTTGGCAGGGGTTGAAAATCATGAAATTCTAATGTCTGCCATTGCGTTGCCTCTGCGTTATTTATTGAAAGCCCTTTGAAACTTTAAAAAACAGAAGGTACCATAAACAATTTTATCGCGTCTGCCTTTTATATTAAGAAATATGTCTATTCACAAAAAGAGATGAATGCAAGAGGCAGACGTTTTAGTTGCCGCGTTTAAGAGTAATTAAATTTTTTGATGTATACAAAATTAAGTGATTTTATTGTCGGTAGATTGCGATTATATAAATAGGCGGAGAGCCGGTTGTAGAAAAGTCGAGTGTATAATATTACAGGATGAGTAGTATGCCAAATGATAGAACTCGATGAGCCTAAATAGAATATCTAGGGTGTCAAAGCCTGTTCCGATGGCCGAAAATGCTCGAATTTTAGCCAATTTTGTTGTTCTAATTAAAACTGTAGTACATAACAGCTCGAAATATATGCCAAATGATAGAACTCGAAGAAGCCTAAACGTAATACATGGGATTGCATTGTTGAATCCTGTCTCAAACATTATTTTTACCGGTTTTTTGGGTCAATTTTTATTAATGAAGATAACAGCTTGACTAACATGTACTCCCTCATTAAGTATTAGTAAGGGAGGTGCTGCATTTTTGCGAAGAATTTTATACCGAATAAATTTCATTTTCAGTAGTTGATTGATCTTCAATAATCAGCACAATGAGCGTCAGTTACCGCACCCGGAGTGTTGTCTAATTGCTAAGAATATATTCATACCATGCAAATTTACAAGATAATTTTTGGGATCATTTTAACAAAAAAAAAAATAGTCAGGGTGTTATCTTTGGCCTCGCCATAAATTAAATACCCTACACCGCGTCAGCAATAAAAGTGCGAGTAAGTTTTAAATTTTTATTAAAGGATATTTCTTCCACCAGGTTAAGTGCTGGATTATTTAACTACATTGAATTTGGCAACATTTACCTAAGTAGCTTTAATTATAGCGTATTAAATATTGTATGAGAGGATCAACGCCCTATTGTTTGTGTGCAATTTGGTTAATACACTTTAAGGTTTTTACTTGTATAAGAAGTATGTGATCACACAAGAATTTGGTTCACGGAGAAGCCACGTCCACTGCTATTGTTTGTGCCACTTTTGTTGTGGAGATACTTTATAGCCGTTTTAAATTTCATTACGATTTCATCATTACTCTTCTTACTACAACGGATCAAATAGTTGTAGGCGGTGCCACTCCTCTTAATGAGCTTTGTCACTATAGTGACTATGTTGGTGGCGGGGTATCATCTCTTTAATTTTCAATGCAACCACTTTTTGGTTACTATATGACATTTCTGATTTGAATTTTCCTACCAAATTTCATCACAATATCTTACAAGCCTTGCAAGATATGACACAATAAAGCTTAAAATCTCGGGCGATGGCACGCCTTTCTAAAACCCTCAATGAACTTAATTTCCATCCTAATCTTAATTTCGTTCACTTGTGCAACAACATACCAAGTTTCATCCAAATCGTTGAAGTCTAGCCATATGTTTTACTAGCCTCTTCCTTTCCATTGTATAACCCGGCCTACATTATACGCAGTCCTGCAGATAATTGGGTCCATGTATAAGTACCAAGAATATAATTTTTGTTATATGGAAGGGGTCACACCCCAATGTCTAATCCTGTTCACATTTTGCGAGTAACTTTGCACAAACAATGCACATGTATGTATCAAGTTTCATAACTATAGCTACAATAGATGCCAAGATATAGCGTTTAACCTTTAGAGAACCGGAAAACCGATGTATCAGCTTTGGACGAAATCGATAATTTTTTATTATAAGCAAGATCCAGGACACTTTTGGGGTTGCTGATCACGTCCACGTCGTTAGCTCTGGGTAATTCTAAGGGGGAGTTGAAAAATTAGTTAATCTTCGGGAGTGCCAAAAAATAAAGTCTTTGTAGCGAAGGAGCTAGAGTGGAGGGTAGGGATATATTAATTGATCAAATCTGTCTCCGGATTCGTAATCAGTGACCCTGAAAACCCCTTAAGTCACATTTTCACCGAGTTTTAGCAATTTCATAAAATTTAATACTACAAACTAGACCGCAGAGCCGATGTATCGGCTCGCCCTGTGATATGAACTTTGTATATAGTTGATACCAGATACAAATTTTTGCACTTTTCAAAGGCGATGTTAGCTCTCCAAACCCGGTCGTCTAAAGGTTAATATATTTTCGTTGTATAAGAGGTGCCACGCTCCGTTGTCTTATCCCGTCCATGTTTCGTGAAGGGGGTTAGCCTAAGAAATACACGTCATAGCACCGAATTTCAAAATTTCT
Organism: Tricholauxania praeusta; assembly: GCA_949775025.1. Taxonomy (NCBI): domain Eukaryota; kingdom Metazoa; phylum Arthropoda; class Insecta; order Diptera; family Lauxaniidae; genus Tricholauxania; species Tricholauxania praeusta. Next base: position 129,982,838 of record OX459029.1, on the reverse strand, counting down.
GCTATCATAGATGCCAAGATATAGCATTTTTGTTACATGGAATTTGCCACGCCCCAATCCCATCCATGTTTCGTGAGGTGCTTAGCAGAGACAATATATATACATATGTACATCTTAGCACAAAATTTTAAGGATCCTGCTGTGTCAATATATATTCTAACACCAAATTTCAGAGTTCCTGCTATCGTAGACGTCAAGAAATATCATTTTACGTGTTTTTGTCATAATGAAGGTGCCACGCCCATTATTTATATCAACATAAAATCTAGCCTGTGTTACTCAGAGATAGTGTAGGTTTCCATTAGTAGAAGAATATTTCGAATCTGTTCAGTAGTTCCAGAGATTAGTTTTCTACAGTTCCTATAATTGTAATAATTTTCTAAAAATGTTGAAGTCTTCATTTCAATTATTTATAGCTCAAAGAAAAAAGATCAAATTTTGAAAAACCTTTATTCCCCCACTGAAATGTTATTAATTTCAAATAATGTAGTAAGTATAAGAAATATTTTAAGAAAAGTTCAAGTCTCGACATTTTTTTCGCATCATTGACTTGTGGCTATTTTGCCATAATAAATTTCTATGTTGATAGTCAAACAGACTTTATAGCTCCTTTAAGGCGCTTAATTCTAAAACAGTTGAGAACTGTTACAACTCTCTTAAAGATCCGATCAAAAGGAACTAACGGCGTTGCAATGACAAAGCTACTATCATCGCTTAGTTGTACCAGTACCGCTTTAATTTTATTATTTTAAAAAACCATTCATCAATCGCTCTCCTTAGTGGAAAAAACGCGGCTAACAACCATTGAAACATAACTGGGCAGGCAACTCCATAAATGAGATTTAAAAAATTTTTAAATCTCACTTCAATAACTGGAACTTCCGTTAAGGCTGAAAGTCCAATGTCAAGTCAATAATCTTCTCTGTGGACCTAGTCGGTCTATGTGAGGCGTTTCCTTTATGTTTCGATACCACACCTGTGAACTTACTTATACGTTAAAATTTTATCTATTGGATCTTATAGGTACCGGCAATAAAGCTTTAGCAAAGTCGAAAAATAACTTTTCTGCCACGGAAGCAAGAGTTTGTTTTTTGGGACCACCTTAAAGTTCATAAAAAAATTGGAATTTTCATATAAATAAAAATTGGTCAAAATATCGATTTCACTTTTGAAAGTTTTTGTTTGACCTCATTGACTTGGTATTATATTCCAGTATATCCTGCCATAGGTGGCGACTATGGGCGGGCAGGGCACTGTTTGCCCTTTAAAAAAATATTTGGTGGGGCATTGCCCCCCAATATTTTAGAGAGCTAAGTTCCATATTTGAAAACCCAGTATGTACTAAACCCAGTATATCAACCTGAAATCAATTTCCGTTCAGTCTGACAGAATAATGTTGCGTTTTCCACGTTGGGCTAGCCTGTCTGTCACGCTGGATCAGCCTTGGATAAAACTTTTCGACAGCTATGCACGTTTTTTGAAAAGTGATAAACACGTTTTAGATTTGTTACCAGAATAAATGAAACTTGTCAAATTGATGCTAACGTTGTGGAGCATCAAATATAAGGGGTGCTCAAATCTTAGATACTTTTTAAATTTTAAATAAAAGGCATAAATTGTTTGAAATCTTTAATTATTTTTATTGGAAATTAAAGCACTTCAGTTCCGGTTAGTAATGAAAAAGAAGTTCAAGTTCAAGTGACCTCCTCTGCTAGCTCGGCAGGCAGGCTGTCAATCCAAAATTTTGAATAACTTTTCCGTACTATGATGGTTCCATTAGTGATATTTCTTCGATGATGTTGTCTTTGAGGTGTTGAAAAGTTTTGAGGATTATCCGTATAAACTTTACTCTTCACAGTAGTGTTAAATCGCATAAGATTGGTGGCCAATTTACGTCTGTTTAAGGATCCTCTTACTCTTCTGGTTTTTCTATGGCCCAATTAAAGAATTACTGATCAGTTGGCTGTAATTCTTGCATTAACTGTGTCTAACTAACCTTTACATCAAGGTATTTGTGTAAAATATTAAACAAAGTTGTTGGCTTTAGGTTTAATTGTTATGAATTGATATACATGGTTCTTCCGCAACATTTGTGCTATTTGCAATATTTTCACTTAAACGACCACTACGATAACAAATTCTCCCTTTCTGATCTTGAACTTTATCAATGATCAGTTTAGGTTAGGTTAGGTAGGAGTGGCAGTTAGTTGCGAACCGACTCACTTAGACCAAATGTTGGTCCTTTGTGTTACCACAGGGTACTTGACTATACCCTCTCATTGAACCAACCTGATTTCGTAATAAAACTAAATAGCTGACCTCTTTGCAACCTATCAATGATAGTTTAGTATCACAGTTTGTCTGAACGTTCTATACCGTATTTTCAACGAAAGTTTTTTCCAACTTCTGAATTACTTTCACATTTTAAATAAGTCTTAATAATGAATACACATTTTCACTCGTATAGCGATCCCTTTGAATTAACCGGAATGTATTTAATTCATGCCTGAAAAATAAATACCTGTAAAATAAATGGCGGCAAATTTAAAAAGATACCAGACAGATATGATATAGCAAATTCTACCACTGCTTAATAAACTCAACCACCAAGGTGTTAACTCTCTTTATCCATTGATCTAAATTAACTAATTAATTAAAACAATCAACTTTTCTTTCCGTCTTTTATGAAAAAGACTGTATTTAGCATCACAAAATTAACTTCCCATTCAGCCAGCTTTCCATTTAGCAAAATTAATAACCGTAATGTAATTTAGGAACTTACAAGTACATTGTAATGAAGTAGTAAATAGCAGCTAATACAATAAAAAAAAATGTTTCTTCTTATTACTTTATTATTTTTTGCTTATTCTTGGTAAAAAAAAAACTGCTAATATGTAACTACTATTTTTATGTATTATGTTTTCAGTCTGTTGCTAAATCAGAAGGATGGGAAGCTTTTAAGCATTGCATCAAACATGAAATGAAGCATGACAAAAATCAATAAATAAAAAAATTTACAATTTATTAGCTAAATTAAATTCAACGAAACCTCTATGCTATGAAATTTATTAGCTAAATTAAATCCAACGAAACCTCCATGCTATGAAATCAAAGGATAACTGCAACATACATAGCGAGACAACAATGTTGCGTATGAGCCAAAAATATTTGTTTAAAAATTTGTTTAAGTGTTTAGAACTAGTACAATATTCTCTTCAAAATATTCAGGGTATTTTAAATTGCTTATTTTTTCGTAAATGATATACATATGCTTCTTTTTTTTTTTTGTAACTTAAACATGCATTAAAAATCTCAAAATATTTTTTTTGACTTTTTGTTAACTAGACAAATATATTTGTTTTCAATTATTTTTAAGTTTTTGTTTGTTTAGTTGTTGTTTAAAGGAATAAATTATTTAAAGCAAAAACACGGCATTTGGTTTTTTTACAAACTACACTTTATTAAAAAATATTAAAATATAGATAAGGGGCCGTTCAAGTATTACGTAACGCAATTTTCGAAGATTTTTGACCCCCCCCTCCCCCCTATGTAACGCGCCGTAACGTTTTCCTCTACCCCCCCCCCCCCCCCCCTTAAACGTTACGTAACACCCAAGTGACCATATTTACCTAAAAGTCACAATTATGTTGCGAAAAGTACCGGAAATACATGCGTATGTTGTTTATTTTCTTTATTATATCCTACACCGAGGGTATATTCACTTTGTCATTTTGTTTGTAACGCATAGAAGAGGGCGGTGGTAGGTATGAAAAAGTATATACTTAGATATATTCTTGATCAGCGTCACCACCTGAGTTGATTTAGCTATGTCCGTCTGTCTGTCTGTTCAAATCAGGTTTACGGAAAAATCAGGAAAGCTAATTGAATGAAATTAGCACACTCAGGTCAGACCTTCTTGCAGGCATCTTGCTATTGAAAATGGACGTAATCGGTTCATGGACACGCCTACCGCCCATACTCTATGTATATTTGCCCAATCCCATTTTGAAAAAAAAATGCAGCGATTTTGATGAAACTTGGTGATTAGGTGTACATTTGAACTAAATTAAGATTAGGCTAGGTTTCAAGTTTCCAAAGATTCGCGTGGCACGGTCCTAAATTTTAACCTCTATACCAACACATCTCGTAAACCGTGCAAGATATTGTAATGAAATTTCTTTATTTTTTCGACTTTTTCATCGATTTTAAATTGTTTAGACTTTTTCAACCTCTCTCAACATTAACATTTTGCATATATTTACGACTTTTTCAACAGTTTTCAACCTCTTAAACATTTCACACTTTTTTCGAATTATTTAACCTCTTCAACGTCTTTTTTTACTGAAATATATGTACCTACTTTGAGTACAGTGTAGGGTATGTGAGTTTCGGCCTGACTGAAGATAACACCTTAACTTGTTCATATTGTTATTTAATAAAAATCACACATAATGTAATAAACATTAGCTTAAAATATGTTAAAATGGCGAAAAATGAGACGAACATATTTTATTAAAATGATAAAAGTTGATGGGATCTAGAACAGCTACAGCAATAAATGAGAAAAATAAGAAATCTTTCCACGCTTACATCTCTGGTTTTGGTTAACCAATCTCGAAGATGATAGTTTTAGGACATTCTGCTTGATAAGTGCTTTAATTTAACATATCATTTATTGCTGTAAATTATCTAGATCCCATCAACTTTTATCATTATAATAAAATTTTTTGGCTGTAGCTATTCAATAAGCATACACATAAAGAAAGCGTTTCATTATACACACCTCATTTCAAATCACCACCCGCTAAAGTAGTTTCACTTCTAAAACAATGTTACGTAACGCGTTGTTCGAACCCCCCCCCCCCCTCCCCTGTAACGCATCGTAACGTTTCACAAGACCCCCCCTCCCCCCCTAATTGCGTTACGTAATACTTGAACGGCCCCTAACACACAATTGTTGTGGGGTTTTATTATGAAATCAAATATCAATATTGAGCCTTTGCTTGAATATAACACAAAAAATAGTGATTTATTAAAAACAGGAGTGCTACAAATTCTTTACTGGTGTATACAAAATCATCTTAATAGTAAGTCATTTTTTTTTTTTTTTTTTTTTGTTTTTATTTTAAGTATGTAAACTTTGCATTAATGTTTACAAAAAAATGTGTCAAATTTACATACAATTTAAATTTGTAACTACAAACATATTTATCAAATAGTATTTTATCACAGACATTAAGCGCTTATGAGTGATTATATATCAAAAATGCCTAGCGTCCATGTGGTTTTAAGGCAAAATAGAGAACAATTTTATTGATTAATATCAATTTTTTTTATTTTGCTAAACATCTGAGAGAAATTTAGGCATTTTCAATAATTATCGAAACATATATAAAAGACACTTTTTAAAAAACATATAGATTATGTTTAAAATCATTATCAGTTCTTATGATATATAGACATTTAAAATTGTTTTTTTTTTTTTTTCAAATAACTTCACAAAAATTATAAAAACGAATATGCGTCGATAATACAATAACAAATTGAAACTATTACAAAAATATTTAAAAAAAAACATTCAAAATAATTGCACATAAAAGTATGTATCCAAATCATGCTCTAATCTTATTCGTTTTCTTGCTGTGGTAACGTCCAAGTTACATTCTTTTCTTTGTTAGCATTTGTATTCATATTGATATTGTAATTATTACGATTCGATGATTTTGAAAAACGTCGAAATTTAAAATTTGCAAATACATCGCGTTTACTGTCATCAACAGTATCAGGATTTAACGTTGTTGCATCTAAATTACGTTGCAGTCCGACGCCTGCATTCGCGTTTGCCGCTCCCACACCTCCACCTACATCTTCTGTATTTGGTTTTCGAAAATTGTATACACCCTTTCGGTTTTGTGTTTTCTGTGGTTTTTCGGGAGTACGTTGTTTCTTTGGACTTCCTCCTCCTGCAGCTGCATTTTGTTTAATCAAAAGTTTTGGCTCACGCATAAGCAAAGGAAATAGAGCATCATCGGCATCGAAATATTCGGGACGCGTAAAGTTATAGTCATTATTATAATAAGTCTTAAAAATAGGCTCGTTCGAGCAAATACTAAACGCATGATAAGTATGCGATATTAATTGTGGGAATTTATTTATCCAATAATTGGTAAATTCATCTGGAATGCAACCAAGTATATTTTGAACTTCAGTTGTGAGTTCATGATAATGATGCTTCTGTATCAAAATAAAATGTTTTAAAAACCATTAAAAATATTTTAGCTAAATACATGCCTTATTCCTTAGTGCACGTAAAAGGTCACGTACACTTGCACCCATATAACCACGATACTTGCGCAAATCTTCCGTTATCAAGGGATCCATGTGGAAATTCCAATCGTCTAGTACGACAATTTTTCCATTCTTTTCCAATGATTTTAAAGGTTCCACATGGAATTGTAATTTTTCGACACGATCACTAACGTCTTGTAAAAATGCCAAAATTTTTTGATTATTCCAAAAAATTGGATGATTGCCAATACAGCGTGCTGATGGACGGTACTGAGCATCTTTATTTATCATATTTACGATTAGCTGCTCAGCTAAAATCTAAGAAGAAAATTAAAATAAAACTATTAAATACTTTTTCGAACTCATACTTTATTTTCTAAGAGCATTTTAATGCTCTTAGCAGGCCTGTATAAAGGAGTTTTTTCAAACTTCACAAACTTCACAAAATTGTTCAATTTCAAAGCGCTTCAAAACTTCTCTTTTCTTCTCTTCGCTTGGCAGAGTCTTAAAATGGGACCTATGCCAAGTGATAGAGCTCGATGAGCCTAAATAGAGTATCTAGGGTTGCCTTGCCAAAGCGTGTCCCGATAGCCGAAAAAACCCGTTTTTTGGGCCAATTTTTCTTAATAAAAAGCATGAAATTGGTGTCAAATGATAGAGCTCGATGATACTAAACAGAATATCAATGGTTGACTTGCCAAAACGTGTCCTAAACTAGGGTTGCCTCGCGTTTTTCGCGCCAATTTTTCTTAATAAAAAGTGTATAAGATTACATCATGAAATGGGTGTCAAATGATAGAGCTTGATGAGCCTAAACAGAATATATAGGATTGCCTTGCCAAAGCGTGTCCTAAACTAGGTTTTTTTCGGCCATCGGAACACGCTTTGGCAAGGCAACCCAAGATTTTCTATTTAGGCTCATCGAGCTCTATCACTTGGCATAGGTCCCATGGTGTAATCTTATACACTCGACTTTATTATGGCGTAAAGTTTGTCTGCTTCAAAGCACAACAATTTGGTCAAATGTTAATTTGGAGTTTTTTAAACCCTTTAAAATCAATTGCTTTATTCTTTTCCACAACTACAAATAATGTTTTATTTTTAGTCCAAGCTTCATTTTCCGAGTAAATAAATATTATGAGAAATTCTAAAAAAAGTCAAACGTTTTTTTCGACTTGATACGGTATATTACTATATACATACCATTTTACTTCTGGTACTCTCATCAGCTTCTTTAAGATTCACCAAACTATAATCGTTTGACAAAATATTTGCTTGACGCTTGAAAGCATCACCAAAAGGATGTTGACCATTACTTAGTACATAATAGTAGACACAACCCAAAGAAAATATATCAACAGAAGTTGTCTATAACAAATAAAAAAAAAAAACATTTAAATAGTCGTAATTGAAATATAAACAAAAAGCTAAATTACCGTTCTTTGGCCACGCATCATTTCTGGAGCTATCCATCCATCCGTACCTGTTACGCCAGAACGACGTGAAAAACTTGTTTTACCAAAATTTAGCTTTTTGCAAAGACCAAAATCCGAAATCATAACGCGCACAGATCCATTTATATCAGGCAAAGACAGAAGTACATTTTGTGGTTTTATATCACGATGCACTAAAATTTATAAAAATTAAATTACGTAAAGTTTTATGGATTTTTCATAAACGCACCAATATTCAACGAATGTAAATGATTCAATCCGGATGCAGCCTGGCGCATTACCTCCCAAACATTAATATGCGTACGTAAGTCTAAACTTCTTTCTCCTTCTGTATAATCCTGCAAAGTTGCTGCACACAATTCTACTGCTATATAACGAAATTGTCTGTCCTGTTCAGTACAAAAGTATCGTACAACGTTCTCATGGGCATCGCTTTCCCGCAACAAAGCTACCTCACGATCGGCAAGCGTGAAACATTCCGGCAGAAGACGTTTCACAGCTACATAGCGTTCCTCAAAAGTTCCTTTAAACACAAAGGTACCTTCACAACCTTTACCGAGAACTTCGTTAGAATTAAATGAAATTTTGCCAACTCGTATATGGCCATCGCCCAGATCAATGATTTCTTCAGCGCTTATATTACTGCTGCCGCTTCCTTTACCAGAATCCACTTGTGTCTTAGAACCATTCTCACTTTGATTTTTCAATTCACGCATAGCACTACACATGTACCAGAACATGCCAATCATAGCAAGCACAATTAATATAAGAACTTGATGCACTTTACCACTAGGATGTTCCATAAACCATTCATTTATGAATTTACTTATTTTTCCCCCATTTGCTAAAATTATTTTCTTGGTACGGTTAAATGTATTATTATCTATTTTTAAATCAACAATAGATGGTGAATCTGTTTGAACACCCATGTCATGTTTGCTCTTATCTCCAAGTATACTAAAACCGTTTGTGTTTGTTGATACTATCATTTCAGGTAATTCGTGTATTGTAGCTAAATCATGCTTGCCTGAATCTTTTGTAGGCGAAGGAGAAATTCGTAAATTAGCTACTTTGTCTTTTGGTGGCAGATCATAATAACCAAATATAATTGCGTTTTCATTATTTTCAAGTATATTGTTAACATAAATAATGTTTTGATCTGAGTTCACAACTCCTTCGGGGCCATCAATAAGTTTTATGGGTGGTGCAGTAGAAATCCTTGGCGTATTTTCATCAACCAGTGATGGAAATGCGTACAGCCCATGTTGATGTTCACCAACATAAAGAGATTGACTGTAATATCAAAATAAAAAGAAATTAGTATTTAAGATATTATTACAAATTTATATTTTAATTGTAACTTACAATAATCTAACAGTATTCACATTGCCGTCCTGTGATTCCTCCAATATAGCATCAAAAGCTTCATCTGATACTGTGGTAAAGGGTATACTAAGTAAGCCCTCCGATCCAAGCAGAAATGCAGCTACAACTGGAGTTTTTAAATCTTTCATCCACAAAAATTTACCGTTTTTGCGATCCAACGTTATAATGTTACCATTCGATGTAGTAGTCAAATGAATGTATTCTATATAAACATAAATGCAAAATTAATCAGAGACTTTTAAATAATGACTGAAATAAAAAAACTTTATGTTCCTAATATAATTACTCGGCTGCATCTATTCCGATCTTTCCGAACAAACGCAAAGTTTTTTATTAAGTCATTTGTTTCCGAAACACTACCTGAACGTTTAGGAGCCAGAAAACACGAAAGAATATTTTCTGAGCCTCTGTTTAGATTGCGTTTTGGAATGAAGTAAACTTTTCAAACCACTTCTAAAGGTATTTGTAATGGGTTTTTAACAAACTAAACTGCACCTTTGGATTCGTGGGGTGATTCACATAAAGAATTTGTATTAACTCCATTTCATAAAAAAATCGATCAAGTCGCGGAATCAAACGTCTAATTGTTAACAATTTTTGGTCAAAGAATCCAAGTTAAGATCAAAATTGGTTATGCTTCAGCGTTTTTTTTTTTTTAATTTGTGATGTTTTAAGCGTATCACAAATGATTTTTGATCGTATTAATGGCTACTTTGCATTGTCATACTGAGTAGTGCATGGTAAAATTGACTTGCTGCATATAATGTGTGATAGTGATAAGTTTAAGATAAAAAAAAATGTTTTGATTATTTTGACTTGCGTTTATACATTTTTTTGAACTTTTGTAATTCTATCTCACAATTAGTAACATTACTTTTAGAAATTTCGTACTACTTAATAAGACAATGTCAAGTAGCCTTAAAGAGTGTACCCGAAAAGAATTTGCAACATTGCCATGTTGGGGTTAGGGGGTTCCAATCAACTAAAGAGAGTTTTGGATCGTTCTTCTGATAGTAAATAAATTTATTGCATTAATACATATGAAAATGTAAAAATTGCTGAACATAACCAGCAATATCTCCGACACATAAACTGTATTATTTGATTGTTTCCAAAAAAAAAAAAAACAATTATTGCATCAGTCGATCAAAGTTAATTTGGAAAAAGGTTAAAAATTAACTTCGGACATGACCAGCAATTTTTCTGAACTGGAAATAATTTATTGAGCCGTTTAAAAAGAAAAAAAATTATTACATCAATTGATGGGGAAAGGTTAAAGTAAATTTTTTATTTCACTGTAACTCAACAAAAACGGATCAACGCAATAAATAATAAATATATGCGACACACATATTACCAGGCCTTTACTTTTAACTTAAAAATTGTTATAATTTCTCAATAACTATGCTAATATTTACCATATTCTTTTGAAATATCCGGCGCCATTGTATGGGAATTATAATCATAAAATGTTATATTCCACGGTTTTGTGTTTTTGTCTGCAGCTAGACTGTCAAACATCATTACTGTGTATTGTGTACGCCCCAAATAGATGGAGCGCGATGTAGCCCATCCGATTTTCTCTCCATTTGATTTCTTACTACCTTCATTATCAACAGCTTCACCAAAACTCATCACTTTTTCACGTCGTCCTGACTTTGGATCAACCAAAAACCAAGTGTCACTTTTTTTCCCAGAGTACAAAATGCCATCAGATGAACGACAAGGAGCACTTGCAACAAGCTGTGGTATGGTGTACGGTAATTTCTTTAAATCACCCATGTTACCCAACTGATAGATACTGCCATCTCTGGGATCTGGTAAAAATTGTGGCACTTGAACATTCTGTTGCTGTTCAGCCATTATAGGAGGTTCTAAAAGAAAAGTTTTATAATATGATTAGTAGTGCAAAATCGAAATTATGTAATGTAGTTGCATCTATTTTTTCCCCCTCATTGTAATAGTTTTAGTCCTATCGTACTAGTTTCATATAGTTAAAAATAATATTTTTATAAGCTACATAAGTTGGTATATATTTATTAAACATATAAACTCTAGTTACCCTAAACTACAAAAACTGAGCTATGTTCTTTTAATTTTGTAGTGTAACGTCTATTTTTGAATTTCAAGTGGAAAACTTATACGTATAAAGAGATTTTTTTTTATGACTTTCTTACTACATATATGTATCTGTAATGAATACGCGTTATTTTTGATAAAATGCTTGCCAAAGTTACTGGAAATAATAAATTGCTTTTTTTATTTGTTTTTAGTTGTTTATTACATTTTTTTTTTTTTTTTCTGAAGCCGTTCATTTAAAATTTGTACATTTAATTAAAAAATACCTAAACGAATATTACATGTGGAGCTACTTTTTAGATAAAATACATTTGGAAACCTACATTCTACTTACTCCTATGATGAATTTATTTTTTTTCCTACTTATAAGTGCCCAAACGTTCTAAAACCAATGCAGTTAACCCTGATAATTTCTGTTAAATGAAAAAAAAAACCGACAAAACTTATCTAAGAATAATATATCCAGTTTAGTTGAATGGAAATCTAATGGCCAGTTTCAATATCTATGATATTATTTTTAGGCTGAGAAAGCTCTGGTTAAATTAACTGGAGAGTTATTTTAAATCATCGTGGAATTGATCGCTAGAACAAGAAATACGTGAATCAGCAAAATTCTGGAGAATTATATGTTAGAGCCTAGTTTATTTGTAAAATTATATCAATAAATCTAATCTAACCTTTTTGATCTTTTACAAATAAATCAAAGAAAAGCATTAGAAATCCTAAAAGGCATTTGTTGTATCATAAATATACACACAAAGTTGAATTTTTAATTACTTTCTTTTGTTTATTAAACTTTTTACAATAAGCCAGTACAAATATTCAATAGGGAAAAAAACTTTAAGTTTAGTGTTGTTATCTTCCTCACATTTCTTATCAATTTTAATTACACGAACAATAATCATCAATGGAAAGACACCTATATAAAAGATTTATTGTTTTGAATATATGTATGCAAACATTAAAATAACAATAAAAATAGAACTAGTAAGCCATATATTTTAATATTCCACGTTTACAATTTTTACTTCCTAATAAAATGTCATATGGAAAACACATGATAAAGCGGCATAAACAACTGTGGACAAGAGGGCGGAATCATGTTGTACGCAGTGTTTGCTTGGCTGGCAACCAGCAATTTGTGCACGCAAAAAGGCACACAAAAAATCGTTTGCGTAAAAAAAAAACTAAAATTCGTTTTGGTTTTCATTGGTGATTGGCCAACATTTCAAATGCTTTTTTAAAAGCCGCCATTAATGTGAAATATCAAATAAAAAGTTATAACTATGGATGGATGATTCATTATTTACACTTAACGACTGACCATATAAAAAACATAATTACCATCAGCTATGGTCCAGCGTATTTCGCTTGTTATCGGATCGATCGCTGTTAAACCGCCCCCTAAAGTTGAAAATACCATCAAGGTCTCTTCATCACGAGCCAAATCGGTGCAATCCTGAAATCGAATATATTTTTTTAAGAAAACAATTCTATTGGTATTTTATTGTGTCTACCTCCTTGGCCCCACTAGATCTGCTATCACCACCACTAGAACCAGCTGTATTCCGGACACCTTCGTATGATGTTGTTGCCGTTGCTAGTACTGTGGCTGATGCAATCATAACACACCAACAGAAACAATTAAAAATCCACAATTTTTTCATTTTTATGCTTTGTTTTTGTTCTTTTATTTTAAATATTTAATTTTGCAATATTTTGCATGGCTTTCATTCAATTCACTTTTCATTAAAAATATTTTTTTAAACTTGTTTTTATTTTGCGCACCAGAAAATTTGTAATTATTATTTTCCGCTTTTGATACCACAAATTTTACACATTCGCCATTGTTTAACATATCGAACTAGTGATGTCGCTCTTGTTATGTTTCAATTATAATGGATAGTGCGATTTCAAATGCTGCTTCTTTCTCGTAAAGTTTTTAACCTTCCAATGTCAAAAACTTGATTTACAAAAACAAAGGGATGAACATAAAATTTATAGTTAGCATTTTATTAGGATAGTTCACATGATCCCTCATGCTGTCCAACATGGCTTGACAACATCAATGCTCGATCATGTCAACTCTTTGAAGTTTTTTGATTTTTCAGTTGGCTGGACAGCCATACAACCTGTGTGAACACTGATTGTCAAGCATAGTTCAAATTTTTATTTTTCAATACGATCGATAACTTCGATATGGACACTTAGAAATTTTTCTGCAATTGATGTTTGATGGCATGTTGTTTCATGTGGACGCCAAGCAATATTGACAGTCACATTTGTTGTCAAGCCATGTTGGACAGCATGAATTATGAATACTGAATCATCCTTGACACCACATAAAATTCTGTAGAATATAGTTTTCGAAATAAGAAACTTCAATGTAAATAACTTTTTTTGAACAAAAGTATTACCGCTCGATTTTTCAGCACCGGTCACTTATTTAATGAAAAGTCAAAGAAGTGACAGGCAAGCCTATAAACTTTGTTCGAAACATTCAAAATTCTATTATTAACTGTTTACGAATACTATAAACTAGTGTACAGTCTTCATATATGCGCTGCCGCTTACTCGTTGTGGTTGTAACGAACGACCCAAGACGACCGGCTACAGCAACGAGCAAACCGCGCAATTTTACGTTCGTTATCAAATAGTCAGCAAACCCTCCAGCACAAAAAGCGAATGGAATATTAAACATTTAGTGATTTACATAAAATCACAAGGCTTAATTTTACTTTAGTACAAATCCTCCAATTTTTTTGATATTTTTAACTAAAGTAGCGCTATAAGAATAAAAACAAGTGTAGGACGGATCTAGTTTCGGAGATTGCGGATATAGCTTTTATAAAAATCAGTATAACTTGGAAAACACTATAGATATCCAAAATATTGGTACCATATGAAAGGTAATTGAACAAGGCATAAAATCGGTGCATAAATATTAAAAATTTAATGTGTTTTTTTCTAAAATATGTTAATTGTTCCAAAAAAATTTATTAGCATATAATTTTCTTAGCACCATAAGAAAGCTCAATTCATTTGCTTTAAAATGATATATCATTTGTATCAAATTTTTTTATATTAACCCATTTTTTACCGGAATGTAAAAAAAAATAAATTAATAAAAATTTTTTTAAATATATGTACATATATTTATTGCCAACTAAGACTACAGTGATATAGACAACAACAAAAACAACTGAGCAGCAGTTGAAGGCCGCCCATTTAGCAGGGATGATATTGGCATAGATGTAAAAGTGTCAAAATTCGAACCAAAATAGGACTTTTTTTGACATAAGTAAGGCTTCGGTAAATCAAATCGTATATAATTATTTATATACCAAATTTTTTCTTTTTATAAATTTATTTTGTTGTTTAAATTTAATTGTTAACATAAATTTTCAATATGAACATTTAAGCGTTTAAGATTTTTTTGTATGCATATATCGCTCATTTTCTTCAATAACGTTATAACCCAAAAACGTAAAAATTCAGTTAAAATGCTTACCCTGGAATATCTGATTTTTTGAGCTATGAAGTTATTGAAGAAAATGAGCGATATATTAAAGAACTAACCATGGTGAGATCGATTTTTAGAAACTTCTTCAAAAGGAATGCAGAAAAAAACGATATATTTGCAGATTTAGCACATCGAATTTAACCTATGACTCAGATCAAAAAATCGAAAAAAAATGTTGGTGCCGAGATATAGTTAATGGTTTTGTATTGAGTATGTACTGGCAACATTAAAAATATTTTTAATTTTTTTACCTACGTGTCATTTTTGACTAACCGTGTCTTCATCGCGAAGAAGTTGTCCCAATGATCCAAATGTGTTTTGTTACATTTGTGGTGAAGTAGCAGGAGACCGACCATCGTTCGGTTTTTCGTTTTGAGGTTGAAAAAGTCAAAAAAAAATGTAATGCAATTGAATGAGAAGTCGGAAATATTTAAAAAATATTGAATAGGGTTGAAAACGCGAAAACACATAAAAAAAAATTTTAAAGAAGTTGATTATACGTATATGAAAAATGTTGAAAAACATTGAGAGGTTGAAGCAGGTGAAAAAGTTTGATAAACTGGATAGTATATTAAAGTGTTGAAAAAGTTGAAGAAGATTGATAAGCTCAGTATAGTGGCATAACTTGTTATAAGGACTGCATTCAGCGGTATTAACTTTAAAATTGTTATGAAAATCGTCGGTGCCGTTTTCGAGTAATATCGACTCAAAGTTTTCAATTATTGAAATATGCCACGACCACTATTCCGATTCCGCCCACTTTTGATAGCGTTTATATTGATGATCTGCATCCGTCTACCAAATTTTGTTGCAATACCTTAAATGGTTTGCGAGTTATCACGTTATAAAAATTAAAGTTGAGGGCTGTGCCACGCCCTTCTTAGAAACTTGAAAAACTTAAAACCTAGTCCAATCTTAATTTTGTTCACGTATGCACGAAATCCCGAAGTTTTATCAAAATCGCTGCAGCCGTTTTTGAAATAAAGTTCAGCCATATATAAATAAATATATAAACATTTAATTTTAGCTCGTTTAATAAAAGAAGATACACAGTGAAAAAGTTCAGAAAACCTATTTTATAAAAAGTGCTTATTTTGCCTACCTTAAGTCGAAAATTATGGATGAATACAAGTCGTATTGTATATATTGCGAACCCTTTATTCTTGACGACTCGCGCACCTCTTTAGGGCATAGAAAAAATTAAATTATTAATGATATCCTGCGATATCCTTCCCCAGGATATTTTTAAGGACTGAATGGATCTTCCGTGGTTTTGCAATTTTTCCTGATGATATTCATGTTGAAAATATCCCACAAGGTCTCAAGAGGATTCAGGTCGAGGCAGGCCAACCGAAAACTTCTACCCTATTGCTCTGAAGCCAGCCCTTACAAGCATTAAAGACATATTTGGATCATTGTCCTGATGCAACCTTCATTCAAGTGGCTTCTCTACATCGGCATATGGCAACATCACATCTTTTAGTATGTCAACGTACACGAAGCGATCCAGTTTCTTAAATCCTATTAATTGGCCCAATACCTTAACCAGAGAAGAGATCCCAGACCATTACACTGCCACCTCAATTCATTACAGTGGCTTTTCAATACTTAGAATTCATTCTTTCTTCTTTTGGTTTGCGTATACGCCTTATTGCACGCCCACCTCAACTGGAGTGTCTAAAAATGGAAGACTATATTGTTTTCTAACAAATTCAATTATAACTTGGAAGATTCGGAAGAAATAAGGCGTATACACAGGCCAAAAGGAGAATGGTTGAATTCTAAGTATTGCAAAGCCACTGTAAAAATGGAGGTGGCAGTGTAATGGTCTGAAATTTTTTTTCTGGTCAAGGGATTGGGCCAATTCAAGGGATTGAAGAAATTATGGATCGCTTCATGTACGTTGACATACTAAAAGATGTGATGTGCAATGCCTTATTCTCGAAATAGGTCTTCAAAATACCATCCAAATGAATGGCGTCTCTTTATAGACAGCTTTAAACGAAGTCGTTTGTTGAAGTTACTAAAATTTTTCTCGGAAATTGCAAATCAAATAACTGCTCTGAAATTGTTAATGGCATGATAGATCACTTTAATAACTTAGGATGTAATATGTCCATCAAAGTGCACTACCTTCACAGTCGCCTTGACCAATTCCCAGAAAATCTTGGATCCTATAGCGAAGAACAAGGGTAGCAGTTTCACCAGGACCTGAAAACTATGGAAGAAAGATACCAACGCCGATGGGATCACCACATGATTACTGAATATTGCTGGGGGATGCAAAGTGATAGTCCCTACTACACCTCATTCACGAAAGTCGCGAAAAAGAAAGTTTCTATTTATTTTATTTATTTATTTATTTATTACATGAAAAGTAGAGATAAATCACTAAATTACAGAAGAAAGGAGCACTAGTTACCAGGACCTTCGGCTCTCTAGATATGTATATAATTATAAGAAATACAGAACTAATATTTACAATGGTATAACATGATTTGGTTTGAAAAAAGATTTTACATTATAAAATGATTACAAATTCAGAGTTATACTACAAAATAAATACAATAAATCACAAATTATGTTTAAATTAAATTTTTTAAGTTGGTTTCTTGCAAAAAAATATTGATTTTTGAAATGTTTTCTGTAGTGGTAGATTGAAGTAAATTTGACGGAGTTATATTTTGAAAGATACTTTTCCTAACTATTCCAAAAACTGGACAAACGTCTAGAAGATGGATTACTGACAGAGAATTAGAGTTGCAATACGGACACTGTTGAGCGGTGGAACCATTTAGTAGATGACTGTGTGTAATAATTGTATGTCCAATCCGTAAGCGAACAAAGGCTTTTAAATCGTTACAGAACGTTGACGAAGGGTAGAGGGCTTTGTTTCCATCTGGATTGAATACCTTGTAGAGATGATTAAAATCCGACCAGTTGCGTTGTTTAAGATCAGACAGTTGGTTGCCAATCAGACGAAATATATCCTTTTTCTCAGCGAAATTCAAAGTGATGAGCGGTTCTAACGAAGCAGATTTTGCTCTGAGGTCAGCGGCTTCATTGCCTTTTATGCCAATATGACTTGGGATCCACATAATCTTCAGGCTTTCTTTATTTTTTCCGAGTATGCTGCGTATTGAATTGAGAAGCTGAGAGTTATAATTAGTATTCAATAAAGCTTGGATTGAACTTAGGCTGTCTGTGCAAATAACAAATTTTCCATAAGTTTTGCTTGCAAATTGAGCTGCGTGTAGGATAGCAGTAGCTTCAGCTGTAAAAACTGCGCAATATGGATGCAGACGTCCGACAGATAAAGTGTTGCTCTCATCATCAACTACAGCGAATGAAGTGCCAGAGTCAGATTTAGAACCGTCCGAGTATATGAATTTCCAGAAACTAGATTGTAAAGATGCAGATAATTCATTGTAAAGTTGACGGAAAACCAGTGGTGGCGTGTTGTCTTTTGAGTAATTTGCTAACTCAAGAAGAAAGGAGTTTTTAATACAATCCCACGGTGGAGTTCTTTTAAGTTTGGACTTCGCTGTTACTATGGGGATATTCAATTCACTTGCAAAAGAAATACATCTTACAATAGTAGATTTTTTTCTCAGGGCTTTTTTCTGTCGCACCGTTGCTTTTACCACGTTATTTATTAGAATATTATTGTTACAAGAAAGTTTTGGAATGAGCCTCAGAGTATTGTATTGCAATCGTTCTTCAATAGATGGTAAGCCGGCTTCTGCAAGGATACATTTCGTGGGAGATGTTGGAAATGCACGAATGCTTCTTCTGGCAGCGTTGTGGTATGGAGCGTATAATAGTTTTAGGTTTGTTTTTGCACAGTGTCCGTATATCGCTAGTCCGTAATCGATCTTCGACAATAACAAAGCCTTTGTGATATTTACAAGAATTAACATATGAATTTGACAATGCTTAGAAGAGAGATATTTTATAATGTTAAGTCGAACAACTAAGTTATTTCTAATATATTTACAATGCTCTTTAAATGTTAATTTATTGTCAAAAATTACTCCTAGGATTTTTAATTTGTCACAATTTGCAATAATTAAATTTTGAATTGTTAAATTAGGAGGAATACATAGTTTTTTTCTACAAATGTGGAGAGTTTTGCATTTGTTATATGATATATTAGCGCCTGATGACTTAGACCAGTTAGAAATGTCTGAGAGAACTTCAGTGAATTTGTCATAAACATGAGTCAAATCCTTACATTTTGTGAACAAAAGCACATCGTCAGCGTAAATTACATGAGATATACATTTGTGATTAAGCAAGATGTTATTTATTTCTTCAAAGGCTATTACAAACAGGATAACTGAGAGGGGAGAACCTTGTGGTATACCATTGTAAAGATAGTGAATGTCTGAATATGTATTATTTACTTTCACGCAAAAGGACCGGTTTGTTAAGAAGGCTTTGACAAAATTATAAATTTTTATTCCAACTTTCCATTTAGATAACTGTCGTAGCACGACATGAATACCAATTCTGTCGAAAGCCCTTTCAAAATCCAGGCTAAGGACAGAGGTGTGATTTTTTGTGGCGAGTGCCGTAGAAGCATAGTTTTCAAAGTATAAGAGGGCGTCCATAGTACTGTGGCCTTCCTTAAAAGCAGTTTGATGAGGGCTTAGAAAGTTGTTTGATAGTGCAAACCACATAATCCGTTTAGCAATAATTTTTTCCAAAACCTTGCCTAAGCAAGGTAGTAAAGAGATAGGCCTATACCCAGATAAGGAAGATGCTGTGTGGTTGGGTTTTAAAATTGGAATAACGGTTGCCTGTTTAAAAGTTTGGGGATAGATTCCTTTTTGTAGGATGCTGTTGAACAGAGTCACTAGCCTTTTTTTTAAAGTTGTCGATACATTTTTGAGCATTGGGTAAGAAATTCTATCTTTACCAGGAGTTTTACCTTTCAGCGATGAAATAGTTAGGTCAAATTCGAAAGTGGTAATTGGTATTTCAATTTGAGTAGCAGAAGGTGAGGTAGCAGTATTTGAATAATTGTTGGCCAGTGATTGTAATTTTTGAGAGTTGAAAGTGTGGTGAAAGTTCGAGTCATGGGAATAATTTGACCAGTAAGAAGCAAAATGATTGGAAATTTCTATTGGCGAAAAGACAGGTCCATTGGATGATTCTAAAAATTTTATTGAAGATGGAGTGAAGGATCCTGAAAGCATTCTAATTTTAGACCAGACTTCTTTGGGGTTAGTTGTTGGATTTATGGACTTCGTTAGATTTTCAAGACTCTGCCTTTTAGCTTCTTTTAATTTCTTTTTGAAGAGGGCATTCGCTTTTTTATAGGAAATTAAATTTAAATCAGAGCGGGTTCTTTTGAAAATATACCATAATTTTTTTCTTTCTTCTCGCAAAAATGACAAGTTTGAATTCCAGAACGGCACAAAGTATTTTTGTGGCTTGTAATAAGTCTGGGGAATAGAGTTATGGGCTGCAGAGCGAATAGTTTTTAGTATGATAGCAGTTTCTTTGTTTATATTTTCAGATAATGGATATTTCAAAATATACTCTTTTGTCAGATTATGGAAACAGTTCCAGTCAGCTTTATCAGTTTTAAATTTAGGCGATGGTATACCCACTTTAGAGATAGGTGATGACATACTGGTTAAAAGTGGAAAATGATCGCTTCCATAAAGGGATTTAAGTGTACAACAGGAAAATTTGGGGGAAATGTTAGCAGAACAGATTGAAAGATCTATGTGCGTGAAGGTTCTGTGAGAGGAGAAATGAGTAGGTGCGCCGTCGTTCAAAACGATAAAATTATCAGAAATAATTAGATCTTCTATAATTCTACCTCTTTGGTTTGTAGACTCGGATCCCCAAAGGGAGCTCCAGGCGTTAAAGTCACCTATGAGGAGAAGAGGGTTGGAAAATTTGGAAGTAATATCTTGGATTTGTTTGAGGTTGAAATTCTGTTGGGGTGGAATATAAAAGGAAATAATTGTGAACTTAAGGCCGAGGTTAACTTCAATAGCTATGGTTGCAATTGTGGATTGAATTGGAATAAGTTTTTGCGGTATATCTTTTTTTACGAGTACTGCTATGCCTTGTGTGTTTAGAGAATTATGGGGTAGGTTATGGAAATAGCTATTGTATTGGTAAGGAGCTGGTGCAATAGTGTTATAAGCTAAATGAGTCTCTTGAAGTGAAATAAAGGAGGGGGAAAGATCTTTAATGATCAGCTGTAATTCATTGTAGTTATTGTAGAAGCCTTTCATGTTCCACTGCAGAATGTCAAAAGTCATTGTTTAAGCTTTAAGTCGAGAAGAGTATATAAAATTTATTATTTTAGAATGAATCTGATAAAGAGTCATTTGTGTCTTGGTTATTAGAGGTTACAAAGTATTGATTTTTAAGTAGTAATTCTTGTGTAAGTTTAGTTATTGGAGATGTTGCGGGAGGTATGGAAGATTGAATATTTGAATTCAAAATTGAAGTGGTACTAGGAGAGGATGTAGTTTTATTATTATCTTTTGCGTCTTTATTGTTGATGGATGGTGTAGGTTTTTCTATGTTTGTATTGACGTTAATATTTTCAGAGGCTTGTGAGCTTACTGAAGTTACTTTATTAGGTGTTGGAGAAATATCTGTAGGTTGTTTATTAGAATTGGGTTTGTTTTGAGAATTTTGTGAAAGGACTCCTGAATAGGATGAAGAAGAAATTTGTGGAAGTTGAGATTTGTAGATCTGTTTGGCATCGCGCATTGAGCATTTCTTTTGCGTTTTGATCTTTAAGATTTCCTTTTGCTGTAAAAATTTTTTGCAATTGTTAGAGTTGGACGGGTGGTTTTCTGTGCAATTTGCGCATTGAATACGCGTACACTCAACGTCGGTATGGGGGGGTAGATTGCAGTTCACACAGGCTGGACTATTATTACAGCGCTTCATGGTATGCCCTAGTATCTGGCACGACTTGCAGCGCATCGGGTTTGGGATATATTCACGCACCTGAACTTGATGCCACGAAATTTGGATAGTGGTATAAATCGAAGGTGAGTAGGACCACGCCACTCGGCTGAGGTTTATTTTCAACTATCTTTGTGAATTTGTGAATACTAACTAGGCCTTGGGAACCCAATTCACTCACAATTTCATCGTCAGGCACATTATTCAAAAAAGGGGCAAAAACCGTACCTTTCACAAAATTCAGATTATCATGGAATTTACACTTAATGTCACACAGGCCAAGTAGTTGCTTGGCAGAAATAAATTTATCAGCAATAGTTTTATTTTTTACGAGCAACAAAAGGCTGCCATCACGAAGTTCAGAAATACTTTCAATTTCTTTACTAATAAGATGGAGTGATTTTTGAACTGCAAAACATGAGTAATGCGATAAAGGTTTTTCAGTGTTTGTAGATGAAACCACTACATATTTGGGGTTAGGTAGAGCGAGTTTGGGAATGGGCAGCTCAGGAAAATCTGACAAAGTTTTTTGAAAGCGTTTCTTTTTTGCTTTAGGACTATCTGCTAACGGCGCAAACCGATTGTCCCCTAAAAAGGGGGCCCCAGGGGGCATATTAACACAATATAATATACCGGATAATATAAAAATGTGTTACACGAGCAAAAGAAAAAAAAACCAAAGCAAGATATGCCAAAAAATACAGTGATAACGGGATATCACAATAACAAGAAAAAAAGGTAAATCGCAAGAAACAGACGAACCGCACTCAACGAGAGATAGTCGGAGACTGAGTTTCTATTTAAATAATGTGAGTTGTTTTTCATGCAAACTATTTTTTCACAAGGCAAAATCTAGAAAACTACACGTAGGATATCAAAATTTTGCTAATAATGTAGTAATATAGGGTCCTTGGTTAAAATAAAAGTACAGCTTCTCGGCCCCAAAACTAGTGTTGACTATATAATTAAAATCAAATAAAACTTTTTTCATATAAAAAAATCTCTAGTTTTTGATGTGAAATAATTTTAATTTGAAGTGTAAAAAGTCGGAAGCCATCGAATTACTTAAGGGTCCACTAAAACTTTTTAGGAGAAAAAAAAAACACTTAAATTTTATCCCAGTCGACAATCATTTCTCCCAGTAAGCTTTCCTTTGAAAAATAAAAAAATTGTGATTATTTTTCGGTGGAATTTTGCAAAAGGGCCAAAAATTAATAAAAAGGGCGACGGGGCTTTTGAAAATGAAAAGGGCTCAAAAAAGTCCTAAAAGCCCTCAAATATCATCCCTGCCTGTAACTAGTAAGCTAAGTGTTGGATACATTATAGACAGGCGCGGATCCAGGGGGACCATGGGGGCACGTGCCCCTTCCAAGGACTCAAGATGAATCATTGCAAATAGTGAAAAGCCTTCACTACAAGCTTTCCATTTATCTTTTTTTGTTATTAATATATGTTTATAAATTCAATAAGACATACTTAAAAAAAATACTTTCAATAATACATTCAAGAAATCATTTATCAATGTCTCAGAAAATAAGTAGTTTCTAGACGCCGAGGATTTTTTCTGCAAAGTGCCGGACAATTTATTCTGCGTTTACTTCTATTTTCTCATTAATATTGGCAAAAGCTAAACCGACAAGGCGAAAATAGTAAAATTATCACAACTTTTGTGTAGGACTGCTCGATATTGGTTTCTCCGATTACTTGTAGCGTTTGCAGGGCAGAATTAGCATCATGAAATTCTTTTTTTGCACAGCAAGTATGCCACAATAAAATGTCCCTTCCAACTTCTATGGAGCTGCTTTGCTTAGCTCTTCATCAAAAATTAGAGCAGCTTGCTAAACTTCTTTGATATGCCGTTTTGCTTTATAAGCAGGTATGAGACATTCTAGTGGTAAGATTTTTGGCATACACCTTTAAATCTCATCCCCGAGGAATTCGTCATATGGTCTAAATATGGATGCTATAAAGCCTTAATTGTCTATTCACTTACATAAAACTGTTAACACCAATAAATATGAAATTGTAAAAAGTTTTAAGAAAAGTAGAGTTAAAAAAATATATTGACAATATGACACCGTCATGTATTTTAAAATGGACAGTATGTACTAGTTCACATGAACTGACACACATGTAATATTAGTAAACATGTAGGATGGGAAAAGCCTTTTTTTGATTTATGATGTGTACATTAGACATGTTCAAATAAATGTCATGTTCTAGAATTCTTTGGGAACACTCGATTTTCAAAAATTATATTTCAAAGCCATGGTCTCTGCGCTAGTAGAACTTTGATGTTTCTTGTGTAAAAGCTTAAATCCTTTGCTGTTTTCACTTCTTTCACCTCAATACATTATAATTTGAAATTGTCAATGCCACTACATGAATTTTCCTTAAAATATAAATGAGAAAAAAATTTTTTTATATTAGTTACTCTAACTAATAGTGAATGTATTACTTAAAAAAAAAATTTAATTTTGATAATTTTTGGACCAGAAACTAAATTTATGTTTTTCCTTATATATTTTTTAAGCGAAATTCATGTAGTCGCATGGACAATTTCAAATTATAATTTCAATATATATATATTGAGGTGAGAGAAGTGAAAACAGCAAAGGACTTAAGCTGTTACACAAGAAACATCAAAACTCTACTAGCGTAGATAACATGGATTTTCTCCTTTATATTGTAGCGAAATTTGGTTTATGCTAGAAGACTCTTGAAATAAATACCAACGAAAGAAACTAAACGATATTAGCACCATCTAGCGCAAAATGCTAAAAATAATAAACCGAACAGACGCTGCAGTAAACAATAAAAAGTCAACGACCGAGAGAAATTATCGCCGTCGTACAACGTACAACGCCATCTAACATCTAGCATAATAGCTAGCTCAACGTCAACGTGGTGAATTGTGGATAGTAGTAGAATGCACGCTACAAAGTAGCACTGGTGGGTTGTAGATAATGGTAGAATGTACGCCACTTAGAAGGTACTGGATTATTCGAGAGAGTGATGACTTCAGTATAAAAAGGGTTGTCATCTGAGCTGAACTAACAGTAGAATTAAACCAGCGAAGCAGTAAGCAATAAAGTGAATACAGTGTGATCCGTAGTAGAACAAAACAGTTTTCTATACAGTGTTAAATTAATATTAGAATTTGAACGTTAATAAAATAAACCATTTTATAACTAAATAAGTTTGTGTGTTTTTAATTGTTACACAATCCAGTGATCGAACTCAGAAAAGTGTGAGAGATCGAAATTATCGTCAAAGGGACAGAAATTTCGTAACAATTGGTGTCAGAAGTGGGATTGTGTAAAAGAATTAACAATCAATTTTAGAAAAAAAAAAAAAAATAATAAAAATAAATAAATAAAAATGGTCAAGTTTGAAGATCTGAAAGTGGATCAACTGAAGGAGTTGCAGCAGCTGAATCTGCAATCTACTGGCGGAAAGGTGGAGTTACAGAAACGCTTACGGCAGGCTCTTGAGGCTCAAGGTGTAAACCTAGAAGAGCATGATGTGATGTATCAGAATCAGCAGCGAAAGTGGAAGAAGCTTCTGGATCAGCGGCAAGTGGTGAAGTTGTAGATATGTCAAAGTTCGAGAAAATGTTAATGGCGATGACGCAGACAATAAATCTACAAATGAACAGCAATATCCAGGCCATTCGAGAAGAAATTGGTCAGAGTTTATGTCAAAATGCATTGCAAATAGACAAAAAGTTATGTCAAAATGCACTGAAAATAGACGAAAAGTTAAGTCAAAATGCACTGCAAATAGACCAAAAGTTAAGTCAGAACGCGACGCAGATCCACGAGGCTGTTCGAACGGAGGTTGCCAAAATGGTAGATGGCCTCGATGCAAAAGTGACTGAATTACGAGATGACGTTGAATCGTTCAAGGAAGAAGTTCAAAATAATCTTGAAAAAGTTCAAAATAATTTTGAGGACGTTAATAAAAGGATTCAACAGTTGGAAATAAGTGAACCAACCACTCAAGTTATAAGAGAAATTAGCGCTGAGAGGCTTAAGGCACCCTCGTACGATGGAACAACGGCATTTAGTGTTTTCAAGCTCCAGTTCGAAACAACATCTGGTCACAATCGTTGGGATAACGAAAGCGCAGCTGCAGCGCTAATTGTGGCATTAAAAGGCGCAGCTGCAGAAGTATTGCAAACAGTTCCAGTGGCGGAGCAGAAAAATTACAAGGCGGTGATGGATGCCTTACAGCGAAAATATGGCAGTGACCACATGAAGCAGATTCACAGATTGGAGTTGAAAAGTCGTATCCAAAAATCTGGTGAGTCCTTGCAGGAGTATGCTGCGGATATTGAGCGATTGGCACACCTTTCCTATCCTGACGAGTTAAGTGTCGTAGCAGAAAAATTCAAAATAGAGGCGTTTATTGACGGCATACGTGACTCAGAAACAAAACGCGAGACAATGAGGAGCCCGAAGACGACATTTAATGAAACAGTAACGGTTGCCCTCACGCAGGAGACGATTGCGTTAACATGCCGCCCATCACTGAAAACTCGTCGGATGGAGGTGGAGGCTGAAAAGAAAAATTCATCGTTCGCCAGCGGTAGCTTCAGCGGAAAATGCTACAATTGTGGTAAGCAGGGACACATGGCACGTGACTGCAAATCACGTCGTAAACGATCTGCATCACGTTCACCAAAAAGAAGAATTGGAAATAGGGTGAACGATGGCGAAAATGTTAGCGAGCAGCAGTCGTTAAACTAAAGAGAGTCAGTACAGCGGGGCGTGAGCTGACTCTTACAGATGATTGCCCCATAGTCTTGGTTTCGAAGCTCTGCCGAAATTCCAACAGCCTTACCATCGGTGGAAAAATCAACGGAAGACCATGTGAGCTTACTTTGGATACAGGCGCATCGCATTCAATTGTGAGGAAAGACTTATTTGATAGACGACGAGTAACGCCATTAAATGGGATCCAATTGAGAACAGCGACAGGAGAAATTGCGCAAATAGTAGGAAAAGTTACAGCGAGTATTCTTATCGGCAACAAAACTGTGGAACATGATTTTATTGTTGCAAACATCACCGATGAGGTTATCATTGGCGTGGACTTCATGATTCGACACGGGTTCACTTTGGATCTTAAAAAAAAAACGTTAAGGTATGCCAATGTAGAGTTACCTTTAGACATTGGCTGTGGACAAAAATTAACAATTGCAAGAGTCTACATAAGTGAGCGCTGTCGAATCGAACCCAACACCGAAGAAATTATTTGGGCCACAACAAATGAAGACTGTGGGACAAGCCATCTGTGGGTAGTGGAAGCAGATAAGAAAAATTTTAAGAAAGACCTGATTATTGGAAAGACCCTAGTAAACACAAGAATAGACAGAAAAATACCGGTGCGAATTTTGAATCCAACAAATAAGCCGAAATGGATGCAAAAAGGTGAACTTATAGCGCAATGTGAGAAAGTTACGGCTGTGATAAATTGTGAAAATAACCAGCAGAACACACAAGGCCCAACTTTAACGAAATCGTCGGCCATGGAAGTATTGACGAAAGAATGGACGAAGGAGTTGTCTGCCCAGAACAAAAATAAAGCAAAAAGGTTTCTGCAAAAACATTGGCGGATATTTGCGTCCAAAGGAGAAAATAATGGCCGAACATCAGTTGTCAAACATCGTATTGATACAGGTGATTTTCAGCCGATTCGTCAACCTCCAAGGAGGCTAGCACTCGCTAAGAGAGAAGAAGTGACGGGCCTTATAGAAGATATGGCGCGAGAAAATGTCATTGCACCATCAGAAAGCCCATGGAGTTCACCGGTCGTACTTGTGAAGAAAAAGGATGGAAGTATGCGATTCTGTGTGGATTACAGAAAACTGAATGACGTCACCAAAAAAGACAGCTACCCGTTACCCAGAATCGATGATACACTGGATACGTTATCTGGAGCAACATGGTTTTCCACCCTGGACTTACAAAGTGGATATTGGCAGGTGGAAATAGATGAAAAAGACAAAGAGAAAACTGCCTTTAGTATTGGGAATGGTCTATGGCAGTTCAACGTCATGCCGTTTGGTCTTTGTAACGCTCCAGCTACGTTTGAGCGGTTAATGGAACGAGTTCTCAAAGGACTGCATTGGAAGACTTGTCTAGTATATCTCGACGACATAATCATCATGGGTAAAGATTTTGATGACCACTTGAAAAATCTGGAGGAAGTGTTTGAGCGCTTGGAGGCAGCTGGACTAAAATTAAGTGCGAAAAAGTGCTCACTTTTCCAGCGTGAAGTCAAATATCTGGGGCACAAGGTTACGTCAGAAGGAATACACACAGATGAAGATAAAATAAAAGCTGTGAAAAATTGGCCACGTCCATCTAATCTTTATGAGTTGCGAAGTTTTCTGGGTCTATGCACTTATTACAGACGCTTTGTTCCTGGTTTCGCAAATGTTGCAGGCAGTCTACATGAGCTGACACAGAAAAATCGAAAATTCGAATGGAGTGGGGCACAGGAAACTGCATTCCAAAAACTGAAAGAATTACTGTCCACAGCGCCAATACTCGCGTACCCAATACCCGGCAAAGAATTTGTATTGGACACCGATGCGAGTGGCCATGGTATTGGAGGAGTTTTGTCCCAAATCATCAATGGTCAAGAAAAAGTCGTCGCATATTTCAGCAAAATTCTGTCGAAACCTGAGAGGAATTATTGCGTAACTCGGAGAGAGTTACTGGCAGTAATGGAATGCGTGAAACACTTCCATAAGTACTTATATGGACAGCACTTTCTCCTGAGGACAGACCATGCAGCATTAAGGTGGCTACTTCAATTCAAGGATCCTGAAGGTCAAATCGCACGGTGGATAGAACGCTTGCAGAGCTATGATTTCACCATAGAGCATCGCAAAGGAAGCCAGCATGGAAATGCGGATGCACTTTCCCGTCGTCCATGTAAAATTGAATGCGGTCATTCTTCGCGAACAGAAAATAAAGCTGGAACAATTGATGTGCGCCTTTTGAACGTTTTGCCTGAAGAAAAGTGGACAAAAGAGGAGGTAAAACGAGATCAGCGCAATGATACAGATTTGGCAATTATAATTAAGTTTAAGGAGCTGGGTAGGAAACCGGCGTGGCAAGAAATTTCAAATGAAAGCCAAATCTGTAAAGCATACTGGGCGCAATGGCAAAGTTTGGAGTTGCATGATGGTTGTCTCTACCGAATCTGGGAAAGCGAGGATGGTAAAACTCGCTCAAAACTGCTGGTTATTCCAAAGGCCAAATTTAAGGAAATAATCGAGGATTATCACAATGGATCGAGTGGTGGACATCTGGGCATAACGAAAACCACAGAGAAAATAAAGAAACGGTTTTATTGGGTAGGATGCCAAGAATCAGTTGCTGACTGGATCCGCCGTTGTGACCAATGTGCAATTGCTAAAGGACCAAGGCAACGCACTCGGGGAAAAATGCATCAGTATAACGTTGGAGCTCCCTTTGAGAGGATAGCCATGGATATAGCGGGACCTTTTCCAATCAGCAATGCAGGAAATAAATACATCCTTGTGGTAATTGATTATTTCAGTAAGTGGCCAGAAGTATATCCCATTCCCAATCAAGAAGCAAAAACAGTGGCAGACATTTTCATCAAAAATTGGATTTGCCGATATGGAGCTCCACTTGAGTTGCATTCCGACCAAGGACGAAATTTTGAGTCGACACTTTTTAAGGAGGTTTGTGACATGCTTGGAATACAGAAGACACGCACCACAGCTTTGCATCCTCAGTCCGATTGCATGGTCGAAAGGTTCAACCGTACTCTAGAGGAACATTTAAAAAAGGTTGTCGATAAAGGACAAAAAGATTGGGATGAGCATCTACCAATGTTTCTGATGGCTTATCGGTCGGCAATACACGATACCACTACAGTTACGCCAGCAAAAGCCATTTTTGGTACGGACTTAAGGCTTCCAGCAGATTTGAAGTACGGAGTAAGCGTTGTCCCAGAAACGACCCATGCTGACGATTACATGTCGCGGAAAAGAGAAAAATTAGCAGATATACACGAGCTTATTAGAAGACGTACTCAATTGGCTAGCGACAAGATGAAAGCTCGGTATGACCTGCGAGCAAATACTGAAGGGTTCAAAGAAGGTCAACTAGTGCTGCTACATAACCCACAACGAAAACGAGGCTTGTCTCCTAAATTACAGACTCATTGGGAGGGACCTTACCGGATCGTCACAAGGATTAATGATGTTGTGTATCGAATCCAAAAATACCCCGGGAACAAAAGTAAATTAAAGGTAGACGGAGAGACTCTTGTTCGGGACGAACAAGTTTAAGCGGAGGGCAGTGTAGCGAAATTTGGTTTATGCTAGAAGACTCTTGAAATAAATACCAACGAAAGAAACTAAACGATATTAGCACCATCTAGCGCAAAATGCTAAAAATAATAAACCGAACAGACGCTGCAGTAAACAATAAAAAGTCAACGACCGAGAGAAATTATCGCCGTCGTACAACGTACAACGCCATCTAACATCTAGCATAATAGCTAGCTCAACGTCAACGTGGTGAATTGTGGATAGTAGTAGAATGCACGCTACAAAGTAGCACTGGTGGGTTGTAGATAATGGTAGAATGTACGCCACTTAGAAGGTACTGGATTATTCGAGAGAGTGATGACTTCAGTATAAAAAGGGTTGTCATCTGAGCTGAACTAACAGTAGAATTAAACCAGCGAAGCAGTAAGCAATAAAGTGAATACAGTGTGATCCGTAGTAGAACAAAACAGTTTTCTATACAGTGTTAAATTAATATTAGAATTTGAACGTTAATAAAATAAACCATTTTATAACTAAATAAGTTTGTGTGTTTTTAATTGTTACACAATCCAGTGATCGAACTCAGAAAAGTGTGAGAGATCGAAATTATCGTCAAAGGGACAGAAATTTCGTAACAATATGCTTAAAAAATAGCGGTAAAGTTTTGTTCGATATTTTCTAATGTGTAAGTTAACATCAGTTGCGGCATAATGCATTGACCGACCAAAATGCTTAGTTAACACCAGTTGCGACATCAGAACATTGACCGACCAAAACTCTTACGCTGCTGCGAACATCCGCTTTATAACATAAAAAGAATAAGCGCCGTGTCAGCAGATTGCGCGAGTGCGGATCTCTTGGGTTTAAGTTCGTATTAATTTTAGTAGTTAGTTCTAAGCAGTATTCAAGTAAAGCACAAACGTGCAAAATAAATATCAAGATAATAAAATAAAAGTTTTTATAATTTGTACACAAGAAAAATTGAAAAAAAAAATTAAAAAAAGTATTATAAATAAGAAAAAATCAAATTTTCTTCAGTTTTTTGGCCAAATCCCGAAAAATTAAAATTTTGCAGCTCTGGTAGCAACCCTAGGAATATTTTTCAAATCGAAAATCTAGTGTTCCCGAAGAATTCTAGAATTCGTGCGCCCCCCCCCCCCCTCCCCCACAATCTTAAATCCTAGATCCGCCACTGATTATAGACAAATGATGCTTAAAGTGCGGTCACAAAATTTTTCCGAATGCTTAAGTGTCGCCACCTAGGCAATTTCACTCCTACTATCCTACTCCTACTACACTATCCGATAAGAAAAATTTCAATTGCTCTGGTAGCAACCCTAGGAGTATATTTTTTTTATTTTTCAAATCGAAAATCGAGTGTTCCCGAAGAAATTCTAGAAGAAATATTTTATTGAACCGGATAGCCGGAGATTGCGCTCAAATAAAGTTGCAAAAATATACTTAGAGAGCTTAAATCTTTATGAAATTTTAACACGATATTTTTGAAGTAGTCTTCTTTTGAAATCTGTGTAAACGAAATTCATACTAGGTTGTATCCATTACCATTTCTTACGAGCCTAACTAAATAAAAAATAACTAAGTTAACTTAGTTTCTAGCTATGGTCGAGCTAATCATAATTTAGCCTTTTATCAGCACAAAACAATAAAAAGTAAATTGGCTTAATCACCGAATTTTCAACTTTGTAAGCTCTAAAGTTGATTTTATAACTGCCGTTATACCTCCGATTTACCACATTAAAATTTGCGGAGGCGGAGGTACGATATCAAGCGGATGTTCCGCAGTTGCGGATACGGATGCGAAGCTCCGTTACAACCCTACTCAGAACTAATTGAAAAGATCGTTCCACAAGCTAACGGTACACCATCGGGAACAATGCAGAAGCTGCAAAGAAAAGAAAGGCGCATAAGCTGCGAAGAAAAGGAAAACGCAGAATCTGTGCAATTCTTTGAGTGCACTTCAAAGCCAACATCATTGATATCTTCGATCAGATCGCTTACAGAACACTCGACGAGGGAAGTCGTGAAAAAGGGAGCTTACCACTTTTTCGAGCATCACAATGGGTTTTCAAGCACTCTAAAGGTATGTGTTGTCTGATCAGCAAGCTGTCTGCTATTCCCAACTGTAAATAAAGTGGTGTATTTCCACATAAATTAATATTTAACCTTGTAATTAAAACAAACTTAATGTAATATTTACTTGTTTTTATTTCTATTTTTAACTTAATGAAATATTTGCATGGACAAGTACTAATGCTTAACTATTAATAATTCTGATTTTCTTTTTGACAGCATGAAAAACTCCTTTTTGGAAAAATTTTAAAAATCAAAGAAAATCCGGCATGATAGCAAAGATTATGAGATTTAGTTTTTATATATATATTTCAAAATTTACTGTACGTAGGTTAAAAACTAAATGCAACTAAATAAAAGAAAATGTATGTTGATTTATATGAAATAAGGCAAAAATAGCTTGTCTTGCGTGTTTGCTGCTGCTGATTCCATGAAGTATAGTAATTTAAAATTTTTTAAAATTAATTGTCTTATAATTACTTAGCATATATTTACAGATTAATTATATAATAAACTTTATATTTATGTATGTGTTATTTATATCTCATTTGTTTAAGCATGTTTAATAACATTATTGTATGTATAAACAAAGAACAGAATAAAATCTACTGCCTTAAGAAAATTAAATAAAATGAAATTATGATAAGCTATATATTATTTTTAGTTAATTTTTTTGTTTTGCAAAAATATATTTAGTTTTTTTTTTATGTTATACACTAACTTGAAAGATAAATAGTCAAACGTTTAATTACAAATTCATAAACAATTAATATTTCCACATCTTCCGTTATTATTAACACATTTAAAAACATTTGCTTGCTTGCAGAAGTTACTTATTTATTAAGAAAAAAATTTAATTAAAGCATAAACTTTTGTAACATCTTTCTAATAAGCAAGTGTTTTAAAATATGCACTAATACCAGTTTTAACGATTATTAATATCCATTAAAATCCAATGATAATGAATAATTGATTAGATCATTAAAAAATTATTTTTTAAGTCTCACCAATTTTTTAGTAAAAAATATGGTGTTGAAAAGAACTGTGATGACATTAAACCAACATTAACACTTAAATTTTCAATCTTAATAAGATTTTAATTGCAGCAGCACTGTAATTTTTATTGGTAACGAAAATAACACCTTTATTATCATCACAATTAACGTTGTTTATGCTATTACACAAAAATCAATACTGCCGTGCCCATTACTTTAAAGAGCATATATCATTTTTCATACCCATTTTTTATTCGTTATTCAGCATTTTACGTAAGGTAAAGTAACGCCTGAAATTTTTATTTTTTTAATTGTTATTTTAGTTCTTGTGTATGTGTGTTTAATGTAATCTATTTAAATCATAATACCAAAATTGTAAAGGAAGCTGTGTTATTTTAATATTTAGAATAGTATAATTTTATTCAACAAAAAATATTAATGAACGAGATACGAAAATATTATTTCATCGAACTTTTAAACGAATAAAAAGTTTAACTCATTAAATCTAGTATTGTAAGCCATTAACAATTCACCACCTCTTACTTCGTAAATTGTGGTGCATGTTATTTTAAAGTTTTCTTCGTGTTCTGTCTCTCTCATCAGATTCTCCCTTCCACTCAGGATCATTTGGATCATCGTCGGAAAATGGTTCTGCTTCAGACGAATCGATATCACTCTCGCCAGTATTCTTCTTACTTGCGTAGGAATCAAATGGATAATCATCATCTGGTGCAAGATGATGCTTGGAGTAGCCATCATCATCAATAAACCCAACTTCAGAATCATACTCATTTTTCTCCCTATGACCTCCTATAGAGCTTATTGATATATTTTTGTCTTCTATATTGTCCCTCTTGCAAACGGTATTGTTTTTTATGCTATGAACTGTGTTTGAAACTTTCGTTGAAATATTCTGAATATTATCATCTATTGTATCTTCGTGATGATTAACTGGCATCATTTTGATCATATCGTCAAAGACTTCGTTGGGAATAGGAAATTTCAGCGGTTCATAAGGCGGCATTAACTGAAAATTCAATTTTATAGCAATTACCAAAGTTAGATTTTTTATTCAATAAATGTATGTTAATTTCAAAAAATAAATTTTCAAATTCAAAAAAAAAAACAACTGGCAGATTGATGTTTTTAAAGCCAGAAGTTCAAAAGTTGAGCAAGTGGACTATTTGGTTGAGATATTGATGTTTTCAGCTTTAATCGACAAATTTTCAATTTGTTCAAATAAAATCACAAATACAGCTGTGAACATGAAAATAGCAGTACCTTCATCTAAATTTTATAAAGTCTCATATTTTTTTTCAAACAAGCCCTAAATAACAATTTGAACACTAATTTATTACTAGGGATTCTGGGCTTATGGAGGAGCTTAAATCTCATAATAAAAAATCAAAACTCTGTAGATAACGGGTTTTAAAGTATGTTACCACGTTTTTAGCGTAACATTAAAATAGCAGTGCGATTATCTTTTTAAATATGGTTTTGTCAAAAAATCCCAAAATTTGTATGTATTCGAATCAGACTGTTTTTTCGATGGATTTTTAGTCGCTGAATCTGAAACCAATGCGCTTTTTGCTTTTTACCTTTAAGGACCAAATAATCTGTGTGGAGCCTTATCAGTTTCCGATCCCTTATTTTTTTAAACAATTTATCTCTCATTGAACATTGAAACAAAATTTTAGGAAAATAAATTGACTAAGTATCAGACAGTTTGTACATTTCACTTCCGAGTGAAAATGAAACGAAATCATATAAATTCGATATTTGGTGTTCTACAGTTAATTTTAGTACTTACAGTTTTGGCCAAAACTTAAGCACCCCCTAAGTACATTTTTTTCAAATCATGATTATTTTATGAAAACTACGTTTTGAAAACATATTACTTATTTATTTTATTTATTTATACCTTTATTATTGACAAGCAAAAATTAAAAAAAATCTGCGTCTCATAAATAAAAAGTTAACATCGAATGAACATTTTAAACCCAAAAACTTAACTGACAAAACTAAAGCACCCCCATTTTTATGGTATATAAAAACTTTTAAAATTAGTACTTAGTTGCAAACTCTTCATTCTTGACGACTCGCGTACCTCTTTAAGGCATAAAAGATATTAAATTATTAATGATGTCCTGCGATATCCTTCCCAAGGATATTTTTAAGGACTGAATGGATCTTCCGTGATTTCCCAATTTTTTCTGATGATATTCATGTTAACAATATCCCACAGGATCTCAAGAGGATTCAGGTCGAGGCAAGCCAACCAAAAACTTCTGCCCTATTGCTCTAAAGCCAGCCCTTACAAGCTTTAGAGACATATTTTGGATCATTGTCCTGATGCAACCTCCATTTAAGTGGCATCTCTACATCGGCATATGGCAGCATCACATCTTTTACTATGTCAACGTACACGAAGCAATCCATAGTTTCTTAAATCCTATGAATTGGCCCAATACCTTGACCATAGAAGCAGCCTCAGACCATTACACTGAATCCTCCGTTCTTCGCAGTGGCTTTCCAATACTTAAAATTCAGTCTTCCTCCTTTTTTGTCTGCGTACATACCTTATTTTATCCGAATCTTTCAGGTTTTACTTGAATTTGTCAGAAAACAACAGAGTCTTCCATTTTTGGACACTTCAGTAGAGGTGGGCGTGGAGTAAGACGTGTACGCAGACCAAAAGAAGAAACAATGAATTCTAAGTATTGCAAAGTCACTGTAATGAATGGAGGTGACAGTTTTCATTGATAATCTCTAGGATGTCGTTTTAAAGTGTTTTCTATTGTTAGATTTTTATTTTAAATGTTCTGATCGAGTGGTTGTCAATATAAGTAGGAAGTTGATTTAACATTGGTATATCTAATATATATTTTCTAAAATGGAATAGTTTTCTGTCTTTGAGCAAATGTTTAATATTTTTAGAAAATAATTTTTGTTAATGTTTGTGTATTGAGTTAATTCATTCAAAATCACTTTGATAGCCATATATGTAAATTTTCCACTTAATAGTTCACTTAATAGTGAACAAAATGTGTTTGCTTTTATTGTTGTATGGCTATTTATGTATGACTACGTTAAAATATTTTTAATATGTTGTTGTTAATAAATTGACGCACTTAAAAAGAGGACAAATATTTCCCGAAACGTCGGCTCAGCAGGAATATTTAAATATCTGTGTTTTTAACTCCATCGTAAGGCCGTAAAAAAAAACATCTCAGGCTTTTTTATGAAAGTTAACTTTATGGCAATTTTAAGTTTCGAAAGTAACTACCTCTAACCTAATAACTTACCTCTTTAGATTCTGGAGTTGAGCTCCTTCGCTCCTTCTCTCTATCTTTTTTTGCAGAGGTTGTTCGGCGCCGTTCGTATCGCTTATTAAAAGAGTTTTGCATACTTGGTGGCGGAGGCGCAATTGAATTGTTAAAAACTGTAAGCATTTAAAAACAAAATTGTTCAACTTTCATATTATATATTTACTCTGGCGAAAAGCATACCCGAACTCAAGCCGGAAGATGTTTCGCCAACTTCAGCAATGCTTTCAAGCGGGTTAAGTGGTGTTAAAGGTGCCGCAGGTGATGGTATTGACTGGAAATAAAAAGTTGTCGTGTTATTGAAGTTCAAAACATAAGTAGCAAGAAAGCGATTGAAAAACAATTAATTCAAGAACTATTTAATGTACATATTGCATATATGCATTAAAACGTAGTCAGATGACTTTTGAATTTCAAAATGTAAATATTGTAAGTTATAGTGACATTGAACTGTGATGCAATTATTAAAAATAGGTCTCAGTTCATGTTCCTTAAAGTTTTTAACTATCAGTACGTACGCACTTGTATATGAAAATTCAAGCACGATTATATTTTTCAAAGATGAGTATAATTTTTAAATACATATTCAAGTGCTTGTATAATTTAATTTCACTTCTTCAAGTTTGAAGAACTCGTACTTAAAAAACGTCAAATAAGAGTACATAGCATTTGTATTGGCACTGGTACTTGTAACAAATTGCTTAAACTAATATTTTTATGACGAAATAATTAAAAGAATAATAATAATTATACTAATTTCTTTTTTGCAGGGTTTTAATTTTTTTACTATGTCGTAGAAGCTATAATGTGAGTTTTTGAAATCCCGCTATACTTCACGAAATTCCTTTTTTTACAGAATATTTCTAAGTACAAAATTTTGAACCGAAAACTAAACTCGATAGATAAAAAGTAATTATTAATTTTTGTATTGAACTTTTTAGTCATTTATACAACCAACATGAGAAAGATAACAAGTGGATCAATTTAACCTGGTAATTGGTGACATATGTTTCGGCTATTACAAATTTCAAAAATGCATACGGTCGGGTGTTCGATTCTCAGTACAACTTAACCAAAACTGGTCTGATGAGGCTATGTATATGCATATAAATATGTTTATACGTGGTAATAGCCGAAACATATGTCACCAATTACCAGGTTAAATTGATCCACTTGTTATCTTTCTCATGTTGGTTGTATAAATGACTAAAAAGTTCAATACAAAAATTATTAATATAATAATTATTAGTCTCAAAACAAACCAAAAAATTCTTAATATATGGAGAACCCGCCAATTTTTCAATAATAATAAAAAAGTAGCTGGAAAATTTTCCAGAACTTTGAAATTATATGAAAATAAAATTATAAAAAATCATAGCACATGTATAAGCCAAATAAGCTTAAAAAGAGCTATGTCAACTGAACATAACTCAGAAAGATAACAAGAAAAATGGAACAATACGTGCGAAATCCAAACACGCACTTTGTA
Source organism: Tricholauxania praeusta (assembly GCA_949775025.1). NCBI lineage: Eukaryota > Metazoa > Arthropoda > Insecta > Diptera > Lauxaniidae > Tricholauxania > Tricholauxania praeusta. Next base: position 129,944,942 of record OX459029.1, on the reverse strand, counting down.
CACATCAAGGTCACATACCCAATAGCTCAAGTGTTAGAGCGGCCGTCGCAATTCAAAAATGCATACGGTCGGGTGTTCGATTCTCAGTACAACTTAACCAAAACTGGTCTGATGAGGCTATGTATATGCATATAAATATGTTTATACGTGGTAATAGCCGAAACATATGTCACCAATTACCAGGTTAAATTGATCCACTTGTTATCTTTCTCATGTTGGTTGTATAAATGACTAAAAAGTTCAATACAAAAATTATTAATATAATAATTATTAGTCCAAAAGTAATTATTTTGCCCATAAAATGTACGTTAAATAAGACTTTTATTGGCCAATAACTCAAAACACGGTCATACGATTTTGTCGTTCCCATTGAGACTTTTGATCAGCATCAATGCTTTGTAATATGATTTATGGTATTTAATAGAGGTCTGCACGGATACCAGAAATTTACTCGTTTTAGCACTCTTTCAGTTTTCTGTTACTCTATTTACAAGTACACATTTCTTTTGAGAACCATAGCGTAAAGCAGTGAAGGGTACTTAGTGGCTCTATTTGCTCACATTGCTCTAACCGTTATTCGACGCACAAGCAAGCAAAAAAAAAATTCGCAGAATTCAACGCTATCGAGGCACAAAATTCGCAGAATTTCAACACTATCGAGGCACAGCGTTGACTTGAATTCAAATGAAAACAAAAACAAAACACAAAGGCATAAATGACGGCGTCGCATTGTGTCTTGACGAATGTAGCAATTGTTTTTGTTTGTAGTGTAATTTGTTTCTTTTTGTGCTAATGGCAATTTTGGAAATGAAAGTAAAAAAAACTTTAAAATTTCGTTTGTTAGATTTTTGTGCCCACCGCTGGAGTAAAGTAAAAGAAGTTGAATAAACTTCGTGTATGTATACGCACAACAAAACTGAAGGTAATGAATCGAACTGAATAACGTGCTTTATTGTTTCATTTATTCGATGAAAGTAAGGTAGGGAGAATTTATTTGTGCACCAAGGCGTCGCCAGAAGATTTACATGTACAACTTTTTATTTATTTATCTGATAATTGAAATAAAACGAATGTACAGGATTATAGTAATTTTTTATCATCAAAATCACGTTTTAGATATGTTCAAAATAACTTTTAGCAGTTTTATCTTTAGAATGATGTAGAAAATTGACTATAACTACGGCCCTATATTTTTAATAAGAAAATCCAACGTTTTTTTGTTTTATGTTATAATTTATTAAGTAAAACGATAAATTAAAAAAGTTTACATACCCATCAGAGAACTGCAAGAGTGCGTAATTTCACAACTCTAAGTATACTCGCTACAAAATGGGTTGCGGTGCTATACACACCACAAGATATGCGGTCCATTCAAATATCTACTCAAAGCGATATGAGTATAAAAGCTGTTGTGTAGCTGATGCACTTCAACTGCATTTTCACATATCGCCGTCGTGTGGCGTTCGTATTTGTCAAAAATCGTACGAGTAAAAATGACACACATGAAGAACAGAGAGGAACACTTAAAATACGCGTTGCCAAGAAAACACACACTTATAGTAATTGTGTATTTACTTATGTACGCATTTACCCAGCCGCTGATCGTCTTCAGTGTTGCCGAAAAAATACAATTGTATCAAAAGTGGTAATCTTCGAACACATTTTTGAGGCGTTTTTTTCTTTTTTGGAGTATCAACACTGATCATCATTTGCTTATGGATAAAGGTTAACTTTTTTATGATTTTTATGCATGCTATTGGACATATCGCCTAGTAGTTTCATAAAGCTTATAAGTTTTTATCGTCCTTTGCATACACAATTTATTTCATAAAATGCGTTATTTTACTTGAAATCAAATGAAAATGTTTTATGTAAAACTTGCTTCCATTTTTTTTTGGATTTTTTTTTTTGACATCTACATTTTTATTTGTAAAATATACATTTTTTAAGAAAGTGGCATCACTGCAATCCATACATATGTACATAATTCGTTTGAACACCCGAGAATGCACGAAATGATTGTGCGAAAAACACCAGAGTGCAAGAGCGATCTTAAGACTTAACCAAAATAGACGTGACGAGACGGTAGCAATTGAACGAACGTTTGCACTCGTTTCGTCTGTTTTGACATTTAACCCAAAATGTTACGCTAGCCAACGAACCAAAAAAGCTGTTATGACGAGTAGCAACGTTTTGAAGTTCGGTTCTTACGGAACAACTCGTCTCGTCAAAATGTTTCGTTCACTTTCGATCAATTACGTTGGTTCATTTTGGCTATCAACATTGGTTTACATACACTCGAATTTACTCGTTACGTCTCGTCTCGTCTATTTTGGTTTAGGCTTTACACTTTGGTGGTGATTTTTACACGCACAAACTTTTTGCGGTCGCTCCTCACATTAGTACAAAAAAGAGTAAAGAGGAAAGTGATAAGTATTAGGTTTGTTCGAGCCAGAAAAAATAGGTAAATATTTATAAATATAAAGTTTTACCACAAAAAGCGTTCGAGCCAGAAAAAATGTGGTGTTTGAGAGAGAAAAAATGAGAGTAAGAAACAGCTGATCACTTCCCCTCCCAAAAATAAGTTCAATTTTCACCCAGATAAATTTCTTGTGGCTAAAAATTGAAGACTATCAAAATCGTAGGCAACGAGACTGGTGACTCACTTTTTGCATGCAATACTTTCCATATAAAATACTTTTCAGCGTTAATTTTTTTTCACTTTTTATAAGGTTGTGTTAAGAAGGAGCAACATAACAAAAAGCTTGAAATCAAAACATTTCTTGGTAAATGCTCATTTATTTAATTAAATAGCTGAGCGATTTTTTATTGAAAAGGAATCGTAAAGTTGAATGTTACCTGAATGGTTGTACGGTAGTCAACCAGATAATTATTAAGATACTGTTTTTCGAAGTGCGCAGTTTTAACATAAGGAATTGGAATTGTTGCTAAATGAAAGTTGCTCCATTTTTTTTTTTTTTTTTGTTTTTACAATTCCATCGAACATAACTCTTTGTTTGAACAAAAAAAAAATTTGTGCACAACTTTTCTGGACTAACTAGCTGTTAAAATACGTGAATTCCGTAACAGCGTATGCGAAATTTAAAATTTTTGCCTATCATTATTTTTATCCTAAGCATTGTTTTTAAATGCATTTTATGCATTTAAAATAAATCAAAGTTCAAGATAATTTATGAAGCTATAAAAATCGGGCAGAAAACTTTAAAATCGAACATTTATTTTTTAAGTTTTTTCAATAATATTCTCGAAAATGCTTCACTCGCCTTGCATTCAGAATGTCTTAACCAAACGGTTATGCAACTATGGTGCTGGTTTTAGCTCCTAAACTCTGCCATTGTTTGTTTACTAAAATACGCGCAACTTTTTGAGTCTTCAATTTTTACCTATTTTTCCGTTCTAGCCAGAATTGTGGTGATTCGAGTAGTCAGAGAAATTTTAGCTTTTACTCTCTCGAAAATCGCGATTTGACACTTTTCAATTTTTACCACAAAATCTGGTTCAAACAAACCTATTTTTGTGATCGCATTATGCTAAGTATATCAAAGCTATAAGTAAAAACAACACCGCATAGTTTTTGTGGAGGTGTTTTGCATACTCGGGTATGAAAAATATGCAACATTTATGCGGTGTACTTATTGTTGCAGTGGACCTCTGCAGGTCTCTGATACCCATATTGATATCGGTCATTCTTAAAATAACTGCACAATTTGTTTTTTTTTTTTTTTTTTTGAGTTATTTGAACATTTTTTGTAACGAAGTATCTCAAAAACTATGGGAAATAGAGTAAGAAAACCTATCACCTTTTTTGTTTTCAAAAACTCTTTTTATAATATTGCACATAGTATAAATTTTTTTAGAAAAACATGGACATAACTCGTCTGCACGACTGATCTTCACTAATCATTCCAATGCATGTTAAGCCTTAATCAAAATAGACGTGACGAGACGGTAACAATTGAACGAACGTTTGCACTCGTTTCGTCTGTTTTGACATTTAACCCAAAATGTTACACTAGCCAACGAACCAAAAAAGCAGTTATGACGAGTAGCAACGTTTTGAAGTTCGGTTCTTAGTCGACGTTTACACGAGGAAAGTCTGAGAGACAAATTCTTGTCTATTCTCTTTTGTGATTTTCGTTTTGCGTTTGCAACATATGACAAATTTTTTCCCTCGTCCCTTTCGTTTTTCCCCCCTTGCCAACAAGCAAGGAAACTTTGCCAAAAAAGTTTCCTCGTGTAAACGCTGACTTACGGAACTCTTACGTCTCGTCAAAATGTTTCGTTCACTTTCGATCAATTACGTAGGCTCATTTTGGCTATCAGCATTGGTTTACATACACTCGAACTTAAGCCTTAACCAAAATTAGACGTGACGAAACGGTAGCAATTGAACGAACGTTTGCAATCGTTTCGTCTGTTTTGACATTTAACCCAAAATGTTACGCTAGCCAACGAACCGAAAAAGCTGTTATGACGAGTAGCAACGTTTTGAAGTTCAGTTCTTACGGAACAATACGTCTCGTCAAAATGTTTCGTTCACTTTCGATCAATTACGTAGATTCATTCTGGCTATCAACATTGGTTTACATACACTCGAACTTACTCGTTATGTCTCGTCTATTTTGGTTTAGGCTTTACTCGTTATGTCTCGTTTCGTCTTTTTTGGTTTAGGCTTTAGAGTGTATTATTGCGTAGTACAACATATCAAACGAAATGACCACTGATGATGGTGTTTAATACACCGAAATGTACATCTGGAAATGAAAATGTAGTGTTTTATTGACTCATTTTTATAAAAAGGCAAAGTAAAGAAAGGCGGTAAATTTTCACATTTGGATACTTTTTGCTTTGCGGTATTGTCCTATTTGTTAGTTTTTGACTAATAATCAAATATTAATAATGGCAAGCCAGCCAACAGTTCAAGGACAAAAAAGAATGTTTTTAAAACTAAAGACAAAGATTCATACATTAAAGGCTGATCTATTTTTTCTGAAGGATTGTTCAAAACATAAAGTGACACCAAATTTCGTACAAGTGAGATGCAGCATAAAAAACCAAAGAACTGATGCTGTTTTAGATAAGAGTAAGAAATTGTGGTTAAACTTAGAAATAAGACATATATATAGCAAGTTATCGAATATCGAAATTGAGGCTTACAACATGCATTTATGGCTAATGAAACACATGAACCATTTTGACCTATTGTATTTTCTAGAGGAATGCAGTAAAATAGTAAACAAAATTTGTTTACTGAAGCAAAAGAAATTAAATAAAAAATTTAAATCTCTTATAATTAAAAATAATAAGACTCCGTTGCAAAATAAAAACAAACTCAATTTCGAAATAGACACCAAAAAATTCGTACGCAATATTTCATCACAGGAATTTAATGACGACGAAATAAATCTGTTACAAAAAGGATTGAATTATACACCAGCACTTAATGATTTACCATTAGAGGATATTATTGCCGATATCGAAACGGGTATTAAATTTTTACCAGATATCAATAAAGAAGAGGTTAGAAAAGAGGTTAAACCTATTTTAGAAATGGCTACAAGAACACAATCTCGTTATAAAAATAAAAAATCACATGAAGCCATCATTATTCAGAAATTAAGAAAAAGAAATTGTGTATATATCAAGTCTGATAAAGGACGCGATTTGGTTATAATGGACAAGGCACATTATTTGGATAAAATGAGCGAAATAACGTCTGCCAGCAATGTCATTGAGTTAAATAAAACTCCATTACCAACTATGATCAAAGAATCAACTGCTTTATTAAAAACTATTCAACTATCAAAAGTTTTCGGACCAAAAATTAAGTTCAAGTTGTTAGTTTCAAATCCTTCGATTCCAAAAATGTATGGTCTACCAAAGACTCATAAGCCCATTCTAAAAATGAGACCCATAATTTCAAACATTAATTCCCCGACGGAAAAAGTTTCTAAGTGGTTAGTAGCTGAATTTAAAAAATATAAAAACGGGTTTAAATATAGCGTGAAAAATACATTCGAATTCGTTGATAAAATCAAGAATGTCGTTTTAAAAGAAGGCGAAATTTTGATTTCTTTTGATGTTGTGGCTTTGTTTCCTAGCATACCAATAGATAAAACGTTGAAGTTACTAAAAGTATGGCTAAATGAAAGAGAATGGAATTGTGAAAAGAAAGAAATCTATTTAGAAGCTGCTAAATTATGCATGAACCACAACTGTTTTCAGTTTTCTAACAAATTTTTTAAAATAGTTGAAGGCACTGCGATGGGAAATTCGCTATCACCCTTTTTAGCGGAACTATTTCTGTCTTCATTTGAATGTGATTTAGAACTAGAAGGTAATCTTCCAAGAGTATGGTTCCGATATGTAGATGACATTTTTGCCGTGGTTCACAAAAATAAAGTTAATGATATTTTAACTATTTTAAATTCTAAATATTCTACAATTAAATTTACAAGCGAAATGGAGAACGAGAAAAAACTACCTTTTCTGGATGTAATGATTACTAGAATGGCAAATAACAAATTGTCCTTTGCAATTTACAGGAAACCTACAAATATTCCGCGGTATATCCCAAGTGATTCTTTTTGTCCTATGCAATATAAAAGAGCTGCATTCAATAGTATGGTTTTTAGGCTTTGTAAATTGCCGCTTAGTGTTAAAAGTTACATGGAAGAACTTGAGTACATCAAATATGTTGCGGAGTTAAATGGTTACGAAGGAGAAATCATAACGAGGATGGTTGAAAAACAATCCAAATTATCGAGAAAACAAGATTTTACAACATTAACTTCAGCTCAAGAAACAAAATCGAATAAGCGCATAAAAATACATTTTGCGCCTGCAATAACAAATAAATTAAAGTGCATTTTCAAAAAGCAAAACATTGACTTGGTTTTTGTATCAAACGATAAACTCAAACATAAACTAGGAACAACGAAAGACAAGACAGATGATAACAAGAAAGCTGGCATATATGAGGTCAATTGCACTCATTGTTTACAAAAATACGTAGGGCAAACAAAACGAAACATAGAGACGAGGTTCAACGAACATTTTTCGCATATCAAATATGTTAGGCCTAATAAGTCAGCTATTGCTTTACATGCGTTAGAAAATAACCACAACATATCAATAAAAAATTTAAAATTAATAAAGCAAGTGCAAAAAGAAGAAAGCTTAGACGCATATGAAAGCATTCATACTATATGCATAAGAACAATAAAATCATGATGAATACGATGGATGCACCGATCAGGTCATCTCTTTTTAATTTAATAAAAGAAAATAAAACATAAAGCGTAAAGCTTTTACAAAGTTCAAAGTTTATGTTTTGGTTTTTGTTTTAAGATTCATGGCACACTAAGAGGAGCTGTTGTAAGCTAAAATTTAAAATTAAATATTTTTGTCTGAAAAGTTGAACAATTTGTATGTATGTATAAATGTTTTTATGTATTTAAAATAGATATTTAATGTTTTTTGTATTTAGAAATAAAAATGACCACTGATGATGGTGTTTAATACACCGAAATGTACATCTGGAAATGAAAATGTAGTGTTTTATTGACTCATTTTTATAAAAAGGCAAAGTAAAGAAAGGCGGTAAATTTTCACATTTGGATATCAAACGAGTAGTATCCGTGGTACTCGTTGTACTCGCAGTATACATGCGTATAAAGCATACACATGATGCAATCATTTACGTACACTTAGTTACGAGTAAAGCCTTAACCAAAATAGACGTGACGAAACGGTAGCAATTGAACGAACGTTTGCACTCGTTTCGTCTGTTTTGACATTTAACCCAAAATGTTACGCTAGCCAACGAACCGAAAAAGCTGTAATGACGAGTAGCAACGTTTTGAAGTTCGGTCAGCGTTGCCGTTTTTGGTAGTTTCCTACCAAATCGGGTAGGTTTTTTTCCTCTTGGTAGGTTGGTAGGTTAAGCCTGATTTTGGTAGGATTTAGGATTAAATTTTTATGAAAATCGAAAATTGAAATTTTTTCGTAAAGTTTTTCGAATCAGGAAGCAAATATTTACATCTAGAAATAAGCTTTTGCCAACCCTATCTTCAACAAGTGGGTATGGTATCTGTTTTCTTGCATACAAATTACGTTTAGGGAATACGTATATGTATGTACAATGTGACGAAATAGTGTTGTGACTGATCGCACATCTAAATTGTTGCATGTGTGCTCAGACCCGCAGTATTAGAAACAAAAGTTACAAGCACTATTAATAACATAATTTTTTTGATCACAGCTGTGATCAAAATCGGGTCGCTAAAAAAGGTCTTAAGTTCTAAGAACTAAACTTTTTTTATGTACATAAGATGACATAATAAAAAAAAATATTTCCGTAATAATAAATTTGAATTTGTTGGCTTTAATAAATATAATTTTCAAAACGGACTGTAGGTAAACGGTTATTGTCAGGCCAAAATATGGCTCTTTTTCAGAGCCCCGACCACTTAGGGTGTGTTAACTATGCTCCAGCTTTGTGTATTGGGGGATTTTAATTTGAACAAAATAATGTGGACTCACCTCGCCGATGAGTTGACGCCAACAAATATCAATCATCCTCATGAAATCAATCTTATTGATAGCTTCTTAAGTATTGAATTAGTTCAAATTAACAAAATACTTAATAATCTTGGAAAAATTTTGGATTTAATTTTTATTTCGTATAATATTAAATACAATTTGTCTGAATGTTTTTGCCCAATTTCACCATCTAATATGCACCATGTTCCAATTGTTCTCGATATAGAATTTTATGAATTTATTGAGCCTCAGCCTGCTAAACATGTATTTAACTTTAAATTATGTGATTTTGAATTTCTAAATAATAATATAAATGATATTAATTGGAAAAATTTATTTGATGGTAAAAATGCCGCAACTTGTTTTGATTTGTTTAAATTTAATGTGTTGCAAATCTGTCATGACCATATTCCAATTTTCCCTCATAAGGTATATAAGCTTCCATGGTATAACTCTGGCCTTAAAAAGCTGAAAAATATGCGCAATAAATTTCTAAAACTTTTTAAATCCACTGGGAACTTAGAGTATAAGGAGAAATATGTGCATTACATGAGAGAATTCAACTTTTTGAATAAGTTTTTATACAAGCAGTTTATTTTGAAAACGGAAACCAATATCAAATTGAATCCGAAATCGTTTTGGAATTTCGTACAATCGAAAAAGAGTGGATCTTTCATCCCCACTTCTATGTTTTTCAATAATATTAATTCGTGTACAATTGCAGATACAGTTAATTTATTTGCCGACTATTTTAAATCAAACTATACTGAAGATGCTCCATGGTATGAGCCCTCTATCCTGCAAAACATCAATTCTTTCGTGGATGTTGGTTCTATTACTTTGAGTGAAACAGACGTTTTTAACGCATTATTAAAGTTGAAGATTTCTGCTAAAGTGGATGTCGATGGATTATCCTCTATAGTATTATTAAAATGTGCTCAAGCTTTGTGTAAGCCACTGTGTCTGATTTTCAATAAATCTTTAAATTCCGGAACTTTTATTGAGCCCTGGAAGGTAGCATGTATTACCCCTATTTTCAAAAGTGGGCTTAAAAATAATGTCGCGAATTATCGTCCCATTTCTAAATTAACAATTGTCTCTAAATTATTTGAAAGCATTATAAAAGATAAGCTTTACTTTTTAATTAAGTGTCATATTTGCCCAGAGCAACATGGCTTTGTATCTGGTCGATCCACAATAACAAATTTATCATTATTCTCTAATTATTGTGTATCCTCTTTTGAATGTGGCTATCAAGTGGATGTGCTCTATGCTGATTTCGCAAAAGCCTTTGATAAGGTTAAGCATAGTGCTTTAATTGCTAAACTAGCTAAAATTGGATTTCATGGTTCATTTTTGGATTGGATTAAATCCTATCTGAGTAAAAGACTGTGTGTTGTACTTGTTAATAATACTAAATCTTATAATTTTGTAGCGTCGTCTGGAGTACCTCAGGGTAGTATCCTTGGACCTCTGTTCTTTATTTTGTTCATGAATGATATTCATAGTTGCTTTCAGAGCTCAAAATTTTTGCTTTACGCAGATGATTTAAAATTATTCAGTCGTATACGGAATGTAGGTGACGTTGAATCCTTACAACGTGACTTGTTCAATGTGAGTAACTGGAGTAAACTTAATGATTTACCTTTAAATATTGAGAAATGCTTTCACTGCACATTTGCAAAATCAAATAATATACTCGATTGTTGTTTCTCAATTCAGGGTAAACTTCTTAAGTCAATCAATCTTATAAAGGACTTAGGCGTAGTTTTCGATGCAAAGTTTACATTTATTGAGCATTTCAATTTTATCATCCCTAAAGCTTATGCAATGTTGGCTTTTGTTCGTAGACACAGCTCTGATTTTATGGATCCACATACCATTAAGAGCCTTTACTTTGCATTTGTAAGATCTAGATTGGAATATGCCTCTTTTGTTTGGAATCCGTTTTATGCAAATCATTGTGCTAGAATTGAACGAATTCAGAAAACTTTTTCTAGATTTGCATTACGTTCTTTGAATTTTGGTGATTCAAGGCCATCATATAATTCACGTTGCCTGCTTTTGGGCATAAATACCCTTGAATCGAGGCGGAAGGTTATGTCCTTAATATTTATTTATGATATAGTTAATAATAATATTGAATGTCCGGAGTTACTTCAGTTAATTGATTTTTATATCCCACCTAGACAGTTGCGTCATTTTGATTTATTCCTCATAAAGAAACATAAAACTAATTATGCTCAGAATGAGCCTATATTAAGAGCTCTCTCATTATTCAATAGATTATCATCCATATATGAATTTGATTTTTCGATGTCTAAAGACTCTTTTAAAAAATTAGTATTTAATCTTAATATATTTTAATTTTATGTATAAGCTTATTTTTAATTAATCAAATATTATTATAAACAATTGTGATTCTAGTCTGTAAGGAAATGTAATCCAAAGGCTTAATAAAGAAATGAAATGAAATGAAATGAAATGAAATGAAATGAAAATGAGAATATATTAAAATGTGCTCTTTTGCGAAATTCAAGCGACATTTTTTTGTTGATGCATAGCTTATCCTGTGCGACTCGGCCATTAAAATTTTATTTCCGGAGAACTTTTCGAACGGCATGGACTTCTTAATGAAAATTACTTTTACCATTACAGTAAGTTTTTGAGTAGATATGAATGGATTTTTAAAAATTTCTCAGATGGTCCATTTTTCGTCTCTCGACCTAAACGTTTGTTTGCCACCGTACGTTGTTTATTTGAAATCCTTTTGTCCTCTTTATATCAATTATATAAAATTCATTTTTAGTCTGTCTGTCTGTTCGTTATGGACGCGGAAACTATCCAGCCGATCGTGATGAAATTTTTACAGTATGTTAGTATTAATCAGGCGGGTGTCATAGGCTATAAAATTTTTATTTAGGGTGGCCCTCATACAAAAATATTTTAAAAATAGCATTTTCTCAAAGACAGGAAAATAAATTCTCATGAAACTTACACAGTATGGCTTTTATGTTAAGGGGAACAGATTCTATGATAAAAATTTTATTTAGGGTGCATACTTAGGGTGGCCCTCAGACAAAAATATTTTTAAATATCATTTTCACGAAGACAAGTTAATCAATTCACGCCGAATTTACACTACGTATCTCTTATGTTAAGAAGCATGACTTAGGCAAGAAACATTTTATTTAGGGTGGCCCTCACACAAAAATATTTTTAAATACCATTTTCTCGAAGATCGCTTTATCGATCCTCATGAAATTTTCATCACAGGGTTTTTATATTAAGAGGCACTGCTTAGGCTGTAAAAATTTTATCTTGGGTGCATACTAAGGGTGGTCCTCATACAAAAGTATTTTTAAATAGAATTTTCAGGCAGACCGCACATCGAATCTACACCACGGTTGAGGTGAGGCGATGCGCACATCGTGTATACATCGGTAATAATACCGTGAACCGCTTTCTTTCATTTTTTAAAAAAATTTGTAACTTTTCTTTCTTCTAACGTTCATCGCTTAATTGTACGCTGCATGTGTCATGTGGTAACTTTTTGCGCACACTTGCCTGACTTTTGATGTGAACCACTGTACACGATTTTGCAACAGACAATTTGTGCTATATGCGGTTAAGCATTTTAAACGACGACATACAATCATAGGTATTTGAAACAGCATTAAATGTTAATAAACGCATTCAATGCTGCAAAAAGGTTTTTATTTATGTGTAAAGTTTTGGTAGGTTACAAACGATTTTGGTAGGTTTTCGAGAAAATTTTGGTAGGAAAATAAATTCCTCTGTGGCAACACTGAGTTCGGTTCTTACGGAACAACTCGTCTCGTCAAAATGTTTCGTTCACTTTCGATCAATTACGTAGGTTCATTTTGGCTATCAACATTGGTTTAGATACACTCGAACTTACTCGTTATGTCTCGTCTCGTCTATTTTGGTTTAGTCTTAAGAAGAGAAATTTATAATGATGGTAACAGTAACACAAACAAACGCTATGTATACGCATTTAAATCAATTAAAATGCCTTCGGTAAAATCTTCGTAGGTTAACGATTATACTTATGCAGATCTCTAGTATTTAATAGGTTCGTTCCTGAACTTTTTGGGTAAAATCCTGTAAGACTGTCAAACACGAGAGAATAAGAAAATTTTTTAGCACGAAAATAAACGTCAAAAATTTTTGAATTTAGTTGGAGCAAAAATTTAACTTTCTAAGACCAGACAATAAATAAACATCTCAAATCGAATGCAGTTGAATAATAAATTGAGTTCTATAAACGCAAAAAATAAAATGGAAAATAAAAAATAGTCAAAGTAAACTTAATGTTCTAAGACTGTCCCATAACAAACTTTCGGTTTTATTTTGTTTGATTGTACTCTACCCGACAATCTTATAGGTCTAAAAAGACACAATATTTGTTTTATATAAAGTGACCTTTAATATGATACATAACACTTGGTGATAGCACTTTTAACGACAAAGATGACTAGCAAGCAATAAAAAGTTCGCGAACTCATTTTGTCCACATACCTGCAAAATCCATAGTTAAAATATTCAGCTATAGCAAAAATAGTTGGCGCATCGGATAGAACTGTTGTGACGGTTATTTCTAATTATAAGAAGGGTCTACCTGTTTCACGAAAAATAGGTTCAGGCAGAAAACCAGAATTTTTAAACTCAAGGGTAGTGACGAAGGTGAAGAGTGTTTTTAAGCAGAGTCCCAGCACCTTAGTGCGAGATATGGCGCTTAGAGCAGATACATCAAAATCTACTGTACAAAGGATAAAGGAAAAAAGTAAGCTGAAGACCTGTAGAGTTCAAAAAGTACCAGACGGTTCTGATGGAAAGCAGTTGATGGCTCAGATACGAGCCCGAAAATTGTATGAAAGGTACCTGACTAAATTTGATTGCTGCGTTATGGACGACGGAACTTACGTCAAAGCAGATTTTAAGCCGCTACCTGTGCAAGAATATTATAAGTCACCAAAGAAGGGGCATTTGCCTAGTAAATTCAAAGAAAAAAAAACTTTCGAAATTTCCGAAGCAATATATGGTTTGGCAGGACATTTGCACCTGCGGCTTCAGAAGCAGCTTCTTCGTTACGCAAGGCATAATCAATTCAAAAGTTCATATAGACGACTGCCTCGAAAAACGTAATTCCACCATTTATTCGTGCACAGGAGGGTACAGTGATGTTCTGCCCTGATTAAGTAACCTCTAATTACTCTAAAGCTACGATGGAATGGCATCAAAGTAAAAAGATCAATTTTGTACCAAAAATAGCAAATCCACCCAACTGCCCAGAGCTTCGCCCAATTGAAAGATATTGGGCTCTAATGAAAAGACATCTTCGCACGAGTGGTAGGACTGCAAACCATTTACAAGACTTTAGACTTAGGTGGAAAAGATCGTACCGTACTGTCGATGAAACAACTGTACAAAATTTAAAAGAAAAAAAAGTTAATAAAAAAAATTGTTAATTAGTTTTAAGTTAATATTTGATTATTAGTCAAAAACTAACAAATAGGGCAATACCGCGAAGCAAAAAGTATCCAAATGTGAAATTTACCGCCTTTCTATACTTCGCCTTTTTATAAAAATGAGTCAATAAAAAACTACATTTTCATTTTCAGATGTACATTTCGGTGTATTAAACACCATCATCAGTGGTCATATTTTTATTTAAATTGTTCAACTTTTAAGTCAAAATTTTTTTAATTTTAAATTTTAGCTTACAACAGCTCCGCTCTTCACAGTGTGCCATGAAATGTGTGATATCAAAAAGATTACAAGAACAATTGCATATGAAGAAGGAAATGTAGTTTTTTGCGCACTATGTTTATATTTGTTGCGATGATTCTTAAATGGTCAACGCAAGAAGTAAGATATAGTATGCTAGTAGACTATTAAATTTCGGTGAACAAAGCTTACTGATGATGATGACGTAGCGGTCATCGAAACTAGTATAAGCTGCTGGTTTGCCCAAAAGAAATGATTTGATTCTTTTTATGCATTTTGCGCTGTATTTTTTTTTGTGTTTTGCTTGCACTAACAGTACTGAACAGAAGGCTCAGTAAAAAATAATTAAAATTATGAACTGTTCTATAAACACAAACAAAAGAATTACCTTCGGTGAGCTTGCCGATTTTACATATTAGCACTTGCACCTTCGTTCGTATCGCCAAATAATCTTTCAACGGAGCGCTAGTCAAGAAATGTGTGATATCAAAAAGGAGTTAAATTTTGTCGATTTGCTGCATTTCTGCTTAGATCGAAGCTTTACAAAAACGAAGTCTATGATCTCTTTTGGCAAAGGTTGCAAGGACAGATTTCTGCAACGATGGGCACAAGTTGCAAGCTTTATTTTAGTTCTAGAAAAGCTGTCAATCAACTTCGAATATATTTTTATATGAAGCAAAAAATATGCTCTCACTTTTTTGCTTCTTTTTAGCCACCTGAACACGTGGAAAGGATGAAAATCGCTTTACGAGATTTCAGGCTTTTGAAGTTTAAGGTTAAAACTAAATATCCTGTAAGTTTCATATTTTTATCTCGTGGTCCACATGCTGATATAATGGGCCTAAAAAATGCAATTTTTCAAAAGTTCGAAATTTCAAGCACAGATTTTTTTTATAAAAAGTAGGCCGAAGAAGTTAATTGTAGATTTTATTTCTTCCCCGATTGTACTTGATCTATAAGAAATATTAATGGTTTGTATCAAACAGTCGCGACACTGGAGCCAGTTAAAACACGAAAAATCAATAAAATACATGTATTTTGAGCACCGTGTAATTTTCGCGTATAGCGGGAACTGACTCATCCGAAAATTAAATGCCATTGAATTTCCATCCTTCGAACCCTAAAGAGGGTTCTCGCAAAGTTTGAGCAAAATCTAAACTAATCCAGCTTTGCCGATTGGACGTTTTCATCTGGAATGACTCTATTATAAGTCTTAATTCACTTGGCTGAGACCTTTGCTGAAATTTATGTGCTCTTTAGTGATCTTTACATTATGGAGACTTCTAATAATGGCGGTTCATTCAATTCGATTTTCACAACAGAACAAAATGGCTATGTAAGCCTCTCGCGAGAAAATAAAAACAATATGGCTCATCAGAAAACTCAAGCATGTCGAATGCAGATTTTAGTAATATTTATTCTAAGCGGTTAACTTCGGAAAATTGGGGCGTTTTGAGTATATTGCAACGGAGCTACGATGCCAAAACGTTCAGAAGGTGACTGTAGTCAAAAAACAGGTGAATAAAATCAAAGACAGCAAGGAATTTTTAAGGTTGGTTACGGTACGGATAGCTGGATTGTAGTTCAGGTGCCACATGCCATATTATTAAGTGACAGAAAGTTTTCGCTAATTATTCGGAAAATGCTACAAATCACCGATGACAAAATAAGTTACTTCTTGTGGTTACTCTGAGCAAGTGTTATATTTTCTTAATAAATTTTGATTTTCTATTTATAGACTTGACAATTATACTTTGAATTTTTCGCAACGAAGTTTTTTATATTATTTAAAAGGAAAACAATTTCAAATTTACAGAAGTGGGAGTGCACTTCATATGCAGGAGGGCGCTCTCGGATCATAATTCATATTATTTTTTAGCAACCTCCTGCATACTTTTTTGAGCTTAAAAATCACATTCTTCACTAACTTTTATGTACATAGAATTACTACGGCTAGCGAAGCCGGTGCTGAACAGACTATAGGCTGAACCGCAGCCTTATTGGAAGGTTTATAAGTTTATTCAGCACTAGAATATAAGCGCAATTGTATTCACTATTAGCGTAGAAGCATAACGTTTGCCGCTATAGTGATATATGTATTTGCTTCAATGCAAACGGTTTCACCAAACGGTAGACTATGACTTTCACCGATGAATTCACCAGTTACGAGCTGATCCACCTTTCGAAGTATAAATGTGGAATCGCGGGTAGACATAAGAAGTGGAAATGGTGAAAACCAAGTTTGGAAAGAAGACCAAAGTTACTAGATCAGACAAAGCTGGAAAATATACATTAGCTTACTTCAAATCTGAAGGTATTCAGATACAGTAGACCGCAGAATAGACAGTTGAACAAAACAGCGATGGTAAAAGTAAAAATGGAATGTTGACTGGAAGTGATCGTTGTATACATACATTATATGTTTTAGGCAGAAGCAGATCTACATTCAGAACCATTTTCATACCAGAGGTGTATTAGCAACACCATATAAATGGATGCACCGAATCTAAGCCAAACATTTAAGATTGTTTGGTTCTACTAAGAGTTTAACTGATGTTCGATTTATGTCGGATACTTTGAAATTCAAAGGATATTCTAATCTGTCATCAAAATTTGTAATAGTAAGTCGATATGTTAAGCTCAGAAAAACTAGTCCTAATGTTAAGCTGAAAATGAAAGAAATAGTACCAAAAGATGTAAAAATATATTTTAATTTAGCAGCAGGTAGAAGAATGACAAGATGCGTCGGATCGAAGGCACAATGAATATGCATAGTTTTGTGTACGACGTAGACAAAGTACCATGTAAGAATCTAGCCGGTTTTTAAAAATTTAAATCTTATTTTCTAAGCTCTAATTCCAGATTTATTTTTTTATTAAAAAAAAAAAAAAAAAAACTTACCTCTAAGTCCCCTCCGCCTACACTCGGAGTATTTGGTGCAGGAGAAGCAGGATCTGGCGTATTTGTGCCACTTGATTCTGCGCGACTATCAATACGTCGATTTGCACGGGAACGTGTACTCCAAGGAAACTTTAAATATGTTTGAAATTTTCGTCTTTCTTCGACAAGTGCTTTTTCATGACGGAAAATCATTGCCTCATCTGAGATATCCTCAGTAGCATCTTCCAAGGCATCAGCATCTGTCGACATCGAATCATTTGTAATTAAATTTTCTTTCGAATCCATTGCATTGTCGTCCTCTGCTTCCGATATTTTACACTTTTTCGTAACTGAATTGTGCTTGCTGTCCTTAATTGAATCAAATGCGTCAATTGGATCTACAGAGTTTTCTTTCTCAGAATATGTTCTTTTAGTTGTTAACCTACTTTTGCTATTTTCAGTAGAATTTGTAATTGCTTCTGTCGCGTTGGTTGTTGAAGTTCCGACAATATTAAGTCCACTAGCGATGTTATTTGCTTTTTGCTTCTTTAGTTCAATATTTAAAGCCTCTACTTTCGGAATCTCTAAAAAATCTTTTGATTCATCTTTGATGTTGTTATTATTTTTCACAGCACTGGAGGACGATTCCTCATGAGGATTGGATTTGATATCTTCACTTGAGCCTATTGCTACTTCACTTTCCTCCTCGATTAAACGCCATCTAAAGAACAAAAAAAAATTTATAATAGAAATTAGTCAGCTGTTAACATAGTGTGCTCCAGTAATGTAGTGAATATTTTAGCTGCTTACATTTCATGAAAATTAAAAATTTAAACTAGAAAACTCTACAAAATATGAATATCTAAGGAATATTTTATTCAGAAAAAGTTAAAATCCTAAGAGAATAACGTTTGTTGGTATCAAAATATATTGTTAAATATATAAAAATAAACTCAATTAATCTAATTTATTAATTGAAATATAGCTGAAATTGCGATCCTTGACTATATTTAAACTACAAAAGTTTATCAAACATATATCAGATAACAAAGTGTTATAAAAATCAAAGTCGTTTACAAATTTTTTTTTTTATTTATCACAAACGTTTAATAACAATCCAAAATTTATTAAGTTAATGATGTTTGAAACTATCACCATTTTCTTTGCTTACAAGACGTAAACGTTTGAAAAAAGATTCACAGGCGACACGCACCATTTTCCGCTCCATTTCGTCCCAAATCCTTGTCAAACGCTACTTGAACCCATCAATTGTTAAGCCTTTTGTTGACCTTACTTTACCTGGCATATGGCCTCATACTCAAAAATCCAATGTCTTGAGATCCGGTGATGATGCTGGCCAATCTTCCGCAGAGATGAAATCAGTCGAATTTATCGGCCCTTTTCCTATATGAGGTACTGCTCCCTACACCTTGATTTTGGTCACGTTTTGATATCGCTCAGCAGTCAATCTCTTAGCACATTCACAAAACTTCTTGCGTACACACGGTTATTCTGCTGGTTGTAGCTGTCTTGCAGGAAGAACAGTTTTTCATCCGAAAAGATTATTTCATCTCCACCGTGCCAGTCAAGTAGCTCCTTACTTTTTGTAACAGGTAATTGCTTTCGCTTATTTGTTAGCCCATGAAAGCGTTAGCTTTTATAGACCTTGAGTCGTAGACCAGTCCTGATAAGAAGCTACTTGGAAGTTTTTTATATTTTCATATCTTTTTCTACAGAAGAGGCTGATTGAGCAGGATATCGTCCTCTCACTTGTTTTATGACGTCATTTGTTCCCACAGTCCGACTGCGTCCAACTTTTTTTTAAATCTTCGAGCCTCCCGTATCCTTATATCGTTTTATTGTCTTATGTATGAATTTTTCTGCTATTCCGAGTGGTTTTAGTGTTTTTATGATGTCACAATTTCTGTAATTTTTTTTTTAAAAAAATGTATAACTAAGTCACGTTTACCTTCCATGACGCTTCTGAGTTTGATATAAAGAATATCTTTTTTGCCGTGTACTTTCGTTGTGTACAATTAAATTATGAAAAGCAATGCATCCTTAGAATATAAAAAAAATCAGGTTTTCAATTTTTTTCGGAACAGTGAAATTGGTGACAGTTATTATGGGCCACACTGTAAAAAGAAAATTTAAATAACCTCAAAACCATTCAACAATAAAAACCATCCAGAATTTTATTTATGTAAGCCCTTATTTTATTACATGTGTCTTATCTAACATATCGCTCACTTACTTCAAGGCTGGCATAACTCAAAAAACATAAAGTGGGAGAAAAACACATTTAAAGTTTTCAATAAGTTACTTTTTATATGAAAATTATGAAAAGTATGTCTACATAAACTCTTCTCACAAGGCAAATTTATAAGATACTTTTCTGAATTTTGCACACAAAATAAAACATGAAATGGTGGATATTTCTGCTTCATTAACTCAAAAATCACTTTTTTTGAGTTATGCCAGTTTTGAAGTAAGTGAGCGATATATTAATCTTACTTTTATTGTACTATATTTAAAATTATATTTAACTATAAAAGCTCTAAAAATTTAAGCCATATTAACAAACCAACATAAACTTCATCTTAGACTTATTCCACGAACGAAGTATAATTCCTTTAGTCTAGTCTAGTTCCATTCATATTAATACAGTGTGAAATAAATCAGCCTATTATCAGTTTCGACATTGTAAAATTGAGCTTAAAACAACAGCATCCTCTGGAGCTGGTCCTGATGATATTCCGCCGGAAATTTTGAAAACCTGCTTCAATGAGCTTGCATATCCGGTTTTTATGTTTTTCTAGTACTCCTAAGGCTAGGTTAGGTTATAGTGGTGGATTGGAAGTCCCACATAGACACTTTGGTCCATAGTGAAACCACGACTCTCAAGATTTAATCAGTTAAAATTAGTTGTTTGGTTTATGGTAAAAGTATTCGTCTGCCTGACGAAATCGTAAATTCTATGGAGTTTTAATTTTGCAACGTCGTGTAATGAGTAGAAGAAAGCATGTCCAAGTGTTCTCGTTACCGACTATGCCTTGATGTGTAGGTACCCAATATAAATAAACTTTGTTTTTGATGCTGAGATCTTGTAGAGAGTTATAGAATTTGAAAACAATTTTTGATTTTATTGTGTTGCCTTGGAGTAGTTTTAAAGCGACAGTTACTGTTGTCCCTTAAATGATTTCTACTGCTTTCTCAAATCTTTTTATAAATTACACAGAAAATTAATTCATTTATTTTAACTTTTTTGACCCCAGTGGGGCGCTCCAAACATTACACTATTAATCACCAAAAATTAACTTTAAAGTTGAGGATGGAAAGGAAATCTTATAAAATACAATTACCGCCATCAAATATGTAGAAATCAGCAGAGAAGAGGTGGAAAACAAAAAGTTTCGCCATAAGTTGATGGCGAAATTGTGGAGCCGTCCAAAAAAATTGAATGAAATCGGCTCGGCAGACAACTTATGACTTAAATTTGATTTTTTTTTTATTTATTACTTTTCGCATTACTTACTGTAAAAACGGTTGCACACTGAGGCTCAAAAATAATCGTGTGGGGCTACTTTTCTTACTATGACTTTGGTCCTATTTATAAGATTTATGGCATTATGGATCAAAGTATTTACGTCGAAATAATTCCAAACGTATTGTTGCTCTACACTAGGGAAGATTTAAGTCCTAATTTATCTGTCTAGCCGATTTCATTGGATCTTTTTTGGACGGCACCACAATTTTGCCTTCGACTTGTGGCGAAATTTTTCGTTTTCCAGCTCTTCTCTCCTGATTTCTACATATTTGATGGCGGTAATTGTCTTTTTTGTTGAGCACGATATAATATTTAGCATATATTTATAAGATTTCCCTTCTTTCCTCAACTTTAAAATTAGTTTTCGCTGATGAGCAGTGCAATGTTTGGCGTTTCAGTATAATTTATAAAAAGATTACAAATAAAGAATATTCAACTTAGAATAACTTCGGGTATTGTGATATGGTCGGGTAATGTGATATGTCATCATATTTCCTTAAATAAAGAACAACATTTTTTTGTCAACATTGCAGTAACGGAAAAAGATGCGTCTGCAAGGTTGTATGCGTTCGCATTTACTGTTTTTGGTCTCAGTGTGGTGAAATTGATTTAGCGGTGCAGTCGAAATTTTAGTTGTGTGCATTTCATGTGTGAATTAATCCCAAAATAAAGTAAGTATTATAACCGAAGTACTAAAATTTGTTAGTGGGTGAATATACTTTGTCATAAATAATGTGAGTTTTTTATTTGCTGAAGTGTGTTTTAATAAAATAACCTGAGTGTATTAAAACTGAAATTCGGCTAATGTGATATAGTCTAATTTGCTCCACCCAGCAAGAACCTTACCTGAGTTTTTTTGCAACAAATCCTTCCAGAGGGATGCAAAGATTCAGACCTGAGTTCAATGCCTGCAATGCGATTTAATCATAGCTGGGCACCATTAATCAAATAGTTAACTTCGTTAATCACTAATCCGTTACTAAAAAAGTTAACTTCGTTAAACGTAAAAGCGTTACATTTTGGAAGATTTTACGAAAGTTAAAGTTAATCGTTAAAACGTGATAAAAATTGCATCTTTTATATCGTTGCTTAGTGATCTTCTTATGAAACCTCTTGGTTTGGGTTTTGGAAGTTAACAAACTATTTCTGTTCTTCGAACAGCTTCTTGTCGTAACGCCTCTTCTACCTTTTTGTTCATGAATTATGATTGCTGTCGTATGCTTCCAGCCATATCAACCGGAACGTACTTGTTGTCAGAACGTGTTTTTCGCGGAGCGGCAAAGTTCGTGCTTTATCTTTTTGGTAAATAGTAGGTACTGAATTAACGATTAACGGACTTGGGGAAATTTAACGGAAGTTAACGAGTCCGTTAAATTTTTTTAAAGTTAACTTAAAAGTTAATCCGTTAGTCGAAATATTAACTTCGTTAATGAACGGATTAATTAGTGAATGCCCAGCTATGGATTTAATTTGGGCTCACAATGATTGTCTACCAATTTTTGTATGTGAGTCATCTATCTGACTTTAATATGTTCTGCTTTTCGCTTATTGATTAGTTTAAATCTCGTTTTCTTTTTTATGGAAATTCTATTGGAAGATGTAATGTTATTGTATTTTTAGTTCCTACTATTTTATACTTTTCATGATATTATCCGAACGCTATATATCACATTACCCGCCAATTGGCACTTGGCCATTTTGTTGAAATAACTTCAGATTGGCTCACGCTTTAGAGCTCCGAAGTCGTAATAAACTGCACAATGCATCAATAAACCATAATACATAAAGAAATAGAAGGTATGCTATAATAATCGCACTGCTATTTTAATGTTACACGAAAAACTTAGGAATTCGTCCTTGTCACAAACTCAATTTTTGTTGTAAGTGTCGCGCGACATTTGTGACATGCCAACACTGGTGGCAATACATGTTTGGGACAGGCTTCGGACAAGGTAACCCTACATATTCTATTTAGGCTCTCCGAGCTGTATTTGGCAGTTTGATCAGTGTTGCCGCAGCCACATAAAAAAAATGTACCACACCAAAAACAATGTATCAAAATAGCTAGAATTAAGTAAATAACACAAAAAGGAAAAATATACAAAGATTCTGAGAATCTTTGACGGGTTATGTGATATATAGTGTTCGGATAATGTGAAATACCATCATGAAAAGTATAACAAGTATAAAACAGTAGGAGCTAAAAATACAATAACATTACATCTTTCAATAGAATTTCCTTAAAAAAGGAAAATAGATTTAAGCTGAATCAATAAGCGAAAAGCAGAACATATTAAAGTCAGATAGATGACTCACATACAAAAATTGCTTGCCGTCTTGGAAGACAATCATTGTGAGCCCAAATTAAATCGCATTACAGGTATTGAACTCAAGTTTGAATCTTCGTATCCCTCTGGAAAGGTTTGTTGCAAAAAGCTCAGGTAATGTCCTGGCTGGGTGGAGCAAATTAGACTATATCACTTAGCCGAATTTCAGTTTTAATACATGATTATTTTATTAAAACACACTTCAGCAAATAAAAAACTCACATTATTTATGACAAAGTATATTCACTCACTAACATATTTTTGCACTTCGGCTGTAATACTTACTTTATTTTGGGCTTGATTCATGCATTCATAAATGCACACAAATAAAATTTCGACTGCACCGCTAAATCAATTTCACCACACTGAGACCAAAAACAGTGAATGCCAACGCACAAAACCTTGCAGCACATATCTTTTTTCGATACTGCTATGTTGACAAAAACAATTTTGTCGAGAGTTCTTTATTTAAGGAAATATCATGGCATATCACATTACCCGACCATATCACAATAGCCGAAGTTACTCTATTCTTGCAATTTTTTTTTTTCATCATGTTTGAAATCTTAATACCCACCTTCACACAATCAGCCGAAGAGAAGAAAACACCACCTGAATCTCCAATTCAAATACACAAACATTAAGCCGGATAGAATTGTATGGAGCAAAAAAAAGTCAGCCCGGCGTGACTTGAGTAGTTAAGAGCGACTCTTAAAAACAATTTCGAAAGTCCTTTTTGTTAAAAAATATCATCTTTTTTTTTCACAGAATGCATAACCAAATTTGTTATAAAAATAAAGATTCAACATTCTTGCTAAAAAAAAGATTATAAAATTATTTATTGTTATAGTTAATATTTGGCCGCAAATATCGAATTTTTTGGCATTTTCACATACATTTTTTGTATGAACCACTATTAAAGGTGAATTTGTCATTGAATTTACATAAGTTTTGTTGGAAAGATATTGAGCTCTTCTTTCTACTGATATATCCTATGGTGTATTTGTGTGTATGTGTGTGCGTGTGCATGTAAATTTGCACTTATAAGTACAAAAGTTCGCAAAAATCTTATGGATATGGGGGTTCAGCCAATAAAATAATTCAAATTGATTATAAGTTTGGCAATTAAAATATAGTCTAGATAATCCAGAATGAGATCGATGTCTCACGTTTTAATATTTTTCGCACTCAGCTTTAATTGGATTACACCATCAAAATATATGCATCTTTGCAACATACTATGTATATGTATGTTAAAATCAAAAAAAAAAAATCGGAAAAACTTTCACGAAAAAAAAATGTTTTTTTCTGGCACGAGAGCTAAAACAGGTAAGTTCCTCTATCTTTTGAGATATTGTCGGGTTGAACCTGAATTGCGATCCGATCTTACAAACATCTTCACAAACACATTCACATATAGAAAAACGAATATCATTATCTTTACTACCAACTCATTTAAGTCCTGCTGTCATGTCAACACACCATATTAATTCAAATCTGAAACTATCACAATTTTCGATTTCTTGTCCAGGAGATTGGTTCATATAATGAGAAATACAGTGCACACTTAGAAACGTGGAGGATGATACAACAAACTATCATAATATAATTGCATCACATCCCCAAGAAGTTATTTGCAAAGTGCTTGACATCAACCTCAATCACCTCAAAAATAAGCGAACACTTTAAAAAACTTTTCTCGGAAGTCACAGACATGGAAACACTTTTCAGCAAAAAAGTTTCAAATTTAGATATCCATTTTGCTAGTATCAATATAAATTTGGCAATAATGATAAAAAAATGTATTTCACCATGTATTTTTAATAAAAATAATAATATTTCAAGTTACACGTCGTCTTTTCATTCTTGAAAGATGTAACAAGTTTAATTTCTTAATTTTGCTAACCCATGTTGCCTTATAATTTTAATTGTTAGGTATTCTGAAATAAATAAATAAATAAATTTCTTAATTTATACTGCCTCAGTACCTTTTAGTCCAATTTATAAATTTAAAACATTTAGAGAAAAAAAACATCAAATTTATTTGTATCAGAAGCAAACGATACCAATATTGAGGCTATCTGTACAAAACTACTAAAATTAAATTTTGATTTAAGACGAGACTTTGAATTTCCTTTTATTTTTTATTACTAAATTGCCAAATTGCCCAACGGCTCAATTGTACGTTTGTACATCTAAAGCTTTAGCTGAAATTCTTTCTAAAAAATAAAAATTTCTAAAATTTCCAAATGTTGTTGTTAATCTAGGCTACAATAAGCAAGTGAAATACTTCAGTAAAATAAACCAGATTTTATTAACTGTAGGATGTGATGGTACATGGCTGTTAACACGGGAAGAAAATGAACGTTATTCGCTTTTGAATAAAAATTGGTATATTCATTTTAATGAGCTCATTTTGAGGTATTTATTTAAAGGTATTGATGGTTCCACTTCAGAGCCGAAAATTATTCAGGTCCGAAAGGTAAGACGATGAATTGTGAGCATTTACCAATCATAATTTTTGAGACTATGGACACCATATGGATCAAAAATATTTATTACACATGTGCACAGCTATACAATGTGCCCTGAGGATAATTCAAATTTCCTCTACAAATTTAAACCATGTTCGTGGGCTCACTATACAATAAATCGAATATTGAGACTTTACGTTTCTAGCGAAATCCCTTTTGCACAACCATAAGCAATTTTATTATGAGCGTGTACTTCGTCATGGTATCGACCTAAAATTAAGAACTCTATTTAAGATGGAATAGGGCACCTTTTTCAATTCATTAAGTCCTTACTGTTATCTCAACAATACTTGGAAATCATTGATCCAGTTATTTCCGGTAACACATATTTTGCTTTGCCTGAAAATATATTCCTGAGTATGTTAACCGACGAAAACAATGGTATTAGAAGTCTAACTTTACAGAGAATAGTTCAGGTAAAACGATTTGTGCGATTAAATGACAACATAGCTTGAAAATGTGAACTTTTACGTTATAATTTTCAAGCTACTAATCCAGCGACCTGGATTTTTCGGAATTTCCATTGCATACTCAAACTAAAGAGTGGACGGTAAAACTCGTCACAGGTGCTTCAAAAAATTGTTTTGTTTAAATACAATTTCATTTCACCCACTAACTATAAACCCTTATAAAACGTGTGTTAGTATAATTAAACCATTAACTTAAAAAACTTGTTTTACTCCTCGTTTCCCGTTGTATTTTCGTGCATAAGGATCCCTCCCGTAATTTTAGCAATCAAGAAATAAGTTCAAACAGTTTCCGAGGAAATTCAAAAACTTGGATGTGAGAGACAAAAAAACCCTTTTAAAAAGTACATTTAATGATTTTAATGAAATTTACATAGATGTTTTCCTCACACACTGACAGAAAATTATGTGGAACTTATCGCTCTGTCAAAACTGCAGGGGCATCATGACACTGTCAATCCAATCCACGGCCTTGACGAGACTCCTCCACACAGATAGTGTATTTATGAAATAAATACCCTTCGCAATACCGTGGAACCGTACCGATTTTGGTAAAATCGACCGTTATTGCATTTGGAATGCATTGAACAGAATAGGTACACCTTCCTAGATCATAGACCTCATCAAGGCACAATACGAAGACTTCAAGAGTTGAGTGTTACATACATACATATGATACTCCGTCTCGGATGTGCGCCAAAGTTGCTATTTAAAAAATAATAGTAGCTTACTCATACTTTTCCACTTCAATGTCAAAGTAAAAGCAATAATTTCAAATGAAAGGAAATTTCAGGATGCTGGCACAATATTTAAACACTTCAAGAAAGTGGGTTTTTACAAACGGTATGAATATACATATCGCTCACTTACTTCAAGACTGGTAC
The DNA here is from genome assembly GCA_949775025.1 of Tricholauxania praeusta. NCBI lineage: Eukaryota > Metazoa > Arthropoda > Insecta > Diptera > Lauxaniidae > Tricholauxania > Tricholauxania praeusta. The sequence continues at coordinate 129,917,987 of OX459029.1, read as the reverse complement.
AACTCAAAAAACGTGATTTTTGAGTAAATGATGCAGAAATATCCGCCATTTCATGTTTTGTTTTGTGTGAAAAAACCAGAAAAGTATCTGATAAACTTGACTTGTGAGAAGAGATTATGTAGACATACTTTTCATTATTTTCATATAAAAAGCAACTTATTGAACGCTTTAAATGCGTTTTTCTCCCACTTTATGTTTTTTGAGTTATGCCAGTCTTGAAGTATAGTATGTCAGGATACGGGAGCGGCCTTTGGCTGCGACTCAGGATTTACATCTTCCAATATATCTAACACTGGTTTCGCGGCGGCCTTCGGCGGCATTTCACTGTAATATATTCATCGCCGGTGTGTTAGCGAAGTCTATGCTGTACATAGTATAGTGAACCGCGGTTGAAGGCCGCCGCGATGCCAATGTTCGACATATTGGAGGATGCAAGCCCTGAGTTGCGGCCGAAGGCCGCGCACTTACCCTAACATACTAAAAGTTTCATAGGCTAAACAGATTCATCCTATCACGCTTCGGATGAACTAGTTTGGTCAAGGAAAAACTAGTTTATCATAAAAACTAGTTTGGCCGGTAACATATGAGGCGCCCGGTTTCAAAACCGGCCAAGTCCAAAAAAATTAAATTTTGAGATATTCTCATATAAAAATCTAGACCATGTTTTATCTTTCTACAATGGTTTTAAATTAAAAAAAAAAAATTTGACACAAATATTACACTTTTTAATTTATTATTGATTCATGGGTTTTAAAACCGGCCAAGTCAATGAACTTGCATTCAAAACCAATCCAACGCCTTGGAATCAAAACCGGCCAAGTCCAGTACATTGGTATCAAAACCGGCCAAGTCCACTTTTTTTCCAACGCCTTGGAATCAAAACCGGCCTAGTCCAGTTCATTGGAATCAAAACCGGCCAAGTCCAGTTCATTGGAATCAAAACCGGCCAAGTTCAAAATTTTTTTCTCAAAAACATTCGCAAATAAAACTTTAAGTATCTGATCTGACGTACCTTGAGTAAGAAATTTTATAAGCTATCATGTGTGAAATACTTTTTAATTTTTCAGTGAACATAGATGAAAACAAACGTTTTTCGTTGCTTTCCCAAAAGTATGAAATATGGACTTGGCCGCTTTTGAAACCGGGCGCCTCATATATTCATAGATCGTAAGTAATCGTTGTTTCCAAAATTTAAGTTAAAAATCTCACTGAGAATGTTATCGAATCGTATGTAAATAATGTATGTAAATGATATTCTTGTTTGAAAAAAATCACTGCATTACAGTCATTTTTCTTTTAAAAAACAGGTGCAAAACAGTAATTTCGGTTTTTTCATGCAAAATTATCTGTAATCTCGTTTTTTTTTTTCCTTCAATAACAAACTTTACCCTAGCCGATTTTAATCTTTTCGAACAAAAACACATATCATTAGATATGTTTAACTGCAATAAAATAATTAACAAGATCCAAGAACAATTACAATTCATAAATTGAAATACGGTCTTAATTAATGCATTTTTATTGCAGTTTGACATTCTTTTATATCTTGTAATCTGTAAATACGAGTCTTTTTCAAATACTTCATAGAACAAATTAAAAGTTGAAAATATTGATATAAAAAAAAGTTTTTGAGTTTAAACGGTAATACTAATACATATTGCAAATTAATTTGATTTAAAGTCTCAATATTTACTTGGGTGTTGGAATTTCCTTATATGGTAAAATTTCGACACGAGTCGCTGCAGCAACGCTATACGGAATAATAATATTATCAATATCGTACGAAGTACGATTCCTCCGATCCAATGATCTTAAAAAAAAAGAAAAATTTACATTATTATAATATAATGATGAACAATACAGATTAATATAACAAAGGAGAAAGAAATAGCTGGTTTTATTGAAATAAATGCCTACTAAATTTCGTTAAATCTATACTATTTATATAAAATTGCTTATATGGAAATGGTTTGTAACACCAAACCGCAAAATATACTGAACCAATTTTAATAATTTATGTTTTAAAACAACATATTTGCTTATTTTATACTTATTTCTATGATTTTTTTAATTTAAAAATGCTATTTTTTAGGATTAATCACACAATAATTGTCGTTTGATTTGTCGTTCCTTATGTTGCTTCTTGAATTCTGTGTTGATATTTTTGTTTTCATTTGTACCGTTTGTATTTGGCTTCGAAGTTCAAAGGACAACTCTCCTTGAGTTTTTGTTTTTACTTTTGATGAGAGAGTACGATGTTAATAAATTTTTGAAAAAAGTGTTGTTTTCTAAATTTAGTTTTTTTGCCTGTCCGTCTATCTGTTTGTTTTTTATGGACGCGGAAACTATTCGGCCGAAATTTTACAGTATGTTAGTATCGATTACGCGGGTTTCATAGAATATAAGACTTTTATTAAGGGTGCATATTTAGGATGGCCCAAAAACAAAAATATTTTTAAAATAGAATTTTCACTAAGACCGGTAAATCGATAAACATCGAATTTACACCACATGGAATTTACAGCACGTGTCTTTTATATTAAGAGGCATAAGTATGCTATAAGACTTTAATTAAGGGTGCATATTTAGGTTGGCCCTAATACAAAAACATTTTTAAAATGTTATTTTCTCGAAGACCGCTTATTCGATTCTCATGGAACTTACACCACATGGCTTTTATATTAAGAGGCACAACTTAGGCCGTACACATTTTATTTAGGGTGCATACTTTGGGTAGCCCTTATACAAAATAACTTTTTAAATAGAATTTACATGAAGATTTCATAATTGTGGCCTATGGAAGGTTTTTACAAAGTTTGGTTTAAAAAATAGGCGGTGACACGCCCTTCAAAATCAAATTCATCATATATCACCAACTACTGGACGCAGATGAATGGGACTGGGTACATAAACATGTATATAAAAGGTACGGGCAAAAGTAAGTTTCAAAGGAACAAATTATCGCCCCACATAGCAACGTCTGCCAGGCCTGCCATATATTTGTAAAAGAATAGGGCCAAAGTTAGTTTCACTGGGAAAACTCCCAGTTTTCGCGCCACACATCGAAAAGCTTAAGCTTCTAAAAAATTTGTTTTTTTCTTAATTTTTTCCAAGCTTCTACTAAAAGTAATCTGTCAATAATAATGTCTTTTTCATTATTGATAAACAACGACCATCCCATAACTCCATTAGGAGCATAGGAACTGAACAAAGTGTCTATAGCTATTTCGATACTTGACTTGTTTTTTATGCTCTGCTAGCTCATTGCTTTTATTTAACATATGTGTAAGTAATTGTAAAAGGAAAACAAATCGATTTATGACTATTTGCGATAAAATTTGACCATGATACCCTAAACTTTACAGTGACATGTTTTGGAGAATTTCGCCTTTTATATTGATATAATACAAAAAACAAGCATTCAAAATAAGATTCGATTCAAGTTTTAAAGAGACCGAAATCGCATTTTTTTTCAGTTTTTACTAATTTACTAAAAAAGTATGCCCCAAATCGAAAAATATGTGGTGTACAGAAAAAAAACATCCCAATCCGAAAAAAAATCGCTTCATAAGCGCTTTTAATTTAAGGTCCTTCGTAGTAGCCCTGAAGCAATTTTTTCTTCCTTTCAATAGCGCATTTTTTAACATTGTCATGTCATTGCAATCAAGCACTTTGCTTTTACTGTAATTAAAGAACTTAAAACCGCAACATTATTAGATAAAAAGCTTTAAAACAACTTTTTAAGCACTGAAAAAAATAACTTCGTTCTCGTTTCAAATTGTGCCTCTTTTAACATTGCGAACAAGAGCTTCTCTTTCTGTTAGTTTTTTTGGTGAATGAAAAATTATTTACAGCTGATGACAATTAATTGGAAACGAAATCATTCGATGTTTTATTGTTAGTTTTTGTCATTTATTTTTCTATGTGTACGAGAAAATTTATACATAATACTAGCAGATGCCCGCGACTTTGTACGCTTGGCCTGTTTTTCTGCGAAGGCAAACAATTTAATTTTTTTTAAGGGCGTCCGGGAGTTTTTCGAAAAATAAAAAGACATTTTCTTAAAATTTTTTTTTTGAAGCTGCATTTTATCTTAGACCAAAATTACTTTTTTACAGTATTAAAGTATAACTATTCAAGATTTATCTCTGATGCAATGCCGTGAACGACCTCAAAATTTGCGGTGAGCAAGATATCTGGAGACTGGTTAATCCGAAAAAAGAAAATTAAATTTTTTTCGGTTAAGCAAATAGTTAAGGGGCGTTTGATCGTTGATTTTTGAAAAATATTAATTTTTGACAAAATGGCGGGCGTACAAAGAAAATTTTCATTTTTTGTGCACAAACTTGAGGTCGTTTTAGGCTATATATAAAAAAATATGTATCCATAACAAAAATCGAACGATCAAACGCCCCCTAACTATTTGCTTAACCGAAAAAAATTTAATCTTGCTCACCGCAAATTTGAAGGTCGTTTACGATATTGCACTTTTCTAACTTATTGACGAATATTTTTGGACCAAAATTTCAGAAATAAATCTTGAATAGTTATACTTAAATACTGTAAAAAAAATTCAAGAAAAAATTTTAAAAAAAAGTGTTTTTTTATTTTTCGAAAAACTCCCGGACGCCCTTAAATAGAACTACAGTCAATTTTGATTCTTCTTCACAGATCTAGAGTTGTTGTTGTTTTCTCTTCCATAAATATTCCATTGCATTGCCATGTGAAAGACAAAAACAAAGCACACGTACAAACTAACACATTTAATTAGCCTAGTACACATTATCACACATGTTGTCCAACATCAATGTTCGATAATGTGAACTCTAGGAACGACCGCTTGACACACATGTTGGATGGATTTCAAAAATTGTTGATTTTGATTGCTGGTTTACTTCGATGTGGACGCTCATAAATTGTTCTGCAATTGATGTTTGATGGCATGCTCGATAATGTGAACTTAAAGCAATATTGACAGTCACACATATTGTCAAGCCATGTAGGACAGCATGTGTGTTTTCTATGTGTGAACCTACTGTAATTTTTTTTTCATTGTTCAAAAATTCCGCGTTGCTGCGTTGACAAATTGAGAATGAGAGCGAGAGTAAAATTTGAATATTCTCTTCCATTGCATTGCCATATAAAAACAAAACGCACCCACACTAACTAACACACTAACTTGCCATTAAACGATTTTTTATGCTTACATGCTTCTTTCTACATATGTGTGAAATTAATTTTTTTAGCAAATTTAAAACTTTAATATTTTGATATTTAACAGGAATATCGTGATAATTTTAATTCTATGTTGGGACCAAGCGTCTAAGAAAGATGACTAAAAAAATTTGATCAAAATTGATTCAGTAGATTTTGCATGAATCCCGTTCATCGAAAACGGCTATCATTTTATCTATATAGATAAATGTGGGGCATATAAGCTTAACAAAAAGAATATAATTTTGTATTTAAATTCATAGCATAAAAAAGTTTTATGAGAGATTTTCTGCTCAAACCTCAAATTTGACTGAGTCAACTAATTGGAAACAAAAAAATAATTTGCAAAAAAAACTTGATAGAAGATTCCAGAAACAATATTGTGATATTGTCATTGCTTGTAGGAACACTTTTTAACCGAATTTGCTTATTAGCATATCCTTAATCATGGGTAGTGGCCAAAAGTTGTACACCGGACATGCGTAATTCAATTGTAGAGCTTCGAAAGACGGCCATGAGATATCAGGCGATGGTAACAGAGCTAAATTGCTCCAGAAAGATGGTATTCAAGTGATTCAAAAAAAAAAATTTTTTTTCAAACAGGTCCAAAAGTTACAGGCACACGAAAGAAAAATTCTGGTGCAATTTTGGTTCACAATATTAATATTTACTGGTGGCTCGAGCTTTTTATTTTCCGTATGATTTGTATGGGGGAAAATGCTTTACAAGACTTACTTACTATATCTCGTGGAAAAAAATCTTACATAAACGGGAACTAGCCTATCAGAAAGATAATAAAATTTCCTATTAAAAGCTCTTAACATTTTTTTCATGAAGTAACAGTTCGTCAACATACATACTTCATGTCTGTTTTTTACACGGTTTTGTCTGGAACATATCTACCGTGTAAAAACAGAATTGGGTGTATTATAAAGTAATTAAGATATAACAAATGTTTCTTCAATAAAAACATTTTATTTAATTGCAAGAAAAACAAAGGAAAAATCTAAAAAAAAAGCGGAAATGAGCAAAAAAATCATTTTCAGATGCCGTTTTATATATAAAAAAAAACACCAGTTACAGCGGTAAGTTCAGTCAACCATTTCCATCAAGTTTCATTCTTGAAAGAACTTTGCCAACTTATGACTAAAACAGTTTTTATTAATAAAAACAAACTGTCCATATGGAGTGAGGTGTTGATCGAAGTTGTAATATTTTTTAAGGCCATTACGTACTATTTTGCATTTTATCATTGAAAGAGAATACGTATTGAAAATAATTTAAAATAAAAATAAAAGATTTGTCTTCTTTAGTACCCTGCATAAACTAAAGTTATAGGAACTTACCTTTCATATTTGTGGTAATTACTACTACTGCCATGTGTTGGAGATGAGGTTCTACTTCTCGTCACAAGGCTATCCCAACTATCGCTGTGCAGATAATTTAACTCGTTATTACTGTAGTTGTTGTCATTTAAGTGATGATTATAGTGAAAGGTTGAGTTTGCTGTAGAGGATGAAAGCTTTCTGTTCTTACTACTTTTTACTATGTTGGAGATCGATGATGAATGTGCTAGGCTGGGATTGTATTGAGCGGAGCTTTGATGGCGATAATCGCTCGTTTGATAATTGTGGTTGCTGCTGCTGCTGTTGTTCAACGCTGGTGTTGTTTTCATCGACATCTCTACGTCGTTCGTCAATAGGTGATGACGCGCTATTTTTGCGTTTTTTGTCGATTCTGCTTTTTATCCAATCGAAATTCAACCCAAAATCCATTTGATGTTGCAGCATTCAAATTAAATGACCAATTTTTAAATTCAAGTAAAGCGTAGGACATTTATGGTTTGGATTGTACAATGGAAAGAGAAAAAAAGATGCAAAATAGTTTTTGTTTTATGTTAATATCAATTATCGAATTATTTATGTTTACAATAATTTACTGTTGGCCACTAGTGGCGTTGAAGACATGGATAATGTTCCAGTACCGTTTCCATTACTTGGTTGTTGTTGCTCCTTGTTTAGGTCTTTCTTCTTGATGTACTTGCGTTTAACAGACTCTGAATTTTTCTTTCCTGAAATTGCATGCGCAGCAGCTTCACGTTCTGCTTTCCAAACACTTTTGGCGATATTTTTTACTGGACATCGCATTATACGTTGCTGCCATTCTGGCAATCGAGAAATACCTTCAAAGTGTGTGGAATTCGAAATATCTGCTAGCAATATTAATAAATTAATACAAATTACTAAATCTTCTTAAATTCCAGATCATTTTTAATACCTTCAGGAAAACTTAACACGGGATGATATCCAGGATCCAAAAGAGCAACTCTATCCGCAAACATCATTGTATCAGGCAGATCACGTGGTGCCGTTGGATCCGAGCGACCAGTACACAAGGCGCAGGGGTGAAGTGGCCATTGACAACCGCATTTAATTGTGCTGTGATATATATGAAGTTTAACTATTTTTATTTCACTATTGAGTTTTCAAAAATTTTTACCTTGGTCTAGCAGCTTTCTTTGAGAACGTGTGAATATTAGTCGTTTGGAAAAGTTTGCGCTTTCTAAAGTTAGATGCCAACATTCCGCGTGTCCTACAGCAACCAGATATATCTTGTTCCTCATTGCTTTCCTTAGTATCGGAGGTAGGCTGGGCACCTTTATATCCATTAAATGGAGCAGTTACTGCTGTTGACGATGAACTAGCATTGGTTTCTACTTTATTAATAACAGAACCTTTCGTTCGAATAATCTCTTGATGTAATTCACTGTGTTGTCTTATTTTAATTTCCAAGTCAGAAATTTGTGAAAGCAACCACGACCAACGTGATGCGATTGCAGCACGATCACGTGAATAACGCCAAGCTGCTCTTTTAGCTCTGTGAAAGAAAATTTATTATAGAAAAATCATTCACAATTCATTTTGTCTTCTTTAAACTTACATATGCAACGACTGTTGGATTTGATTGTTATAAGTAACCATTTCATCTGCTGATTCACCACCAGAACTAGACTCTGTTACATCCGAATCAATAGAATTTTGAACTTCATGCATTTCAGATTGCAACAACCCCGTCACATGACCTATCTCCTCTGTTATTTTATCATCAAAAGTTGGTACAACTGTGGCTACTTTGTGGTCCGCATTTATATCTAGCGTTGAATTCACAACTTTCTTTGTTTTTCTTCTGTTATTAAAGTTCGAGGCCGAATTTGAAGATAACGACGTAGATAATTGTTGCCCATTGGCAACCAATTCAATTTTTCGTAACAATGTCGATATCTGCGTAGATGTGACTGGGTGAGATTTTTCCTCTGCATAATTTAGTTGTTGACGCTCATTCACATCGTCCTCATGAGATAATTTCGCGCTTTTGCTTACAATACGCGCCGACCAATCGAAGAGGCCAGATATCTCCTCACTTGAGTGTTTGCACATATAACGCGATTGAACTTTACGCAATCTTCGTAATAGAAAGTCAATTTTGCGCTGCATGGTCAACTGTTTCTTTTCAATTTCTGCCTGGGCTTCCTTCAGGGGATTTGGTTTGGTTGACGCATTTTGACTATTTATTTCTTCATAATTGAGCGTTGTGTAAACTTCATTGAACAAGACGTTGAGGTCACAAATGGTATCTGCAGCAGTTGAAGAGTCTAGACCTTTTAAAGCTTTCAGAACTTCTTCGATATCTTGATCTTCTAATTCACCAGCAGAATCTTTCATAAAATCCTTTGGAATATTTGTGCTTCCTATTGTGTTGACTGAAGATGTAGAGCTCTGTGGTGTAAAAGAGTTTTGCTGTTGGGCCAATTGCTGCAAATGCTGTGACAGTGGCGTTGTAGGTGTATGTTGCTGAGATTGTATCTGCACCTGATGGCTGTGCTGCTGCTGACGTATTGTGGGTGGTGGTGTACGTGGCGGTGTTGCTGGTATTGTGGCCAATATAGTTTGCTCTATGCTGGATATATCGTTACTAGTTAATGGTTGGACAGGCGTACCATCTAACTGACTAAGTCGTTCTGAAAATTCAAAAGATGGTTTGTAGACAAGGATCACAAATTATTCATAAATAATAATCACAAAATATGTACAAACAATTTTATTAGGCCGATAGCCTTGCAATTAGAGTATCCGATAAATACAACGTTCAGCAGGTTCTAATTCTCAGAGATGCGTATAATTTCATAAAAACCAATTTATTTACGGTACCTTGTATCGCAAGTCACTAGCAATGATTTTTATCATATAAAATAATTTTCAGTGTCAGAATATAAGCGTATAATAAATAAAAGAACACAACAAAAAATTATGTATAAGAAGATAACAAAAACCTCATGCAGTTTTATCTCTTCTAAAATTAAATGTATGAAAGCAAATATTAGAAGAAAACTAAAATTCTGAGAGGCGCGCTTTCAATTTATTTGAATACACAATTGCTGTCATTATGCATAGCAGCGAAGGATTAAAAATCGAGTATAAGTTGGAAGAAAAGAATTTTCAAAACATGTACATATTGTGTTTCAAGAAACGGTACAACAAAACATTCAAACTAAAGCGAAATATACGTTAGTTTTTCGACTGTTCCTTATACAAGCACGAGCGAACCGAAGAGTGCGGAAGGGGAGGGTTGGTGAACGAAGCCCCCTAGTTTATTACAAAAAAACTCTGAGTTTTTGCTGTTCAATTCCAGCATTAAACTGGAGGTCCCAACCATTCCTGTAAATATTGAACATTGACATACTAGATGGTAGTGACAAACCTACCTAGAGCCACTTTCTTTAATACAACGAATATTGTATTTGTTATTGGTTTGATTTACATTTTTTTTCTCAATAATTACAGTCATTTCTATTTTTAACTCTTCTCGATTGCCGACAATCGTAATTTACTAATGATTGGTTTTTTAACTAGGTAGATAGGTTTTGAATGATTTTTTTTTGACTAGTAATATTAGGTGCTTATCAGAATTATGAGACACTTCTATAAATTATCTTTAGCACTCGCTAAGTCTGCGTTATGTTTTTGAAAAAACTAAAAATAGCAAATGAATCAAAGAATAAGCTTTAAAAAATGTATATTTTATATATTCTAAGCACATCATTGCAAAAAGCCGTTACTTTTAATTAGAACGTATACTGGCAACCATATCAAAATAATAAGATACCTTCTTAATTTTACGGTCAAAACAAAAAAACAAGTAAGGGAATGTAATTATTCTTTAAATTAGTGAAAGTTAGTAGCCAAGACCCCTTAGTTTTATCCAACATCAAAAATGCGTTTTTTATCGAATTTATTAGATTGATGAAAAAGTTTGGTTCGAGTTAATTCCATTCACTTAAAATTACTCGTTTAAGATCGGAACAATTTTCATATATCTTTTTTTTCCATATACTCGTCATGTCAAGACTTCCAAACATTTTATATGTTGATAAAGACCGGCGTGCATGAAGGCCAGGCCATGATCTAAACGGAACAGACTTGTATAAAAGCCATTGTCTTTCGACTTGTATGAATTCGTGCATTGAGTTTTTCTCTATTTTCAAGCAAAGGAGGCGGCAGACTACTTTCCAGCACTTTAATGTACATTCCATCTATTATTCATTATTGAGCTCGCGAAATGTAACTTGAGCGCACCACTTATGTTGATTGTACTCCAGACCATAACTGAGCAATGACAATGGGAATGGGAAAAAAATTAATTTGGAAGAACCATATGGATTTTGCCATTATTGGCGTGATATGAAAGGAACCTCTTATTTTTTCTAAGAGAAACTTTGGCCGCGGCTCAGTAATGGTCTGGGGCGCAATCAACATAAGTGGTGCGTTCGAGTTACAATTCGCGAACTCGAGAATGAATAGCAGAGTGTACATGCATGTGCTGAAAAGAGTATCATTCAGAAAAAGGAAACAACAATGCGCACATTGAGCACAGTTTTTCTCGTTTCGTTTGATCAGTGTACTTTTATTTCTGCACTCATGTTGTTCTTGCTTGATTCTTGGAATTGGCTTTTTTTTTGCTATCGAGATCGCATTTATGGTGGGGTTTTTTCTGTGGTTCTCAATGTTTTTTTGTTGCTTTTGTTGTAAGTACAAAAGGACTAAAATTATCCTCAATCGCTTACAAGCAAACTCAAGATTTCGTACAAACCGCTCATGCCGCATTCTAACTGGGAAACAAGGGATTCAATAGAACTTTTGGGGTCATCTGAAAGAATGATATCGCTCTGTTGTCATGAAAATCTTTCGATGTGCACCCCAATCTTACACGACTCAGCGACCAGGCAGCCATGTTGGACTAAATATTAACACGCGAAAACTGAAACAATATCCTTAAGTTTTAATATATACGGGAACAACATAAGCACCAATAAATCGATGCGCAACATTGGCAGCGTTTTCACTACTAAAGACGGAACCGTCGAAGACCTAAGGTAGAATTAACAAAATGAGAAGTATCACTGCACAACTACATAAAATATGGAAATCAAACATATTTTTAACACAAAACTGCAAACATTTAAATCAAATGTTCAATTAGTGTTACTGTATGCTTGCGAAACATAGTCCATGGCACACTGACGAGACAAATAAAACCGTTTGCTTTGTATGAACTCTGTTCAGCTTGAGACGGATATTAAGGGTTTGGTGGCCCTGCACGATCTCGAATCACGAATTTTATTTTGCTACCAACTCTTATATGAACTGAAATTATGAAAAGACGCAACCAGGTACAAATTGAGATTGTTAAAAAATAGCTCAAAAACTACAATACTCGTGCACTATCAATTTTATAAATAAAAAATATTGGAGTTATTTTCAAATAATTAAGTAAAAATTTGTTTTTTATAAATTATTGAAAATGCGTGTACAAAATTTAATTTCGAAGTTGAACCGTAACAAACGATATTTTACCACAAAGTTTTGTAAGTCCAGTTTTTTTTTGGAAACAAAATTGTAACAAATAGTAATTTTTACAAATAAATGATACAAATTAGGTTAAGTTTCAAATTTAGATATGGGCATTTCTCTCATGTTGAACGGGGCGGAAATTTTTTTTTTAAAGTGGAATAAAAGTCAAAGTAAAACACTTTTATTTTTTTCTGTTACTTTAAGGAATAGCCCTTTGATAGCACTATATTGAGTGGTAAAGTTGATGCCAGACGTAGTACTGGTTCCAAGATAGAGGCAATTAAAAAGCCATTCGAACGGGACAAAAAACGGAAGTGTTTTTCATGGCCATCTATAGAAAAGCAGAAGTCAGCGAAACCTGGCAACATTTTTTAATGCGACTAATTTTAAAATATTATGGAATAATGTAACTTTTTAATCGATTTCGTTTGAGTGAAAAATCTTATTTACTTTTTTTCTTACAAGGCATGATAATCCATTCGAACGGGACATATTTTTCCGTTCATGTTCACTTGGGCAATTTTTTAAAACTACTTTAATATTTATATAAATAATAATATTTAAGATATATACAGTAATTAAAAAAACAAATTTAATGTTTATATTTATCAAATTAATTAGTGAGATCAATTTTAACAAAGAAAAGAGGAAGGAGTAGATATTTTCTTAAAAGAATATAAGACTTGTCTTTTTGCTGTTAAAACGTATTTCCTGTAAGAGGCGTGACATCGCCCACTAAAAAAATATACTCAGGTTTCAATCTATCTACATACCGAATTTCATCAAAATTGGTGTAGTGGCACAGCCGTGATACCGTTTTTTCTCATTTGGAGCGATGCCACGCCCACTTAAAGGACTAAGGGACTCTACTAACCTTTTTTATGGAACATTCTATCTCCTAACCAAATTTCATTAACATCGGTTCAGTAGCTTAGCCGTGGAAACGTTTTTTCCCGTTAGGGGCGTGGCACCGCCTACTATTGAACAAGTATACATGTCCCTTCTTCTCTTCACAATCTTTCCATCAAAAACAAAAATTATGCGATTATGTTGTGCTATGGCTGTAAAAAAGTGGTTTAACCGTTTTGAACTGCCTATTTATTACACTTATGTTTTCGAACGTGACCAACTTCAAACAGCTCCAAAAATTTTAAATTTTATTTTTTTTGCACTTACTTCTGTCAACCTAGCGGAAGATTATTCTGTTCAATCTATTCCCTATATAAATATTTATTATCCACCTTGGAAACTCAAAATAGAATCCTGTGATATGGAGCTCGCCAAACTAAAAAAATCTAACTCTACTACCCCAATTTTCCATTCTCTTTTTCATGAAAAAAAAAGATACCTTAATCAAGGCTGGTTGGAACTTTCTATATACAGATGGATCAAAATCAGACAACCATTACACTGCTTATGCAGTTGTTGATGACAACAAGAAATGCTTGATGATAAAACTACTTTCAAAATGAGCCTCGGTTTTCGCTGCAGAAGCCGCTGCAATTTACCAGGCGGTCCTTATAGCACAATCAACCAGCACAAAAACCGTTATCTGTTATGAAAGTAATATGCAATCCAACTTCCCGAGACTGGCATTCAGTAAACATTATAAGAGATACATTAATAAAATTAACAACTTCACTAAAGTAACTTTGGATTCCCAGTCACATTGGTATCGCTGGAAATGAATTTGCAGACACTATGGCAAAATACGCATGTCAAGCACCTATCTATATAGATCCTTGTATTGAGAAACCTGATCTCCGAAAATATATAAAAAATTAACATAAAATAAAAAACACACTAAATGGAACAGTTACCAACATCATCAATATGCAACCATCAATAGATCATTAAAGACACCCATATACCCATGCAATATTGATAAAAGAAAAATAATTAGCTTTCCTAGACTAAGGCTAGGACATTCCTTAAGCACCCATAAACATTTACTAAAAAAAGAACCAGTTCCTATTTGTTCTCGATGCAATGAAAATTTTAATATGAAACACATATTAACTGAATTCTTAGTCATGAAAAACAGCAGGGACAAAATTTTCGAAAACAGTAGCCTAACTGACTGCCTTAAGGAGCCAACTTTTGAAAACATTAAATTCATAAATTTCTCATTCAAAATCAAATTCTATTATAACCAAATTTAATTATATTCTTTAAGAAACCAACTTCCAAAACATTAACTAAATTCAAAAATTTATCACACACAACCAAACTTAAATAAAAAAGTAACTTAATGTAATAATAATAATATTTTATTTGTGACTTTACAACATGAACTTAAGCAAATTAAAATTTTACAGTTAATAGAGATTGGTTTGATGTGTTTGATGTGTTTGTATTGTTTTAAGCTAATTGACGTTGGAATAGAGATTTTTCGGAAAGACTATCATCATGTATCACTTCTCTTACACACTTAAATATTTAAGGCAAAATACTATTCAATATTACAAAAAAAGAGAAACTGCATTTATGCAACTTTGCAGGTGGTTTGCTCAATGTGATAAATGAATTCTGGTGTAAATTGTTTAAATTAACAAAATTTGAATATTTTTCTTAGATATCAGATAGTAACGCTTTTATAATAACTTTTAATTTTTCTGTCACGGTTGGCTTTTTGGCGGAAATGCCCATAGTTTCAGTTTAAAAATGTATCAAAATTAGCAACATTGGGAATAACATAAGCGATACTTGTATGATCACCAAGAAAGGTATGGATTCAAATTATAATAAATATGTTGGCGGCAGGATATAATTGAGCTGTCCCTAAAATTAGGTAATAGTGGACGCGCATGAAATTATTAAAATAAAAAAAAATGTATCAGTGTAATTTTATTTTTACACTCATGTTAGTCTTGTTTGATTCTTGAAATTTACTTTTGTTTATTTATTGCTAAATTTTTTTTATTTGCTATAGAGATCAAAGTTATGGTGAGGTTTCTGTTGTTGTAATTATTGTTTTTTGCTTTTATTGTAAGTGACACTTGCTTCCAAAATTTTGCCCATCTATGCATTACTCTGTCAAATCAAGTAGTTCAAACTTACAAATAACGTCTGGTCGTACGATCGGTATTATAATTCAAATATCGATAACAAATCTGAGATGATTAATCAACATTGCTGGTGAAACTGAAAAAACTAATTAGAGGAATTTATCTGCAGGATATTTTATCTTCCAGAGTGACATCAGAAAGTGGTGTAACAGACCCTAAGACACTTAAAATTTCAAACTGAGTGAGCTCATTTCAAAAAATTTTCGAGATTGCTTTATCATTTAATTTTATAATTACATTTTCATATTTTCACCAAAATTTTGTAGCATTGCACATACCTTCAATATTATCTTCGACCTCAGATGCTGTCATCGTAGAATCCGTACGTATTGGTGGCAGTTCCTCAACTGAAATAATGTTAGGACGTGTTACATTTTGTTTGGTTGGCGTTGCTGCTGTTGTCGATGGATCTTCAACAATGCTTTTTGTAGGAGATTCTTCTTCTACTTTCAACTCGAATGTACTGTTAAGGCTTTCGTTTCCTGTTTTGACTTCAACAACATTTTCAGCCGCATTTTGTTTTTGTTGATCTGATGTCTCTAACGTCTTATTTGACTCCATAGGAGACTGATTACTTGTAACAGTATCAACTGACTGAGACTTTAGTATTAAAATATCCTTAGTGTTTTCAATTTTGCAACTGAGATTTGCATCCAACAACTGGTTGCTTAGACAAATTTGCGCGGTAATTGCTTCTTCAAAGTCGTTTGTTAAATCGGCCAATAGCTGCTCCGTTGTTGATGTACCCTCACACTGCTTTTCTTTCAGATTAGCATTGGGGCCCATTTGTGGTACCGAAGTGAGTTGCTCCTAGAGCCACACTCTATAATAAGAGCAATCTAATGAAAGTCTACGGGACTTTCTGCAGATGATAAGGATACAGTTTTCTCGATAAATTATTTTTTATATATTCCGCGGTTTAAATGCTTTAAGGGTTAAACCTGTTTGAGCCCTTTCACAGCTGCGTTTGAATTAATAACAAAGCAGTAGGACTCAATGAATCGGATAGTACCGATGTCATACTGTCATACACATTTGCATTGAGATTTTAAATGCTAAGATTTCTGAGTGAAGTTATATTCTTGAACAGTTTTAACTCTTGGTCAGATAAATCAGCAAACTTTTTGCATTCACGATATTGCCATTAAGTCTCTGGTATGATCCTTTTTTCCTGCAAAGAAATAACGATAATTAAAACATTAAAGTTTTTAAGTTCTCTATTTAACTGTTTGCATAATACTACTGGAAACTTAAGCTAATAGAATAACAAACAAGATTTTATATGACTGAAATGTTTAGTAAGGAATAATTGAGGCTAATTACTTTGGTACTAAATGGTTCATGTGTCCATTTTAAGGTTTTGGATAATTCTAATATTAAAAGTATGTTCCAATGTACCAATGTTTACAACAAAAAATTCAAATTTATATTTAATAGAGACATACATACATAACAACTATAAGCTTTTATTAAAAAAGTTACTTTGAAATAATTATTTGTAAGAAAAATTGCATATTTTGGTTGCCTCATAATAATAATCTATATGATATTGTGTTTCCACTATCAATAACTATTATTACACTCTACCCTCAGGTTATGTTCGTTTTTCCATTCCGCTTGTAACGCATAGAGGGGGGCGTGACAGGTATAGCAAATTATATGTATTCTTGATAAACACCTGAGTCGATTTAGCCATGTCCGTATGTCTATTTGTCTGGCCGTGTGCGACTGTGGAAATCAGGATTACGAAAAAACCAAGCAAATTTAATAAAATTCAGTACACAGCTTACACCTTCAAATAAGGTTTTTGGGATTGAAAATTGGCGAAATCGGTTCATGGACACGCCTACCGCCTATATAAATGAAACATATAAAACGCTATAATGAGACAGTTATTTGATGTAAATGTTGCCAAATTCAATGTGAGTACGATTAGTGAAACAATCTAGCACGTAGCGTGGTGGAAGAAATACTTTCTAAATAAAAATTTAGGACTTTCGCGCACTTTTACAGTTAACGTCGGTGTAGAATAATTATTCAACTAATATTTGTTGACGTTTTTTTTAAATAAATAATTTAAACCAAGTGCTGGTTTTGATAAATTTTGTTTATTCATCAAACGGGAAAGGTCGAAAATGGATTTTGGATATCACCAGTGCCTGTGTTGACTAACCAAATTTTACGGTTTCGTTACATTTTTGAAAAAAAAAAACAAGTTTCGCCAATCGATGAAGAGGTCGAAAAATTTTTTTTTTAAACCGAGGTCGGACAGTGATCCCAAATCGAGTTTTTTGGTTAAAAAAAAAAAACAAAAGAAACAAAGATTCAAAAATGGCTAGAGAGCGAGAGCAAATCTTGTCGAAAATTAACAATTTTTTTCAAATTAAAGCTTACCGAAATTCGAACAAATCCTCGGAGCCCGCATTTAAAAAAAAACGTTTTAGTTTAAATGCCAAAATAGATTTTTTTTTTAAATTTAGGTTATGACGATTTGTTGGCATTTTGGTTAGCTTTAATTTAAAAAGAAAATTGTTCATTTCCGACAAGATGCCCGAATTCGTCCCATTTTTTGTAAAAAAATTTTGATTGCTTAGTTTTTAGACATCACTAGGGGCGGTCCCGGTTATCCAAAGTGCCCAATTTTGTAAAAAAAAAAAAAATATGACCATGGTGCGACCTCTCAGTAACTGATACCAGTCTCTACAGCAAATTTCGATCTCACTCTATCGATTGTGATGTCCAAGATCAATTGGTGTTTACAAAAATAGACTAAATTTGGCTGCGAGAAGCATAAGCAAAAAAACATGTATTGCGCGTTATAATTTTTTTCAACACAATAAATAACTTCTTTGATCATTATTTTATTAACTTTTCTAAGCTAAACATTGGTATCTGACAATCTAACAAAATAATTTGGTGAATTCATATTTCTGAAAGAAGTCAGGAAAAAAGTAACGAAGAAGTAAAGCCTTTAAAATCAAGCTCTCAAATTTATGATCTCCAGCAATTAACAAAAACTGTAAAATATCTATTGAATTATGCCTAGTTGTATTTCTTCAAACTTGAAACCGCGAAACGTTTTTAAATAAACCTGTTGATCACGATTTTTCAAGACTTTTTGAACCAATTCGCTTTAATTATGTAGGGCCTTTACCATAAGAAATGCTTGATTGTGCATATGCAGTCTTGGCGAAATGAGACATCCATCGATTGGTGTTAAACTTCAGCTATTCACAGCCACGTGCTAGAGCAAATTTATACGTATCTTTCCCTATGTATAATCTCTAAATTGCCAGAAAACGCATTTTAAAACAAGCGGTGTATATATAAAAGTTATCCTTGATCGAAGGACATTTTAATTTTCCCCATAATTTCATTAAATTTTTCTAACAAAATGAGCTATTTTTTAATGGAAAAAATAAATGTTTTCTCTTCTGATTTCCGTTAATTTAGTTTTAAATAAAAGTTAGGAAAATTAATCTATTAACTACAAAATAATTTAATTTAATTTTTGGATGTGTAAATTTGACTTTGCAAGCTATCGAACTCATCTCTGATCTCATATCACAAGCAGTTCCATAAAAAACATATCGAATACTATAGAGACCTTAAAGCAGTTTTCTTTATGAAGATGGAGATTTTAGTCCTGAAGGAGCTGGTTGTCTACAATTCTGTGGCCAAAAACAATAACAGCTTAAATCGATATTTGATCACAAGGCAAAGCAACATAAGTTTTGTGCATGAGAATGTAACTTCTACTGTTTCTGATTATCATCGTAGATCGACTTAAGCTGTTATTGCTTGTTGCCACAGAATTTATGTTACGACCTTTTTTTCGTTAAATCAACACTCATTTTGACCAAAACACATATTTCCACAACACCTTGAGGTAGAGTAAGCGGCGCTTTTTTTTATCGTGGTGTCCCCAGCAGGCCTAATCCACATGTAATTTTTTATTCCAAAGTTGATTGCATTCGCCTTCGCTTCGCTGTTCTTGATGAACCAAGTGTTGCGAGTTCATTGTCGTTAGTGCCGATTGAAAAGTCACAGACCGAAATTTCTTCCACATCATCCGCGATGGGAGCGTAAGTTTCATCGGATGATGTGGAAGAAATTTCGATCTTTCCAGGTAAAACTACCAAATGATTGTACTATAATCAAAAATATTAAAACAAGTACGTCAAGATGTTGCTTTAAGGAACTAAACTTCAGCCACTAGCTCTATCCGCCTATTTTAGTTGCATTTATGTTATTTGTTCAAATCCATTTTTATTTTACTGAAAAAATAATTTTTCATTCTATCCTATAACAATTTGAATGGTTGAAAATGTTTATTTTATTTTGTTTATACCTAAAGGTTACGTCTAGAAACTTTTAACGGAAAGGGAATAAACCTTAATTTGAAGATGTATTCCCTTAAACGTTATCTCAAGAATTTCTCAAAAACTATATGTGCTCATTATAAAATCGATTTTGCATCTTTTTCATCAGATATCATAATTCTGCCTTGGTAGGACACTGGAATTGGATTGCTTAGTCAAAGCTCATCTCTATATCTCTTCTCTATAGTTATA
Organism: Tricholauxania praeusta; assembly: GCA_949775025.1. NCBI lineage: Eukaryota > Metazoa > Arthropoda > Insecta > Diptera > Lauxaniidae > Tricholauxania > Tricholauxania praeusta. The sequence continues at coordinate 129,898,223 of OX459029.1, read as the reverse complement.
AATAAAAATTAAGCGCAGTTCATCTGTCGCGCGGAAACTCGCGAACTACTTAATTTCATTTTAATTATTTTTTTTTAAATGTTTCTTATGGTATGTGGAAGGTTCTTAGCATAGTTTGGCTTGATAAAAATGGGCAATGCCAAGCTCATCATATCGCATGAACGAGACTGGTGAATGAGACTGGGTACGAACAAAAGTAAGTTTCAATGCAAAAATATCCGGTGCCACGCCTTCTATATGAGAAAAAGTCGACGTTTTTTCTATATCGGCAACTATTTGATGCAGATGGACAAGATTTGGTACATATGTAAAAGATTAGGAGCTATACAAGCTTCAGTGGGAAAAATGGGCCGTTTCGCTTTTAAATTCCTGAAAATAAATCATTAAATATTTTTAAGGATTTGAATGTAAAAGTACTTTGGATAACTTAGAATGTTTTTGGATTTTCAAAATTTTCGGAAAGTTTTTGCGTAAGTAAAAATTTCACTGAGTAAAAAGTTCTTAAAGTTGGTCTAATATTCTTTTACTATAAAAAAAATTGTTTTCGTCTAGCAAAAAATGTCGCAATAAGGTAAAAAAAAAAGGTATTTTTTGTGTTCTTTGACCAATTTAAAGAACTTTTTACGGAAAAAAACATTAAGCCCGCTTAGGTTTTATCTGAAAAACTGCGATGGACTTTGTCTAGTTGACAAAGTGTGATCTGCATATATGTATATAAATGTTGGTGCGTGTGTTAGTGATCTTGTAACTTCTGAACGAAGCGATTGACAAATTTATGTACCCAAAACATATTTCTTGTGTCAAGGCGACGAGATCATAAATTAATAAACGGAAAGTTCGGGGCGCATCTAATTATACCCGACGCATCAATTCAGTTCAAACTTTCAGATTTTTTACGATTTTTAAAATTTAATGTACGTACTTTAAGTTTGAGTTGTCATTACAAATGTTCAATTTTAAACATTACGCAGTCCATTTTTCCTCATTCAAACAAACTGCAATTTTTCGCGACTTACGCGCTTAACCATTGGCGCGGCTAATTTTCGGTCCTTTTGCCTATTTTCTAATTGCGTTAACAATGTATTTTGTCCGGACTTTCTTATACAAGCACTTTCATCAAATCAAAGTTAGCACACCACCTACCGGAAAGGGCTGAAGCAACATCTTCATTTCAGGTAAGGTAAGGCAACTGATTTATGTTTGAAAAGGAAAAGTTGCGCTTCGGGATTTGAGAAATAATTAGCGTAACATATTCCAGAGACTTCTGTCACATTATATGTATTCATATGCATTAGGGCGGATTAAATTTTTAAGTGGTCCGGAAACTCTATTTTACTGAAAGTTCGTCAAATTTTAAGCAAAAAAGTCCACTACACCATATGGCTACAATGAGGGTATTCCTGAAAACGCGAAAAAGCCTCGTAACTGCGTAAACTGCGAAAACTGAGCACATTTTCGAGCCTCGAAAATAATTTATATGAATACAAGTTTGCTCAACCCTCGAAAACTTTCGAGGCAAATTAGTTGACCAAGTAGCCTCGAAAAGTAGGAAAGTGAATCAGTGTTGCCGTTGGTCGAGACGGCATAAGTAAATAGCTTATAGTATTTTCTTCAATAAATTGAATCGATTTATTTTGTTCACTTTTTTGCGGCATTTTAAGGATTCTATTTTATTTGACAAAGAATTTGATGAAAAATTTAATTATTTTTCAACAAAATCAGCCATAACTGAAATAGTGGATGTTTTGACTAAAACACTGCAGCACTGATCGAACTGTAAAATTCCCATTGCTCAATCATTTACGCGTTTGCTTTGATAGGGGTGTTCCCGAAAGCAAGCTCGAAAACTTTCGGGTTTTCACGCTTTTCGGGTTTTCGCGTTTAGAGGAATACCCTTAATGAATTTCGAGTCCGCGAGTTTTTATTTGAAGTAGTTAAAACTATTCAAACTGCTTATAGCGCCGTCTGGTGACAGTTTTCAGAACTTTACAGATTTTCATTCTCTTCCTCAACTCGTAAGCAATAAAATTACGTTTTCCTCATTTAAATCGGTCCATTAGTTTCCGAGTTATTCAAGTTTAATCAAAACTGTTGAACAACTCACCCCTGCTGCTGTTACGAGCGAGCTTCAGTTTTTCATATTGAAAACTTCACAAAACATTGGGCAAACAGAAGGGATGGGTTGTTCAACCGTTTTGTTTAAACTTCAATAACTCCGAAATTAATTGACCGATTTGAATGAGGAAAACGTAATTTTATTGCTTACGAGTTGAGGAAGAGAATGAAAATCTGTAAAGTTCTGAAAACTGGCACCAGGCGGCGCTATAAGCAGTTTGAATAGTTTTAACTACTTCAAATAAAAACTCGCGGACTCGAAATTGCTTACGAGATGAGAAAGAGAATGAAAAACTGTAAAGTTCTGAAAACTGCCACCAGATGGCGTTATAAGCAGTTTGAGTAGTTTTAATTACTTCAAATAAAATCTCGCGGGCTAAAATTCATTGTAGCCATATGGTGTAGTGGACTTTTGTGCTTAAAATTTGACGAACTTTCAGAAAAATAGAGTTTCCGGATTAAAAAATGTTTTCCATACAATTTAATCCGCCCTAATATATAGTGACTTACAAAAGTGTTCACAAAAAAACATATTTCTGGTTTTAACGCTGTATTTTTTTTTTGTAGAAAAGGTTTTAAAAAAAAAGTATGCAGAAAACTTACAAATTCTTTATTCTAGCTAAAAAAAAAACAAACCTAAAATATTCCACGTTTTGTTTAACTTAGGAATTTATTTTTATACTTAGTCTTTTGTGAACAGTTTTGTTACTCAAAGTAATAAAAACATTTTAATTCATTTTTTAATATTTTATCTGGCCGCTTTTGGCTTTAGTGGTGAAGTGTATTTTCTTAGGCATACTCGCTTTCAATTTGTCTAGTGTTTGAGTACTGATCACGGACCATTGTCCATTGGCGACCTTCCATAGCTCGTCCAGATTTTGTGGGGTTGTTTGACTCGTGGGTATTTTTTTAAGAAAAAATATTCCACAAATTTTCAATGGGTATAATTTCCGGTGGCTGTGCTGGCCAATCCAAGCAGGTAATATTTTGGTCTCGAAGCCTTTTCATTGTAATTTTAGCCATATACTTAGGGTCATTATCCTGCAAAGGGATGATATCGTCTGGCTCGTAGCCGAACTATTCCTGACTAGGTTAGCGTAAGGCCACTCGAATGTTAAAATAATCTCTTGCTTTTATTATTCCATTGATCTTACGAAGAACTCCCTGTTTATAACGATTAAAACAGCCTTATATCATAAAGGAGCCACCGCAAAACTTTGAGGTTTGTTGTATAATGCGTGCATTAATGCTTTTTTATCATATCATCTGATCCCAAGTGATTTATTTTGGACGCATCTGACCAATGAATGCTAGTAACATTGATCAGATTAACGCGCATGGTATTGATCTTATAAAAAAGTTGTCATTACTGCACGCATTACACAGGAGACCTTAAGACCTTAAAGTTTGACGGTGGCTCCTTGCTGGAATAGGGCAGTTTCGTCGTAAAATCAATGGAATAATAAAAGCAAGAGATTATTTTGACATTCGAGTGGCCTTACACTCACCTAGTCTGGAATAATTCGGCTGCGAGCCAGACGATATCATCCCTTTGCAGGATAATGACCCTAAGTATATGGCTAAAATTACAATGAAAAGGCTTCGAGATCAAAATATTACCTGCTTGGATTGGCCAGCACAGTCACCGGAAATTATACCCATTGAAAATTTGTGGAATATTTTTTTAAAAAAATACCCACGAGTCAAATAACCCCACAAAATCTGGACGAGCTATGGAAGGTCGCCAATGGACAATGGTCCGTGATCAGTACTCAAATACTAGACAAATTGAAAGCGAGTATGCCTAAGAAAATACACTTCACCACTAAAGCCAAAAGCGGCCACATAAAATATTAAAAAATGATTTAAAATGTTTTTATTACTTTAAGTTACAAAACTGTTCACAAAAGACTAAGTATAAAAATAACTACCTAAGTTAAACAAAACGTGGAATATTTTAGTTTTGATTTTTTTTAGCTAGAATAAAGAATTTGCAAGTTTTGTGCATACTTTTTTTAAAAAACCTTTTCTACAAAAAAAAAATACAGCCTTAAAACCAGAAATATGTTTTTTTGTGAACACTTTTGTAAGTCACGTACATACATTGTGAAAAAACCATTGAACAATTGTGCGCATTATTGCGCAACTGCTCCAGTCCTTCCAGCAGTCCACTAGATTAAAATAGGAATAGGCTAACTTCATATAAAAGAGTTATGAAGAAAATCAAGGCTTGGATAGAACGCGAAGAGTAACAAATGTAGAAGTAAATCCAGAACTTTGTGAGAACGAAAGATAGAGAATATTTCAAAAATGGAAACAAACTGCATAAAACGAAGAACATTAAGTGTAACATTTTGAAAGATGTTATTCAAAGTTATCTTTTCTATTTCACTGATATCAGTTCAATTTACTTTGGTCATGCTTTTGTTGATGAAGCTTTTTATGAGGTTTGTTACCGCCACTGTCTTATTACCACCACTGTCCTCGATTTATAACTATCGATAACAAAAATATTGTAATAACTGTAAAACCATTTTGTATTTCTTTAACTTCATTTGCAACTAAATTGCGCTTGGTTTGCATACCAAAAAGTAAGCATATATTATATACTTATATCAATTATTAACTTTATATAATATTTTATATTTAGGAATTTTAACGTATCGAATCGAATCTAAATAAATTGCAAAGACAAATTTCTGCGTAGTTTAATTTGATTTGGACGTTCAAGATCCCGTGCAAACTGGGCGCTCGGGCAAACTCCCGTAACAAATTTAAAATTCTTTTTGATCAAAGTTAAAATTCTTTTTGATCAAATTAAAACTCTTTTGATCAAAAAGTAAAATTCTTTCGATCCCAAAAAGTAATTTTCTGGAGTAACTGAAATTTCATCATAAATTGGTTCGACACGTGAATCAGCAACATAACCTCAACGTAGTGCGAAGTTCATCAGCAGCCGTTCAACAGGTTTAATTGGTTCCAGCATAACCCAATAGGAATAGTTTTTTCCAACCGGCATTAAAAGTAAGTCCTAAAAATGGTCAATTCTTCCTTACAGGGTCAACCACCACACAAACCACAAGAACATGCAACAACTTCGTCACAACTTACCGAGAACTGCGCAATATGTGACGAGCCATCTGAAAATTCATTTTTACTATGTAGCAAATGTAATACTAAATATCATCTCAGTTGCGCGAAAGTTTCTAACCCACAAGAATCATGGACGTGCGAAAAATGTTCATCTGCAGTACAAATTCTTGCTCCTCCAAGATCTGAACGTAGCAATCGAAGCTGCGCGTCTCATACTTCCAGTAATTTAGCAGCTCGCAGGCGAGACTTGGAGTTACAAAAACTTGAGGAAGAGAAACAACTTGCTAAAGACTTTCTGAACAAAAAATATCAGATATTGGAACAAAATCTGGCTGAAATTGAAGACAACCATTCTACTGTTATTAGCTCAGTGGACGCATGGCTAAACGACCAAGCTGATTCTCAAATACGAAATGTTCAGCAATCGGCGCAGAATCAAGGTAATTTGTGTGAAACCAATAACTTTGCTATACCGGTGAAGAGTGTAAATATTTCTAATAATCAATTTACGCCGGGCATTAATTTCACCTTTACCCAACCTAGACAAAATTCTACACAAAATCCGAATCAAACATCGCATTTATTATTTAATGAAACTTCAAATAACAATTCGAACAATATTAACTCGAATAATGCAGCACCAACGAACGCTGCAATACCACATGTTTCTTTTGCTTCACAACAGCGTGATTCTTCTGTTCCAGCACCCAGTGGCAGCATCAATTCTAACCTCACTCTTCAGCAGGCAAACGCTCGACAAACAGTTCCTAAAGATCTGCCTTTATTTACGGGAAGGCCTGAGGAATGGCCGCTATTTATCTCCACCTATAATTGGTCCACAACGGTTTGCGGCTTATCAGAAGCCGAAAATTTGATTCGCCTACAAAAGGCACTGCGTGGAGATGCTCTCCAATCTGTTCAACACATTTTGATTCATCCTTCGTGCGTATCAACAGCTATTTCAACGCTAGGTCTTCTGTATGGACAGCCGGAGAAAATTTTGCATTCTCTAAAAACTAGGATAAAGTTATTACCAACGGTAAATCCTAACAAACTTGAAACAATTACCTCATTCGCAGTTCAAGTTAAAGGTCTCCTAGCAACCATTGAAGCCTGTGGCCTCCATGATGAATTAAATAACTCTTGTCTACTGCAAGAACTTGTTTTTAAAATGCCATCATATTTTCAAATAAATTGGGGCACGTATAAAATGAATTTGATAAGAAACAGTCAAAAGGTAAATCTTTTAGAATTTTCTAACTGGGTATATGACATTGGTCTTTCTGCTAGTAGTGTCAACGTTCAGACTACAGTCACTGCCGTAGCAGAACCTCTCTCACGCAGTAAGCAGAGAAATGCGTTTGTACACACACACACAGATAGAAATAAAAAGAAATGCCTTGTGTGCAATGGAAACTGTAGCAAAGCTGAACATTGTCAAAAATTCATATCAGCGGAACGTAATGAGAGATGGAACATTGTGAGAGACTGCAAATTGTGTAAGCAATGTCTACGAAAACATTCTGGTTTTTGCAATAGCAACGTCGTTTGTGGCATCGACTCATGTCAACTTAGACATCATTCTCTTTTGCATAAAACGCAAATTTATGAAAGAGAAACGTCATCTGTCACAGAATCTAATACGAATGTAGAAAGAAACAATCAAACACAGAATTGTCATGCACATAGCTTCAAGTTTAATGAAAATTTATTTAAAGTCATTCCGATAACTATTTATGGTAAAAATAAAACTTTGCAAACATTTGCATTTATTGATGAAGGATCATCAACAAGTTTAATCGATGAAAAAATTTATAAAGACTTAAATTTGACAGGTATCAGGGAGCCTTTGTGTCTTAAATGGACCGGCAACGTTGAACGTGAGGAGAATAATTCACACCGACTTGCAGTGGATGTATCTGGTGCAAATGGAAAACGATTTGCTATTGATGTACACACAGTGAAATATTTAGCATTGCCAAAACAAACGATGGACTACCAGAAAATGGTAAAAACTTACACATACTTGAAAGGATTACCTATTCAAAGCTATGAGAATGCAATTCCTCAAGTGTTAATTGGCCTAAACAATTCTAGGTTATGTGTTTCCAAACGTGTAAAAGAAGGGCTAGCACATGAACCTGTGGCAATATCTACGCGCCTTGGGTGGCTAATCTATGGCACAATCGGAGATAAAAACATTAAAGAGCAGCACCACTTTCACATATGCGATTGCAGTACAGAAAGGGATAAAAAGTTATCCAATTTAATAAAAAAGTTTTACTGCTTAGAAACTTCAGGCATAAACAATGGTGCATCTTTAATGAGTAAAGATGATGAGAAAGCTGTTGATATTCTGAAAAAATACACTAAACAGCGATCAGATGGTCATTATGAGACTTCATTACTGTGGCGAAATGAAGATGTTCCGCTGCCGAATAGCTACGAAATGGCCATGAAGAGATTTCATTGCTTAGAAAAAAGATTAAAAAATGACATTGAATTAGATTGCGTTTTTCAGAGAACTATTACGGAGTACATTTCAAAGGGTTATATTACAAAGATTGATAACCATAATATTCTTTCAAATAATACTCAAAAGGTTTGGTATTTGCCAATTTTCCCTGTTTTCAACAAAAATAAGTCTGGGAAATCTAGAATCGTTTGGGACGCTGCTGCAAAAAGTAATGGCATATCTCTAAATGATATGCTGTTAAAAGGACCGGATTTGTTTTCGTCATTACCATCAATTATTATGCGTTTTCGACAAAAAGCCGTGGCAATCTGTGGAGATATCGAACAAATGTTCCATCAAATTTATATCCGCGAAGAGGATCGTAATGCTCAAAGGTTTTTGTGGCGCAACGCTAACAGCAAAGAGCCTGATATTTATATAATGAATGTGATGATATTTGGTGCTTCGTGTGCACCATGTATTTCACAATATGTTAAAAATTTAAATGCAAATAAATTCGAAAAACAATATCCCTTTGCAACCTCTGCAATTATTAATAATCATTATGTAGACGATTTTCTCGATTCAGTAGATACATTTGAAGAAGCCACACGTTTAGCCTTAGATGTTAAACATATTCATAGCGAGGGTGGATTTAACATTAGAAACTGGTTATCTAATAATAAAGATGTCTTAAAAATTTTAAATGGACAGGAAAATGTTCAACAAAAGAGTCTCGACTTAGGTAGTGAGTTGGATGCAGATAAGGTACTCGGTGTTTACTGGAGATCCGATGACGACACAATTACTTTCAAAATTTCATCTTCTATTTTTAAGAGCGAATTATTTCTGAAGGATAAAATCCCTACTAAAAGAGAACTTTTGAAAATTTTGATGTCCGTTTATGACCCTTTAGGGCTCATCGGCCATTATTTAATGTATTTAAAAATCGCTCTGCAAGAGGTTTGGAGAAGCGGTACCGGATGGGATGATCCGATTCCTGCCCCTCAAAATATTAAATGGAGAAAATGGTTGAAGCTTTTACCAAAAATACAAAGCTTAAAAATACCTCGTTGTTACTTAAAAGATTTTAGTAACTATAACAATTTAAACGTTCAAATGCATACTTTCGCCGATGCCAGCGAGAATGGGTACGCTGCTGTTTCGTATTTAAGAATTTCAGACGGTAATAAGGTAATAGTATCACTAATCGGCTCAAAAACCCGGGTCGCACCCTTGAGAATTACATCAATTTCTCGTCTGGAACTAATGGCAGCTTTAATTGCATCTCGTTTTGCGAACAGCATCGCTCGGAGTACAACAATTACAATTCATAAAAGAATGTTTTGGTCAGATTCCAAAACTGTAATTAGCTGGCTAAGATCGGATCATAAAAGATATCATCAATTTGTAGGTTTTCGGGTGAGTGAAATACTCGATTTGACTGAGTTAGATGAATGGCGGTGGATTCCTGGTAAGATGAATATAGCAGACGAAGCAACTAAGTGGTCAAAAGGTGAACCTAATTTATCAAATGATTGCCGCTGGCTAAACGGTCCCGATTTCTTGAAGCAACCGCACAATTTGTGGCCTATAGCTGAAACTGATTTAAGTACAGACTGTGAACTTAAACAGCACTTGCTTCAAATTCAAAATAACGAGAATTTAGTGGATGTTCATCGCTTTTCAAAATGGTGCAGAGCCTTACGTGCAGTGGCGTACGTTGTAAAATTTATTAATTTATTAAAAGCTCATAGGAGATCATCCGAAAATCATGTTACACAAGACGAGCTCAAGCAAGCTGAAAATATTCTAATAAAACAGGCTCAAAGAGAAGCATATTACGAAGATGCTGCTATGCTTAAAAAAATTGGTAAAGTCCGTAAGAGCAGCTCAATTTACAAATTAAATCCCTACTTAGATGTCAATGGTATATTACGAATTGATGGTAGGATCGATAAAGCTTGTGTTCCTGATGAACTAAAACATCCGGTTATAATGCCAAAACATAGCAAAACTACACAACTTCTAATATTACATTTTCATTCTCAATATCATCATGGAAATAATGAGACTGCAGTAAATGAAATTCGTCAAAAATATCACATACCACGGCTCAGAACCGTCTTCAAAACGATAGTACGTAAGTGCCAAATGTGTAAAATAAGGAAAACTTTTCCTATTAACCCACAAATGGCCAAGCTTCCCAGAGCGCGACTATCCGCGTTCGTGTCACCATTCACTTATACGGGCCTCGATTATTTTGGACCAATTTTAGTTGCTGTTAACCGCCATAAAGAAAAAAGATACGGTGCCTTGTTTACATGTCTCACGATTAGAGCTGTACACGTGGAAATCGTACACTCATTAACATCGAGCTCGTGTATAATGGCGATTCGCAACTTTATGGCGAGACGAGGCACGCCCAGAGAAATTTTTAGTGATAATGGGACAAACTTCGTTGGAGCTGAACGAGAATTACGCGAAGCTATTAGAGACGTTGACAAAAACGCACTTACTCTTAACTTTACTACTACCACTACAAAGTGGAACTTCAATCCTCCATTGGCTCCTCATATGGGAGGTGCATGGGAACGCCTTGTACGCTCTATTAAAACCGTTTTATATCAAATAATGCCAACTAGACTTCCCAGTGATGAAACGCTCCGTAGTATGATGGCTGAAGTAGAGAATATTATCAATTCTCGTCCATTAACTTATGTTCCAATCGACGACGAGAATCATGAAGCGCTAACACCGAATCATTTGCTACTTGGCTGCTCCAATGGTATGAAACCCCTGGCAGAGTTCAACGATACGAATATTATTTTGAGGGAAAGCTGGCGGCGTTCACAACAATACGCTCAACAATTTTGGAAAAAATGGCTAGCCGAATATTTACCCTCACTTACATGTAGAACAAAATGGTTTGAAAAAACTAAGCCATTAAGTAATGGCGATCTAGTGGTTGTGGTTGACCCTTTAAGTCCTCGAAATGTGTGGCCCAGAGGAAAAGTGTTGGAAACTTCGGTTGCTGATGACGGTCAAGTTCGAAGTGCTAAATTACTGACCAGTTGTGGAGTGCTAGATAGGCCAGTAGCTAAATTAGCTGTTCTCGACGTGGCTCAGGATTTGGAGTAGGGCGGCGAAGACCTCTTCTTGCCATACTGCGGGGGGGTGTTACCGCCACTGTCTTATTACCACCACTGTCCTCGATTTATAACTATCGATAACAAAAATATTGTAATAACTGTAAAACCATTTTGTATTTCTTTAACTTCATTTGCAACTAAATTGCGCTTGGTTTGCATACCAAAAAGTAAGCATATATTATATACTTATATCAATTATTAACTTTATATAATATTTTATATTTAGGAATTTTAACGTATCGAATCGAATCTAAATAAATTGCAAAGACAAATTTCTGCGTAGTTTAATTTGATTTGGACGTTCAAGATCCCGTGCAAACTGGGCGCTCGGGCAAACTCCCGTAACAAGGTTATTATGCCTTTTATCAATCTTTTTCTTATTGGTTCTGTTTGAAATCTTTAGATCTTTATTGGAATTGGAACTAATTCTGGACTTACCATCACACTTTATCAAACTATCTTTAATGTGAAATCTACCTGTAAAAGTTTTCACCTTCATTCATCTTTGGCCCTAAGTATCTTTGGCCCTAAGTATCTTTGGCCCTAAGTATCTTTGGCCCTAAGTCATCTAATGATAAGATACAATAAATCGACGTTTTACATTAGCTTTTCCATACACAAGACTTAGAGAACCTTTCACTTCTTTCCTAACAAGTGCACATTTCATTACTAAAATTATTCTATTCAAATATTTAAGCAAGAGATTGAGATAAATTCAATTGGAGCGGTATATTTAATTTTTTAAAAACTGTGAGCTGCAATATCTTATAATTTCATCAGGTTTTATCACGTCTAAAGCTTTAGCCAAACTATACTGAAGACCAGAAAGGAATAGAAAATATAGGACTGCAGCCTTGTATTGCTTTACAATATTGGAGCAGTACACAAAATCATTTTTTCAGACATCTCCATTATAGCATTCTCAGAATTATTTGAGCACATGATAATTTTGGAGTTTTCAAACACAGAGAATGGTCCCTCCACCCTTTCCAAAGTACTGGGCTTACAGATTTTGTTGAGTATAACTAGCAACAGATTTTAAATCTTTTCAGATCGGCAACAAAAAGGGGTTGTCAAACTAACGAGGCCAACCATCGTTCATTTGGGAATAAAGTACTTCATTTTGGCCCGTTGTACTGCGTACTTTCGAAGTACAGCCAAATAAAATAAATTTTACTTATTTTAATTTGTCACGGTAGTCATAACTAACGTGACAAATTATTTTGGAGCAAAAAGATATGCAAACAGAACTGAGCCCGAAAACTTTTAAGCTAGACGTCATTTCTATTCGTACTCAACATCACTTTTTTCGTAGAGCTGTGTTATTTATAGTCTCAAGCATATTTTGCTTACAAGCCTTCGGCCGAAAGTCACCTTCGCTCGTATACTGTTAAAAATGTCAAAATATTAATTTTAGCGAATTTTACTGATTTTTCTGAATATTTATCAAAGTTTTATCAAATACTTAGCGAGCTAAGAACTATAGCCACATAATTTTTCCATACTAAATATGTCTGGAGGGTCATAAGTTATACCGGGAATTGTTAAATATTTGTAATCAAAAATATTCTCAAAAAATGGTAATTCTGAAATAAATGCATGAAGTTTTCAAAGTTAGGGAACCTGACTTATCCCAAAAACAATAAATATCAGAAATCCAAAAACAAAATCCTTATAGATCAGTAAAATTAAAGCTACCATTTTTGAAAATTTAATTTTTTAGATAAAAATAAACAGATAGGAAAAAGATTGTTAAGCTCAATTGAGGCTTCCTTAGTATCCAAAACCTACATTTTTTTTGCTGTCTTGTGTAATAGAGAGAACACCTGAAAAAGCTTAGATAGGTTCGACCAGGGGTTGCAATTTAGCGTAATTAGACTTAAGCTAGAAATTAGAATTAGACTAGGATGAATAAAAAAAAAAATAGTGAGATTACTAAACAGTGAACATAAATTACAATAGGAAAATAAAAGTGATTGTGGATCGGAATAGGAATACAAATACTAATGTGAACACTAATAGGAACAAAAAGTAGTGAGGATACTGAGAGGAATATTGATAAACATAAAACCGAATAGAAAAAAGAATTAAAATTAAGTAATAATTAAAGAAATAAAAACAACAATTATATACAAAACTAAGCAAAAAAATTCAACAACAGAAGGACTTATATAAATTAATATTAAAAATATTTTGGCATGGAAAGAAGGCATCTGAAAAAGCGTGCGGTTATGATGAAATTGTAAGAATAGACAAGTAGCACAAAAACTATTTAAACTATTTACATAACAAATGAGATGTTTGCGATGCGTTGAAAACTACAATTTGATAACTTTATTTTTTTTTAAATATGACTTAAAATTATATATCTACATATGTATATAGTACACGCAACATAACAGCGGAAGTTGTAAAATCAAAACGAAAAGTGGGGTAGTATGCATGAGTTGCATACATTTGCTTTGTTTTCTTTTTTTCCAAATTTCTTATGAAATTCATTCAAGAAAATGTGAAAATAAGTATCCTGTACTTCAACATAGGAAAAAAGTCCGTTTTAACCTCAAAACCAAAAAGGATGAGAATTGAACGTAAAACGTTTACTTCACCCGAAAACCAACTCACCAGCTACAATTGAATTTAAGTGCGTTTTCAGTAAAAATGTCAAGCTCCTGTCGTCTGATGACGGCTGCTGCTGCTTTTGATGGTGGTGGTGACTACAATTAAAACAGAAAAAAGCGCGAGATTAAATATTTTCTGCAACAGCATGAAAATTTAAATATTTTTTATTTCGTTTTTGTATTGTTGACTTTGCGCCGCGCTTTTTTTGTTTTACACGTAATTTTTGCTTTTCCACATTTTTAATAGAATATATTAATTCCAAAATTGCCTTTATGTTGATGGCAGTGTTGCGTTCCAAGTTTAGTATTTTTTTTTTATCGTTTCATTTATTTGTGCAGATTTTTTTTTCTGCGATTTAATTTTTCCACTGCACAACTTTAGCAAAAAATTGAACTTTGGCTTTTTCAATTCGAATTAAATAGTTTGATATCTATTGTTTCATGCCAGCAACGCCTAGAAATGTATTTTAATTTTACAATAATGTAAATTTTTAATGGTTTTTTCGATTTTCTTTTTTTTTTCTATGGAATGGCCGCCTTCTTTTCCATTGCAAATTATGTTCAATTTATTTAGATATGGTCACTCTGCATACGCATAAGTTTTTTTTTCGTTTATAAATTTTAAACATTTTTCACACTTGCCTCCAATTATTTGTATAAAATTTTCACTGTTCTTTCTCTTGAAAATATTTTACAATTTTAAAATTTTCCAATTGCTTTACAATGCGACACACGCGATTCAATTTGTCTCAAAACAATGGCGGCCGATTGTTCAATTTTTTTGAATATGGGAGAAAAAATTTTTTATCGAATCCGAGCGTTGAGCAACGACGTGTATATGTTAAACGGAAGAGTTGCCATATCTGATTATATGATTACGAAATGAAGGAATGGAGAAATCGGGAGGCGTCGTATATTACTTATTTGTATTAATATTTTTATAGTTGTGTGCACACCAGTGATTGCATTTTCGGTACACTTGTACTTTTTTTTCAGTACAATTGCGTTAAGAAAAATATGCGTATGTATATTCGACAGATTTTTAGTACTATGGAGGTATTTTTACTACATTTGTCAAATGTTCGGTACATTTAAACTATTTCTAATAACTAATGAGTAAGTTTGAGAAAACCTTTGTAAATAATGTTATCAAATTTTGGTGAAATAAGCGTAAAAATTAAAAAAATATGGAATGATCTTTACTTTTTTTAAATTTAATTTGTAAACATTGCTGATATATACATACAAAGAAATAGGATGAATTTTTTCTAAGTATATTTTTTAAAGCTGAGTATACATGACCAATAAAAACAACATTCGCCTTCTAAAAAGTGTAATCCAATGCATAAAATAATTTTTACAATTTACACTAAGTTAATAGAAGGCGCAAAGTCACACAACAGCTTAGTGCCATGCATCGTACAATTATCGTGGAAGCAGCAATTCTAAGTGACAGTTCTTTATCTTTATTTTCATGTCTACCTTTTCTATCAAAATCGGCTAAGATAAGGCACCGATATTTCCAGATTACATACGCAAAGCTCAAAGCGCGCGTTCTCAGATTTCTTATCTTCTTTTGTTTTGTTTATTCTTGACATATGTGATAGGAAATTTCGCGGTTGCAATATTTGAGTTTGATAAAGCCCAATTTCCATGTGATCTTATTTTATCTTATTTCATCCCATATCAGGGATATCAAATCAAATTTTTGTAAGAAAGAAAAAGCATGCGAACAGAACCTAATGCGCTTGGAGAATGCGAGAGTGAATAGCATACATTTGCTATCTTAATAGCATGTGATGTCCTCCCTGATATTTGATAAAATAAGATAAGATAAGATCACATGGAAATTGGGCTTAAGATAGTTCTACTATGTATATTTTTACCATGAATTGCGGTAAGAAAAATATGCGCCAGTACATTTGACAGTTTTTAGTACAATGGAGGAACTTTCACTACATTTGCCACATTTTCGGTATATTTCAACTATTTCTAATAAATAATGAGTAAATTTAGGAGAACTTTTGTATATAATGTAACTTAATTGTGGTGCATATAAATAAAAAATCGAATGATTTTTTCTTTTTTTTTTAATTTCTATTTTTAAACATTGCTAATTTATGCGCAGAAATAAATATGATGACCAATAACAAGTAATAATAATAATAATAATAGAGTTTAGCTACTACAGCTATTATAGCCTTCTTAGCTACATTCGTTTTCCAAAAGTACAATACAATGAGTAAAATAATTTTTATAATGCACACAGAAGGTTAACCCAAGGCTCAAAGTCGCACAACTGCTTAGTGTCATGTATGTAGGTGCAGTTCCTTAATCTCGATCTATATAATAACCCTTTAACAACAATTACTGTATAAGCAAGTAAATGGCCAACAAGATTATAAGGAATAGATCGAATTTTGACTGTACCCAATAATTTAAATAACAAAACGAAGTTCTCCAATGGGGCTAACAAAAAGTTACGTTGAGATACGTGTAGGAACTCTTAAAGAGTCCAAAGCTTATCTCCGCATCTTATGGACAACCTCTAATGGCCATTTTCACTGTAGGTAAACTCTGGGCATTAACCGTGAGATCTTAACTGCATAAGCTTACTATACAAAAATTTTTGGTCTGTCCGACTTGTTAAATTTATTTTTATAAATTTTACTTTTTGTCATACCGTAGATTTGTTTTCAGTCACAAATGGTCTTTCATTATTATCAAACATTTCGGAAAACAGTCAGCTTTCATAACATATATCGGAAAAAAAATCGAATACCAAAATTCATCTTAGAGCTTGGAATGTGGTGTTAGCTATCAAATAACCATCGTTCTCATATCTTCATTCGGATGAACGCAATGTAAGACATTTCCCGTGTACTTCTTACCATGATTTAACTATTAAGGTTCTCACAAGATATCAAACTTATCTAAACTCATTTCTGAAAGTGTTAGACGTCATGAACGATCGAATGTCAAAGTAGATAGCGAAAACAAAACAAAGGAAGAATAATAATAATACGCTTTGACAAATGATCGCTGTAGAAAAAAGTCTTTTGATCGATCAGCAAATTCATTTTGACTTTAAACTCAATTTTGGAAGAAGCAGAATTTTATATGCAGCAACCTAAATTATTCAATCATTCTTCTAACCATATAAGCTATTCACAAGCACCAAATTTGAGCGCCGGCGTATGACTTAGATTAGTTTTTTAGTTATGTGAATGCGAACTACGTCGGAGTAGTAGTTCCGAATTTCTACGTCGGTGTGCTTCGTCGATGCACAAGTTCGCTGTCGTGTGAATGGGAATTTGTACATCGGCGTTAAAATGTCAAAAATGCTTAAGCTAATATTTAAGTAAAATAAATGTTTAAAAAAGTATTACGCTAAAATAAATTTTAAAACTTACATAAAAATGGAAACAGCTGTACAAGTTTGGCTCAGAAGTAATATATCTTTGAAAGACACTAAGGAAAGAAGTAACTACAAATGTTGACAGCAAACGAACTTTTACATGTTTAAGCCTAATTTCCATGTGGTCTTTCTTGAACTTATCTTATCAAATATCAGGGAGGACATCACATGCTATAAAGATAGCAAATGTATGCTATTCACTCTCGCATTCTCTCGCATTCTCTCGCGTTCTCTTCGCATGCTTTTTCTTTCTTACAAAAATTTGATTTGATATCGCTGATATGGGTTCAAGAAAGATAGCATGGAAATTAGGCTTTATTAAAATAAAACTTAAAATACACAAACAGAAACATAAATAAAGTGTATATCAAAAAGGTTCATAAAAAAGAGAAAACTCCATGTTAAAAAAAAAATCAATAACAACGCTCTCATTTTCAAATTCCGATAGAAAATAAACATTAATTAAAAGAAGAAATTAACCTTTCAGCTCTCAAAGCTTAAACACAATATCCACAGACGTCGAAAGAACCCCAAGCGGTTAGCCACTGTCAGAATGAAATCACGTTTGGCTGCTTAAAATGGAACTGAATTGCAGCAGACGACTAAAAAAATACTCTTCTAATTAATAATAATAATAAATTAAATGAATGACTGATAAAATAGGTATTTTATTTTTCACAAAAACAAAAAAAAATAATTCGCTTTGTTACAATCGAAAATATTTCAATACAACGATCAAACATAAAATGACAACTGAATTTTTCGTCGTCCGTCCCGGATGTGTTTAACTCGAACGGGTTTTAAGATGGATTTCACCGTTAACGGCTTACCCGATTTTGGTTAGAAAGAAAAAGCATGCGAGCAGGATCTAATGCGCTTAGAGAATGCGAGAGTGAACAGGCATATATGTGCTATTTTTATATCATGTGATATCCTCTGTGATATGGGATAGTAGAAGATCAAGAAATATAACATGAAAACACATTTTTAAGCTATCAATCATCTGTGCATATACATTTAAGACTTATTTTCCCCAGTTTACGTCATCCAGAATAAACTCAATACGATTACATTTATGTGGCAACTCTACTAAATGAGCTAAGAACGTAGTAGCTGTACTCGTTTTACGTAAAAAAAGTCGTCGCATTCGTATAGTTCGCATTTTCTATTTTAACAGCGTCTTCACCATGATACAATAATTAGGTACATGCAAGTTGCCAAACTTCCATGTCATGGAACCTTGCATATAAAAAGTCCTCTTCTGCTGTCAAAACACAATCGAAACGAAACAAAACGTTTTAGATTGTTTGATTTTGACATGTCCAGAAGCTTAGATGTTGAAGAAAGTATTATTATTTGGTACCACTGCAACGATTTTAGCTATATCATGTCAGTAAATATCAAACCACTTACGTTATCATGAATCAAAGAGAAAGAAAGTTGTATTTATTACGCGTACATTATTATGGGTCGTAAAAACAATTCGTAGAATTATACATTGTCAAACTTCGTCTTGAAAACATGCTATGATCTATATTCCAAATTGTGGCGTTGCACTTAGATTTTCAAATTGGGGAAGCTCACCCGATGAAAAGAGCCACGTTGAAGATTGAAACGCGTGTTGAAGGAACGGTCGTGTGATTTTTTCGTTATCCGCCACAAATCTGCTCCATGTCAAGCGGTCGAGTAGTCTCTAATACTGACAGCAGGTAACCGCTGATGGATTTTCCGTCGTCCGTCGGAATTGTGTTACCCTATTGCGATTGGCTAAATGGTTGCGCATTAGTACTATTGTAGTAAAAACGACAACACTGGAATGAACTGTTTAATAAATTATTGAGAATAACAATTGTTGGCGTGTAAATAAGTTTTTAACAAAACGAAATAAAGATGTCTTTTCATTTAAGTACAAAAGAACGACTTTTATTGCTGTTGGATGATATTGAACTGATTTCTAAGTAAGTTCATTGTTCTTGCGGTCCATCTTATTTGATATTAAAAATTGCAGAGAATTGATTGAGAACACAATTGCACCAAAGCATCAAAAGATTTCAAGCGCTGAGCATAGTGCTTTGGTTGATTTACTTGTGTCTAAGGATGAAGAGTTCCGTCAAATGTTGGAGCTGGCTGATGAACAGGCAAAAATCGAACAAAACATGAACGAATTGCGCGCAAAAGTAGATGTACACGTAAGAAACGATGTTTTTATTCCAGACATTCTATAATTAAATGAAATTTAATGCAGGACCGCCAAATACAAAAGTTACAGAAATCGTTAAAAGAGGCTGAATTAATTCTGTCAACGGCTATATTTCAAGCACGACAGAAACTTTCTAGCATTAATCAAGCTAAAAAACGGCCAGTGTCTTCCGAGGAACTTATCAAATATGCGCATCGCATAAGTTCAGCTAACGCCGTTAGTGCGCCAATGACATGGTGCATTGGTGATGTACGTCGTCCGTATCCAACAGACATTGAAATGCGAAATGGCTTTCTTGGCAAATCTGATCTAAATATAAATGGTAGTAGTGTAACGCATCAAAATAATATACCTGATGCTCAACGAAATCCATCAGAAGTACCGAATGCTTTTCAAAATCAATTTAACTGGAATAATTTGGGTGAATTACATATGTCCATGAGTTCTTCGGGCAATTCAGTTGCTTTAGAGACGCGTTCTCATAAAGAAGCTTCACAAGATGATGTTGAGGTGATGTCTACAGATAGCTCTAGTTCAAGTTCAAGTGATTCACAGTAGGATTAAGAAGAAAATAGCGTAAGTTTCGCAAATATATCTATACAATGATGCAAAAATGTGTCCTTTATTTTCGTATAAAGCTAAAAGGCTGTATAAAAAGAAAGTATGTCCGTACTACGAAGATTTTTCCTTTTTTACCCACCCACGCATAGTACACTGTTTTATGCCCCTAGTTGATGGAAAATCTATAACTGTCCAATAGCTGAACACACACATCTTTTTATTTATTTTCTGTGCTGTTCAAAATGAATCTGGCATAAAAAAACTAAAAATTTTAATTTATATCTAGCAGCATCATAGGGTGTTGCAAAATATGGGAAAAACAGATTTTAGCATTTCTCTCATATTTGTGTTTTTGCTTTATATGGCTTTATAGCTTACTGTTTCACACTTAACAGTAATGCATTATCTTTTGTTAAAATGTTTTTTAGATTATTTTGTGTTTCCAGTGCAATAACAAAATATACTAAGGATAGATCAAAATCTTTCTATATTCTTATTTATTGCACTAATTCAACACAAAACGCACTATGATGCAGTAATGCAAATAAAATAAGAAAATATATGTCCCTCTATTTTGTAAGTTTTACAGATAAAATACAAATTGTAAGCATAGATATAATGAATTAAAAATAAATAGAAACGAAATAAACTTGCAATATGCACTAATCGACAGTGTATTTTTTCGCTGGAATCATACAAAAATGTAATTTAATTGTCTCTATGTAACTTTGTAACAATTCGATACTTCAGAGTTTAGATCAGAAAAATTTCCAACTTTCTGCATTCAAAATAAATGTATATTTCCTCTCTCGCGTTTTCTTATTTCGACTTCTTATAAACAAGCAAGTCGAAGATTCAAAGTAGGGAGGTACAATCAATCGAGTAATTTTAAATACAAATGTTGTAGGGCATACTTTCCTGAAAACTTTCATATCCATATGTAAATATGTTGTATGCGAAAACCACAATTTTAAGAAATATAACCATCTAGTTTTTGTAGCTTAATGGTGATCTGTATTGTTATGTTAGTGTTATCCGAGTCCACAGCATGGTGGATAAATTTTTTCAAACATTTATGCCTTTGACCATGTAAGTTCTTACAGACAAATATATTAATATCACATGGTCTGAGTGGGTATGTTAAGAAAGTGCGAAAAAGCTATAAATAAATTATAAAAAAATAAATTAATGTGCATGACCATTTTTTCGTTTCCATTATTTACACTTATTTACAAATTTCGGCCTCAGCGCGTAGATTTTTTTTTAAGAATCGTTTCAGGATATTTTTTTGCACTTTTTGTCATTTATTTGCCCATATCTCCATACATTTTTATAACTTAATAAGCTGCACCCCTTTCACAAGGTAATTTTTTTTCCTTTCAAATAATATGATATTTATGTGAATCGGATAAGATTTGATGGAATAACATGCGATAAAAGTCCAAAAAACCGATTGTTTTTTTTTTGGTAATTTTTAAAAATCACTAAATTTCAATTGGTCCGTTTAAATTCAAAAAATTTTTTTTTGATGAAAGGCCATTTATTAGAAGTTATTCAAAAATTAATGAAAAAATTTAATATCTAATTTTCATGCATTCCCATATATACTTTGTCTTACAATATTCGTATGACATGGTTCTAACGACTCTATCGATAAAAACTCTTTGTAAAAGTTAAGTTTTGCTTGTGACCAGGCCTGGATTAACCTTACAGGCAGAGTAGGCATGTGCCTAGTGCGGCAAATACTGACGAAAACTTTGTAAACATTGTAAAATATTTTGTGAATGAAGAATTTTGAAGTGTATTTCAAATTTTGTTTCCATTTTGCTAGTGTTTTTCGTTCAGGAACTAGGACCTTTTTTATGCAAAAGTGTCCTATCTTTAGTTGTCGGAGAATTAAAGCTGTTGTGATCGCTGAGTGGTTTCAAACCATATTCTGTTAGTACCTTTTACTAAGTAATCCATTTTATTTCTGGAAAATAGTTCACGAACTCCAAAACAGTTTTTTGCATTTCTGAAAATTTCAAAATTTGCTACCGCTTTTTTTTTTACAGTTACTAGATTACACCGACTTATTTCAGGTATGAAGTTAAATGGTTAGTTAAAATGGATCGCTACACAAAAGAACGTGCTTTCATTATTAAAACTTATATTAAATATGGTGAAAGTTATTCAGAAGTTGAATTTCGTTCAAAATACGGTAGGGAAAATGCTTCGACAAACCATGCTATTAAACTGATCACTGATAAGTTCAGTTCACAAAATCAAAAGCAGAATTTATCATCGTAGTGCTCGTTCAAGTGAAAATATTGCAGCTGTTAGAACAAGAGTTGCTAAAGAGCCAATGCCATTAATTCGTCGTCGCCCACATCAATTAAAGCTCAAACCAACAACTTTGTTCAATATTTTACACAAAGATCTTCATGTATAGGCTTACAAACTAAGATATTGATGTGCAGAATATGTGGTTTCAACATGACACAGCAACGGAATCAATCGATCTTTTCAAAGAGGTGTTAAATATTCGAATAATTTCTCGAAGGACTGGCGTAAATTGGCCACCAAATCTTGCAATTTAACACCATGGGATCTCTTCTTATGGGGATTTTTGAAGAGTAAAGTTTATGCGAATAATCCTCAAACCGTTCAACACCTCAAAGACAACATCATCGAGCAAATATCATTAATTGAACCATCATTTTGCAAAAAAGTTATTAAAAATTGTTGGTAAAATATTGACAGCCTGCCGAGCTAGCAAAGACAGACATTCTTTTTCATTATAAACCGGAACCAATGAACTTAATTTCCAATGAAAATAAATAAAGATTTCACACAATATACTATGTCTTTTATTTAGAACTTAAAAAGATAACTCAAATTTGAACACCCATATCAATTTTTCGATGTTTTTCAACTCTTCAACCTTTTCAACATTATTCAAAAATTTTTACCTTATTGATTTCGACTGTTCCAATGTTTTTCGACATTTCAACTTTTTACGACTGTTCCAAAATTTTCGACTTTTCCAGCTTTTTTTAAACTTTTGTAGCATTTTTTCAAGTTTATCAAATTTTTTAACATGCTTCGACTTTTTCAATTTTATCTACTTTTTCAACACTTTTGTTCTGTTTCAACATTTTTCGAGTTCTTCCAAATTTTTCGACTTGTTTGATATATTTCGACACATGTGAACTTTCTCAAAATTTTTTAACTCATTCGACGTTTGTGAAGTTTTTGAATATTCTTCAAGCAAGCTAATTGAATGAAATTTGGCACACAGATTATACCTTCCAACAAGCTTCTTGGAATTGAAAATGGGAGATATCAGATCACGGATACGCATATCGCCCATACTGTATGTATATATGGCCAAACCTATTTCGAAAAAAAATGCAGTGATTTTGATGAAACTTGGTGATTTAGTACATATGTGAACACAATTAGGATTGGTCTAGGTTTCAAGTTACCAAAGGCCCTTACAGAGGCGTGGTACAGCCCTAAACTTGAACTCTTATAAAGCCATATCTCGTAAACCATGCAATATATTGTGATGAAATTTGGTAAACGGATTTAGATCATATATAAAATGGAAAAGTGGACGTGTCAATTTTAACAACTAAACATTTTTATTCTATACTAGCATTACCCTGTGCGCATCGCTGCACCTCAACCGTGGTGTATATTCGATGTGCAGTCTGCGTGAAAATTCTATTTAAAAAATACTTTTGTATGAGGACCACCCTTAGTATGCATCCAAATTAAAATTTTTACAACCTGAGCAGTGCCTCTTAATATAAAAACCACGTGGTGTAAATTCCATGAGAATCGATTAAGCGGTCTTCGAGAAAATGATATTTAAAAATATTTTTGTGTGAGGACCACCCTAAATAAAAGTTTTGTAGCCTAAGCTATGCCTTTCAACATAAGAGCTACGTGGTATAAGTTCGGTGTGAATCGACTAACCTGTCTTCGTGAAAATGATATTTGAAAATATTTTTGTATGAGTGTCACCCTAAGTATGCACCTTAAATACAATTTCAACGACTTTATCTGTGCCTCTTAATATAAAAGCCATGTGGCGTAAGTTCAATGAGAATCGATTAAGCGGTCTTCGATAAAATGATATTTAAAAATATTTTTGTGTGAGGGCCACCCTACATATGCACCCTAAATAAAAGTTTTGTAGCCTAAGCTTCTTAATATAAGAGCTACGTGGTGCAAGTTCGGAGTGAATCGACCAACCAGTCTTCTTGAAAATGATACTTAAAATATTTTTGTATGAGGGTCACCCAGTATGCACCCTTAATAAAATTTTTTTAAGCTTATCTGTGCCTCTTAATATAAAAGCCATGTGGTGTAAGTTCCAAGAGAATCGATTAAGTAGTCTTCGAGAAATATTTTTGTCTGAGGGCCACCCTAAATAAAAGTCTTGTATTTTTAACTATTCCTCTTAACATCAGAGCTACGTGGTGTAAATTTGGTGTGAATCGACTTACCAGTCCTTGTGAAAATGATATTTAAAAAAATTTTTCTATGAGTGCCACCCTAAGTATACACTCTAAATAAAATTTTTACAATCTAATCTGTGTCTCTTTGCATAAAATCCATGTGGTGTTAATTCCATAAGAATCGATTTAGCGGTCTTCGAGAAAATGATATTTAAAAAATATTTTTTGTGTGAGGGCCACCCTAAATAAAAGTTTTGTAACCTAAGCTATGCTTCTTAACATAAAAAATACGTGGTGTAAGTTCGGTGTGAACCGATTAACCTGTCTTCGTGAAAATGATATTTAAAAATATATTTGTATGAGGGCCGCCCTAAGTATGCACCCTAAATAAAATTTTTATATTCTTATCTGTCTTATCCTTAATATAAAAGCCATACAGTATAAGTTTCATGAGAATCGATTCATCTGTTTTTGAGAAATTGCTATTCTTAAAATATTTGTGTATGAGGGCCACCCTAAATAAAAGTTTCATCGTCTTAGCTATGCGTCTTAATATAAGAGACAGGTGGTGTAAATTCCATGTGATCCGATTAAGTGGTCTTTGTAAAATGCTATTTTAAAAATAATTGCGTATGAGGGCCACCCTAAATTAAAGTTTTATAACCACCACGCCTCTGGTGTCTAGTCCCGTTCATATTTTGTGAAGTGCTTAACATAGGCTATGTGCATCCTGACACCGAATTTTAAGACTCTTGCAATCATATGAACCAAGATACTTTTTGCGAGTTAAAGGTTTTAATTGCATGTAAAGTGCCACGCCCTTTGCTTTTATCAAAAAAAAATATAGCCCATGTTACTCAGGAATATTGCAGCTTTCTATTAGTAGAAAAATTTTTGGAATCGGTTCCGTAGTTCCAGAGATTACCCTGAACATACAAACAAACAAACCTTACCTCTTTATATAATAGTATAGATATAGATAACTCGAAATTGGCGACTCCACATCTCTTCCGCTCTTTAGTACTGGCCACGACTCCACTAGCAATAAGCGGTAATATTTTTCTTGGATTTTGTGGTGTCGCAAATGTCGGAAACATTTCGTTTTGACTTCTGCAACACTTGCGGCCTTAGGTCGAACTTTTTTTTGGTCTATGCCCATGTCTCTAGTTTCCATCGCCAAGTAATGGCGGTTGGTGAGACTCAGGTGCTTGGGGATACAGATCCTATGAATTTTCAGATACGAAGTATACATGATTATATTTTTAGAATTTTTTTTTTGCGAAATGGCGAATATTTTAACAAAAAATCGTGTTTTCGACGAAAAAAATCGACTTAAATTGCTTGTAACTTTTTTCTTGTTAGTTAATCGCAAAAATCGTGTGCAACAGATAATTAAACAATGAACCTACTGTTAAAATTTCAAGTCGATCGGATGTAAACTTTTTGAATTCTACTGCTTGCCGTTTTTGAAAACATGGTTTCGAGAAAAACGCGTTTGAAGTTTCAAAATGCTATAAATATTCACCAAAACTTTTTGGAAAAAATTGATTTAAAAAAATTTTGAGTTTAAATCGGTACTTGGGCGTTGCAGACTTTGATTCTAGGATTGTTTTGGCTTAAATCATGCCAAAAGAATCATCAGACAACATAAATCAAAGCCAATAAAACAAAAATTAAAAAAAAATTAGGGAGATATAACCCCTTAAACACGACGGACGCCGAATTTAGTTCCATGTGGATTAATTTCAAAGTCCAGTAGCACATTCTACATTTCCTTTTCCTGTAGAGAACCCGGAATTTAGGGAGGATTCCTACTTTCGAAAAGATAGACATTCTCTCTGATTCGATTTGTAAGATCTTAGAGCCGTACCCAGACAGTGAAATTGTTGTTGCTGGTGATAATGTTCATAATTCGAATTGGTTGCGCCATTCTGGCCATAAAACTCCTGAAGGCCGTTATGTTGAGTTTTTTGCTGAGTCTAATCTACTGACTCAACTAGTGAACGACCCCACGTACATTCATTCCAAGCATTGGGGGACATAGCTTAAGTACACTAGACCTCTTTCTGAAGTCACACCATGATGTGTCTGTCCTTGCACCTCTAGTTAACTTGAACCATTGCACTATTTCTGCTGCCTTTCCATATAATACTTTACACTGTCTCGCCGAAAGCCCTGAAGCAGATTGTATGGATTTATGGTAAAGCAAATTTGGTTGCGTTGAACAATTTTTTTTCGTAATTTGAATTGGAAATTGTGTTTCGCTGATAGGAACATAAATGCCGCGGCCATAATGGTACAAGAAATAATTTTATTAGGTGTGCAGTCCATCATACCTTTTAAAAAGTTAGCGTTAAACCTAAGGACTACTCTTGGTTTAATGAGACTTGCAGGTCTGCAGTCATGTCCAAAGAGGAGGCATTTCGGAATTGGCGGCTCATTAGGAATGCTGATACTGAAAGGCTTCACATCGAGGCTAGAAATTGCTGTAATGCCACGATTCAGCACGAAAAGTTTCTTCACGAACAAATCCTGCGCAAAAGAATTCTTTCGCTACCGAAAGGTAGAAAAAGTTTTTGGTCATTTGTTAAGAGTCAGTCCTCATCGACTATTCCAACTCTCTTAATGAACGACCAAATATTCACTGACCCTGCCGAAGAGCCAATCATTGCAAAAAATATTACACTCCCATGTAGCTGTCAGCCTTTATCCCCTGTCCAGAGTAGATCTTCGGCTATGCTAACTATTTACTTCGGAATAAAGGCAGTAAAAAAAGTCATTGCAAACCTTAACATAAATAAAGCCTCAGGGCCTGATGGCATATCAGCCCATGTGTGTCTCAACACTGGCTCGTCCATTACGCAATCTTTTTTTCAGATCCCACACTAGAGGAACATTTTCATCATGTGGGAAGGTTGCTAATGTCCAGCCAGTTTCCAAAAAAGCGAGGTCTCCAACCCTAATAATTATCGACCCATTGCGACATGCTCTGCGCTCTCCAAAGTTACGGAGAACGAATTACTTATTGATCGCCAATATGGTTTTCGTAGGTCTCGTTCTACTGGAGACTTATGTCGTTCCTCACTGAGAAATGGAACCAATGTGTTCACCTTTTCGGTGAAAGTATGGTTGTCGCTCTGGATATTTCCAAGACGTTTGACGTTCTGGGTATATCGATTTAACCGGACCTGAGGTGTACAGATCATGTGTTCGTTATGTCGTAAAAAGCGGCCAAGTGTATTGGTTTTTTAAAACGGTGTAAGAAATAATTCACTCCAGTTGATCTTCGTACTGTCTACTTCACTTATATTAGACCCAAACTAGAGAATAACATACACATTTGGGCCGGGGCTTCAAAAACTACTTTGGAGCTGCTAGATTGTGTTCAGCGGCGTGTGATGAAACTAATAGGCGATGAATCTATCATCGCCTCTATCGATTCCCTTCACCACCGGCGTAACGAAGGGTGCTTAACCCTTTTCTATAGGTATTTTAACGGCATGTGCTTTAGAGAGATACACACGTGCACTGATTCAATCAGTCCGGATTTTCTCTTGCAGCACTTGTCACATCAGTCCCATCCCTTTTGCGTCACGCCGGTTTTCAACAGATTAAGTTGTGGAACAGCCTGCCTGTGTCTGTCTTTCCCGGCAATTGTGACATCGGTAAATTCAAGATAAATGTTCACCGATACTCAGGCCCGGCTTAAGAAATTTGCCGCCCCTAGGCAGTTGCAAAAATTGCCGGCTCCCTCCTCAAAAGTTATTCATTTATTACAAAAAATAACATTTTTTTCCTTTGCTTACATTTTTGTGAACGAAAATCACTAGCAAAATCAAAACAAAAGTTTTTCAATCAATAAAATGCAACAATTTTTCAACGTTTCCGCCAATATTTGCCGCTCTTTAAATCTTGCCGCCTTAGGCACGTGCCTACTCAGCCTGTAAGGTTAATCCAGGCCTGCCGATACTACTCCATCTATCTCCCTTCCCTCTAATTTTTTCATTTTTTTAAAACAAACATGGTGCATTGTATTTATAGGGGACATCCCCTGAGCGTTGGCTTATGCTTAAAAAAAAATTTACAATTTTCATACACTGGAAGTATCATCAGCACAAGCCAAAACAGTATACAGGCAAAACTCATTAAAGGGCGTGGCACATCCCACAATATTTATAAACGTGATAATAAGAGATATAACAACGTAATCGTTATGAAATTTAATATTGCAGATATGTATACTTGATATAAGGTATCTTGTATCAAAAACTTAGCGCAATAGTACCTGTGGGTGTGGCTTCTCCCATACAGTCAAAAAACGTTTTATGCTATAGATAGTGTGCTATGAGAATCATCTTCAAAGAATTTGGTGTAGAGGTGTCAGCTATTATAATTGAAAATAAATGAAACTCAACGGGATTGCATCAGTAGGCGCGGCACCTCCCTTACTAACATAAAGTTGCTTTTTTAAGTGAACTATTGCAACAATTGGTATGAAATTTAATGTATGTGGCTTGCTTGCTATTAGGTATGTCTGAATCAAAAGCAGACGAAATAGCAACAGTGGACGTGGCACCTTTCATGCAAATAAAATACCTTAAATGGCATATCTATCGAAATATGTGAGCATACGTAAAAAAATTTGGTGTAAGAATGTTTATGAAAAGCTATTTTTGGATCAAAATCGGATTGGATTGCATCAGTGTATAAATTTAAAGCTAATTATGGCATATATCGTAAACTATACAAGCTATTGTGATAAAATTTGATATGCGGATGCCGGTCACGAATACAATTTATTGAACCAAAAGTAGGTGGAATTGAAAAGTGGGCGTGTTATACTTTTTCGTTTCATTCCAACTTTTTTCAACATTTTCAATATCCATATCCTTTGATCGGAGTAGAAGAAGAAAGCAACGATAACAATTTTGGCGCAACATACTTATGTACTAGAGTGGGCAGGTTCCAGTGAAAGTGCACCAAAGCGACCGAAGACTCGACAAACGGCCGGAAAGGTGTTGGCGTCTGTTTTTTGGGATGTGGCATTTCGTTTATCGACTATTTTACAATCATTTGGTAGTTTTGCCTGGACAGTTTTCCGGTAGTTTTGAAAATGAGTTATTTTATAGATTTCGATGTGCTCATTTTGAATTTCAACTTTGCCACCTCGTATTGTTGCCGCTCGCTCCGCCATATTGGAAAAAGGCACCTAAAAGCAGTTTTTTCACTATATCTTCTTTCTGACTCATTTTACGATAAAAATATTTATATACAAAATGAAACTAGAAAAAATTGCCTACAATTTATGTCATAACCTTTTTTTTACGTAAAATCAATAGTTTTTGCGTACGAAAGCTTCTTTAATATAATTTTTATCACTAATTTTTCAATCTTCTTTTATTTTTTAACTATAAAAAAATATTCAATGGCATTATCGTATTTGACGGAAGTACACTTTGCGGCGCTCGAAATTCAAAAAGAGCACATCGAAATCTATAAAATAACTCATTTTCAAAACTACCGGAAAACTTTCCAGGTAACGTCTTTTTTTTATAACCAAATGACTGTACTAATTTGAGAAAAGGAAAACCAATAAACAGCGACTATTATTGTAAATTATTGGACCGATTGAAGAACGAAATCGAAAAGAAACGCCCTCATTTATCGAAGAAAAAATCATCTTTTTGCAAGACAATGCTCCAGCTCACAAATCGATCGAAACCATAGCCAAATTGCACGATCTACGCTTTGAACTGCTTCCTAATCTCCCATATTCTCCAGATTTGGCCCCCAGCGACTATTATCTGCTCCCAAATTTAAAAAAGTGTCTCCAGGGAAAGAGATTTGCGTCGAATGAACAGGTCGAATTGGAAACTGAAGCGAATTCGGCAGATCTTAAGAAAACTTACTATTCAAAGGGCATCGAAATGTTCGAAAATCGTTGGAATAAGTGTATCGAACTGAAAAGGGACTATGTGGGAGAATAAAAAATAATTTTGGCAAAAATCGTGTGTTTTCTTTGTTTGGCCGGCAGCATCTTGAACGCGCTAGTATGTATGTTTGAAATAAAGAAACAATGAAAAGCGATATAACTAAAGGTATATTCTAGAACAGCGGCTTCCGAACTTTGCCCCGCGAAACCTACAGGTATCGCAATTAAATTACGAAAACCCTGCGAATATAAATGTTCTAAATATTAGAAAACTCAAAAAAATAAAATCAATGCACTATAAAAAAAATGATCAAATTGGAACGAAAATGCACTGGATAGTGTAAAAATGTTGCATTTTAATCTGCTCTTTAAGACT
The DNA here is from genome assembly GCA_949775025.1 of Tricholauxania praeusta. Taxonomy (NCBI): domain Eukaryota; kingdom Metazoa; phylum Arthropoda; class Insecta; order Diptera; family Lauxaniidae; genus Tricholauxania; species Tricholauxania praeusta. Next base: position 129,867,855 of record OX459029.1, on the reverse strand, counting down.
TACAAATAAAATCATTCTTTGCTGTAACTAAATCCTTGTTTCCTTAAGTACATAGAGTACAAAGTAGATTTTTTTTTTCAGAACTGTTCCTAATGAATGTTTGGTCGTTGATTCAGAATCCATAGTTTGTTTTCACCTATCATTTCATTTATTTCGAAGTCACGAAATACATGATAAAAACGCAAAATGAAAGAGTTTAAAGTGCCTTCGGGTCAAAATAAAGAAAATTGCAGTTTTTATAATTATAAACATATTTTTTATTAATTTACTTTTTTATCGCTTCGCATTATTTTTATTTTTAAACTTTGCTTTAATAATTAATAATTTATAAATAAAATACTCATACTTAACTTAATATGGTTTTTGTTTTATCAAATTTACATAATAACTTCATAGGTTTTAATATGTCTTTTAATATAACTATAGTTTGTTTTTTTTTTAAACTAAATACAATAATATATTTTGCTATAATTGTTACTTTTTTCTTAGTTTACAAAATAGTAAAATACAATAAATTCTCAAAGAAATTAGTTCTTTTTTTATTTACAATAAATTACAATTTGTGCATTTTTTGTTAATGAATTTTATTACTAATTTTTTACATTTCATTGCTTCTGCGCGCAGTTTCGTTTTTTGCAAAATTGTAATGTACACTTTTAAGTTATTCAAAAAACAGTTTGAAAATAAGATGCGTGAAGAAAAAAAGCTGAATGAATTTGATAACAATTTTCAAATCGTTTAGAAAAATATAAGTTGACGTTGAAAAGTTAGTATTTAATTTTATGTATCAATTCAAAAATTTCTTTAATCAAGGCATAAATGTGGCATTGCAGGAAAAGTACCCATATGTCAGCTCACAGTTCGCAAGATATTTGTGGTTTTATAAATTATGGTCAAAAACTTTGATTTTCGGCTTTTCATAAAATATTTTAGGGGAGACTTTCCCCTAACAATATCAACGCTTTTAATTTCTAAACTTTAATTATAAAATTTAGTTACGATGAATATTATCGTACGCATACGAAATAGCTACATATAAAACATAAGGTTAAGGAATTTAGTTTTTTTCAAAATGTAAAATTTACGTTGCATAACTTTAAAATCTTCTTTAAAGTCTTCTTTTGAAAATATGTTGATTTAAATTTAACATCTTTTACATAACTCCACTGCCGACTTATGGGCCCTTCTATAGGATAGTGCCACAAATAAAAATTAAACTTAAAAAATAATTTTTTCTTCTTGAAAAAGAGTAAAGTTTAAAATAAAAATTTTAACAGATTTGTAAAAGCTTCTAGATATTTTTTAACATACATATGTTAGTTACACAGGTAATGGAAACAGTCAATTAAGTTACTAAAATATTTGATTTAAAATTTTATACATATTTTTTATCAAATAATACCAAAAACAATTTAAATAAAATATTTTGCAATTATTTCAAATATACAAAAATATAGAAAATACGTGAATTGGGGAAATGTCGCACAGAATTCAAGGCATGCCCTACTGCGCGTGCACGTCGAAGAGTTTTATTGAGGCCCTATGCTCCGTGAAGAGATAAAGGACACAAGTGAATAATTTTAAATCTAATCATTTATTTCAGAAACAACATACAAGTTGTTTTGTATTAATAATTTTCAGCAAAGTTGTCAGTTTCATGTGATGCCGATCTGTGTAAAGAGATCCCTTATCTTGCCCGAAGCGAAAATTGATATATAGCTATATGCTTATACAAACAGTTACAAACTTTAAAAGCTATGAGCCTTTAAAGATCGGAGTTTGAAAAAATCAATTTTGAGAAAATTGAGTTCAAATTTTTCTAACCTTGTTTCAAATCGACGCTAACACATTCTTGAGAAAGATTTCTGAACTTAAATCGAATGAATATTTTGTTACAGGATACCCATTGCCACAGTACAGTAAAATCGTCAATTTTCGCACTTGAAGATATTTCTCATTCTCCTGAAAATTTTGCTTAGGCAAGATAAGATCCATTTATGCAGATCGCATCACATATGACTTTCAAGTCAAAACTATTTTTTTTTAACATACATCATTTTAGACAAACAAAAAAAAAACACTGGAAATATTGCATTGATTTGCAAAAATCAAATTCGATAATTTTTTTTTAGAAATCTGTTAAATTTTTATAATTTGAAATATAATCTTCATGTTGATGCTACTACTGTTTCATGCATAATTTAGAAGTGTACAGAGTTCAAACGTTTTGTAACATCTGGTTACATTTAGAAGTAATCGAATATATACATATATCGTTCAACAATAAAACTATTTTAGTTTTAAATACATAATTCACAATTTTATTTGAAGAGTTCACAACCTGAGCAATAATGGATTGGTAAATAAACCAAATAATTAAGTGAAAAAAAAAAAAAAACTGACTGAAAATATTCTTATTATGCATTTTTTTAATAAAAAAGATATTTGCCTATCAGAAACTTAAATCAATCAATAAAAAAATATTTCTGTTTAAGCTCGATATCTCAAACATACAGCGATTGAATTTCCACAATGAATTCGTATGGCAATATAACACATGTGACGTGGACTACGGAAAACAGGATTTTGTGTCGATTTTGAAGCTTATGATGATTTAACCAATGAATCAATATTCACAAAAAACTTTATTTTTTTTAATTACATTAAAAAAAGTGTGAAAAAATATTTATGTTTTTGTATTGTAAATCTGGTTTTCATAGTCCAGGTAGTTTTTTTTATTATGGAATACACAAAATGTAATCCTTTTGATTAAAACAGTTTTAGTTTATTTCAATATACCGATATCGAAAATCCAATCTCTTTGGAACATGTTGGGAAAATTAAAGACTAAAACTGTACAGAAATATTTTTAAATTGATTCCATAAGCATCCGAGAAGCGATTATATCTGAATTAAAAAAATACTATAAATAAGAACCATCCTACCGAATACATAATTTGATAAAATTAAAAAACAAATACTTTTTTGAATTAAAATAATAGTTAAGAAAAATGGACGAACAGGAACCAGCTTTTGCTTTGAAACCACATTTAAGCTTTTTCTATATTTCTGTTCGCATCTGAAACATATTCGACAAAGCAAAATGTGTGCGTGCGTCGTCTATTAGGAAATAAGACTTTTATTTTCTTTCACATTGAAGAAAGAGCACGTTCTGTGTTTGCTGCCCAACTAAAGCCTTTACAACTGATACTAACTGCCAACCATTATGTGGGCAGGTTGCTCTAATTCATTGTCGTGTACGGAGGAGTAGCGTGATGTTGCCACTGGCGTTAGGCCGCTTTTGAAAAGATCTTCGGAAGAGAGCTTACAACTGGGCATCAACTCAGTGAATTCAGAGCCGAGACCAAAGTCCATATCTAAAAATCCATATTCCCAGGTCGATGCCGGATTCGTAACAGACGCTGCCGTTGCCGCTGAACTTAAGCTACTTGCATAGGATGATGTCATTGAATAAGTAGCCGACGATATTGTTGATAATGTAGTGAATGTAGCAGTTGTTGTTGTGTTATTCGAACTGCTGCTGCTGCTGCTGTTGCTATTGCATAACATACGACTAAGCGACGCCGTTGAAGTAAGACTACAATTGTTGCTGCCCGTAGTTGTTGCAGCTGTAGCTGATTGTACCGTGGTAAAGCTGCCACTAATGGCCACAGCAGAGTTGGCAGCAGCGGAATCGGCTTGTGCTACTTGACAGGCAGTGCTCGGTTGTGCCACCTTACTAACCGCCGTAGGTGGTGCGGGTATGATGGAGAAAAGTTCATTATTGTTCAGCGGATCCAAAGCGGATTGTGATGATAAGCTAAGCACTGAACTCCAGTTTATTGAACGCGTGCAGTCATCATCACCGTAACCAGAATCAGCATCTGTAAGCGTTGTTGACACTGTAGCAGCAACTGAAGCTGAAGACGCAGCTGCGGTAGCTACTGCAGTGAGTGTTGATGCGGCAGTGGCAGCTGAGGAGGTGGAGGATGTTAACGGTTGTAATGCTGTTGTCGAGGCAGGCGGTAGCGGCGGCGTTGGGATCACAGGCTGTGTGGGAAAAGGCGTTGCACGCCCTGATTGCGACTCCCGAAATGGATAGTGATCATAAGGATGCAACGACAAAGATGCTGACGTGGTGCTTGACATTGGATCACAGGAAATAATGCTACTGTTGGTCAGTGAAAATGCCGATGTTGTTGCTGCCGCCGCCACTGTCGCTTTTTGTTGCAACTGCATTTGCGGCGTATTTAGGTATGGCAGCGAAGAAACAGGTTCAAGTCGTTCAGAGCTATGGTAATGATGTGGATGTGGCGGCGTATGGCTCTGATGCGGGAAGATTTGCTGCTGTTGTGGTGACTGGTGCTGGAGCACTTGATAGTCCATACTGGCCACACGTGCGCAACTTAGCACCGGTGAGTAGTCCTGATGTTGCTGATGCAGATGTGGCTGCGAGCTTAGTTGCGATTGCGGCGGTTGCTGCTGCTGAGGTTGGGGTGGTGGGCTATGATGCAGCATTTGATTGTGATGATTAGGCGGCATATGATGCGGCGTATGATGCAGGTGCTGATATTGCGTATGCTGATGATGTGCATGCGCATGTGCCGCCTGGTGAATTTCTTTTGCCTCCGCTTCAATCTCCCGGTCGATGTATTTTAATGTATTGCAGATCAGTACTGAACGATACAGTGACTGCTCGGACACCTGGCGAAATCTAGAGAGTTTAAACATCGAAAGATTGCGTATTTTCAAACGTATATCTTTGTAGCAATTCTTGTTCGCATTGCACCATGTGCCACGTCCCTCACAACAGCGTTTTAGTGGATGTCGTGCTGCCTCAAGCGCGCTAGCAACATGCAAATTGCTGTAAGGATTGCCTGGCGGTGCTGACGTAGTTACTTCGTTGCTTGCAATGGACGTAGTTGGGGTGCTACAGCCCAAGTCAAGGTAGGATTTGCCATTTTCGGCACACCTTATAGTTTGTTGCTGCTGCTGTGGCTGTGGTGGGTATTCTGCTTCAGATGGCGTAATATAAAATTGCTGACTGCTGTTGCTACTGCCACCACTGCCCTGCCATTGAGGAAAAGCCACTCCACCTCCTCCGTTGCTCATGCGCAAATGATGCGGACTGCCAGTGCGCGAACAGTTCTGCTGTGGAAAGGGTTCGGAATAGTAATTGGGACGTGTTCCATATCCGTGCGTTGTTGGTGAGTAGTTTGTTGCTCGTTGTTGCAATGTTGATGTTGCTGGCGAGAATGGATGATAACGCAGTGGACAATATGTAGGTATTATGCTCTCTTCCTCCTCGTAGTCGTCTTCAAAATCATCGTCGTCATCATCAATTTCTTCGGCGCTTAGTAGTGTTGTAGCTAAAGTGGAACGTGTTGAAATGCTTCCCCAGGGATCCGTGGGCACTGCAACCGCTTGTAGTTTAGATATACAATCGACTGGTTCGGAATTAGGATGCCATGGCTCACACGGCGCAGCTGCAACTTCCTCCAATTTTGCAATACTATCTTCAGGGACCGGTGTAGTAGATGTGGGTGGCAAGGGTATTGTTGATGCAGCCGAATCGACGGAGGACATTAGTGACGATGGCAAGGTTGTCGCGGACGCTGTCACTCCTCCATCCATAAGTTTTTCCGTGCTTTTAGTTACTTCTATACCGTTTGTTGTAATGCGAGTCATTCCAATTGCTGTTGTTGTATGTTTTCTCGTTGTATCGGCCGTGGAGGTGGATCCATTGCTACAGCTTTTAAAATTTCTATTGCCATTTGTTGACGCTCTTGTTTTGACGACATTTTCCTCAGTTGTACTGACATATTTACTATGAATAATTTTATCCTCGATAGCCTCCACGAGGCTGTTATTTTTCGACCACTTGCTGATCTTGATTGGCGGTGAGCAATTGGTGTAGGTGTTGGCTTCCTTGCCATCAAATGTTATTTCATGTTTCCGCTTTGTAGCGGCTGTAGCTTGAAGACCCATTACTGAATTAACCTAAAAAAAAGAAAATATGGAATTTAGATATGTGTTCGAACAGAAGAATCGAAATAGTGACTCTAGATACAGGAAAATGTGAAACGAAAAAGAACTCATAGTCCTTAAACTACTGAAGAAATTGAGTGTAATTCGAAATTATTCCAAATTTTTGGATATCTTCCATTCGATTTTGCAATATCTTTCGATACTCATAAACTTTTGTATAAACGTACACATTTTGACCTCTATTTTTTCATCTTAAACAGTTATTTGCGGAGTATTTAAAACACTTATATCCATTCGATCTCTAGGTAAATCTTCAGAAAAAGCTATCTGCACATTACTTTATTTAACTCGAAACTTCAAAATAAAAACAGTTTTCTACAAGGCTTTTAACTAATTTAATTGTTGAAACATTTGAACTAACGTTTTTGTTATTTTCAACAGTTTTTTACTTGCTCATGTCTACCCTACATTTGCACCCGCCACAAGGCCATACAGCACAACCCACGCCGCTTAATAAGTCTGAACGAAAAAAAAATATAAATTTTCCTCCTGCACGTTGACGTGTTTTGCGTCATGTTTTAGATTCAACCGAAATGAGCAAAAAATAAGAAGTTATAAAGAAAGGAAAAACTGCTACTCCCCCAGACCAATCTCGTTCCCTCCTAAATTCATCCTTGTCACAACGTAGCATAAGAGGGAAAAGTTCGCTACAACCAACATCAATGCAGCTAGCGCGCTACTGCCGCTGCTGTTATTTGATGACAACAAAGACAACGAAAAAACCAACAAAACGACCGACCGAAACATCGACTGTCAGCCAGGCTGTCTGTCGGACCGGTATTCACCCCAAGTTATAATGAAAATAGAAAATTCTACCCCGGCATGGACGTCGTTCATACTACCACACCACTACGCCAAAGTCAGCCAACAACACAATTCCAACCCGTAGCTGGATGGATGGCTGAAAATAAGGATGAAAAACTTCTTGCATACAAAAACGAAAAGAACAAAAAAAAAGTATAAAATGGAAACGAAAGCAGAAAAAAAAACACCATGAGAGGGAGTAAAGTATTTCATTCCTAGCACAAAAGCAGCCAGTTTTTGCCTGACGCTTATTTTTCTAAAAAAAAAAATTCGCCGCTAGAGCTGAGAATCTTCTGCTTCTTCTACTGTGATGTACGAAACGGGCGGTGGTGTTTGCTCTGTAATAAAAGTAGAATTCACTGTATATCTAATGGAACTCTTCAAGTCATAGCTCGTATCAGCTCAGCTACCCTCTCTTAACAATAGTGGTGCACAGCAATATCATATTAGCGTAGGATTTTTTTTCTCTAGAAACCTTTGAAAGAATGAACGAACTAAGAATTTATCATAATATTCGGGCCAACTGTTGCAACTTAAAAAAAAGGGTGGCAATTATTCAAGTATTTTTACGCCAAAAAAATGTTTAAGCAAATTTGTTCTCAGAACAAATTTTGACGATCCTTTTGTAAAAAAACTTGTAGAGAGTTGTATTTGAACCTATCAAAACTGCAGTATTTTGACCTGCCTCTTATGCAAAACTCTTAGCGAAAAAAAAAAAAATATCGAGTTTTCTATTCCCGTTGCGAGCTTAGAACCTTCGACGAGAACATAGCAGACAACATCAACATTTGACATTTATGTTGTTTTGGGAATCACTCAAGCTTTGTGAAGAATAATGCGGTATATGAATGACGCGCTCAAATGATATAAAAATAGTCTATTGTTATTCTTTCCTAATACTCAATATGGTTGGCGTAGATATTACAAGATCAACCAGTCAGTCTTGACGTTCTGGGTAAATCGGCTCAACCGGATCTGAGGTGGACAGTTCATGTGTTTGGTGTGTGGAAAGAAGTGGTATATAGATTCTAAAAACGGTGCAAAATATACTTCACTATAGCTGGTCTTTAGGCAGTCTTTTTGAACTACATACATAAGAAATAAGGCAAACAGACGAAAATGTAGAATGCGAACATTGCATTTTGGAATACAGTTTATTCGAATGCAAATGTATTTTGTTCCAAATCGCATTACCGAGTAAGGCCCCAGTATTCTCATAAAATTTGACTTTATATTTCGGTTAGATCTACAGTATTACGAAAGGCAATCATACTATCAATCTATGTATACGTGTGCTTATTGATAAGATACGTGTACTTCCTATATTGCGGCAGGGAAACTACATATTGCAGCAATATACAAAATATTGTGAAGAAATAAAAAGTATTCGCATAATGAAGAAAACAGACAAATCGGGGTGAGTCTGAGACGCTGAGTCAGTCGATGACGACGAGTCATGCGTTCAAAATTGTTTTCTTCTTTATTTATTTACTTTTTTTTGTTGTTTTCATTTGATGTTTCTTGCCTGCCTGCCTGCCTGCCTGCCTGCCTGTGCGCTGTCATATCACCCTTGGTTTTTGGAATAAAACGCAGCCAGCAAGACGATTCGTCTGTTTATATGTGTGTGAGTAGGATATACACGATACAGGCCCTGCGCCCTGATGTACAATGTAGTATAAAAGCGTATGCAATGTGCATTCTATACTTGTGATCAGTGGTGGATCAAGGGGGGGGGGGGAAGAATATATGGCTTAGGGTCCGCAATGACCAGGAATTTCACACTATGTATTAGGAAAATACTAAATAGAATATTCAAGTCACTCAGCTTCTTTACTTTTTCTAACTTCAGTCCTCCACCCCCCCATGACTAAATTCTAGATCCGCTACTGCAATTGATGTGTACGTTGTATTTTTAGAAATGCGCTACGTTTGCTATAAAAACGCAGCATACGATATGAACATTTCTGACTGTTTCGCAGCACATGGTATTACAATGATCCCTCTTTGGGAGTTTTTAATGAATGAATTGAAATAATAGAGAACATGCTTGCTCTAGCTGGCTGGCTGGATGACTGTTCTTGTGCGTAACAAGGGATGATGATGTTTAACAGTTGTATGCATGCATATGCAGCAATTAAAAGGGAAAGGCTCTTCGTAGAAATTAAAGATTGCACATTTAACATATAGGCGAATATTACTAATATGAATACTATTCTTAGAGCTACAAGTAGTTACATAAGTGCATCTACATATTCTAATATTATTATTTTTTCTCCATAGGTGAACCTACTTTCTAGGACGTTGAGATAATTTGCTCGAAACTAACTGTTGCTATGGCAGTACATAAAAGATAAGGCTACGTACATATCTATAAAAATTAACAATCAAATATTTGTAATATCCCATGAATTGGAACTAGAAAAATTTGAATTTTTACTTCTGTCGCCAAATAAGGTAAGAGTATGCCGAATTTTGTGTTAGGCTTATGAATGTTACAAACAATAGTCCAAAGGGGAGCTGCCGAAAAGCAGTTTGTACACGTTTAAAAGATAAAATTTTCAGGAAGATGCAAATAACCCTCTTTATATAATGTTGTCTTATCTATAACTTTTGTTCGATCTGGTCAATAAGAAGCGAGATAATAGTGAAAAACTAATTTTTTTACTGATCTGCGTCGGGCAATCCTAGCAAGTTAATTTTGATGTATACTATGTTTCCCAGAAATTTCATCCTGCAATATTATACATACATTCACTTCCCTGCAGCCGCCTCTACGCATATAAGATTTCTAAGTTTTGTCCATGTTACAAGAAATTTGCATTGCTTCTTAATATCATAAGAGAGGAATGCTAGAGAGGAATGTTATAGATCGCAGGTTGTTCTAGCAGTAATAAAAAAGTTTAAAATTAACCTAAACTTAAGATTGTATGGCTTACACCTGTAAGAACTGAATTTTTCGCAGTTGGAGCTGGGTTTTCCATATTTATCCATCAATTCTGAGAATAGTCTAACTTGAGCTTTGCACCTCCCATGTAGAAAGTCTGACTTTGTTTTAACGCATTAACTATTTTGACTGAATTTTGCTGAGCATTCCTGAACTATTCAGGAAATCTTAAATTTCCAATATCCAAGCCTTGGATATGTGTTGATTCTATGTAATATTTTCGCAAAAGCTACATTTTAGTTATCAAGATCATGTTCTGATGACTCGTTTCCTCCAGGTAATTGTCTTCCCCCCTATTTGTGCAGGTGATAGTTTAATTTGCAATGTTTTGTAAATGTGGCGGTAATTATTCTTTAGAAATTCGATGCACGCTTTGAATATTTTTGAATTATTGTTGTCCAAAAGCTTTATTCATCTTTTAACAGATAAATCTTCAATGGATCTTCTCTGGCCTAATTCCTACGCAATGTTCTAAACCTAAGAGTGGTGGTTAGGCCAGTTTAATAGACCTTTCGTAGCTGTTTCCACCTAAGTGCTCGGAATTCATAGAAAATAAACTTAATTATTTTATCCAGACTATTTTTGAACTAATATCAAAAGCCGAAATACTTTCAAGGCAGTTTGACTATCAAAAAACATAGCAAGGTGTTTGTTCTTTAACTCTCTGCTTATATTAAACTGTGCACATATTCTTATGTCATGGCAGATGAGCGACTATTTTTCTGGGAGTAACTTCTGGTGCCAAAGAGTATCTACAATATTTCTGCTTTAAATATAACTTGTTGTAAGAGTACGCAACTTTTTCATCTTAATTTGTAGTTTCTTAAAATGTTTTTTTTTTTTTTTACTCAAATACCTTATTTTCCTAGGACCTACTGCTAAAAGTTATAACATACAGTTATACAGTAAGTTAAAGAGAAGTTCATAAGCAAAAATGAAGACAAACAAAAACCAGATCTTAGCCATCAAAAATCTACACTTGAAAAGTTGTTTTGCGTTGAAGATAGGCTTAGACTTCAGCGCTACAATTGTCATAATTGAATTTTATTAACGTATACATATGAGCGTACACTGAAAAAATAACGCTGCTATAAATGATGTTCAAAATTGTAAATATGACCAGGGCCAGCACCCCTAAAAAAGAGAAGTTATTATGCTAGTGGCTCGCATTTTGAAACTCATATATGCGAAGTAAAGAATGAAGTGAAGAAAGGTTCTCCCTCGAAAGTCGCTGGCGAGGTTCGAGAGTAAAATTTGCCTTGGAAAACTTTTCTCAACTAACATATTCGACTTTAAACTTTAGGTCCCCATACATTGATACCTATACATTTGTCTAAGCTCAGGTTTTGAGCAGATAAAACTGTGTATTTTTTTCTTATGCCCCTGTTATTTTTTTTTTTAGTGGAGTGATAAAGCTACGGGTATGAGATACACATACAAATGTTGCTTACAGCTCGTAAATACAAAAAGCGCACGGTTCCTCTATAACGACAAACTGTGCTTCATAAGCTCATTCGCTTGCTCGTTCGTGGGACCGTCCAAACAAGCAGCGCGCACAGATATACGTTTTACGCTTCGGCTACGAACTGTGTATGCGCGGCGGCTCATAAATGACGGACATTCGCTGGTTTTGCCCAGCAAAACACGGTGATATAGCCGTACGTAACTCTATGCTGCTGCTGATTGTTGCTACTCTACCTTCAAATTCCAGTTTTTAAGTCTTCAAAACATTGCGAGCTTCACAGCGAAATAACAAAACTTGGCCCATACAGATGTAACACAAGTTAACTTAAGCTTGCATAGTACAATTTTTTTTCAAACTTTTGTATCAAACTGTGTTATAAAGTTCAATCATGAAAAATAGTGCCAGACAAAGTTCACAAATATCACTTTAAAATTTATGAAACAATTTTCAGAAACGATATTTACATGTGCAATGTTTAGAAACATTGTTTACTAACAATGTTAGACAATACTTTTTAGCAACAATGTTTGGTAATTATAATTAAACATTTTTTGCACTAATATGTATAATATGTTTGGAAACATTGCCAACTATGTTTAGCACCTATGATTTTTGACAAGGTTTAGCAACACTCAGCACTGAGTAGCAGTATTGGACTCAAATTCTTAAAAATAACCTAATGTGTGATACATTTTTTTCATAATCCAACCTGTATTGTTAGACAGTTATCAATTTTGAAGGTTTTTAATAATGAAAATAGGTTCAAAAGCTTACAAATATTTATTTTTGATAATATTTAACTGAAATCATGTAATTTGTTTGAAAAATTTTTGGACGATTTCTAATAGCTAATGGAAAAAATACCTTAAAAAAGTGTTGAGTGCAAACAGCTATTGATACATTTTTTTCTTTAATCAAATAAAAATGTCATATAAGCTTAAAGCTAGCTAGCTAACTACTTGCTTGCTTGCCTGCCTGGTTGGCTGAATGCTTGTGTGTATGGACGGATGAGTGCTGCAGCTTGACTCGACAACATCATCGGTTTTTATTTGTCTTCCTCGGTTTTCTTTTTTTCCCCTTCTCATTTGGCCAACATATTTAGTCAGAGTTTCAACTTGGCTAAGGCAATTTAAATACACTAAGAAATACAATAAAAAAAAAAACCAGCTTAGCTCAGCTCTTCATACGTCGTTGCCTTTTGACTTTTACATTTGCAGTAACAAACAACAGCAGCATTGAAGTCTCAAAGAAAGATAAAAAAGAAACTCGCACTAGTCAAAAAAATAAAAAAATTTACGCTTAAGTAGACTACAGCAGATCTAAAAATTGTAAGTTTAGGCCCTAGCAGACCAGACAAGACGCCAACCAATATAGAAGAATGAAAGAAGCTTGGATTTTAATGCCGACTTTTATTGTTGGCTCGTAAATATGTTGATGAAAAGATGTGACGGTGATGATGTTTTTTGAATGCTGATTTCATATTTGCTGTGATGGTCAAATGTTGTGTCACTTGCTGAAGCTCAGTACTGAAGTCAGCCAGCCAGCAAGCAAGCAAGTGTGCTTTCTGCTCTAAAGTTTATCTCTAACATGGTGTTTCCGCACCCCCACACACACACGTTGCGTTTATGCCCAGTACATTCCAAATAACTTTATGACTGAAGATTTGTATATGGACAGTGCCATGATATTTAAAATTTTAAGTATGAAAATTTATAGGATTCCGCATTATTTTGTATGGACAGCACCAGGTCGTAAAATGTTGCGATTGCTGTCTTTAGTTTGAATTTCTTTCCGGTAAAATATTTCTAATGCTTTTCTGTTGACCTCATTGTTGAGAAAATAGAAATAAACGCAGTTTGTTTTCAAAAGCTTGAGATATCCACGATATCGAAATTTGTTGCTAATTCATTAAATTTTAAAGTTATAGCAATTTAAAAAGTAAGAAGTAAGTAAGTACTGGAAAAGTACAAGTCAAATTTTATTGAACTTGCTAGGAATTTAGTTTAGGTGATAGTATTAAAAAAATATACGAGAACTTAGAAATCCTAATTTTAAAGATAAACATTAGAAGGTTAAAAGTTGAATGTTTGATCTACACTTTTAGCTAATATTGACGACATAAGAACATTTGGTTCGAAATGAAACAGTACAGAGACGCACGATGACTCAACATAAAGTTGGTCAAAATATGAGCGGGTTTGAACAAGTGGACGTGGCACTTTCAATAAAAGCAAAAATTTTAAACTTTATCTTGAGAATTTAAAGTAGGAATTTAATAAAACTACGAAAATTCAAAATAATAAAATAAAACTTTTGACAAAAGTGGGCGAAATTGGTGAGGTGGGCGTAGCAAAAATCAAAATAAGCTATAACTTATGATTTTGAAGTGCTAATGTATCGCAACTTGGTACGGACTTCTAACAATACTGTAATTTATAAGCTCTGTAACTTATAAGCTCTGTTCTAAGAGTTAAAATGTACAATGTTGAATATTGGTACGTAGACTCTAAACAAAACAAAAAAAAACTTTGAACAATTAGTGGGCCTGGTTAGTGTAGTAGGCCTTGCATTTTAAATACAAATACTGTAGGAAACAAATCATATCTTAAGAGTCTGAATTGCAATTAAATGAGCAGAGTGATACAATAAAACATCGAATCATTCCTTTTGCCATGATATGAAAAAGTCACTTCCAAATTTCCAGAAAATTAACTGGTAATTGACACGGTTACAAACGCGGTTCTCATGAAAAGACTAACATGTTTGTCCCGTATGCAAATTATTTCAGAAAATTTGGCTAAAATTGTTTAAAAGGGAGGTTAAGGAAAGGTTCTAGAGTGGTGTAAATGGACCAAATTTTTGTGTTTTCATGAGGAACAAACTTTGCTTCAGACACCAAATCCCACAGACTTCAAATAAAATAGTCGTAGAAGTGGGTTTGTAACCGTATCAATTTACCGGTTAATTTACCAGTATCTCGAAATGCTGAAGTGTATGCGAAAATCTGATTGCCGATTTTAGCTCAGCGACCCCAAATAACACTGAATTTACTTCAGTCAATGTTCTTCCTCGAATTTGACTACACACAGTGTTATTATTAAGCTCTGTTAGATACTATGTGTCACATAATTATGCAACAGTTGCTTCGTATAATACCACAAAAAACACTTGACTTTCAATGTTATCAACACCATCACCACCTTCTTTTCAAAAGTGTCTCGACCGTACAAAAGAAATTATTTATGTACCTACGCACCCAAGTTTCATACCGGAAAATGAGTGCAATTTTTTATTTTCATTTAATGAAAATAACGCTGTCAAAAAAAAAAAAAAAAAAACATTTTTTTGATGCTTTCAAAGTTTATGAATCTGTCGGCGGCGGTCCTCAATTAGTGGTTGCTTTTATAGTAAGTTTATTGTATATAAATTAGAATTACAGTTGACCAACTATGGTAACAAGGTTGCAGACAACGCTAATACGCGAACTATGTAAAAATCTTTACCATTGTACTATGTACAGTAGCGTGCCGAGGGGTCAAGCACTTGAGGGGCGGTGAAATGGTCCTCGTAGTATGAAATTGAAATTTCGTTTGTTGTGGACCTGTTTTTTTTTATTAAATGAAAAATAATTGGAGGAAAGGTGCTCATGATTTTGTAGTTCAATGCTAAGTATATCTCATTTTTCTAGGGTTTTGGCGGAGTAAAAGTGAGCACCTTTGTGTTTTTTTTGTGTCGCAAAATTTTTACAATGTGAAAAACAGAATATTTTGTGCTGATGGGGGGCGGCAAATTACCTGTTCGACCCGTGCGCCCAATGTCCACGGTACGCCACTGACTATGTATAGTCGAATTTGCAAATGTCATTAAAATTGTTGCATTGAGTAAAATATCAGTGCTTGAACAATGTAAATATTCTTCCACTCTGAAAGCAATTAATGGCAGTGGATATTTTTTGGTTATGTTCAAATAATGGTGAAGTATGAGATGAGACTTTTTTGTTTATATCTAAGTAATTTATTGATAACAGCTGTGAAAATGCTAGAGAATGATAATTTGCTACGCATCTCTTTCGAATTGGTAAAACTTTGCGGATAACTTCTCTAGCTCGAGTAATGTTTCAGAATAGTTGTGTGCGAGATTTCAAATTGAAACGTGTTGTGTGTGTGTTTAGTCCTATAGCTTTGTTCTACGCTTATACAATTGGTGTTAAAGATATCGCACGCATCCAAAAATTATTTTTTATGGCTCTAAATTAAAGGTTTCTACTTCTTCTTAATGTCTTTCTATAACACGACGCCCCAAAATCTATTTACTCCCTACTAGGAGAACAGATAATTTATTATCTATCCAGAAACAACTGCACGTATAACTTCAAAACAACATTTCCGGACGATAAATTTGGGAACAGACCCACTTCGAATTTGCAGAAAACGACCATAGACGAAGGAGTTAGTGCATAAATTTTCGGGTATAGACATAGAAAACCTTTGTATATTAGAGTGTTTTGCTCCTTAAGAAGAAACAAATTATAGCTTTTGGCGATAAAAAGAAACAACCAATTCGGACATGCAATATCAAATTATTTTTTGCGTTACGGTTGTGGCATCAGGACTCAAACCACTCTAGCTTTATATGACTTACATTGATAAAAAATAAGAATCAAACTTCCAAATTAGTTTTCAAATAACCCATTAATAAAGTGAATATTTTACTAACATTTTATGACTTCAAAATTAAATTCCAACAAGTTCTTAGTTTTAACATTAACTTAAGTTGTTTGTAGTTTTTTTCGTTAAAATCTCCGTACAGGTAGCACTTTTTTACAAAGAATCAAACGAATAACAAAATCTCTCCTAATCCATTTCAAACAATCGTTTCGTATTCTGTCGTAGGTAATATTTTCTTTTTGCAATAGTGATGCATATTAACCTGTATTTGCAGCGCAGGTAGCTAGCTATGTTATTAAATTTGTTGTTATAAAGCGACTTGAAAAACGTTAAAGAAAAACAGAGAGGGAATCTTGAGGGGAAATTTTTGTTACTCAATTCTAAGTGTTAGTGAAAACTTTGCTCAATTGTTTTGCAGAACGAATATCGAGTATTACGAGTATCGAGTGATTTATATAGAGTTGTAAAAGCTTTTCAAAATCTATTTTTCGAAAAAAAGTTCAAAAGTTCATGATACGCGAAAAGAAACCAGTTTCCATAGTTGTTATTCAGCTATCTCGAGATTAGTTGTAGGCCAAACTAGTTTTTCCGGTTTTGGACATGCTATATTAAACCGATATGCACATGTTGGACATTTTGGAAAGTATAATCCCTGACCTGCGGTCGAAGGCCTCCCATTAACCCTAGGCTAAACTGGTTCGTCCTAACACGTTTCGGATGAACTAGTTTGGCCTACGAAAAACATTGTGTGTATAAAAAAGGTTAACCGCATAATGTCAGTCGTTTTCAAATTACCGATTTAAATGTGGCATGGTAAACATGGTCGAGAATGAATTGAAGGCGCCCACGCCCAGGCAGAACAATTAATGCCACTACGTCTGATATCGTAAAATATCGGTGACGAGAAAACTGCTATCTGCATTAATTAGTGCATCAGATACACGCGCAAAGGTTTGAATTGATAGTTTATCCCCCCTATAATCCAGACTTGGCTTCCAGTGATTGGATTTATTACCAAAGGCGCTATGGGACAACTAACGACTCGTACTAAGTAATAATGGCGCTACTTTCAACTCAATGAAACCGAAAGTAATTAAATTTTACCCAATTTCGGGTTTTTTTTAAGGAACTGCTTCAATTTCTTAAAAGTCTTCTAATAACATATTTTTTGTTTAAAAAGAGAATTAATTCTTATACTATAGAAAGACAAGAAAAAAATTCAGTTACAACGTTGTTGGCCCAAAACAAAATGAACTTAAATTCTAAGGCAACAACAATTGCAATAAAGACCAGCAACGAAACTTTGTCAGTAGCAGCAGCAGCAGCAGCAGCAGCAGCAACAACAACAACAACAGCAGCAGCAGTTGAAATTATTAACATTCATTCCTAGATACGAGGTTCGTCTCCAACTGACGACTAACTACCTACCAACAAATCAGCAACAACAAACATGAACGTAACAGTGTTTTCTATCAGCAACAACAATAACAAAAATACCTCGAAAATTTCCCAACCACTGCTGCCTGCTAAAGCAAAAAGCAATTTTTACTGCAAAATAAAATTGTATGTTGCTGGTATCTGCTGATGAACAAACGTACGATGGCGACGAACGAACCAACGAACAAACAAACAAGCGACCGACAGACCAAGCAGCAGCAGCAGCAACCATCTCTAGCCAGTCAACCAGCCAGCCATCCGGCGACGACCATCATAACAACAGCAACACAAAAATCGAAAAAAAAAATTAAAAATTAAGAGAAAAAATAACCAACGTTGCGAGCTGGAAAACATTTTCACATTTTCGTTCCCAAAGCATTAACAACACAACCAAGCAACAAAAGCATAAAAACAACAATAAAATAGAGAAAACTTTGAAATAGGCAAAAAAAAAACTTTTAATACACTGAGAAAAATGGATAAAATTTAATTTCAACAAATGTCATAGCAACATATGTACATACATAAATATTGCTTGCTTCCATATAGTATATGTTCGAAAAACAACATTACAAAATTGAGACTTGAAATGTTTAAATGGTCTTGGTCAGTACTTTTTTCTCTCTAAATATTGCTTAGTATCACCTTTCGTTGCATGGGTGGGCTTAAAAGTTTTCGAACATTTCGAGTCCCATTCTGGAGTTAAGCACGGTTATACTAGTACATATGTATGTTTGTTGTCGCCACTATTTTTCACGCTATATCACATTATACAGGTATAAATGTTGGAAATGTTAAGTTCACTTCATTCATATCTATGCTTCCTGTATGCTGATGATATTGTGATACAACCAGGCAGAGCCGCCCTCAAGTAGTATGATGCCTTTTTCAACCAAAAAATTATATAATAAAAACCGCTGTTTTGGCTCTTCACCACTTATCATCAAACAGACTTGAAAAATTATCATTTAATAAGGACCCAATAATTTTAGAATATAACTTACTACACCTAAATTTAGCTTTGGACACCATAAAGCCATGGCGTATGATATCAGAAAAACATTTTTAAAGAAAATTTGGTTAAAATTCTCCATAGTAGGATGAAAGAGTAGTGCTGTAAGGGTGGTGTAAAAAAATTAACAATTTTGCTTTAGACACCAAAGGTCTCAGATTTGTATTAAAAAAGTCGTATAAGAGCGTTTGCAACCGTGTCAATTACCGCTTAAACTGACCGATATCTTGAAACACTGACGTACTGGTCAAAATGTGATGGCAATTCGAGCTCAGCGACCCCAAACTACTCCATACTGACATCAATCGATTTTCCTTCAAATTTTAGGTCTTAAAACACAGTGCTATTGGCGATAACATGTCAAACATACTTAATAAATTTGAAATGAAATGTCCAATATGAATTGAATTCTAGAAGCTTATTTGACTGCAATTTTGCTTCGGAACATCAAAAATCATACCTAAATTGCATCGAACTGAAAAATTGTTTTTAGTGTAATACAGCTCAGCAACGTATTAAACGTACAAGAAGCAGTCGTTCCACAAAAACAGCAACAAATATAAATTCAGCAACACCACCACCACCACTATTACCGACGGTCGACGACAACGACGAGGTTGTATTCGCCGCCATCACCGTCGCCATTGCTGCCGCCAAGCTGTCAGATATCAAGGCATTCACTTCGAAATTTCCACTTCCCTTCGTTTTGCCGCACCGCACCTTTTCGATTTCCAAGTGCTGCCGTTGCTGCTCATCGTCATTGTAAACAAAATAAAACTTGGAACATACGTACGTATGAATGGATGGATAGACGGGTGGATGGACGAACGGACGGATGAACGACGAGTATTTCCACACAGCCAGCAATGCGAGTGTTGCTGACTCGCACTAAAACTGAACGACGGCAACAATAATAAATCCCAACAACAAAACCCTATATAAAATGCTTTGCTACATAAAATGTAAACGAATAAGAGAAAAAAGCAAACTGAAAGCAAAAAACTGGCATTGCATTGAATCGGGTGTGTACGAAGGCATACACGAAGTACAGTCGCACACAACTAAAAATAAAGCACGGCCAATGAGACGAACGCAAGGTAAAGCGGATGGGTAGAACAGAGACGAATGTGGCAGAACGAGCGCAGTAACGAATGTGGAAACGATACTTAAAAAATCCAACACGAACAACAAACGAACTGCACAACAAAATCTGTAGGTATACGACGAACGTACCAACAATGTAGCACGTAGCCGCACATACGTACAACAGTGTTGGACTAAATCATGTACATATATATTACTGTATTGTTTACATTTTGAAGTCAAGTTGTAGGTTTCCCCTGATCTCAAACGTTTGATATCAATCAAATTTTAAATTGGGAATTGAATTCTTGGTTTAATATAACGACCGTAAACCAAAGCGGGTTGGAAATTCCGTGCTTGTCACTCACTTTTTAGGTGTAAAAAGAAAATGCGGAGCTATACTCCTGCCCTTGTTAAGCAAGCTGAACGTTTTAGCCTGAAAGAGCTCTATTTTTTTTCCCGCGCTGTCAAAAAATTGTGTTCTCTTCTTGCCTCTGATAATATTAACACCAAGTACAAGTCTCTACATTTAGCCAAATTGGTATAAAAAAATCTATGCGAATTGACTTCAGGGAAAATTTTTTTAGTGTATTTCGAATAACATATGAAAAAACCCATTTTCCTATTCAACGTGAACAAATTGAAATTTTGAACTTTAGAGAACATTTAGATCAATTAGACTAAAGCAAGTTTTTCTCTAGATACTTTTGATATAAACCCGGATTTAATGCCCTTTAGAGAAAATAAACTTATTCGGTGAGCTTAAGGCAAATAACTGGATCTTTAATGTAGGAACTGAAGATTTCTGCTACAATGTCACCGCTCAGGCGAAATGGTTCATTGTTTACATATGAAAAATTAAATATTCTACATGCATGTGTAGACAAGTTACCCACAACTTTAATAGATTACCAACTAACCAACAAACGAACCAACGAACGAACGACCTAACGAATGTTGGATAGATGGATGTATGGACAGGCCGGCTGTTGAATGGATGGATGGAATGAACGAATGTTCGTTAAACAGTACAAAAACCTGAATAGAACTCATTTAAAAGGCACAGCGTACAATTTTGTATACTAAAGCAAACGATATCAGCTCGGTTTGTCCGCAATGCTTGCTATTCAAACGAGTACAGCGAATATCTCATCGAACGAACGACCGACCGACTGAAGTTTAATTTTGTCGATGCCAACCGAGCAAGCATTAGTAAGACGACAACAGCAAAATAACAAAAGCAACGAAACGGCACAGAAAAAAAATGGCGTCGTTTCTGAAGGCAATCTGAGTCGACCGACGTTGCCATCATCATCAGGGTACAAAACCCGAATAATGTATTGTGTAGTAGTTTTGTCGTACAAAGCAAGGTTATAACAGCAGCAGCGGTAGATATACATAGGAGTATAAATGTGAAATGTATTACTAAAGACAGACCACAGTATGCTTGCAAAAACAACATACGATCAGATCGGGCTTTTTCCATACGATTCCAAATATACAAATGTATGCTTTTTGAAGTAAGGCTCTAGTTTTGAAATACAAGATGTCGCAGACAATCAAATTGTATTTCCTATGCTGTTTAAGATCTTTTATCTGAAAATATTGAAACAGATTGATAAGTCTAATTCTAATCAGGAAGTTGCATTGTTTCGATTTGGATCAGGCTTAGATCTTTCTTCAAGTTGAAAAATATTAACATTCCAAAGCATTTCCGTCAAAACTCTGACTCATTCTATTAAAAGAAACTTCTGATAAATAATTGTTAAACTTTGTTTCAAGATTCCTTTGAGTTGCAATTCTTTCTTAGTAATCATACTATATGTAGCTGTATTACAGGTTGATCAATAAACACAGCTAAAAAGCATTGTTTTATGCGCAAATATTGCTACCTTGTCTGATAAATTGCAGTAAACAACAGAATCATTTTGTTAAAATTATCTTTATTCGTTCGTTATTCGTTTACGCGTTTGCTCGATCAATCAACTAAAGATTTTTACTTTGCTCGTTCGTTGTTGTTTTCAATATACATACATTGCTATAGCGTATTTCGAAACGCATATTTCTGTTTTGAGTTCCACCCGAGCGGCGAGGTTCTTTCTTTGTTTTGCTGTTATTGCCGCTGTTAATAAATTCCTGATCATTGCTGTTGCTGTTGTCGATGCCATTGCTGCTGTTGTTTTTAAGTTTGTTGATATCATTGCTTGCTTATTGCTTGAGTCATACATTTTTCGTAAAAATAAAACATGTCTGATGTACTCGTATGCATAATTCAGCATTTCTTGCTCATAACCGCTATCACGCTTATGAGCAGTAAAAATTGGTGAGAGCTAGCATTCAATGCTAAAATGTCCAATTTAGTGTCGAGTCTTTAGAATTGAAAAGATTACAAACGCTTTGGGAATCTTTGGGAATTTTTAGTCATAATCTGAACTTAGATTTTGTAAAGACATTTTTCTGATGACATTATTCTGGTTTTTTTTTTTTATTGCAATTTAATTCAGTCAGTTCTTATTTAATTGTATGCAAAGTTGGTAAGTCAATTTCGTCGGAGTATATAATGCTTTGGCAAAAATATCAACCACACGAACTATAGTAATTTACCAGTTAATACCAGTAGATCAAATCTCATACTCTTATTGGGAATAGAGACTTAAGGCAAGATTAAGATTTCACTAAAGGAACCAAATCAACAAGCGCTATATTCGTGTCATCATAGGCCTCCTAGGATCTGCCTTTCAATCTTCGTTAGGAAGCTTCTTATAAGACTTCAAAGAGAAAAGTTTGCTTTACTATTAACCTACTATTAACACCCCTTTGCTCAGCTTCAAAATGTATAGCCAGTTCTACTGTACAGTTGTGAAACGTGTTTGACCAACAGCACTTTGCTGCACAATTTACAAGTGTTTATCAACAATTACTTTCAGTCAATTATGAAAATTTCGTGCCCTGGAACCATCTTTAATACAAAGATCCCAAAACATCCGAACTCCGTATCCGTGTCGGTAATGGCTTGAACACATCTACGTCCAAAAATCCTGACCGTCTTAGATCATCTTGAAAACTTTCGTTGTAACTCGAACTCCGTCAATCGACGAAATTCTTGAGAGAATCAAAGTCCCGTGCTCATAACCCCGCACAGTGTAAGAGTTTTGTGAAAGCCATTTGCTCCGGCAGGCGATAAAAGACTTAAAATAAGTAGTTTCCATTTCTAGATGAAAGTTTTTATTTTTCGGAAAAAGTTTAAAATTTGTTTTGATTTATCATCTGAGCCTTACTAAGGATCACAACACAAAAATATCCACCACCTTGTAACTGTGGTGAGTTGTTTTCACTACTAAACCTATCTACGCGTAACTGGCAAATGTAGCACAGATACGTACGTGCTTACAACGAACGACATATAGCACCAGTGGGTGACCGACCGAACGTACGACCGGCCAGTCTGTTAGTCAGTGCGTGGGGAATAAACGCACAGAGTCGGTGAAACTCTATTGTTGGTTAATGATACGCTTAATGCTTTTCGCATTGTGTAGTGTTACAAGCAGGCAAAATACGCCAGTACTACTCCTACATTCCACTACACAAGACAACGCACAGCACCAATATACATATATGTACATATCTGTATATACAACTGTTATTATACACAAACTATATGCCACTAAAGCTGTCAGTGTTGTTGTTTCGCAGTAAACGACTATAGAGGTTCCCACTACAAAGGCGTGCAAAAGTAGGAGAGCTTGGGCTATAAATTCCAACCGACTTTTTTGCCTTTCATAAAAGAGGATTCTTCACTCCACTAAAAATTTCTCCCTGGAATTTAACTCTAAGTGCGCCACTGTCTCAATACCATAATGCCATTGCTGTTATGTTCTTGTTGTTGTTGGCGGTTAACTGTTTACAAAGTCACATACAAACAGGCAGGCGCAAGCAAAAACGTAGGCACTACCACTGACCGTGTAGGCAACGGTTCTCGGCGCCCACAAACCACCCACTTTTATATTTTATGTTGCTGGCATTATTATATTATTATATTTATAATATAAAAAGGGTGGCAGTCGAGCGTACGATATATTCACCATTTGTGTGTATCTCTCTAACCGAACGAACCCTTTGCCCAACAAACTGTTACAGGGCTGATGGCAACGCCGCTACGCCACTTTCTCACTTTACGAGAACTGGGAATGGCAGGGTTTGAGTTTTTGTTATAAAATAGAACCACATGCCATGTTATAAAGTAAGGTAAGAGTCGAAGCGGGTAAATGCTATAGAAAAGTGGGAGTGGGGTTGAATCAGAAACTGTAGTTGCGAGTTGAAACGTAGGGTTGAAGTTACCGCATGGTATTTTATCAAATAGAGGAGGGAGCAGAGTAAAGGAGGACCACAGAGAAAGGTTGTAGAACGTTGTATTATAAAGCTGTGGATTAAAGAGCAGGGAGCAGTAGAGAGTAATCAGAAATAATGTTAAGTATATTGGAAGCAGAGAGAGAAAGAGACAGGTTTTAGGATAGACAGGGATGAAGAGTGTCGTGCGGCGCAAGGATACATTTTGACGTTTCGTATAAATGTCAGTGCGTTGTTGCTTTTTGTGCTGTTGCCGTTATTGTTGTTGCTCACAAAGTGTGGGTGCCATGGGTAGAGTTTCCGTTCTATTCGCAAGTGTAACAAACACCAAGTTTGCTCCAGTCATTTCAAATAACGGCAGATTGTGTGGCTGTGAGCGTCAACGAAAAAGAGGCAGCCAAACCAACGCTATTTGAACAGTACGAATAAACTAAGCAATAGTTTGATAATGTAGTATACTTAATGCTAAATCAATATAAATTGAAGTCGAAACATAATTTTTGAAGAGGTAACTTTTTACAATTACGAACTATACTGGTGAAAATTGTTTTATGTTGATATTATGGTACATTTATTATATATTTATAATAATCTGGTTGAGTTTTGGTAAAAGTTGGCTATTTTGAGGTATAATTTTGTTACTTTGAAACATGGAAAATTGTTTTGATATAATTTAAACTAAATATATATGACGATAATATGGTTTATATTATTTAGTAAACTAAAATATAAAACATAATCGTCCAAAAATGATCTTCAATTATAAATAAAGCATTGGGCATTGTCCCAGAATATAACTTGAACTAATTCGTTCTAAGAACATTTTCGATCTACGCCTAAGTAGGCCCATTTATATATAGTATGATTTGCAGCAACAGAAGAACTATGCACTATCCAGAAAATTTTAATTATATATTGGTATATTACAGTGCTTTTTGTTATTCGTTGTTTGCCTTAATCATGCCAAGCACAAACCGAGTGGGCTGTGAATTACAAATGATAGAAAGCTGGAAAATCAACGTTGGCAGGATGTAGTATGCATGCAAGCAGGCAAAAGTCAGTCATATGATAAAGGTGGCACTGGATCGATGTTGGGTCGTCGTCATTGTTGTTGTTGTCAGTTGGGTGGGAGGTTGGTTGTTGTTGGATGGGTGGGAAGTAGGTTGGATGATGCGTGTGGTAAGACGTGTCGCCATGACGTTTAAAGCTAAAACTTTGTATTAACATGTAAATGTAGATGCCATGCTATAAATTTGGGTGAAATTGGGTTGCTGCTATTTGCTGACTGAGTTGACTGACAGCAACGACTGTCACAGCGACATAAAGTTAGCCAAGTTTTTTTAATTTTTGGTTTGTTCTGCATATGTATTTTTTGTTATACGGTAAATAATCAAGGACCGCAACCTAGTGAGAAGCACTGGGATTATAAGTAAAGAAAATACTCCGATAACTGCTCGTGTACCTTCATAGTTATAAAAATAAATGAAATGATTTGAAATCTGTGTCTTACAAAATTTATAAGAAGCCTCGATCGTTATGATCCTAAGTCAAAGAAGTGATATGCAACATTTTGGGACGGATTAGGAAATGCTACGAGGGAACTGAATATGTTGCTAAAGTTTTACATTTCTCTATGCAGTTCTACATTACATGTTTTGCATATTGTTGCTTTCTAAAAGTTTCCAAAGAAACAATGTTTGAATTTCCAGTCCGCACGTTTTACATATTTCTTATAAGTGTTTATGGTCTCTAGTCGAGTAATTGGTGTGTTAGGCAAAAACTTTTAGAAGTAATTTTAGCAAAAGTGCATAGAAAAATCATTTTACGGAAATGTTAGCAAACAATGTTTAAGAATTTTCTAGTTACAATGCAAAGCAATAATGCTAGGTGACAATTCAATATAGTATGTAATATGTATGTATGTATTTAATAAAATTTTTAAATGTTGGAACAAATATATAACAACATATTTTAACTAGAATGATTGGCAAAATTGCTTAGCAAGATTGATTAGCAACATTATTTAGTAATATTGATGGGAAATATTAAGCAACAATGCTTGGCAACAGAGTTTAATAGCAATGTCTTGCAACAATGTTTGGTAATTTCGCTTAGAAATATTTTTAATCAACAATGTTTGGCAACATTTTCAAGCAATATTGCTAAAATGTTTGACAATGATGTTTGGGAGCAAGAAAAATCTTATAATTGTTTTTTTCTTAAAGCTAAGCATCATTTTATAATTCTGTAGAAGTAACTATTAAACACGTTATAAGGCGCCAAAGCATTGCTATTATTGCTTTTGCACAGGCCATAGTCACTTGGTTTTTTTTTTTTTTTTTTAATATGATGTTTACTTTTCTGCATGAAAAACAAAGCACATTTCTCCGTTGGCCTTTGCACGGTCAGACGAAAATTTTTCATCCACCACTTTATTGCGCGTGCGAGAAAGCGTGCGTTCAGTTGCAGCTTTTTCTTAGTTAAAAATGCATTACAAGTGCAAGCATGTTGCAAGTTGCAACCCTTTCAAGGCGTTCGCTTATTGCTAATGCTGGCTATGTTGGACGCCACAATTCATTCATGATGATGTTGTTGAATGGGCTAAATGAATATGGGCATAGGTTTGGCTAAGGAAAATAAAGAAAAACCCAGCGCAACAGAATCGTGTTATCAGGCGCAGCAGCAGCAATGCGCGCGATTGCAATGTCGCCGTTGATGTAGGAAACTACGTTGCTGCGGCATGTCTTACATTTCTCTGATGGAGATACTAACTATTGTTATTGTTGTCTGTTCTTTAGTTTATTACATCTATTTATAAGTAAGTTTGTTTGTGTATGTAAGTTGAGGTGACCTGCCCGTTCCGGCTGCATCCATATTGAGTTGTAAGTCGCACATTTATGCATGCTTGCATATATGTACATATGTATGTATGCAATATGAAAGAACTGGGTGACGTAACCGCAAATTCGTGGCAAACAATTTAATGACTTTACTCTGCATTGTTGTCGTTATTGTTGTTTATCTCGATATACCACCTCGTTGTGCGTTTGGTCGCATTTTCAATTTTTTTTTTTTTTTGGTCGTGAAATGTGGAAGTTGCATCGTGCTACCATCTAAGATTATACAGACATATGTGTGTATGTACATGAGTACAGTAACAACAAGAATACCGGCATTTTTTAAGGTAATAACAACATCAACGTTGAAAAAAAAAGAAATAAACAACAACTACTAGCGATGACAACTAAATCTACAAGTGCAAGTGATGCACACAAGTGATAAGATACAACAACAACAATGGTGCATAATGCGTAAGTGATACTAATGACAACAAAAACGTAAGGTATCTTGCTCTTTATCTGTTATGGGTTTAGCGCCAGCTTAAGGAAATCAATTAATTTGTTAATGAGTTTGTTAAGCAATCGAGAGAATGAAACATAACAGGTTTGCACTAGGGGTCAAGGTCGTTTATTGGTTAAACGCCAATTACAATATTATCAATAAAAGCACGAAGAGACGAAGAATGTTCGCTTCATAAAATGGAAAAACTAATTTAAATATGTAGTTAGTTTTATGAGAGCATGGTTTTCGGGATGTAATGTTTTCGACTCTTGTAGAGCTTGAGTAGGCAAGCAAAAATAGTAAATAAATTTACTTTGATATCTCGCTTCGTTCTCGAGATCTCGCAAGTTAAAGTAGTATGTTCTCTTATGAACAAAGGACCAAGTTTTAATTCTTGATTATTGCGAATGTCCATGAATTAAGTAAAACATATAAAATTATTTTTTTTATGAATAGTGATAAACAAAAAAATTCCAAACACTTAAGTAAAATTTTGTAATTAAATGTTACTCATACGTCAGGAAAACCAAAACAAAAATTTCCTATGTTGCAACTTCAGTATGACTTAGAAACAATGTATCGTTACAAATTTCTTTATTTGTAAATATGTTTAAATAATAGCACAAAATATTCGTCAGCTACGAAAAATGACACCCTTCATTTCCTATTGTTTCTCAACTCCCTGCACCACTTATAAAGTCTCAGAAATATGATAGCCATAAGCAACAAGTTTTTTCTTTGTGCTACCATACATTTAATACATTTAAGTTCTTTTCCAACATACTACACTGGCGGCTTAAATCATTTAAATCAGCTGTTATAAGAATTTTCAATAAAAAAACAAGACAAGGTCGTTTAAAAGTGGGGCTGCTATTGATGGTAGTGGTGGTGGTTGTTGTAGTGTTGCTTTTGTCGGTGGTGGATTTGGTGAGATATGCAAACAATTTATCGCCGACGCGCCACAGCTGAGTAAAGTCAAAGTTGCTCGTGAAAGGATGCTGCTGTTATTACCTACAGCATTGAGATTTCGCCACTAGTCGTAAGCATATAATTAAGAAGGAGCAGCCGTACTTATCTTCAGTGCAGAAAATGTCGAACATCGCAATCAATCAGTCCCCGAATGATGACGACAACACAAGACCCAAATCTGCCATAGCACGTGTAAGAGCAAAGAAAAATTAAAGCATGAGACCAGCAAAATGAAAACGGTGCAGTCGTACTCTTTATGCTTAAGTCGTTCATTGATGTAGAGTTGCCGAGCTCGTGAAAAATTCCTTTAAGTTTTGTGATTAACATAAATATTATGTACTACAGTACTTTCTCTGCAATACAAAGATATGACAAGGTGGAAATTGAAATAGCAATGGTAATTCACAAATAAGAAATGGGGTTAAAAGTTGGTATCTAAAAGTAATTTGATTAACTTGGCAGCCATAAATTTTGCCAAATTTCGTATTCTATGAGCCAGAAACATCGAAAATCAACAACAACAAAAAAGAATAAAGTCACCATCGCTGAATTCGACGAAGTCATAGTCGTTGCCATTGCCGTTGTCGTCGTCAATGGCTCTCGCAACAAAATGTAAAGGGTTTTATTCGAGAATCCT
The DNA here is from genome assembly GCA_949775025.1 of Tricholauxania praeusta. Classification (NCBI taxonomy): domain Eukaryota; kingdom Metazoa; phylum Arthropoda; class Insecta; order Diptera; family Lauxaniidae; genus Tricholauxania; species Tricholauxania praeusta. The sequence continues at coordinate 129,839,100 of OX459029.1, read as the reverse complement.
CTCATAACTGCGATGATATTTGCTGGTTAGTTTGCTTGACTGCTTGCTCGTATCCTCTGCAACAACAACAACAACAACAGCAACGATGTCATCAATTTATGCGCTTTAATGGTTTTTCTATTCTTAAAAAAAAATAAGGCCTGATCGAAGGGAATTTTTGCAATTTATTTTTTAATATACTCGTAAGTAACTATTTTTACTTAAAAAACAATTGCATTCGCTTGTATTTTTGGGCGTTGAAATCGAGGCTTAGGTCAGATACATACGTACCATGTCAAAAAACTTGTCGAACAATTTTTTTTTTCTAAAAAAAAGTTTTCAAAAAAACTTGATATTTCGCATTAAAGCTAAAGTAAAACGTTTTGGTTTAAATTTGGCGGTGTATCGCGAATGTCCGCTCGAATTAAAGTGTTTTCATGTTATTTATTTGGGGTCAAATTTTGATTTCTTCAATAAAAATAGGAGGTTTTTGACCAGTAAATTCAAGTTTCAATTAAAAGAATTCATTCAAAATATTTTAATTTTTAAATGTTGTAGACGTTATTTTTTCCAATGAAGCAAAAAAATATCAAAATACATAACCAAGGAAGCGAATTTATGTGTCTTACACTTTCAAATAGAAGGCTTGAACGAAACAGTCATATCTCTATATTTTTTACAATGTAAGGAACAACATTCAAAGCAAATATTACTTAAATTGTATACCTTATAATTGACATTTTTAAGAGAAAAAAAAAACACATTTTTCAGAAAAATACAAATTTGCATGAGACATACATTTCCAACTATAGAGTTGCTCGAAAATTATGGACATTTTCCAATTAGTACGATAATGAGAGATTTGACTCTGTCATTCAACAATAGATGCAGATTGTCTTACATAGATTACATAGGGAATTTACTTGAATAATAACGCACATACGAGTAACTTTTATAAAAGTTATTCAGTGTGTTTGTTAATATTGTTCCTTATAAAATTTATACGATAATATAAGGTTTTTTTATACTCTATTTTTCCTTAAATAATTAGGTAATTTTTATTGAATTTTTATATAATTTATTGTAACTGATTTAATTTATTGTAATACCTAAGTGCAAAATCTCATACCATGATCTATGTAATACGAAAACTATGAATTTGAAGACTAATAAATACAATAAATAAAAATAAAATTTAATTTAATATTTTTTCATTTTTTCCCTCAGTAAATCCGAATTTGGTACTAATTCTTTCCATCACGTCTGGCTTTAACATAAATGGGGTCAAAAGTGTCACATCGACTTTAACCATTTTCGTGAACTTATACTATAGGCATCAGTTGGCTTGGACCATTTTTGAGTAAAAAAAAAAGAATAAGTGAACTTTTTCTTCAAAACTCAATTTTGAAAATACAGGTTGAGTTGATATTTATTAATATAATTTGTGCCTAAGTACTTCAAAACAGTACTGATACTAATTTAATTCTATGTAAGATTAAAATTTACAAGAAAAAATTAAACTTTGAAAAAAAAGCTTTATTTTTTATTTTTTGTACTCAAAAATGCTCTGAAGCAATAGGTATCCTTGATACAGTTTCAAACAATTGTCAAATTTTAATGTTTTTGACACAATTGGCCCCGTTTGACTAGTGCGGTTAAGGGAATAAATGATTGAGTCACTCCAAGTTTATGTCGCGATGTTCTTGTTTATGATTAATTTCACTTAGAGGGCCGGCATCGTATTGCGAAACATACGCTCCTAAATGCGGAAACCTCGATATGTATGTTAATCAATTCATAACTAATTGTGATGAAAAAAAAAAGTTGAAATTAAAAAGCTACTTAAGCGCCTCCCTGCTACACTTAAAATATTGACAGTTTCTAAACCATTCAGACCTTAGTAGTATTATGCGGATAATATAATCAGGAAGCATAGAGCAGAGTAACATCGTAGTAGACGTTGTGACTGTTGCGATGAGCAATTGTTGGTGGTTGAGTTTCACAGTCCGCCCCCAGCCCCATGTTATTATGCTGTATAGCTGTTGAATGACGCGCTTTGTCCGTGGTGAGTTTTGCACAAAATGCTTTGCTTGGCACAAATCGGTGGTGCATTCAAATTGTTTGTAATTTTTTCTTTTTTTTTTTTTGTGAATGTGGCTGGAACATGAGTAGCAACGGCGGGTTCAATGCGAACGATGGATGAAAGTAAACGACAACCAACAACAGTAACAGGAAAGATGACTTCGAACCGTGCTCAATCAACTGAATTTGAATTAAGTTTCATGAATGACGACGACGACAAACGGCGATGAGCAAGATGCTGCTTATGTTGATGGGGAAGCTTTTTTTTTGTTGCAGAAAAATAACGAACAAACGACGACCGAACGACGACTCTAGTGCTGACTTAACCCACCATCATCAACCACCAACCACCTCACTCTTTAACCCCTAAAACAAATTCATAACCAAAACAAAAAATTGAATAAGAAAAATAAATAAAAAGTAGGAAAATGAAAAGTATGAAATTCAAGAGAATAAAGCGGCCAAAGTGCGCCCGCTTTTGATCTCAAAAGAGAACCATAAAAAAGGTAAACAACGCAGCAAAGAGTAATAAAAATAATAATAATCAAATAATGTATTAATCGCAAAACATGTGACGAATGTAACGATTAATAAACAACAAGTAAATTAATTCAAAACAAAAGCGAATTGAATGCTGTGAGCCCACTATAAGGTGGGTGCTACGTCTGCAGTTGCCGTTGATGCTGCTGCTGTCGTAGAATAATCATCGACGATTAACAGCAAACTGTTGCATTATTTAACTGCTTAGTTAACTTTGCTGCAATTTAGCTAAATTACAATGCCTATGTTGCCAATATTCGACATGAGCATGCAGTAAATTTTTTGATTTATTGCAAAGAGTTCTATTTTAATACATTTTCAATGTACCAGTAGAATTTTACTACATATTTCTAAGTTCCTGAAATGTCTTAATCCGGGGTGTCTCCGAAAGTTAATCTAAAGAGCTTTTTAAAAAAATATATTGTATCGAAACCTTTTTAAAATCTAGCAAAAATGCAAAACAAATTGTGAAGTTTAGTACTTTTTTTTTTAGTAACATGTTAAGTTTCGAAATCAGTGACAACCTGGTAGTAGCCTTTCGAAGAACACAAGCTTGTTTGAGCTTGCACACCCTCTTGTTAACAAAAAACGATTTTAATATAGTGTTCGTGTAAGTTAGGTAATGTTTCGTCGAGTTTTCTACGTCCATTAAAAACTTTCTTTTCGTAAATAATCTTTTATTTGTGAAAAGCACAAAAATCTTTAGCCTTATGTAATAAAATAAGACTCCAAATTCTCTCTATTCATGACCCATTCTTTTTCAGTAAGGTAACGTTCTTAGCCCTTTCAACTCCAATATTGCTTAAAATTCACTTTAGTTTTGTGACGTCATTACTCATTAGAAAGTAACGGTAAATGTCAAGTGCTTATATGTGCGATAAATATTATAATACCGTCGAAACGAAATTGCTAAAGTGCTGTGGTACAATTGAGATAAAACGGCTATAGTTGCTTTCTAAAGAGCACTAAGACCAGGAGCAAATTGTTTAAACTTAAGCTGAAATTTTGAAATTTTGCAGTTAAGACGTAGACATTGCAAATTTTATTGAATTCAGAACAATAGTGTTCACGGAAGGAGTAAATGACTTAAACTTACAGAATGCCTTGGCTAGGATGTGCTAAAATAACATTCTTTAATAGTCCTAAAAACCATATTAAGTAGATATACATATAAATATAATATGTAAACGTTCTTGTGCATTGCTGAGAACTCTCGCAAGTCAGTCTTTGACTGCGACAATAATGTAAAACAAATTTCCACTTTGGCTTGAACAAATCAGCATCCTTTTCTTTTAATTCTAACTGGGACATAGCACATTAAATTTGCCGTTAACGTATACTTTTTCTGGCAATCATTTTCAATCATTTTCACTTTCTCCGAAAGTCACTTGATTGATAGCGAAGGTACAATTCTAGAGCTATCTAGCGTTTTTGTCTCTATTACTATTATGTATGTATGTATGTTATTTTTTAAATTGAAATTGTTGTGCTGGCTTAAATGAAATATTGCATGGAGTTTGCCTATGATTTGGAAGAAACGGGAATAGTGTCTTCAAAATAAAGCAACACGTCGTAATGTATCATTAAGAATTCAAACTGATAAAAATGGGTGGATTTGAATTCAGTTACTCTCAAGTGAAACTTAGGTTGTTAATGCTGCAAACAAATTTTTAAAAATGGCATGGCACCTCTTACAGAAGTTAATAAATTTTGAAGCAATATTGTAGTAGAATTCTGAAGAAAAGAAACTTTCTAAATGGACATTGTATGATACAGACATAGAAATTGAACAAAACAGTGAGTTAATTTGCGAGTTTTGGCTAAGGACAGTGTGAAAATGATTGTTAAATAAAGGATAGAGTTAAAGTTAGGATGAAAGATTCGGACTGTGATACGGATCACGATAGGGATAGGAATGGAAACGTTGGTAAGATCTGTCTAAAACATTATCTTAACATAAACTGTACAAAACAGTGTATAAGTTTGTAGGAATAGAATTGGGACAGTATAGAAATAAAAGTAATCGTATGGGGTAATAAATAGAAGTAGAATAGGCACAAGTATATAAATAGGAATAGCATTAAATAAACTTTTGGATCAAGGATACGGATAAGAGTAAGGATATGGTTAGAGGCATAGAAATAAAAATGCTAGTAAGATGTATAAATAGTAAAAAATAATCTATCTGTTATAACATTAAACTTTTGATTTAAATGGTTGAAAAAACTTTATAACTAGCAGCTTTGATATTCCAATTGAAATAGGTATACACTGTCGTATGCATGTAGTTGTTATTCAGTTCTTGTTTCTGTCTAGCTAACGTTGTCACTAAGAAGGATGGTGTTCAACAACTAAATTGGCGCGTAAAATTTTTAAGATGTTGGTAGCTTAAAATTAACTGTTGCAATAGGATGTTCTTTTGGATACTGTCATGTGCAAGTCGTTTGGATACCAAATGTCGATACAATCAAAGTAAAACTATTTACAGTATAGTTATAGTAACTTTTCCCGAATTTTAAAAATTAATAGGATTTAAGTTTTTTAAAACTTTTAGTAACTTACCTCAGTACACATTATTTAAGTAGTATCCACAAGATTTATAAAAGCGTTGTTTTAGAACGCATTAAAAATATTTATCAACAGGGATGGATGCACAGTCTTAGAGTTCTGTAGTATTATGACACAGTGGACACTTTCACATAATTTTCCTTCACTAATGTTCCTTGTTTTTTCTTTCTTTTTTTTAGTTCAAATTCAACTTAATTGTTTTCTTGATTCACTATTTTAAATTCTGTTTTTATTGCTGTTTCTTCAAGCAAAAGTTAGAGCACTCGCACAGGTAGATGAATGCATTTTTTTTCAGTTTCAACTTATTCTTTTGTTTATATTGCTTCTTGGTCGCCAAAGAAATTATAAATCTCAACTATGTAATTTTATTCGTATTAAAAATTTACGACAATGCAACTCTTAACGTAAAAACGCGCGACAACAGCGGAAATAATAGGCCAGCGTGTACTTTAGTCCACCATGCTAAAATCACAAATAAGCAGGCAAACTGAAAGATACGTGCATGAGAGTATCGACGAGATACGAAATCAACAACGACGGCAACGTCGACGCTCAGGCGGGCAGTACACAAGCTGCTATTGCCCAGCATATATTCGTATTCATATTGAAACAGCACTCGTACACCCTGCTTTTTTGTCGTTTGGTCGGTCGCACTGTCGGGTCGTTTGGTTCGGTTGGAAAATTGACAGCAGCAACATCGCTACAGTATATAGCAAAAAAAGCGAACAGCAAATTCGCTGCAGTGTTTGCGCAAGCGTGAAAGAGATAGCAATGCCAATGTGCAAGCGAGAGAGCATTAACAATTTTATATAGAGTTTTGTACTACCTAGCAGAAAAAACAAAATTTACAGTGCTGTTGTTGCCATTGCTATAGCTATAGTTTGTTATTGCTGTTGTTGCTTTTGCTGCTGTGGCAGCGGTGCGGCTGCTTCTTAATACTCGTCGTATTTATATAAGGCATTGGGAGCAATGACGATAATGCACAGTGTAAATTTCAACATTTTCCGTCGGACTTAGGCCCGTACAGAGGGTAATATCGAGTGTGGGCGAATTGCCATTGATACCGCGCTTGGTAAATTATTTGCTTCTAACAGGTAGAAAGTGAGAATATTTTGTTTCCACATCAACTCGAAACGTTGGGAAAGAAAAGAGGATATTTAGTTTTGTTTGTCCGTGAATCGATATAGTATATTTTCAGTCCTACGATTCGTTTTCTCGTAATCGTGATTTCCACACACGGAAAGGCAGAGTAAAGCAGAGTGCTTGAAGGTTTTTTTTTATCCGAAATGTCTTGTCTAACCAACTTCACTTTTTGTTTAGCTGCCTCAATATAGCGCTTAAGGTTTTTTGTAAGTATAGAATGTACTGCGCCGTCTTATTTAGTTATGTATACTACTTAGTATTTGTATAAATCACCTCTAGTACCACTGTGAAGTTTAGTTGCATTTATTTAAATAGAACACCCAGTGTAGCGTTTGTAAGTTTTTATAATGTGGTCATATACATTTTTTAAAATTCTTCTCAATAGTTGCTGTAAAAATATATCGAATTAAGTTCAGACTTTAGGGAGCTGAAGCCGTATTTCCGTATTTTTTAACCGATTTAGACCATTTTCAATTCCACGAAGAAGTGACAATTTTATCTAACTATTTTGCTACGTTTTTCGGTAATCGTAGTTCCCGTAGACAAACAGACGGACATGGCTAGATCGACTCACTGTGCAACTCTAAATCAATGCACTAACGGACAAAAGCCCTTCTAAATCTTTGACATATTCCTAAACTCTGAAAGCTGAAAAAATGTGTTTATTAAATATGGACAATGATATGATCTTGAATTTTACTTATCCTTGTTCTGGGCGTGATTTCTAGTATTTTCCAAATTATGTTATAGAACTTCTCATTTAATCGATTCATCAAAATATCGACGCACGACATTTCAAACGTCCAACTTCCGGATTTTGGTGGTATGTATTCACTTTCCCTCAAATACCCAATTTGTCTGTCTATGATACATTTTTTCAGCAATACATAGTTCACATAAACACATTTAGAATTATAAAGTGTCTTACATTCTGAAAAAAACTATACAGGAATTATGGGGACACACAGTATTGTGCAAAATTTGAATAGAAACTGTTTCCTTTTTTCCAAATTAGATAAGCAGAGCATTTAAGATGAGTAATGACACATATGTAAATGTTACACACTTCATCCATGATCAATCAAATCTAATAGATAATCTTCATTTGGAAAAACTGAGATGAGCTGCACTGTTAGCTTCGCTATCTTACAGAAGCTTCCGCAGATTAAGAGGTTAAAAAGCAAGTCCTTTTTGCTATGCAAATTCCTCCGGAATCTAGATAAGAATGTCGATAATTTCTTTCTTTGAGAATTTTGAGTAGTTGTCCAGATTTTGACAAATGTTGAGCACAATTTGACTGTATAGCAAAGTATCTGTTACAATTATAGTCATAAACTTTATTCAATTTGTAGCATGAATTGTTAAAAACTTGCTCTTTACAAGATTGAAAATTCATTCAATTTTGAATTAGAGATTTGAATAACGTATTTCATTGGTATATATCCTTCTACTTTTATGAAACTCCTTATCGTGCAACGTTGGCGTGTATGAGAAGAGAATGCAGCCACTCGTGCCCGTAGCTCGGTGCTGGGTTGCCAGACTTGCAATGTATGTGAAACAAAGGTTACCAGATTTCCGTTGAAGTACGTTGGTTACTTTATTGTGTGTTCGGTGCGGTGCAAAAAATGAGGGTACACAGCAGCAGAAAACGAGAAGAGGGGACAACTAGAGGTTTTTTCAGTGTGGATTGAAATGGTTGTTGTTGTGTTTTTTGTTATTTCAGTCGACTCAGAAATATTCGTCGTTCGACTCGCCTGTACGTCGACAATTCCATTAAAGAGAATTGCTGGCTGGTACGACAGGCATTATTACTCAAAAAAAAAAATAAAAAAAAACAAAAAGAAGAAAAAACTGCCAGTGTGAGTGTCTATGTGTATACTGATACACACATACACAATCATATACCAAGTTGTCAGTTGGCATTTGCAATTTTTGTACTTTACGATTCGATTAAAAAAATCATTTTCTATATACCCGGTATTTGAATCATTTATTCAGTGCTACAGTTTTCTGTTGCCATTCCCAACTCCAAATGTTATGTGCACATGCACGTATTTTTTACATTTTGACATAAGGGACGACAAAAGCCAATTTTTGGAGCATAAGGACTCCCGTAAAAGAATCTAGGAAGCTCCTTAATAGGAATGCCTAAAATGATCTAAATAAGACTGACTCTTAAAACGTTAATATTAGAAAATATTATGAGGCCTCAAAAAAGTTTTATAACTGCAACAATTTTTGGAATTTTGTAATACCCATTTTTATCCGAACTTTTGAACCTTCTAACACGCCAATAGTTTTGAATGTTTTCAAATACTTGAAACAGTATCGTAGTATTTTGTGAAGAATTTAAGGTACTAAAAACACTTTTATTAGTGATGAAGTTGAGACTACCACTGTCGGTATCGTAGACGGGGGCGTAGAAATATGGCTATTTTGTCCATATACATACAGTTGCGTTCAAAATAATAGGAGTGCTATACTAAAATATCTTACTTGTACTGTAAAAACTAACGGTAAATATTAAATCGGCATTTCTCATGAAAAATCAACAGTTATAAGCATAGTTTTGGCATCATTTTTAAAAGATTTCAGTAAACAAAGTGACTGAAGTTGTGAAGCCGTTTTGAAAAATTAAAAGTTTTCTACTAAATATTAACTTAGTTTCCGTTTTTATTAATAAATATTTTAAAAACTTAAATTTTTAAATTTTTTATTAGCATATATTCATGGTTTTTGCAAACACTCCTATTTTTTTGAACAACCAGTATCTAAAGTTGAAGTGGACTTTAATTTTTTTTTAAATATATAACGTATTCAAGTTCTTGTTTTTGTGTATAAAAATGGTGCTAAATACTATGAACTACGTTTCCTGAAATAATTTTTTTTTTGTAATAACTAAAATCTTCTTAAAAAATTCTTTTATTTGATTTGTGTGTTATCACTCCTATTATTTTGACACAGCTGTATGTATACTGAAGGTGAGCGTAGCTTAATTTAAAAAGATTCTTAATTTGCCATTTGTTCAATAAAACTATCAATATACATATTTGTGATACAGGTGTCATTTCGCTAATTTTTAATGCCATGAAGATCAGCCTGTAACCAAAGTACACTTATTTATCATAGACCAAAGCTGCCAATAAATGAATACAATATCACAACATGATTCTAGTTACATGTGATACTCAAAAATAATAGAACCTACTAAGCTAAGTAAAGTGACATAATGTATGTATAAATGTTAAAATTGATAAGAACCGAAAAGACGGTAAATGTGGGAAATATGGATTTCCGAACCTGCTTTGTGAAGTGTTTCAATGAAATTAATAAAAATCATAGGGGAAAAGTAAAACAAAATTAAAAATATGAACTTAGTACTGTTTTACTTATGATCAACTAAGGATGCGCCTTTAGTTTTTAGGTTAATCTAAGTTTAAAAACACAGTCCTTGTTTTGGAAGTACTTTTACTCGTATTTTAATCGACACACTTTGAGTGCCTTACCTCCTTACTTTTTTTAGCTAAAATTTTGTTAAATTCTTCACATACATAAAGTTAAACACCGTTTATGTAATATTAGTATGAACTGAAAAACCGGGCCTAAGTGAAGTCGGTCTCCTCACATAATGAAAATACCCGGTTACTTTAATTTTTATTATCACTGTGCTTTATTTTGCTTGCTTTAGTCTTATTAAAAACGTAGTGCTGTGTGCTATTTTGCGCTGCGAACGTCGTTGTTGTCGGTACGTCGTACCTTATGTCAGCGCGTTGCGCTGAGCTAAGAAATTTCGCCTTGAACATGTTTATATCTACCTAAGTTTTTGAATTTCGTTGCAAATGCAAAAGAACTGCTTTTGAGTTACTGCCAGTCGCCAGTACCTACTCGCATTCGTTCTCGTACGTTATATGATCGAACGATAGAACGAATTTTTGTATTCGGTCTGTGTGAGATTTGGCGATGGTGGTAGAGTGATGGTAGTAGCATTTGAAACCAGCAAGCAATTCAAGTTCTCAAATGTAACCCGTAACTGGTAAGGCAGCAAAATGTTACCAATAAAATATGCAACTCTGTGCATTTTAGCGGCATGTTGCTTAGGCTACTCTTGTTGTTGTCGCTAAAGTTAGCACGGACGCTTTGGTTAGGGGTGCGATTTTAGACTGCTGCATGCAATTGTTGAGAAACTTGAGCATTAAACTTCTCTGAAATTATTGATAACTGTAGTATGTTGTCAGAGCATAGGTTTTTGTATTAAAGGTGCAATTCTATTGGCAAATTAGTAGCGTACTCATGGCGGCAATCTGTTGCATCACAGCTACTGCAAAGATAAGTGATATTCGAAGATGATTTCGAAGAGTACAAGCAGTTGGCTTAATTAACTATTTGTCAGAGAGTATAAAGGTTGCAATACTTTTGCATTCTTCGTTCAGAGTTCCGAGCACTGCTGATGTCTTATATTGACACAAAAACTGTCACACATTTCAAAATATCTCGAAGAAAGTGCGATCGCGAGTAAGTTTTTGTTGTTTTCAACCGGAAGTCAAAAGTTTTTTGAAGGTTACTGGTAAAATTTATGTAAAAATAGGTTTTTATATCAATTTGATTTCTGCAAACATTTTCAATGTTTAATAATATGACCAAACCTTTTCATATTGAGCTTAATAAATTTACTTAAATATTTTCCCAAACATTAAACGTTCCTGTGACGAGTTAAGTATCATTCATTTATAATCAAATGCCATCCACTCATTTTGCGGAAAACTATTTCATATGCAAACGATCAAGCCCAATTTCCATGTGATCTTATCTTATCAAATATCAGGGAGGACATCACATGCTATTAAGATAGCAAATGTATGCTATTCACTCTCGCATTCTCCAAGCGCATTAGGTTCTGTTCGCATGCTTTTTCTTTCTTACAAAAATTTGATTTGATATCCCTGATATGGGATAAGATAAGATAAGATCACATGGAAATTGGGCTTCATTCTAAACTTTTTGCATCCTCTCTATACCCTCACCCCTACTAATCTCGTTTACTTTCAGTCTCCAATCATTAAGTAACGTATTGTGGATTCCTTCTCTTCCGGCTCTTATAACAATAACAAAATATATTGAGCTCTTCTCGAGCTATTTCCGTTAATCGAGCTAAATCATTTCATCTTTTTGTTTGTGTAAGTTTCTTTTTAAGGCGGTAGCTCGTTCAGCTCTTTCCTATACTCGGGATAAGCACTTTCGGTGTTTCGCTTCGTGCTTTTTGTTTGTGTGATTTTGTTTTCCATTTCCAGTCATTTGGTGCTTTAGCTCTGGTTTTTTAGTTTTAATTTTTTTTTTCAATTTTTTTTTTTTACAGCATTAGTTTTTGTTCGCAAAATTTTTTGAGTTTTATATCCGTACTGATGTTGTTGTAACCAGCTCCCGAAGTAGATTTTCGTGTGCATATCTGGTTTCATCGTGGTATTTAATGATTTGAATAAAACGTATTAGATTCAACTGAAATTTGAACCTGCTTCGATTTTAAAATATTCTAAATCCGACGCCGTTCCTTGCCTATCTCGGCTATAGAATGTCAATGTCATACAAGGCAAAGTTGAATAGTTAAATGAAACCAAAAAATGGATAAAATTAAAATCAAATCGAATAGATGATGCACTCAATATCTACAAGTAAGCTATTTTTCATTAATGATTTTTCGGAGTACTCCGCCGATGGGAATCAAAATAAATGTTTTTCTCAAAGACTGAGGTGCCCATAATTCGAAACTAAACTAATAACCTTTGGCATGGAAAAAAACTAAATACCCCATGGATGGATGGAGCGGGACGGGGTACTCACTCGTACTATATCAAGAACCAAACATTACTTGCTTGTTTCACTTAAAAAAGCATTATTTTTGAATTATTACTATATTCTACGAAAACATATCTTAAAAACTTTCCTTTAAAATGTTTTATAATGCCAGTTTGTGGCACCAAAACTCCGACCGTGCTTGGTGGGTTCACAAAACATTCCGAATTTGAATTGAACATTTGATTAAGAAACTCCTACTAAAGCGATTTTAAGCTTTTGCTTACATAGGAGGCGTCACGCCCTCTATTAAAATCCACCCACTATTTATTTAGTGCTCTTATGAACTATTCCTAGTATGTGTGAAATTTTGTTACATTACCTTAAATATCTCCTTTTTAAAGTTTTTGCTCGTTTGAAGATGCTACGTCTCGCCACGTTTTAAAATCTTTGATCTATGAGAGATGCCATGGCTTCATGTGAAATACGTTTTTTTTGGCTAGTGCTTGTTCGAGTCACTCCTACTTTATTATTGTGAAGTTTGGTTGTATTAACTTAAATAACTCTTTCACTAAAGCCGTTTGAAGTCTTCGCTGAGTTCCTGAGATATCCTCTACATATAGGAAAAATCTCGAAGTGGGTTTAGATTTGTGATGGTGCTAGCCGTGTACGTGAACCGATATCGCTCAATTTTAATACCGCAAAGTACGACTGAAGAAGTAACATAGGGAACTCAACGCTGATCATATTAAGCAGGTTTTTTTTTCTCAAACAGATCCGTTTTCATTTTAAATTAAGCAAAAAGAAAGGACGGACATTATCTGTCAAATTCCTATGAAAAAATTTAACCAAAATCAAATTAGATTTCGCAATTACCTGCGTTGTGATTGATTTTACTGTGTTGAGAACATCAGTACACAGGGAGAAGAGAATGTTTCCTACAAATAAGTGTATTTGGTTGATAATTTTTTAAAATATTTACTAACTTCATGTCTTGCCCTCCTTCATGTCAACCTCGCTTCCTAACTTCGAAGGAAGTTTCCCAACAGGATCCAAAAATTATAATTTCTTTCGTATTGATCTCAAAGCTAAGAATGTCCTTTTAATATGCTAGGATGTCCGAATAGGACAATCGCTTAAACACCAAAGATCGATTGAAAAATTAGAGGCTGAGTTCAAACCAGCAACTAAGTTAAACTGTCAATTTGGCCCCTTAGTAGTTTATTGTAAACAAATTTTCTATTGCTTTTTTTTCCCAAAGGCACATTGAGGTAAATTTTTCTCAAGATTATCGAACTTGAACATTGAACTTTAAAGAAACTGCATTGGTGCGATCTTGCTGTTGTCCTTAGCCACGATTTCGGTTCGTATGTAGTTTTTTTAGCGAGACTCAGCTTTTTCAAAATGGTTCCATCTCTTTTTAACTGCAATAACACAACATAATCACTTAAATTTTGTTTTTGTTCGAAATGTTCTGAAGAGCCTTTAAAATATAAGATGGTGCCACGTCTCTAACAGGAAAATACGTTTCCACGGCTAAACTAATGAACCGATGTTAATGAAATTTGGTAGAGATAGATTGAACCCTAAGAAAGTGTATTAAAAACTCTTTTTTTCTCTTGGTGGGGGTGGTAAAAGCCTCTAATAAAGAAACACTGTCACGGCGTAGCCGCTGTACCGATTTTATTAAAACTTGATATGGAGATAGATTGATTCCTGAAGAAAGATATTTGTTTTTTTTAGTCGGCGGTGACACGCTCTAACAGGAAAATACGTTCTCACTGCTAAACTAATGAACCGATGTTAATGAATTTTGGTAAAGATATATTGAATCCAGAAAAAAAATATTTCTTTTTTTATGAGCGGTGCCACGCCCTTTACAAGAAAATATGATTTCACAGCTAAACTAATGGACGATTTTGATGAAATCTGGCAAGGAGCTAGATTAAACCCTAACAATGGGATAGAGATGGAGAGGGATAAAAGATGAAAGATGAAAAAATAGCTCATTTTTATGTCAGTTTCTTAATACCAAAAAGTATTTTTTATTTTTATGGTATTAAACTCACTGGGCGAAATCTAATATGTATTAAGACGATTCAGAAGATCAAAACTTTTTTTTGGTGTAGTGTCATACATTTTTAACGTGCTAAAGTTGAATATTCTCTAAAGAATTTTTCCGAGCTCCATGATGCTCGTACGGCTGGTACGCACCACTTACATAATAGTATGAATTGTAACGGTCCTTTAACTGCTCAACCGTCAGATTCAAATGTTTCAGCCTCGCATCAAAACTTAATGTATTTTGTCGCCATTATCGGACATAGTATGAGTAGCAGCAACCTAAACAAGTTGGGCAACCAGAATATAATAGATCGATGCCAGAGTTTCAACAAATACACAACAAAGCAATAAACACTTGTTCTGTTTATAGCTGCATCAGTGGGCAACTGGCAAATTGTGCGAAAAGCGGCGCATAAAATGTCAAACATAACATGACAAAGAAGAAGAAAAAAGAAACTTATTGCGCACCTTGAAACAGACAATTGCCAAATATTTGCAACGTCGTCATCTTCGTCGCAACCATTCAACATTCACGAATGTTTGCGTACATAACCAATTTCGAGCATGATAACAGTGCGGGAAGATACAAGTTCCTCTGAACGATATGATGCATATCATCTATTGAAAGCAGCGATCTAAGGTAACAATTTTCTCTTAGTTGATGATGTTGGTGATGGTTGCTCGGTGAAGTAAGTGAGTTAGCGTATAGTAGATGAGTGACTGCAACCCGAGTGTTTGTTCATTTCCGCTTTTTGACGTTCGCATTTACTGATTTGCTATTGCTGTTGCTGTTGTTGCATAGCAAAAAGTCGATCGCCTTGAACGCAGTTAGTTCGGTGCTGTGCTCTATGGTATTGGTCAACAACACGGTTTCATTGCTGCTGTTGTTACTTTTGTTATTTTGGACTACGACCAAGTGTGTTATCCAAATGTTTCTCGCGCAGAGAAATTCTCTTCTTTGCAGTTTAAAAGTCGTCATCATCATCGTCGTCATTGTAATCTCAATTTTTATTTTATTCCCCACATAAGTTGAATTAGAGTTCGGTTGAGGTCGGTTGATTCAACATTAAAATTTTGTACCTTCAGCGTAATTAACGTCGTCTTTTGGGAAAGTTACACTGTACTGCTCATACGTACAACATTTCAGCATAATATACAGCAACATTTGAAAACAACCAGGTTCATTCGACGTACAATGGGACTAGGGCTACCAGATGGCCTTACTACAAAAGTAGCACATATCAAAAAATTGGAATTTTGTAAATGAAAACCTTCATTTTTTTTTAATTTCATACAAATATTTTTGATGAGCAAAAAAAAAAAAAAAGGTCCTCATTTCCTAACAAAAAACCCCAGCAAATTAAAACAATAATTTCAAATAACTTTGATGAGCAAAAAAAAAACAAAGGTCCTCACTTCCTAACAAAAAACCCCAGCAAATTAAAACAATAATTTCAAATAACTTTGATGAGCAAAAAAAAAGGTCCTCACTTTGTACGAGAAAACTCCAGCAAATTACAAGAATATTTCAAATGCAAAAGTAGTGAAAAGTAGCGCATTTCAACCAAAAGTAGTACATTTCGAGTCAAAAGTAACAAAGTAGCAAAGCCTTGCAAAAGTAGCACTTTTGCTACTTTAGTATCGCATCTGGTAGCCCTAAATGGGACGAGTATAGTAAATTCTTCGATAACTTGGCAATACGTGTTTAGGAAAGAGCGCATTTATTGATAGAGTAAAAACTGTTTTCGGGGCTTCAAAATTCTTTGATGTTAATAATCAGGCTGTACTTTTTAACTTCACTTTTGAATATGTCGTGAACTATGTAAAAATTTTTAAAAAAAATTGTTGGGTCAAAGGTATCAGAAGAGAATTTGGGTTTACAAGAGATGGCTCAAGATTAAGACTCTGGCAAGATTAAGACTCTGATGTTTTACATTTTTTTTCTCTTTTTTCTCACATAATGCCAAAACTACATATAACCAAAACACGACAAATGTGATCAACAAAACAGCATATTATCCAAGGATGGGTCCGTATGAGTTTCCTTTCTGGTTCTTTTGTAGAAGATATTTTGAGTCCATTGAAGCCAAAATCTTCCATTCACCCTTAGTACTGATATTGATAAAGTTCTTGGTTTGCTATAGCAAAAACAACATGATTTTTTTTGCATGACGCCTTAGCAATTGCATTCTAAGCCTAAGTGAAGCGGGAAAATATCAAAGGACTCACAATATTGGACGCATATTAATACCTTCTGAACGAGAAAAGCATGTTTTAGCATTGATGTTATCATTTACTGCCAAAATATTTATTCAAAATGCTGAATGAATACACAACATATTATTCTGATTATATATAAAGTTTTTCAGTTGCTGGCTTTTTCATCTATAAATGCACAGTTACATTCCTTAAGGTCACCAAGACATCGTTGACATTTATTTTCGGATTATATCTTATAGTAGGCAGTTTCAATTTCATACCTTTTGTTGAAATACTTTCATCTTGGACCCGTCATTATATCCACCTCTTCCAAAAGATGTTTAAGACCAGATTACGTTTTCTTTTATAGGTTTGTTTTTCTTACACCCTACATAATTTCTTGGAAAGTTTAAGTTTGTTGTTGTGCTGCATTTTAAATAATACTTTCACCAAAATCACCTTCACTTCTAAAAAGCGTTTGTAGTAGTCTCCTCAAAGCGCTAACTATCCTACGCCATTAATAGAGAAACATATAGATATCATGAAGGCGCGACCTCCATGTAAATAACTCGGCAATAAATGTTCTCTAGTAATGCGTTGAAACATAATTCGATTCAAGGCCTCAATTATTAATTCATCGGTTCAAAAACCTCTTACCGAGTTCAATTCTATCCTAGATCGAAGCTTGTCAGTCAATACTATACGTTTCTCCTTATTAGTCGGTAGAAGAAAGACCAGCAACACGTTCATTAAGTTAAACTTCTAAGAAATGAATGATTAAAAAATTGTTTTTTTTTTTTTTTTTAAAAAAAAACATTTGACCTTTGTATGCATGTAGGTTGGGGTGTACTCATGATGATGAACAAGGGTATGGACTGTCTCATAGGTGTGCATCGGAAAATGTATCGTGGAGGTATTTATGATTTTGATAACAAAAAATGTGTGCATACTTTTGGATAAATATTTTATTCGATCAGCTGGGAATGTATTCGCCTGCTTTACCTCTTGACCCTATACCGGAGGTGTCACCATTTAATTTTTTTTTATCCCACTGTTTGTTGGTTCGTTGTTCGTCTGTTTCTCGTTTTGTACGTTTGGTGCGCTTCGTTCATTAATTTAAAATTTCCATTTGAAACTGAACTTTTTCCCAGTTTTCTTTTTTCTCTCCATTTTTTTTGCTGTTGTTTCTCATTACAAAAGTTGAAAATTAACAGTAAAACGGAGAAGTGAAAATATGAAAACTACATACATACACACCACTGTGCATAGATACATTCACACACAAGCATACACAGTTGCTCGTAGATACATTTATGCCGCATATACTCCACGAGCAAAATCAGCAGCAGCAACAACTACCAACAGCAATAGCAAGCAGCAGCTTTTAAAACATTCCATGGTACCACAATCTCTTTCTCTCGCCATATTGCTATCTCTTTTTGTTTCTCATGTGAACATTCAGTCGGTCGGTTGGGTTGCTCTTCACCACATCTCACTTCACCCTAACCACCTGGTAGTGTAGTATTATACATTCTACTGTTGTTGTTGTAATAATATTTCGTTGTTGTTGTAAATGCTTTTATATACACATAACCTACAAAAATGTTGGAATATATATGCATACATACATACATATTCGTATACGCTGTGTATATCATCATCAGAAGACTTATGTAAATGGTTGTGGGAATAAAAGCGTACAACAACAAAAACATAAAAAAAATACAGAGAAAGACGACTGACTGTCGCTGTGTCGGTCGGTCGGGTAGATTCAGATCGCTTCGGTTGAGTACGAGATGGAACGAGACGGTACGTCAAACTGACGTATAAACTGCCCGACTTGACTGGTGGGTTGAAAGCCAGCCAGTGTACACCAGAACGAGTACAAACAGAAATGAAGAAAAAATAAATTTAAACTGCTGAGTTTTAGCTACGAAGTACATCGAAGCGAGCTATACATTTTCAAAAGATATACTATATAGCGTTCAGCCAGTGATATCAGCTTGGTAGCTATGACACAATTTTTGGGAATTTTTGGTACGAGTTAGCGCAATGAAATTCCTGTTTTTTTTTTTGAGAATTCCAAAATTTGCGAATATTTTTCTTAAAATATTTTCAATTGAATATCAAAATATTACCGTTACTAGGTGCTGGGACAAAAAGTGCTAAATAAATCAATTGATTTAAATTGATCAAACTTAATATTGGGAAAAAAAGTTATCAAAAGCAGTTCTTTCTCTCTTGTGTCCTTTATCTCCTCACGGAGCACAAGGTTTCCACAAAAAACTTCACGATCAGTAGCAAGTGCCTTCAATTCTCTCCAATATTTTCCTGATTCACGTATTTCCTATTCTAGCGATCATTTCCACGATTATATAGGACGGCTGCGTTCCGGCTGAGGGTTCCACTCCAATGCTTACCGATAGACTTCAGTTGGTGGTTTTCGCATCGTATGTCTACACCATTTCCATTTTCGCCGTTTGATTTGAATGGCAATCGGATCTTGACGGCATCTGGTAAACAATTTCATATTAACGATGAGTTTAGGTCACCAAACTTTCCGAATTCAGCAAAGACAAGTGTTGGTGATTTCTTGTAAATTATATAGCAGAGTACTGTTGGTAAGCCAAGATTCACAGCCGTACAAAATATTTGGCTTCAGTTTTGACTCAAAGATTTTGAGCTTCGTTGTCGTTGACAGGAACGATGGTTCCAAGTCATTACGAAGCTGAGCGACGGTATGTTTTACTTTGTTGATTGTAATCCTTATTGGCACCGCCACTGCCTAAATAAGTAAATTAGTTTTTTTCTCAACTATTAAGCTATGTTTTTGCTCACGTTTGTCCAAAAACTCCACAACAAAGCAGTTTTGACAACAAAATTCTATCAAATTTACAAGTAAGTTGTATATCCAATTACCACGGACGACATCTTGACTTAGACTTTGGTACAAATAGTAGCAATTTTGTTGTAAGAAATCTTATCAATGCTCTTTTTGCTGTTGATTCCTTATACTTCGATGCTAAATTGACGTAAAATGAGCATATTTTAATCAAAATTGCAAAAACTGAAGCAAAAATCTTAATAACCCCTTGCTAACGGTGACTTTATGTAAGGTAATTGTGCGTCGTCATTTAGAGTACGCCAGATAAGTATGGCATTGCAATTACATTGAAATAATTCAAAAAATAATTTTTGACTATTGGAGATAGATTGAAGTTATTACATATTCATTTATGCATTCCTTAATTCCCGCATTGGGTCATGTAAATTCATTAATATTCATAAATTTTAACATCAGAGTGGGTATGTTGAGAAACAAAATAACAAGAATTATTTTTTCATTTTCGCTATTTATTTTTTAGTAAGATTTTTACTTGATTTAAAGCTTCAAACTAAAAAACTGTAAAGCCTTTTAGCTCAAGTAAATTCTAAGCTAAGCTCTACATATACCTTGTACTATAATTATAATAAACATATTTTGTTGTACTAAGGAATCGATACATAAAATTAAAATATAAATATATACATAGTGTTGCGCGCGATGGGCAGTGTAATCAATGTCTAAACAGAATTGGGATTATCTTCAGTGTCAAATCGCACCAAAAATAGAACTTTTTCTATTTTTCTGCGAAAAATTTTCTAGTGTCAATTTTGTACTCACTACAGACGTATAGGAAAAACAGAAGAAAAATCGCACGTCCCAATTCTGCTTAGACATTCATAGCAGGTGGTCAGCACATGGCGAACATAAGTATAATCCAACATACGAGTCCTGTCTCGAAGAGAAGCGGCATGGAGCGTTTTCTTTGTTAAAACGATGGTGGCTTAAAATGTTCAAAATGAATATAAGGCTCTTGAAATATTTTTGAATTATTGAATGAAATAAAATGCAAATGGATTTTGAATAACGTCACCAATGCTTGCGATATTCCAAAACATTGTTGATATCACCAATTGAAGGTATACTCTGTCCTGTCTTTGCCGAGACAGTTGTATTTCAACCAATGACCAAATTTTGACAATTTCATCCTGCTTTTGTAAACTCTAACGTTAAATTAAGCAATTCTTGGCGAATTTCAATGTGGGTACGTTTAAGCACATCAGCACGTAGTGTGCGGGAAGAATAGCCTTATAATAAAAAGCTTACGCGCACTTTAACTGTTAATGCGGTGTAGATTATTTAAGACAAGGCCAAAGATAGCACCCTTTTGTTTTGTTTCTAGCAATGCTCTGAATATATACATAAGCCTTATTTTTTATCTATTCGTGTATTATGATATTTTTTTTTGTTCCATATTTCGTTCCAAAAATTTGTTCACCGTTGGTACAGCGATATTTTGAAATTTCAATTTTGATTAGATTTTCGAAAATCAAAATCTGGCAACATTTGCAGTTAGCACAGCACACTAAGGCATAGTAGCAAAGTACAAAACTGAGGAGTTGCATTAAAGGCAAGAGCAGATTGGGAAACATTTTTTTATATCATGTTGATGAAGATGAAGAAGCAAAAGAAGCAGACTTGTATAGAAGCAGCAACGGCAGCGAAAAAGAACTTGGTAGAAACTGTTTCGACAGTATTTCGTGCTGAATTTTCATACAATTTTATTATTGTTGTTGCTGTTACAAGAATAAGTGACGGTGGTGGCATTGTTGTTGCCGATGAGTGTGTTCAGTTAGATGAAAATTAAACATTTTTTGATAGATTTCGCTTTTGAATCTAATATTCTTGAATGTTGAAAATAAAAATTACGAACGGCAACTGTGGAACTCGTGTAGCTTCTAAAATGTATTTTTATATCAAAACAAATATTGTTAATTAGTTAATAAAATTATGTACATAATCTCATTAGCTAATATAAAGTAAAAAAAATTTACAGAGCTTATTTTTTTTTTTAAAAAAAATTAAGTTACTTTGAAAATAGCAAGCAAGCCCGAATTTTCATCCAAATCGCATATGGTTGGCCTTATTAGAGATCCGGCCCGGTCTTGAGTAATTAAATGAGCCAAGTTAATTGGATCAGGCAAACCTGATGTGGCTAAGATGATCAGAGCCTTATATGTTTTTACAAAACCTATATCCTTAAGGCGAAAATAGGTTGAACCACACCTTCACCTGACATGACTAGCCTGCATTGTTCTTGACTTGGCTAAGCCCATCAGGGTTATATAAGTTCTTATAGAGCTTTCCATAAAAGAACATAAATAAGCCAGTCCGGTTCATATAAGATTCGTCTAGATCCGTTCATTATTTGACAAAATTGATCAGGACTGGAAGAAATTTCATAAGGCTTTCCCTGGTAGGGCTACAATATGGCTTGTCTTTCCCATACCTGATCTGGAATTCCTTATTACTTTTCCACCTTTTAGATCCTGATAGGATTCACATATGGCTACCGGTAATAAGGTCCGCTGTTCCTAGCTAGTTCCGGCGCTGACTATTGTAAGGCTTTTCTGACAGGAATTTTTACTCGGGCCGTTGAAAAAAACTATTTTGTGCTAGAAATTCTTACAAAAAAGATATAAAAAGCATGATCCAACTTTTTTATGAAATAAAAAAAACACATATTATCATGAAAAAATACGTATGCATATACATACATCTGTATGTACATATGTTATATGTAACCAAACAGTTTGATTTGGGCTAAGGGCGAAAACAAAAGTGCAATTTTTGAAATTGATACCGATTTGTAAAGAAGATTTCTGTTTTATTAACATCTCTAATATGCATCGTACGAAAAATTGCTGACCGAAATAGCTTTTATTATAATATACGTAAAAGCCCGGGAGAAAGCCTCAGATATGCCCATGTAGTTAGCTCATGATCGTCTGAACACAATGCCGCCGGTTGGTGAAACAGGAGTGCGCAATCGAACTAATTTGAGTAACTTTGGAAAAAATTCATTTCCCGGCTCATGATGAAATATATGTAACTAGCTGAAACTATCTGAAGCCAGAAAGCACTGGAAGTCTTTATGAACCTTTAAAACAGCCCTATTATAATATACTGAGTACGACTTAAATACTGTCTAGGAGCCGGTTTGACATAACAAGAATCTTCGCGACATTTCCCATTCAATTATTTCTGCCACACCTGCTTGAAAGCTCGAGTACTCGAGTGATACATTTTCGCTATCACTCGAGCACTTCTGCCCAGCCTTAGTGAGAATCAGGCTAAGATGTCTGAGAAAACCTTTCTTCAATGACCTCAGCGACTTTGCCGAAGTTGAAATCGGATCTCTGCTCTACTACCTGGCTGACTGGATATACATAGCTGTCTTAATTTTCGCCGGGTCACGTTTTGTGGTACTAAAACGGCACAGTAAGTGCTATTTAGGGCTTTAAGTCTGTTTGCTAAACCACCACTCTAACCTAATCCTAACTTTTGCTTAAACTTGGCATTTGAAAGATATAATGATGCAAGTTTTTTAAAGAAAATAACACTTTATCCAATATGGCCGCTGAGATTTAAACACAATTGGCATATTTTCAGTTTTTGTCAATTTACTTCAAATATATGTGCTATGTATGGCTTAAATAAAAAAAACTTTATAATCAAAATTGTAGAGCAGAAAAAAACATTGATTTTTGTTTGAAAAATGAATACAAGATTTGATTGAATTAAGGCGCTTTACCAACATAATAAGAAGGGCAGTATATGTCAGCCATTGCTGTTTATAAGCAAAGATGGCACCGATATCGATACGATTACCGTTATATCGGAATATTCCGATAAAAGTATAAATAGTTTTTATGAATATCAGTATCGTATCCCTATATAGCGGTATCCCTATTTACAACCAATGGATGATGTGCGTTGTCATAGCCCACTTTTTTCGAACGTTCGTTTCCGAAGGTAAAAGCCGCTCTTCAGTATCTCCATTCTTCTTCATGCTTAGAGTCTAGATTCAATAACCCCAGCGAATTCGCCGAAGCTGAAATCGGATCACTACTCTACTACCTTAATAAGGCTAACTGAATATAGCTGTCCCAACATCCACTAATTCACCGTGTCACGTAATGTAGTATTAAAACGGCACAGTTAGTATTACTTACGGCTTCAAGCCTGTTTGGTAAGCCACTACTCTAAACTAACCTACCCATAGAGTCTAGAATAATACCGACGCATTTGGCTCCATTCGATAGAGTAACTTCGGGTATTGTGATATGGTCATGCAATGTGATATGCCATCATATTTCCTTAAATAAGCAATTCTCGACGGTTTTGTGCGTTCGCATTCACTGTTTATGGTCTCAGTGCGGTGAAATTGATTTAGCCACAAGTCGAGATTTTATTTGTGTGCATTTCATGAGTGAATTAAGCCCAAAATAAAGTAAGTATTATAGCCGAAGTACTAAAATTTGTTAGTAGATGAATATACTTTGTCATAAATAATGTGAATTCTTTATTTGCTAAAATGTGTTTTAATAAAAATAACCCGAATATATTAAAACTGAAATTCGGGTAATGTGATATAGTCTAATTTGGTCCACCCAGCAAAGACTGTGTGTTGCTTTTTGCAACAAATCCTTCCAAAGGGATAAAAAGATTCAGACCTGTGTTCAATACCTTCAATGCGATTTAATTTGGCTTACATTGATTGTCTTCCAAGACGACAAGCAATTTTTGTACGTGAGTCAACTATCTGACTTTAATATGTTCTGCTTTTCGCTTATTTATGGAAATTCTATTGAAAGATGTAATGTTATTGTATTATTAGTTCCTACTGTTTTATACTTGTTATACTTTTCATGATGGTATATCACATTACCCGCCAATTTAATTTAGAGGTGTCACTTGGCTTTTTTCCATCTCGTTGAAATAGCTTCAGATTGGCATATGCTATAGAGCTCCGAAGTTGTAATATACTGCACAATGCATCAACAAACCATAATACATAAAGAAATAGAAGCTATGCTATAAAAGTTACGTGTAATTTAAGATACAAAAATACGCATATCACAATGCCCACTATAGTAGTGGTAATTACATTTGATTAAATTTGTAAAAATTACTCATTTTTTCAAAGAAAATCGGTTAGGATATCATTTTAAATTAATTTCTTAAACAGCAAAAAATGACTTTTTATTGAAAAGCTCGAAGAAATAATGTCAGCTTAATAAAAAGTGAATAGAAAAACCTTGGAACCTTTTTATTTCCATTCTATCTGCAATCAAAATTTTCAATTTAGCATATTTACGTATTTAACCGATGAATCGGACTTATGTATAGGTACTTATCACGCTTTGAATAATTTTTAGTTGTGTGACAATTTACGTTTTGATTGTTAACTCTTCACATAAGCATAGTGTCCAAAAGTTATATCAGAATTTTCTCTTCAAGATTATTCGAAAAAGGAAGTTAAAATCGGAAAATCCATTTCATTGAACACTCCCTTTCGACTTGCTCATGGCTGATTGCTTGGTAAAATATTTTTGTAATGCTTACATTTCTGTTGCTTCGAGGTTTCGCTGTTTCTTTTCCCCCATTTAACAACCGCTTTTGAGATACGGATAGAGTATTTTTACCCTGCTTCAGCAGTAGTCGGGTATGACAACAACGACGACGGCGATGACGATTCACGTGCGCTCATTTTCGAAACAAAGTAGGATGAGTGTGTGTTTAAATATACACAGTACGGCAACAACGACAACAACAACAACACCACACAGTACAAAACGAGCCGACAACGAATGTCATCGACAAAAAAAAAAAAAGAAATGAAAAAATAAATAAATCCCCTTCACTGCCTCGCACTCAGCACAAACAACACGCAATACAACCTACATGCCAGCTTTATCGCTGCGCTGTATCTCTGACATATTTCGTTTTGGAAAAATAAATGAAAAAACCAGCAGAAAAAATTAAAAAAAAAGAAAATGAAACCTCTCATACTTACAGTCGGTCTAAACGACTGCGCAATTTA
Organism: Tricholauxania praeusta; assembly: GCA_949775025.1. Taxonomy (NCBI): domain Eukaryota; kingdom Metazoa; phylum Arthropoda; class Insecta; order Diptera; family Lauxaniidae; genus Tricholauxania; species Tricholauxania praeusta. The sequence continues at coordinate 129,813,808 of OX459029.1, read as the reverse complement.
TTTTGTAGCGTAAGCATGTCACAGCCATGACAAAAAACAAGATGCTTTTAGGTAATATAGCAATAATAGTTGACCTTAAAGGACTTGAAATTGTAGTATGCTCTAGAGTTCAGCATGTTGATCGAGAATATATACGTGTGTTAAGCGCGGAAACGCCTCCTTCATATTATTTCTTCAAAATCACATTTTTCACTTTGGTATATCCAATACCGGTTTCGGTAGTCACAGTAATTCTACATACAAGTAATGGTAAGCAGCTCAGGATTTACATTCTCCAATAAGTTCAACACCGGCTTCGCGGTGGCCTTCGTCTGCAGTTCACTATAGTATGTCAAACACTGGTGCTAGCGCATACTTTAGTGAACCGCAACTAAAGGTGTTAGATATACTATAAGATGTTAGCTCAAGCTCAAACAAAAATAAGGAGGCGTTTCTGCGCCCAACATATGTATATGCATATATATTCTTGCTCAGCACGCTGAACTCTACAACACATTAAAATTTCAAGAAAATCGAAGAGGTTTCCCTTAAAATAAATTCGTGCCAAAATAACTTTATGCAATTGTGTTAAGTGCAACAAAAAAATCACAGAATTAAAAGGAGTCAATATAGCATCAATAGAAAATGGACCATCACATTTATAAATCTGCTGCCCCGAAAAGTTTGTCGCTAATAAGCCCGAGTCTAAACGTAAAATTGTCTAAACGCTATATCCGCAACTGGTTCAAGCCAATGTTACCAATTGAAGTACAGAAACATTTAGTGACATAATAAGCCATTGAACAAAAGGGGCGGGATTAAAGAAGTAGGCTTAGCACTTTCAATATGAGCATAATTTTTGAAATTTCTAAAAAACAAAGCAAATTTTATCAAAACCAGTGTGGAAAAGTTTGGTGTTGAAAATTTCCATTAAACATAAAGGAGTCGGGAATGCACAAATAGATGCGGTTACATAAGAGGGCTTAAAACCTTCAACTTTAGCACAAACTTTAGTACGATATACTAAGTAAAATCTTCAAGAAAATATTGCCAATCTCGGTATGAAAACTTTTTTGTAGAAATATTTTTCCTAAAATCTACGTCAGATTCAAGCAAACAATTTAATATGCCAAGTTAAGAAAACTGCAAATAAACTCGGTAGGAATTCGTTAGACAAAATGTAGGCGTTTAAAAGAAATCTGTAGCGAAGCCGGTGTATGTGGCTATTATTAAATTAAACTATGCTGAAAACAAATGAGTAGCAGAGATTCGCAATGAATTGCTACAGTATACAATTTTGACTCTTCTACGCTTATACGTCGGATTGGTTGACTGTAAGTCTTCCATGATTTTTAAGTTTAATTTAGAATCAGTATATACTGTAAAATATCTTATCAGCTGCTTACCAAGGTATGAATTTCTTAATGAAAGATCGTACTATTTGTTAGTTCACAAAAGAAAAGCTTGATTGCTTACAGAAAATTTCCTATATAATGAGTCATTTACGCATAAAGTGCAACTATCCGTCTAAGGCAGTGGTTCCCAACCGCTGGTCTGCGGACCACAGGTAACTTACGGCTATAACCAGTTCTGATTTTCTTTGGACGACATTTTTCTCACCCACTAGTGTCCTGCTTTCGAGCTTAAAAAATTTGATCCCCTCCCAGAGAATAACTAAATTTCCTTATGTATCATGTGCTAAAAGAATAAAAGCAATGGAAAATGTTGAAAAAGTGGCAAAAACATAGAAAAAGTTGAAAGAGCTTGAAAATAGCAAAAAAATTGAAAAAGGTTGAACAATGTTGAAGAAGGTTGAAAATTATGAAAAAGTCGATAAAATATGGAAAATGTTGATAAAATATGGAAAATGTTGAAATTGGTTGAAAACTCAAAAACAAGAATAAAAAATGTTAAAACATTTCAAAATCGCTAAAAAAGACAAAAAATAAAGAAAACAATGAAGAAAGTTGCGAGAAGTTGAAAAAGACGAACAAATAAATATGAGATATATTGGAATAAGTTAAAAGGTAGAAAAAGACAAAAGAATATTAAAAAAATCGAACAGAAATGAAAAAGGCGAAATATGCCACGCCCACTTCTCCAATTCCGTTTACTTTTAGTTCAATAAATTATACACGTGATCGACATCCGCATAGCAAATTTTAACACAATAGCTTGTATAATTTGTGATATATGCCGTAATAAGTCTTAAAATTTAGAGCCAGAAATAGCTTTCTATAAACAACATTCTAACACCAAACTTTAGTATGTTTCTCACATATTTCGATAGATATGTCACTTATTAATACGGAAGGAATCCCGTCGAATTCCATCTTATTTCAAAGCTTATTGCAACCGATACGTCCGCACCAAATTTTATGAAGATTAATCTCATACCATATTGTCTATAAAATTACACGTTTTTTGTTTGTATGGGCGGTGCCACGCCCACGCTCAAATTTTTAATAAGACATCTTATAGCTAGTATATCTGCCTTATTAAATTGATCGTATTCGTTCGCTTTTTAGACAATGACAAAACCATCAAAAATTAGTTATTGATTCCAAAGGGAACTGACAATGACGTCAAAAGGTACCGACGTCATAAGTAAAATAATATTTTGTGAAACGTATCGACATTAATAATCGAATTGAAAATGTCGATGACGAAAAATATTATATGATAATTTAGAATATAAAAAGAACATTCGAAGTCATTTGCAAATGCTGGTCGGTGATTTTAAACTTTTTTCCCAAACTATACTGAGGTGCTTATTTTCGCTAAATATTTTCAGCTTATTTTCAACAAAAATAATGTTTCGGATTGCAACTCTAAAATTTATCAAGAAACTGTATAAAAATCCCATTCCTCTGACGATTGAATATAATGAAAATTTTTAAAACGAATTACATATCTCAAAAACTATGGGATATAAAAAACATGAAATCATTTTTGTTTAGAAATGGATTAGTTTATAAAAAAGAAAATTTTCTCAAAGTTGATATCATTAAAAAAAAAGGTTTCTTATCTATTGGCATTTACCGAAACCCCACTTACGAGTACATAAGTATCAAATAATCCCCAATTCAAGTTTTTGTAACTCAAACTTGGTTAAAGCCCACCGCACCGTAGAAAGTATTGTCGGGATATTCTTCAGAGCTGACTGGGGGGACTTAACGCTATGGTGGTCGCAGGTTAAAAAAAAGGTTGGGAACCAATGGTCTAACGGGTGTTACTAATCGAATGATAATATATTTCGTTAAATATTTATTGTATACTTTACTAACTCTTGAATTCTTAACTTAATTAAATTTACAACATTAAATTGACACACATTTTAACCAAATTTAAAATGCAATACCTTCGTTAGGTCATTAATATATGTAATGTCTGAGGCAATTATGTTTAAGCCTTAACATTGAATACAACTAATCTTCACAATTGTATCTGAGTCACACTAAGTTGACGTTTAAGGGTTAACAAATCAAACAAAAAAGAAACGAACTGCAGTCTACGATTTAATTTGAGGTCTTCCCACAGTTTGTATTCGAATAGTGAGTGTAATAACAATATCTGCTGTGCGTGGTACTGCTTTTTATAGTTCTCCTGTGAACAGACAACAAACACCACTTACTTGGCCACTAAGGTCTGCACCAGTCGAAGGAAGAAATCCGATTGATGTTTTAATGGGCTTTGACAGTTCTTGTATCTTGCAATGTTGTTTTTGCAATTATCTTGCTCTCCTCTATTTCTGCATGTTTTCCTTTTATTTTTTGATTTCCCTTGCTTTAAATTCAATAAAAAATCTTTTATGCTCATAAGTACTACCTGGTATTTACAGGTTTACATTTTCTTATGACTGAAGTTGTACTCAGCAAGAAAATAACAGAATTAAAAAAAAAAAAGAAGTTCAGATGCAGATCGGTTTTGTTTGTCATAAGTTTAAGGTTTTGTGAAGATAATATTTTTTAGTAATCCTAAGTGGAATCTCTACATCGGCATATGGCAGCATCACATCTTTTAGTATGTCAACGTACATGCAGCGATCCATAATATATTAAGTTTTGTTAATTGATCCAATATCTTGACCAGAGAAGCAATCTCAGACCATTACCATGACTCCTCCGTAATCTACAATGGATTTGCAATACTCAGAATTCAGTCTTTCTTCATTTGGTATGTGTACACGCCTTAGTTGATCCGAATTTTTCAGGTTGTACTTGGATTGGTAACATAACATACTCTGCCATTTTTGGACACTTCAGGAGCGGTGGTGGTGTAGTAAGGCGTGTACGCAGACCAAAAGGAGAAAGATTGAATTCTATTTATTGCGAAGCCACTGTAATGAATGGAGGTGGCAGTGTAATGGTCTGTGATCTCTTGCTCTTGATCTCTTGGATATAATAAATTAAAATATTTTCTTCTATGGGAGAGCGTAGCATTGTCCATTTTTTTCATACCAAACTAAGCTATGAACCTTTTAAAAACTATAACAAAGATATGCACCAAATCTTATTCATCTACGTCAAAAAGATACTGAGATATGATAAGTTAATTTTTCCTCATATTGAAGGCATGGCACCGCCCATTTTTTTTTTGAATCTTAGTTTTACCTCTGTCTTTTATATATGTACGAAGTTTTATTCATCTGCGCCAAGTAGTTGATAAGATATGACGAGTTCTGTTTTCTTTTATGTGGGAGGGGTGGCGCGACATCGCCCATTTCATCCAAACCAAACTATGCTACCAACCTTCCCCGAATCATAAGAAACATATATGCCAAACATGAGAAAAATTATCTAGTAAGCTCAGTATCATGGCCTCATCGGTGGCCATGTTTTAACATGCTTCCCTAATCAATCAACCAAGGCGAAGTCGCTTGAAAGCTGATGCGATCCAAGCACTTGTGTGCATTATTAGTGCTTGAACCAAATCTGAACTCGTAAGATCCACATGCGTGTTAAAAATAAAGTAAAGTAGTTTACTCAAAATAAAATACTAAAATATTGGTTAATTATAAATATGAATATAAAAATAACATTCATATTTTGAATCTGCATACGGGTCTTATGAGTTCAGATTCGGTCCAAACGCGCCTCGTTCTTGGAACCAATGCCAGATGCATTTATTTTTCCATCTCGCCTCGTTCTCGCCTCGCTCTCGGTTCGGAACTGAGAACGAGTTTGCTTCGGTGAAACACTAAGTATGGTGGGTATGCTGAAAATTGGCATAAGTACAAAACAATGTAATGATATGCAATGCAACTTTTAATCTCTGTTTGATTCCAGAATAAAGAAAATAATTTTTCCAGATAGAAATAGATCTTGATTTTAATTTATTTTCTTTGTACATATTGAAAGAAAAAGCAAATACAATTTTAAAAAGAACAAATGCATAATGCAAGAAAATATGTGTGACATTTGTAACGAAAAACCCGCAATAAAAGCAATGATAAACGCACAACACGCATAATAAGTACGTCATAATGTCAACTGCTGCTTGCACGTATTAAAAATGAAAAAGAAATAAACAAACCCTTTTTCCGAATTTTGTTTTGCTTTGCATTTTCTAATCATTGGCGTTTTTCGCATGCTTTCAACCCAGATGTTAATTTGCTCTGACGCCGCATTCATTCTGCATAAGCAATAAGGCGAAATTCCACCAAACTTGAGTTATACACCTCATCCACTTTGATATACCACCTGATTGCAACAACCCACCACCATCACCACCACCTGGGAATTCTCCACAAAACAGCACACCACAGCGCAGCGCAACGCAGCATGCTGCTCAAATAACAAATGCCGCCGCCACTTGTTTCCCCCATTAAACATATTAACCAAAATTGAAAACAGAGAAAAGCAACCACAAAAAACGACCTCATTCAACTATAAATAAATAAAAATTCTAAATGTCGTAGATACTACTCGCAAATCCAACAGATACTTCACACACATACCCGTAGTGGCGCTAAGTAATTAAATTCAGTTCATTCATTCATAATCGAATAATCGCGTATGCCTCTCGCATTCTGACGATGTTTGTCCATTACCATTAGGTCTGTTGTCCACAGTCTCGTATTTTTGTCCGTCCGTCTGTCTGTAGGTTACTCTTAACGTTATGTTAAATGCCGGTCAAATGACGACCACACGTTGAAGTATTCCTTTTTTAATTGAGTTGAGGCAGCAGCACGGGCCAAATCTACGTTTGTTACAACAAATACGCAAGTACAAGAATTGCCGAACCCGATGATTGCTTACTTATTGTTTTAGTTATGATATAGAAAACGAATGCCCCTAAAGTCTAATCGAATAGCAATGGACGCGACGCGGACGCACGGAGGAACGGAGACAGCTATCGTTTACGTTAACGTTGAAAACACGCGGAAAAACGCAAAATGTAAACAAATTGTAAATCATCGCATTGACAGAGATCAACAAACCCCAATTGCAAATTAATATACTCGCAATATCGTATGCATGTGATATTAATTTGTTCGTAGGTATGTACATCTTTGTTTTGATTTGTTTTGATTTTGACATTTCTTATATTTATATATTTTAGTTTTTTAGATGTTTCTGTTTTAATCTGTGTTGTTTTCAATTTGATAACCCCTTTGCTGAAATGATAAGAATCTACAATTTTCAATTGAGCAGAGTGAAATTTCATAAAACGAAAGTGTATGAAAAATTTTCGATCTAACGAAGAAAAATCTGAATCGAATCTCTTGGTCTAACACGATATACAAAGCTCTATAAAGCAAAAATGAAACGGCTCGGCATATGGATCAGATGGCAAAAGTAAAAGTGAATATTGTATAGAGCACATTCAATATCAAGAAGACATTAATATTGCTCCCTAATTTGGAGCAGACAACTGTCAGGAGTAGAATGGTGGATAGGGCAGCAAGAACATCGTTTCATGCTAGCGACTAAAGATGGATACCGGAAATAGTAAACAATTTTACGCTGACGTCAGTGACACCATGTATATCATTTAGAGGTACTTTTTTCAAAAATAAAAAGCGAAATAAAAAAGTTCAATTTCATCAGGTAATCTTCAATATCATACAAAAGAACCATTCTTTACATTAATTTTTTAAAGATAATTTCCATCAAATATTCTGCACAAAAACGGTATCTCAGTGGATTTTCGAGAAAATTGATGTTTTTTTGATGTCGTATTCCTGAAATACATCTAAAATTGAGACAGAGGACTTACGATAGTTCATTAGACGCGTAATTTCTTAAGCTATCAGATACCTTAAGAATCGAGAGTATGCATTTTTTTAGATACTGCTTTTAGGCTTCTGAGGGCAATGTTGCCCATAGCTGCGGCTAACATGGTGTATTGTTTTTTGATATAATCTTGTTTTAACTGCACTCCCTCAATTCATCGGTGCTTAAGTTTTTTTAGTTTAGGCATAAGGTTTTAATAATATACTCTGTTAGCTTCTAGTGCTATGAGTCTATTAGTTTATCAGCAAATAAAACCATTTATCAGATATTTTCAAATTTTTTAGTATGAAACCATCCAAATTAAGAAATTAAAGCTTAAAGAAATTTTGTATGGTTCTAAATGATCTCAATAGTATTGTGAACTTTGTAATATAAACGACACAAATTATTTGCGAAAAAAGAGCCTTGCTCAATGCATTTAAGCCGTGTATGCACCGACTTATGCTATTTGCGCAGGAAGTATTTTGGGAATTCACCGGTCATTTTTGACAACGGATTTTGGTAAAGAAAGTGTCTCAAAATCAGTTTTTCGCCGACTTCTCTAAAACTATTTTTCTACGAAAAAGTAATCCAAACAGTTCTTATAGCTTCACGAATTTCCTTAAAAAATTTGCTATACTTTTTATTGTGGGTCTTATTACTTTCACATAAAATGTCTTCGAAATTTATATAACTTGTATGATTATGAAAAAATATTTTTTTTGACAAAAACGTTCAAAATGTGTGTGTAATTTAATTTAATGGATAAATATCCAGTTTTTATAAACTCAGTTATCAGTATCTCATCTAATTGGTATTTATATGCTCTTTTTGATGATGTATCAATATCAAATATGAATGGAAATATTTGCCCAATTATAATCATGTCCTGTTGAAAAAAAATTAAATATTAATAACTTAGTTTTAAAAAATTGTTCCAATTTTTTTTATTGATTTAAGAATAGCCCTATACACAGAATGACAATGTAAAATTCTCCTCTTCGTTGTTTTATATTTGTTTTTATCAGCAACATTTTATTATTTAATAACTAGGAATAATTTCAAGTTTTAGAATAATATAAATAAAACTTTTTCAAAACACACAAAAATCAAGAAAATCAACAATGACTTCTATTACTATTAAATTCTATTAATTTTTTTAAAAACTTTTAAAAAGTTGTACGTTCCTTTTACTTTTATTGCATTAAGTTCTTTAAGTCTTTTTGAAGTTTTTTAGGCTTTTTTCATTTTTTTAAGTTTAAAAAAGTTCAAATCTTACACAAAATTGCTTTAAATTTAAATTAATTTTTTAATAGTCCAATCATCTTTTTCATCTTTGATCTTACAAATTAATTTCTGATTATTTTTATAGAAGTTATAGCTGTTTAAAAAGTGGTAAATGTTTAAAAATTATTTCCCACATGATTTATTAAACTGCGATACGATTACGGTACTCATACGACGTGTTATACGTGTCAGTTTAATAAACTTGTTTTATTTTTAAATATCTATCGCTTCTGTAAAAATAATCAAAAATGAATTTTTAAGGTATGGTACCCTTTAAAGATGCAACTTCGAAATTCAAACATATAAATTTAGATAAAAAAAACTGTACAATGACTAAGGTGTTAATAACACTGTGGTACTTTCAATTCGTACTTTTTGTGGCACATTTAAGGTTAGCTCCAAAACTTAGCTAATCTGCATATTATGACTTCAGATTCGAATTCAGCGGACCATATTCCATAGTGATACACTATTGTAGTATTTGGGTCATAATATTTTTTTTTGTGTGTAATTAAAGCATTTTCTGAAATATTGAAATAAAGTTCTCCTGGCTACAAAACCAAACTTTTTTAGAAACCATAACTATATTTCTGATAGTTATCATTGGACCTACTGTAATTGCATACATAGACATCTGATTGAAGTAAAAAAAAAAAAACGATCCATGGTGAAAGACTGTATGTACATATATATCGTACATTCTTTAAATTATTTTTTTTTTTTTTTTTTATTTGTTTGAACGCTCTATTAATGCAAATTCAGATTAACTTCACAGAAGTACCACACATGATTGAGAAATCGTTTACAGTTATGTTACCAAAATTACAAAAATGGAATGGAATGGAAGATATATGTTTTTTTTTCAATTAAAGCTTTATAGGTATACCACTCTAAATAAAGCCTATTGTAAATCAAAATTCACTTTTGCAAGTCAAATTAAATTTTATTAGAATCCAAGTTTTAATTTCTCATGTAACTACATATGTACATACATATATAGTACTGTATTTGCATGCATGCCTACTAGCGAACATGGTTTAGATTTTTAAAACTGTTTGTATTTTTCCAATCTGGAACATTCCTACTACCTTGATATTGAAATCAGTTGCCCCATTCAAAAATATCATTATATATTCGTACCGTATCCAAATCGTGTACCAGATCATCTAAATGAATATCACTGCATCTATCGTCAGTGTAGTCCAGAGATTCGAAGCGTCTTGATGGTTAAAGTAAAGGCTTATTTTTTGTTGAGATTTTGTGTAGTCAGTATTTCCGCAGGCATGTTGTCATCATCAGCTGACTTTCCATTTGGAATACTTTTTATTACTGGTACAATCTCAATGTGCACAAAAACGGATGCAGATCCGTTTCGAACCAGTTACGGATCCGTCAGCGCGGATTCCGTTTTTTATGATTCGACCTATCCGCGGAACGAACTTTATATACAGATCCGTTACGGACTCATTTATTATTATTTTTTTTTTTGAATAAAACGGATTTGAGACAGACTCTCTTTTTTAAATAAAACGGATTCGAGACGAAATCGTTTTTGTTTTCAAATATAACGGACTCGTTTTTTTTAAATAATAATAAAGCTTATGCTAGATCTATAATTCAATTGGTTTTATTAATTTTAATTATCACAACTTTAACAAATCTGTTCAACAAATCTGGATCCGGTTTATTTACAAAAAACGAATCCGGAACTTATCCATATATGAAGTCCGTTTCGAGTTCGAAACGGATCCGACAAAGCCGGCGATGCTTCCGCATTTTCGAGAGGAATTTCATACGAAAATGAGTTCGAGGCGCATATATGAAGAAGCGAGTCCGTTTCGAATTCAAAACGTATGGCCCACTGGGATTACAATTTTTCTGGTAGATTGGTATTAGTAGGAAGTGCTTCCACGTCGCTGCTATAAGGTATTCCAATATTATCCCTTTTGCAAGTTCAATACTTTTTCGAAGTAGCTACTCCATCATTTTAGTTGTTCGTCAACATTCGTTAAAATAAACTCCTTTTCGTGTTTTTGAATGGGAATAGATATGGCTAGAGATATTTTTATTTATTCTATTAATGTCACACTTTATAGTTTTTCGATACTTCACTTCAAAACGGAATGAGAGAAAATGAATAATTTTTTTTTCGACATCAAAGCACCGTTTCACGTATAAAATGAGCAAAACCCTTTGTTTTAAATTTGTAAAATACTCGTAATATCAATTCGATAATTCGTCTTGATATATTGTAAATATCACGTCGTAATTCTGCAAATTACCGCGCATCTTCTTTATCTTTTGTTACAGGCAAACGAAGTCAGCGTAATTAGTTACACCGTTTTAATTCTGGAGCATACGTTGTCTTAAAACTTTTATAAACAAATAAATATGATTATACATATGTTGGATTTTGTTGAATTATTAGGTAAGTTTTAAAAATGTTTGAATAAAGCTAACTATTTGTTTATAAATATTAACACCTATCCGAATTTATTACGTATTTCTAATATTGTTTCAATCGTATAACTTTTAAACAAATCATATTAATATTGTCTCAAAAAAATTCGTTTCTTAATGAAAAATTAAATGCTACAAGACTAATTAACAATTCCGTAATTTCGCGAGAGACAGAAAACGTGCGCATCACAGCTACCAATATTTTGAAGTGATGCAGCAGTAATATATAGCAGCGCATCGCAAAAAAGGAACAGAGCAGCCAGACGATTAAAGCACGAGTAATGCAAGTGTTTGTCTCGCGATATATGGTTTATGAGAAACAAACCCTCCTCTCATTGCATAGTTTTTTTTTTGGTTTTTTTGCATAATGTACTTAAGTGGAATTCTGGCATTTCTTCCGTGATTTACTTTTAGCGGTTTCTCTTAACTGTTTTCCTCAATTCATTGAATGCTACTCTTTTTAGTTTCATTTTCTTATGTCCTGCACCCATGGAACTGCACAGTACGGTATGATAAAAGAGTAAACGTTGTTATGGTAGATTGCCGCTTTTTTGTTTTTGTGTTATCTATTGTATTTTTTATTCCTGACCTGTTTAGCGCCGTTTTAAATGCTTCTATTCTTGGTTGTAAAATTTTGTTAAAATATCTTGTTTGTGGTATGCTAGCGATATTAATAATCGTTAGAGACACTGTATCGGTAGCATTGAACATATTTCTAGCGATACTCTTGTTATTTTAAGTTAATTATAACGTGCTATTACGTGACACATAAAAAAAATTAAACCAAAAGAAAAAAAATTTATATTGAAGAAGTGTTTTTCTGAAAAATCTAATGAAATTTTGTGAATTTATACTGACAGTAAAACCTCGTTTAGCCCGCCTTCGATTACTCAAGATGTTCAGAATTCATTACCAAAGTTTTTTTCTTCAAGAAATTCTGGAAAGAAGCTCCGCCGGAAGTACCGTCAAAGAGCGTTTGCTTACAATAAACATGAAAAACGTAATTTACTGGTCAGCTCAAGTTTAGGATGCTGTCCAAATTCTCTCGCTCGAGATGGGCAAAAATCTTATCTTCTTACAAATCAATGGAATGAAATTGCAGACGATGTACACAGATCTGCATAGCATCATGGAGCAACTCCCTGGTTGTGAAGACGTCGCCAAAAACAATACTGAAGAATGAATTTATGGTGACGACTGTAAACAGGAACTTATGTACTGACCATGAACTCGGCCATCTCGTGAATTCTATAGAAAAAATAACGGACGATATAGAAGACAGCAAAACGAAACGACACTCTGTAAGTCAGACACGAAGAAAGATTAAAAGCGCTTGAGTTAGACCATAAATACATACATATATTGACGATCGGCCGGAAAGTAATGCAAGTGGCCTCTATTATGGACTTTCTTAAGCCTTGTATAAGCGAGGACACAGAAATAAAAACATTGGAATAAGGCTATCAGATTTGCCAGTAACGAGACGAAAATATATTTTACTGCACAATCTAAACATACCTTACATTAACTTTAGAATTCTACTATATGTACATATATCGCACAAACTCGCATAGATCTTACACTGAGAAAAAGATTGCAGCAAACAAAAAAAAAAACGCGATTGTGCGTAAGTTGAAAAAAAAAATTCACAAAAAAAATTTTTATAGCTTCCAACTATTTCGACATGGTAAAAGTTTTCCGAAATAAATGCCAAAATTCAGAAACTCAAGTACCGGCCAACTGGCAACTATTCATGAAAAGCATTAATATTTATAAAGATTCGATTTATCACCAGGATGGGAATGTGGATGAGAAAATGATCAAAATAAAAAATAAATATATAAAAAAAGATAGGAATAGAGACTAGGTCAGGAAAGAATACGCTTTACTAGAACAAAATGCCTGAATAGTGATTCTCTCCCTCTATCGAATTCTTTTTAGAAGTCAAATATCTCAGAACTATTTTGGATAAGAAACAAAGTAATAATTTATAGCTTCTGTCTGTTTTAACACGTACTACAAAGGCATGTCGTTTTTCCGGGGCGCATACAGGTGATAATTTGCCTCATCATATCTTATGCATCTGATATGCTATACAGCAGCTAATGAAAATATAAAGAATAATGTTCTATTGCAGCTTTAAGTCTTTCTGTGAATCTCTCTGCTTCATATTAACAAAATAGGAGCAAAAGGTGCTACAAAATTGCAAATCTCTCCAGAATTCAAACCAGGGAACCTAGCCGGCCATCTTAAAATCCCTAACGAAATGCCTAACATTGATCGCCAACTTATGGGAACTTTCGGTCACACACCATAATTAGACTAACTAGTACGACCTCCTTGGGTTAAGCAATCAACTCTTCTGAAGGAAACAGATTTGCTCAAATGAAAGAACTTATATAGAGGTTTAGTTTTTCGAAATCCGTTTTGTTTTAAGGTAAAAATTTGCTAAAGCTTAGAATTTTTTTCTTCGTTTTAAGTTTTAAATATACTCATTTCAAGGAATTTTTCTTGATATTGGTGTATTATTTTACCAATATAAAGAAAAATTTACGCAATGGAAATCGGAAACTCACTTAAGCCTAGGTAGTTCTTTCTTCGTATAAAATGTACTCCTATTTATGACTTGTTTCTCTCAGTATTAGTATAATAATAATTTACAGAAATATGTTTTACCTGAGTGACGCATTGATTCTTGTCTGCTAAGCGATTCTTATTCATTATAAAATTCACGGAAACATATAAAAAACTATAAAAAATGAAGAAAAATTTCTGAACCAACCTACAAGCTTCTCATTTGCTAACATTTTTGACTGTGCTTCGCTGCTTATATAAAGCAAAATAAAAAATATAACAGGAAACGCCGATGAATGCAAAGTGTTCTTTATTGAGAAAGAAACTAACTTAACATGGTAAAATTTTCCTTAAAAACCATGCTTCTATTAAGGAAACTAACTTTAAACCGTTAAATAAAGAATTCCCTTAGTTTAAGGAAATATTAACTTGAATTAAAAAAATGTCCTGAAATTTTTTTTATTCTTTTAACGACAAGTTTACTGTACTCTGTGAAAAATTAACTGAAAGTGCTTAACGTATGTTTGAGGAAGAACTTTGACTTATTGACTCAGTATGAGAAAAAATTCCTTAATATGAAGAAAAATTACTAACATTAAGGAAAATTTTTTTACTGAAACGAAGAAAGTCATTCCTTTGAATTTATTTGGTATTTTTTTTCGGTGAGGGAAATAATTGCTTGTAAAAAAGACAATACTCGTAGAATATGATTTAATTCAGCACTTGTCACATATAAGATGTAACCAATATCAAACTTTTCTTATTGGTTACCAATGATGTTACGCTTTTTACACTCGATACTTTAAATGAGTAAAGTATAGACACTTTTAATTCGATATCGTATCCCTAAATGTAGTTCAATGCAGAAACGCTGTCGCCGCCAAATGTCAATAATCAAAACAAACAAGCAAAGAATGCGTCGTCGTATGAAACATTAAAATTCATAAAGTACAAAGAGTACTATCAGATTTTATTGCATGTCAACAAAAAAGCTAAAGAAGAGAAAAAAGCATAGTAAGAACGATGGGGAAATTTTAATTTTCCCGCCAATTAATTTGCTCAAGAAATTTTAAGAAAATAATTTTAATTTTACTTACACTTCGAGTTGTCCACATTTTTATTGTTTACATTTATCAAACTTTTTTCACTGTTGTTAACAAATGTACTTATACTTTTTCTTCTTTTAATGTTTTTAGCAAAAGTTGTTCAAATTAGTTTCGGGCTTACTTCATTTCTCAACAAGGTCGGGGATTTATGCCACCACTTTGAAAATGTTGTTTCGAAAATTTCCAAGTTCTTATTAATTTTTGTTTTTAATGTTTTAAAAGCGTTCATAATATTAAACTCAGTATTTTTTTTATTTTTTGAAGGAACTTTACAAGAAATAATTTTTCTTTGCATTCAAATGTATTTTAGTTATGTTTATTACTTTTAATATTTCAGATTTTAAAATGTAACGACTTTTATCTTTATTTGAATTTTTCTTTTATTAATTACGTATTTTCTGAATACGACAGATTTTTACTCTCGTATCTGTGTGAAATGTCGCAATGACGCATTTTCCACATCTTCTGTCATGAATAACACAATTCATACTGGCATTTCATACGAACAATTACATTTCTGCCTTGGCACAGCAGCACACAGTAAAAGAAGCAGTGAACAAAATTTCGTATAAAAATATCTCTACATTCCCCAGCCCTGTACCGCCATAGCCCACAGTTTACACAAAATACACGAGCATACACGAGCTCTAATTTTGTTGTTGTTTTTGGGTTCACTTTAGCTTTTCGTTCAGCAGAAGACCAAATGTATTTGAAAGCAAAAAAAAAACTGAGTGCTGTGCCCCACACTCCGCTATGAACATAGTAGATATACGAGTTGGTATATGCAGCAAAAGCACACACAGTTTCATGGTGCGGTTATATCGATTAAGTTGTAGCTTTACAGTCAAGCATTTTGGCACCATTTCAATGTTCGACATGTAAAGTTTATCTGAACTGCCTAAACTAGAGGTCTATCATTAATTAAAACA
Source organism: Tricholauxania praeusta (assembly GCA_949775025.1). Lineage (NCBI taxonomy): Eukaryota > Metazoa > Arthropoda > Insecta > Diptera > Lauxaniidae > Tricholauxania > Tricholauxania praeusta. The sequence goes on along the minus strand of OX459029.1, from coordinate 129,798,256 downwards.
TAATATTAGCCTGAGCAAATAATATCCGAATATAGATTAAACAAAAAAAAAAATGTCAGTCATATACATATAACTGACGTCTGACACAAAATACTCAATAGGACTATCTTTAAGCCTATGTTGAAGTAGCGATCATAGTCAAATTTCTGGATGTAAAAAGAGGTGTTGTGTAATGGTATAATGTCATAGCGTCCAACATAAGCTTACATCGCTCAAAACTAATTTGTAATAATGTTCATCGATTATAAAGGGTCTCTAAAGAAAAGGTCTTTAAAGAAATGACGCCGGGACGACGTCAAAGCAAATGATTTTTCCCTCTTCCTTCCCTATATAGCTTGCTCTAGCGATCGCTTCGACGATGATTAAGGACAGCCAGGTTTTCTTTTTCCCTGAGAGTTCCGCTGCAGTGCTTGCTGGCACACTTTAGTTTGTGATTTCCGCAAAGTGTGTCCAATCTATTTTCGACGTTTGAAACTTTTAAATTATGAAGCAAAGTGCTGTTGGCTAACCAGGTTTTAAAGCCGTACAGAACAACACGTTTGACTCAAAAATTCTTGCTCTGTTGAATTGGTTGAACTGAACCATCTGCTGTCTTGTCATGTTTGTTTAAGAAGACGCCATTGCTCGATTTCAATATCGGTCTTTGTTCTCGTTAATAAAATTATTGATTGAAACATTAAGGCCCATAATTATAGTCGCAAAATTAAGTTAAAACCTGGTTTTTACCCAAAATCGAAGATACAGAGTGACCCCATAAAAAAAAGAAAAACGTGCATTAAATTATGAGAAAATTTTAAAAAAAAAAATTACCCTGCGTTATTGACACAAAATATTATAGACACAGAAAACAAAAGAAATAATTAAAAACTCGAAAATACAAGGCAGAGTGGCGAAATGGTTAGGACTGTGAACTCATAGCACACAGTGCGTGTGTTCGATGCTCATAAATGTAAATGTTTTTTTTATTGATATCAATGAAAATAAATGTTGCTTTAAAACCTGGTTGTAAATATTTAAAAGCACGCAGTCCTGCTTTTAAATTTAAAACGTGCTTATAGAAAAAAAGCATCTTTTCTGACGAGATTCGAACCCACGTACTGTGGGCTATGAGTTCACAGTCCTTACCATTACGCCACGCGTAATTATTATTATTATTCCTTTTGTTTACTGTGTCTACAATATTTTGTGTCAATAACGCAGGGTAATCTATTTCTTAAAATTTCCTCATAATTTAATGCAAGTTTTTCTTTTTTATGGGGTCAGTCTGTATCTTCGATCTTGGGTAAAAACCAGGTTTTAACTTTATTTTGCGACTATAATTATAGGCCTAAGTGTATGACTCGAAGAAAACTGCATTTGACTAATACTGCGACTAGAATGTCATCAAGTCAGACCCAAAGTCATCATTGATAGATGCGATATCTTTCCATATGAGCTCAGGTGAGAAAGATATTGTATTAAATGAAACTTAAGTGCCATGTATTCAAAGTAGGGTTGAGCTGAATAATTCGTTTGAGAAAGATTTTTGAATAAATTAGCAAACAACTGCGCTATTATTTGAAGGTTGCGGTGAGCCCGTTCGTTTTGAACTCGTCAGACTTTTTTTTTTGAGTTTATAATGCCTCAAAAGTTCTTGGGGCCATATATAATATGCAGCTTCATTTTATTCAAATATTCAGAATAAACTTAAACTGATTAAACTAATAAACTGGCCAAATGATTTTTTTATAACTACATATTAAGCCGCCTTCACCAACTGGAGAAAGTTAGTCTATTTCTATGTACATATGTTTCTTCGATAGACATTGGTACTACAATCAATCTACTCTAAGTTATGTTTTATGTTATTATTCAACCAAGGCTCAGTAAAAACAATGATGTCATCAGAAAAATCATCCGTGTCTTAGAACGAAAAATGCTTCCCTAGTACGCTAACCTGTTAGAAGGCCACGGCTTGCATTTGAGTAGCAGAGAAACTGTTCAGCAGGTGCAACCTTGTGATCATAGAAGGCAATTTGGAGCATACAAAGCAATTAAATTTCAAATCATATCTTTGTAATTATCTTATATGGGTCTCAAGAAGTTGTATTACCCGGGAAATAATTACACTAAACAAAGTTGAATTAACAAAATCAAGAGCTAAAGCTAGTCATACTAGTTTCATCTGTTGCTAAGCGGAATCATGAGTGACTTTTAAGCCGATTAGTAAGAATTTGTAAGCCTGATATGTTTCCATTTTTGCATAGATCCGTTGAGAACCCAAGCAAAAAAGAAACAAAGGTAAAAATAGTTTTTCTGTTTATCTCTGTTTTTGAAACTCACTTTTTTGGAGGCGCTTCGTTGTAAGCTTTCATGGCGAGTCAAAACGATTTTGTCGGGAGAACATAGTCATTTATTCCCGCTGAATTTTTTTTTATAATTGATAGTTTAAGTATGGCTGATTATCGAAATAAGCGTCAGTCGCCATGATCGTGATGGGCCTGGTTGTGAGAGGTCGACGAAAAAAGTTTCCCTCAATAATTCGAAAAGTAAGCCACAAGTAGAAAAATATGAGAAGAGAAGATTAAAAAAAGCACATCGATTTCATGCCCGAAAAATTTCCATATGACAAGACTTGACTCACCTTTCACCGTTTTCAAGCTTCCAATAAATACTATAGTTTTGATCAAAAATAGTTATTTTGGTCAAAAAATGCGATTTTCAGATTTCAACGAGTAATTTAAAACTTTAAATGAAACCATATTTTTTCGAAAATATAGATGGTCATTATTAATTTCAAGACCACGAAAAGTGTGTCAAGTCTTTTCATACGGACATTTTTCGGGCACGAAATCGATGTGTTTTCATCTGCTCTACAACATTGAACTTATATATTTTTCTACTTGTGGCATACTTTTCGAGTCAGTGAGCGAAATTGCTTTTGTCGGCCTCTCACAACCGGGCCCACCACGATTCTGACAACTGACGCTTATTTTGATTATTAGCTATACTTAAACTATCAATTGCAAAAATAAAAGGGGGGAGGAACTAACTAAGCAAAATTCTTCCCGGACTAGAATTAGCAAGCGCAATTCGTATTAAGTCGTTTTGAAATTTAAGTCCCACGTCCCATAAACATTGAGTGTCTTTCGAATACTCAAATTTTTCTAGAGACCACATTACCTGAAAAACTTCAGATTTGGTGAGGTACTACATCGTATGTAGGGTGCAATTTTGAGCTGTAAGCCAACGAATGCTAAGTTTTAACAGAGTGTGTAGTATGCACGTAGGTAGGTACATAGACACAAGTAGAGAATGTTAGATTACTGCCTGGCTGGTTAACTGGATGGTGGCTTTCATCATATTACGTACATTGTCAGTCGTTGCCGACGTACAACAATTTTTTCGTTAGTTGAAGGCTTTGGCTCTGGCTAGCTAGGTTTGCTTTTCGTACTGCTGTGTTGCTGTCAGATCGGGCGGATTCGTTTCGTTCAAAATAAATGCTTAGGTTTTATTTTACGAACACAGAACGAACCCAACGAAGTACGATGTACTAACAATGTCGATGACGAAGACGACGACGATGGCATGGCATTTCCCAACAAACAGCAACGAACGAAGTTGTGTTTTTACTATACCACTGAAACACCGAATGCTGGAGCTATCATAACTAGGTTCCATTTGAATCGTCCGCCTTCGAGCCGCAAAGGCGAATATTTCAATTTTATTATTTTTTGCTTTGTTTATTTCAGTTTGGCTTTTTGTACGTAGTTGTGTGCTTTCGCAGAGAACGATAATAAAAACTTAGATAGTAAAATGCTAGCGCCACACTCCACTCATGGTACACAATGCCAGCTTGTATCTATGCAACCAAATGCTGCTCGCTGCTCGTGTTGTTGATTTGTGCGCAGAAATCTAATAACAGCGCAAAAGAATAGACTAACCACGAAAGAACAAATAGATGAAGCAAAGCAAGTCAACAAACTAGTTGTACTTGGTCCAAACCGGACGACGTATGGTAGCTTTGATCCATTATTTGAAATAATTCCGGAGAGTTAGAAGCGTGCACAGAATGAAACATGGTATATTTAAACTTTGCTGTTGGACGTTATTGCGATGGGTTTTTTTTATCTTATCTAATTGGCTTATACAAATAATATATAGGTTTTCGTATATATTATTATAGAAATATTGAAGTAATTCTAAGTATTACTTGAGGAATTACTTAGACTTATCATACGTAATTCTAAAGACACTTTAGATCAGTCCTATTTAAACGTCTGTTTATGCGCAAAAAATGGGGAGAAAAGTAAGTTTTTAAGTATTTTAAAATGTCCCAGCAGCAAAAAAGCAGAGTAGGTACTCCGAAAATTTATCGATGAAAAGTAACTTAACAAATGAGCTCATATGGGAAATCAAAATATATATCTGAGACTATTATTATGTATCTGGATTGAATGGCCCTTTTTACTGCTTGAATTCTTTCTTTCAGTCAATAACTGAAAAAATTAGCTTTCAAACCTGAAATCTTTATTTATGGCAAAAAATCATTGTAAAAACATATTGTTATCCCATAATTTACAGAGATTTCGTTACATACATTTCTTCTATAAATATTTTATTATTTTATAAACAAAGAGAATGAATTAATAATTTTGTAACTAAACGGAAATAAAAAAGTACTAATTAACTTAACTATCTTATTATAAAGTTAAGGTGTTATCTTCGGCCAGGTCGAACTCACATACTCTACACTGCACTGAAAGTAACTTAAATAAATGTTAAAAAGACGTTGAAGAGGTTGAATAAGTCGAAAAAGATTTCAAATGTTAGAAAGGTTGACAGAGGTTGAAAAATTTTGAAAAGTCGAAAATATATGCAAAATGTTGAAAAAACCTGAGAGAGGTTGAAAAACTCTAAAAAAGTTGAAAGAAGTTGAAAAAATTTGAAATTTATGAAGAAAGTTGAAAGAGGTTGAAAAAGTCGAACCTATAGGATATATTGGAAAAAGTAAAAGGGTTGAAAAAGTCGAAAGAATATGGAAAATGTTGAAAAAAATTTAATAGAAATGAAAAATTTGAAATATGCCACGCCCACTTCTCCAATTCCGCCCACTTTTGGTTCAATAAATTATATTCGTGATCGACATCTACACACCAAATTTTAGCATAGTTTGTTATATACGCCGCAGTTAAATTGAAAATTTAGGGCTGTGACACATTCACTGGTACAATCCAATCCGGTTTTGATCCAGAAATAGCTTTCCATAAGCAAACCCCTTACACCAAATTTTAGTATGACTGCTCACATATTTCGATAAATATGCCACTTACCGTATTGTATTTGCATGGGAGGTGCCACGCCCACTGATGCTATTTCAGTCACTTTTGATTCAGATATACTCTATAGCAACTGAACCACTTACATTAAATTACATAGCAATTCACTTAGAACAGCGCTTACAAATTTATGTTAACTAGTATCGCCTGAGGTCGAAATTCGACCGTTAGCACTAAATTTTAATTTAAGAATTTTGCCGACCTATTAATAACAAAACGTTTTTGTTTCACTAATCACCTCACCTCATCTCACCTTTGGAATTACATTTAATTTACATTTGAGCACGAAACAAAATTCTATTAGTGCTACATACATAATTTCTATTACGCGGTCTATTTGATTTTGACTCATAAATTGTCCCCTTATCCCTTTACCGTTCAGTCCGACCCGATATCGTTCTTATGCAAGGCACAACACAACTATATTTTTCGTTTATTTTTAAACAAAAATAAGTTAAATCGCAACTGTAACTCAAAATAAATCAGTTGAACTTCGATTATCCGTGATGGTTGGGACCGAGCGCATCCCGGATAATGGAATCACTATTTTATTTTATTCCTTATAAATTTTCAAAGTTGTAAATACATAATATGTATGCGAAATTAATGGACGGCTCTTTACAGCACCGTTTTACAAAAGTATTTAGTTACAATACTCATTTAATGAAGATCAGCTAGCTCTAATTATAAAGATATTTTGTAATGATGCGATGTTTTCTATCTCTATATCGAACTTCACCAAAATCGGTCCATTAGTTTAGCTGTGAAAACTTATTTTCCTATTGGGGGCGTGGCACCGTTCAGACCGAATAACTTATCTTAAGATTCAATCTACCTCTGTACCAAATTCCATAAAAATCGGTCTATTAGCTTAACAATAAAAACGATTTTCCTGTTCGGAGCAGTACCACGCCCACCAAAAGAACATAAAATTTTCAGAAATGTTTTTAAGGGTTCAATCTATGTCCAAACTAAATTTCATCACAATCGGTCCATTAGTTTAGCCGTGGAGACAATTTTTCTTGTTAGGGGCGTGGCACCGCCCACTCTAAACAAATATCTTTACTCAAGGTTCAATCTATCTCCATATCAAATTTCAAAAAAATCGGTGAGGCATTTCAGCCGTGACATCGTTTTTTTCCATTAGGGGTTAATGCGTTTTGTATGGGGGAATCATGTAAACATGTTCACTTTATTTTACCTACCTTAACGGCAACTTATACACCTGATTTTTTTTTTCTGCACATCTATGGAACAGTACATTTCCAATGATATACGTTTCATTCCCCTCTCTTTATAGTAAATACTAAAAAAGTGTACCACTCGATGTTCACGTATTAATATATAGATATGGGAGGTGTGACGCCCACTGCTGCAATCCCGTCAAAATTCATTTATTTTAAAAGTTTATAGCAACTGCCATCTATACACAAAATTTTCTGAAGATTACTCTCATAGCACACTTTATATAGCAATAAACGTTTTTTGCTTACATGGGAGGTGCCACGCCCACAGGTACTATTGGACCAAATTTTTGTAATAAGAGGCCTTACAGCAAGGTAGATAACCTCATTAAATTTTATAACGATTGCGTTGTTAGTTCTCTTAATATAACGTTTATAAATATTGTGGGTGATGCCACGCCCGTATACGCAAACCAAAAGAAGAAAGAATGAATTCTAAGCATTGAAAAGCCACTGTTATGAATTGAGGTGGCAGTGTAATGGTCTGGGATCTCTTCTCTGGTTAAGGTATTGAGCCAATTAATAGGATTTAAGAAACTTTGGATCGCTTCGTGTACGTTGACATACTAAAAGATGTGATGTTGCCATATGCCGATGTAGAGAAGCCACTTGAATGAAGGTTGCATCAAGACAATGATCCAAATATGTCTCTAATGCTTGTAAGGGCTGTCTTCATAGCAATAGGGTAGAAGTTTTTGGTTGGCCTGCCTCGACCTGAATCCTCTTGAGACCTTGTGGGAACCTTGTGAACCATAAGAAAAGTAAACAAATCGTTTTTTGAAACACTTTTATACGCATTAAAAAGCAGATATAATTAATTTTGAGTGTGAAAAAGCTTCAGTGAAAAAATCGTTTTTAAGGATTGTAATTTCTAAAAATTATAAATTATATAAAATTCGATTGAGTTCTTCAATTCCCGCAATCAAGGAATTCACGTTTGTTGTATTCTTAACTAAGAGTACTCTTTATCGTGAAGTCTTTGTTATAGAACTATAAATATTTAAGATTTATAGTATTCTCCCCACTATATTTATAAATAAATAAATAATTATAATAACCTGAGTTCAATAATCGTCAAGCATTAATTTTAAGCAAAAAAGTCTTAATACAATAATTTTTTTACAATGAAGTATCAATAAACCAAAAAAACTTCTCATATGTCTGAAAGATTTTAATATGATAGCATCCAGAAAACACATTATTTAAAAAAAAAATCGTGAGGTCGTACCACAAAAATATATTTTTGTATAAATATAGATTCTTTCTTCTTAAATGACTCTTCATATTTAATGACTCTTCTTATTTAAGTTTAAGAGCGTTCTTATTAAAAGGTTTGAAGTGCGTTATAAAAGGGGGTAAAAATATTTTAACCAAGTCTACAGTCCCTGTGAGTTAAAGAGAAAAAGGTTTTAGAGAAGAGAAAAAGGTTTTCGCTATGAACTCATTATAAACATACTTAATATTGTTTGTCGAGAATGTTATAGGGAAGATGGATAAAGCTATGATTTGAAATAGGCTCTTATTTATATGATATAAAAATAAGCTTACGTGGGAAATCCAAAATATATATCTGAGACTATTATTATGTATCTGGATTGAATGACATATTGTCATCACACAATTTACAGGGACTTTGTTACATACATTTCTTTTGTAAACATTTTATTACTTTATATACAAATTAACTTTACTATCTTTTTATAAATGCAGACATACCGTAAAGGACTCAAGGACATATGTAAGAACATATAAATAAATATGGTGATGAAAAATATTTGAATATTTGGGGCTTAAGAAAAATTAGAAAAAAGAAAAAACAAAAATATTGTTGTGAGAAAACTAAATAAAGAGAAAAAATGAGCATGCATAAAGATATGATACTAAACAGATAACTAAAAAAAGCAAAATCAAATAAATTTGTAATTAAATTAATCACTGTATAAATAACTACATGTGAATAAAAAAAATAAACAAAAAAATAAATAAATTAATAAATAAATAAAAATATGAATAAATAAATACATAAATGAAATATTTATATAAATAAATAAGTTAATGATTAAACAGATTAATAATAATTGTAAATTTCCCTAATAAAAGGACTGACATTTTTAATATTTTTAAAAGTGTAATAGCATATGGAGCTTTAAACATCACTACTCTTAATATTCTGAGACGAAAACTTTTCGATTTTTACCTCAACTTCACTGAGGGTAACCATAAGAATAATTTTAACAACATTTGATTTCCTTCTCTTTGTTTTATTTTTTTTGTTAATAATTTTTCTGTATTATGTCTTTAAAGATAAGTTAGGGCCGGTTTTACAATGTCCAGATAAAATTTAACTTCAAAAAAAAATTTTTTTTTTTTTTTGTAAAAACTTTGTGTTAAAGTGTTAGTTAGTTAATGTTTGTTAAAGATACAGTTTCATGTTTGTCTTCTTCCCAAAAACCAGATCCAACTAAGCAATTCAAATGTCAGAGTCATCAATTTCAATCAAGGAACCTTTCAGTGTTGCCTTGTATTATTATCTGGCCTGTGCATGGCGAAAAGATTACAATCTTGTAGAATTTTTCGGCAAAATTCGTTTAGTTTGTTAACTTTTTAGTTCATTCCCACACAGTTCGTCGCCAAGAATGTTGGTGAAACTTGTATGGAGCCTTGTCGGGTCGAGCAATACAAATAAAATGTATGTCATCTTTTTGGCTATAGCCTATAGTTGCCATTAATAAATATTTGAGTTCCTTGTTAAAAGGGTATTTATAGTACACACGGTTATTGCGAACAAACCCAATGCTTATTGCAAATGGCAGTGACATCTGAATATGGACATTTCTCTCATGTTGAACGGGACGGAAGTTTTTTCTAAAGTGGAATAAAAGCCAAAGTAAAACGCTTTTATTTTGTTCTGTTACTTTAGGGAATAGCTCTTTGATAGCACTATATTGAGTGGTAAAGTTGATGCCAGACGTTATACTGGTTCCCAGATAGAGGCAATTAAAAAGCCATTCGAACGGGACAAAAAACGGAAGTGTTTTTCATGGCCATTTATAGAAAAGCAGAGTCAGCGGAACCTGGCAACATTTTTTAATGCGACTAATTTTAAAATGTTATGGAAAAATGTAACTTTTTAATAGATTTCGTTTGAATGAAAAATCTTATTTACTTTTTTTCTTACAAGGCATAATAATCCATTCGAACGGGACATATTTTTCCGTTTATGTTCACTTGGGCAATTTTTCAAAACTATTTTAATATTTATATAAATAATAATATTTAAGATATATACAGTAATTAAAAAAACAAATTTAATTTTTATATTTATCAAATTAATTAATGAGATCAATTTTAACAAAGAAAAGAGGAAGGAGTAGATATTTTTCTTAAAAGAATATAAAACTTGTCTTTTTCATGTTAAAACGTCCTGTAAGAGGCGTGGCACCGCCCACTTAAAAAAAAATATTTTTACTAAAGTTTCAATCTATCTACATAGCGAATTTCATCAAAATCGGTGTAGTGGCACTGCCGTGATACCGCTTTTCCTTATTTGGAGCAATGCCACGCCTGCTTTAAGGAATCAGAGTTTCTAATAATCTTTCTTAGGATTCAATCTATCTTTAAGCAAAATTTCATCAAAATCGGTCCATTAGTTTAGCCGTGAAAATGTTTTTTCCCGTTAGGGGCGTGGCACTGCCTACTATTGAAAAAAAGGTACACATGTCTCTTCTTCTCTTCACAACCATTCCAACAAAAAAAATTGTGGGATTATGTTGTGCTATGGTTGTGAAAAAGTGGTTTAACCGTTTTGAACTGCCTATTTATTACACTTATGTTTTCGAACATGACCAACTTCAAAGAGCTCCAAAAATTTAAAATTTTATATTTTTTCCACTTACTTTTTTTTTGAATTATGTACATGGAACTCTGTTCGTGCAAAAATTTTGACACACTTGCTGCTGTTATCAATTTCGAAATGAGAACATATGATGTTTTTCTATGTTACTTGTGACTTTAGAACATGAACTTAAGCAAATTAAAATTGGACAGTTCATAGAGAGGGCTTTAACCAACTTTTAATAAAAATATGAGTTACAGCAAAAACTTCAATTGGGAATTGTTAAGGTTGTAAGTTAGAGTCGATATATGCTAAAACAGAAGAAATCCTTAGAGCATTTTTTTAATTTCATATACTTATACTGTTTTTTAATGATAAAACATATGCATAACATGCGTATGGAATTTAAAAAACATTCGACGTTGATACGTCAAAGAACCTTAATAGATTAATAGATGGCACCACAGCCATTTCAGTTCCCTATGGGGTCGGAGTCCTGAGAAATGTAAGCTCCTAGAGTTTAAGACTTATTTTTGCGAACCAATTAAGTGAATTAGGTCTTAGTAAACCATGACAGCTTTGAAAATGGTGCTGTCAGATCTTATTTTGTTTGTCTACCTATTCGCTTTTAAATGAGACCATCTAGTGAAAATGTTTGTCCAGGCCCAGAGATATTAAACATTGAATTCGGCTATTTTCGCAAAAATTACGTTTTTTCGAAATTTGACCTGACTTAACTCAAAACCCCGAATACCTAGGGAGCTGAAATTTAAGATGTGAGGCTATCTTTTTAGGTTCTTTAACGTGTCAAAATTGGCGCCTTCAAGCAGTTTTTTAACAATATCTCCTCCAACTCATTTCAAGACATAAACATTTATATACAAAATGAAACTAGAGAAAATTGCCTACAATTTATGTTCATGCCTTTTTTTTCGTAAAATCAATAGTTTTTGCGTACGAGCGCCGCAAAGTGTACTTTCACTCGAGTTTTGGCCAAAACACTCATGTTCCAAATCCACGGTTTAAGTGAAATTCGCGAGAGGTCGGATAAAATAGTTTTCGGTGTCAGAAAATTTTAAACCTGGTTATATTGGAAACTGTGTAAATGGGAACTCTTTAATTGAGAAAAAAATTAGGTCACTTGGAGCTCCCAGTTATCCACGTTTCACTGTAGTAACTTTTTTTACTATATGTTTTTAATGGGTCCTTTAAGCTGCGACATAAATACTTTTTAATTTTACTCGTCAGACATTTCAAATTTTATTTGCGAATGTTTTTGAGAAAACAATTTTTGACTTGGCCGGTTTTGATACCAATGAACTGGACTTGGCCGGTTTTAATTCCAAGGCGTTGAAAAAAAAGTGGACTTGGCCGGTTTTGATACCAATGTACTGGACTTGGCCGGTTTTGATTCAAGAAGTTGGATTGGTTTTGAATGTAAGTTCATGGACTTGACCGGCTTTGAAACCCATGAATCAATAATAAATTAAAAAGTGTAATATTTGTGTCAAATTTTTTTTTTTTAAAATAAAACCATTGTGGAAAGATAAAGCATGGTCTGGATTTTTATATATGAGAATATCTCAAAATTTTACTTTTTTGGACTTGGCCGGTTTTGAAACCGGACGCCTCATATGTTTCGATTCTTAAAATCTCATCAGTATATTTTTTGGTTGATGTCTACGTCAGCACTCAAATTACACCTGCCATATTAATGTAAAACTAACGGAAAGCTAATTTTTAATTTCAAGCAAATGTAAATTTTTTAAGTGAATTGCAAGATCACACCATTGCACTATAGGTCAAACAGCACACTTGGATGGCCAAAACCCAATTTATACAAGTGTCGCTATTTAATTTTTGTTAATGTAGTGTAACGGAAACTACCTCAAAATAAACAAAATTGCATTTGATTTTTGGAAAAAATAATTTACCGTTTTCTAGCGACGTGTCAAAGTTGATGCATTTGTATTCTACTGTGATAACGCAAACAAGTGGTGATTTTTACTCATTTTTTAACTATTGTGAAGTAATTTAAATAATTTGTTTTTGTATATTAAAAAAAATGGAAAAAATTGATGATGGAATGTATTATGTAATTTAACTTAAAACATTTAAATATATTTTGGTTTTCTGTGAAAAAAATCTAAAATTGAAATGAGACCCCTGATTTGTCAAGTTTTTTTAAATTTCCCACTTTGTGTAAGCTTTTAAAATTTTGTTGGGACTTGTTAGTCTTATGACATCCTAAATTAGTTAGATGTTGCTATTGTGAGTGTTATTTAGAAATTTGGATGCCCGATTTTGCACGTTTTTTTTAATGAATTTTTTTGTCAGGTGACTTATTCTGACTTATTCGAAGTCTGGTTGCAAAAAACAGGCAAAAAGGCAAAAGAAGAGGCTTTCAATTACTTATTGGAAAATACCGAGGATGCTATTGGTCCAAGTTATTTGTGGCAAAGTGCGCATAATTTTTACATTAGAGCTTACGAAAAATGCCACTGGAAGTTGCCTGTTTTTTTAAATTTGTATTACATGCAGGTTACAAGTGCGGCATCCAAAAGTGGCAAATCAGAAATGAAGATGATAAGAATACCGTATCAGTAAAAAAGAAAACAATACAATAATTATATTTCAAAAAGCTTGGCCTCATAGTAGATAAGCCGAAAGTAGGTGGTTTTGAAAATACAAACGATTGCAACACTGCGCGCCGAGTTTTTGCGGAACATGAAATGTTTTCTCAAATTACCGGCATTGACAAGGACTTGATTTTTCGCCTAAAAATAATTTTAATAAGCATTTCTTGTCAATTTCCTTGAAATGTAAACAAATTTCAAGCTTACTGCTTTAAAACCGCAAAAATTTTTCAAAACATGTATTCCTGACTCTCAATGACAGCAAATCTACACAAAATTCTTATTCATTCAAAGGAAATTACAGAGGGCTTAGTTCTTCCTGTATTTAAACATTTTAACTAATTTATTGTTAAAAAGTGATGCTTAAATAAACGTTATGTATTTCTTAACCTAATAATACAACCTAAAAATAAAAACACATCTTTTATTTCATTAATTATGGAATTTTAAAAAATGTAGTACGTGCCATTTTTAACCCGGTAGCACAAGGGCTAAGATTTTTCTCAGAGTTCTTCTTTTAGCCTAGAGTCAACATAAAAAATACATTTCTAGTTAATCACCATGATAATATAGCCGTTATTAGTTTTGGCCAGTGAAATGTGCTATTTGACCTATAGTGCATTGCGTTGAAATTTCAATCAGCTGTTTCGCTTTTTTGTTTACATCATTAAAGTATGACGTCACTTGAGTGGATTAAACCGTAATTCTCCTTTGTTATCGCAGTTTCTTAAATTATTTGTTTATGTTGTAATGCACATCCATTGGCTGTGAGACATTACTTGTTCAAAGTTATGCGATCCTGGTGCATCGCAGATTTTGAGGAATCGGCGTGTTCTCCGTAATTTAGAAAATTTTTGGTTTGTTTTTTTGGCTTTTTTATAATAATAATTAAATGATAATTAAATTTCAACCATTTTTAGCAGCGATCAATATTCAAGTAAAATTTTTATTTTATTTACCTCATTTAAGCTTGAGGCCTGTTTTCGAGGATTTTTCCATTACTCTGGTCTTCTTATAAAAAATGCTGGAACATCGAGATTAGCCAGAATCTCTTCGTCTATTTTCAGACTACAATGCTGAAGAATATTAAATTAAAAAAAAAAATATTCCTCGAGCTTACCTCACTTTAACCCAAATTTGCGCTGTGTTTCGCTGTTTTCTGGGAGTTTTTCGATGTTAATAAGATACCCAGCCACTGTATAGAAAAATAACCATCACCATCGCGTTCAGCAGACCCGAAAATATAAGAATCAATGCCAACAACCCGCATCTCATGCGGAACTATCTTTTGGAAAGAATTATAATCACTCGCAAATAAAAAAAATTCTATGAGAAACTAGATCCTTTTTCTTGTAAGATAGTGTTACTGATTTTTTTGAAAAATAACAAAAATTTTATGTATTTTTCGTCCGCCCGGTACCACTATAATATTTATACCGTCAAAACTAATTGAGGCTCTACGATTTTGTTGACGAATTATAATTTGGAAGGGTTCAATAAATCTCTGTAATTTTTTTTCATATTTTTTCGAGGCGGATCAATTGTTGATGAAAAAATTGCTAATTAACAACAAAAATGCAAAATTTTTGCAATTTTTTTTTGTTTAATACATGATTTCAACTTATTATCTACAGAAATTAAAAAATTTCGTCACGATCAGTCAGGCAGTTCAAAACTTATAGCATTTTAAAAAAAAAGTTAATGAAAACTTTGATTAGCAATAATTATTACAAAAACAATTTTTTTAAAAAAATTTTTCCGTACACTAATTTCTACCACTTGCAGCTACTGATTTATATAAAAAACTTTGAAAAACATTTCAGACATATCGTTTTCACGTATTCTGACCCAACTACGAAATTTTGGGTATCTATTTTTTTTATTATTATTTTTTTAGTCAATGGAAGAAAGATCTCATTTTGCTGGGGTTTCCGAGGACCAAAAGTGAGGACCTTCTTTTTAAAATTTATTTTTTGAAAAATTGTGAATATTTTTTGTTGTTTACCCCTTAGTCCCGAGCGCTGAATGTGTACGGTATGTCACTGACTAGAGTTATGTTGCATTTTACCGGAACATTTTTTTTGCTTCTAAATCCTATATTGAAGCTTTTATTTGTTTGTTGTATTGGCAGTTTTTAATAATAATATTAATTAAATGATAATTGAACTTAAAGCCATTTAGCTGCGATCAACGTTCATATAAAATTTTACATGTTGATACAATGCTTTTTATTTAAAAAACATTGATAACAAAGGAAAAAACAACCACTCTGGAATATAGACATTTGTTTCGATTATTAAAATCTCACTATAGTTTTTGTTGATACTACGTCATTTTGCTATTTTTTGTGTTTTTTTTTTTGACCAAAAAGTAATTTTTATGAAAATTATAAAAAAAATTATGGCGTTATACAAAAATTCAAGAACAACCTAAAACATTTCACTCAGTGTGATATTTACAGAAAATTTGTAGTTTAGGAGAAAAAAGTGACAAAAGGTGAAATTTTGATCAAAACTGTTTTTATCAGTAACGCACAAACTTTTTGAAAATTTTTATAATCGAAAAATATTCTAAATCATCCAAACTATGCATTCAAACTACAAAAGATAACATGAATATTTTTTACATATTTTTTAATATTTTACAAAAATTATTTCAAAAATTTATTTCTTTGGCCTTTAACTTAAAATAATAAAAAACAAATTAAATTTCAAATAATTCGGGCTCAAAAGATTTATTAAAATTTCGGTAAGCATTGATTTAAAAAAGTATTGATTTCCGTCAAAATCTTCGTTCTCTAACAATTTTTTAACAAAAAAACTCGATTTGGGACACATATGCAATGGTCATCAATTTATGTTAGGGTTGCATTATCGGGCTTGAACCACATGCGAACATTGGCTTTTGATAATTTACATCATTTGCTAAAAATTATGTTCCTACAAAAAATCGATCCAAATTCGCTTCTAAAACAATAAACTTTGAAATCTTTTAAATAATAAAGGAAAGATTGGTTATCAAATCTATATAAATTTTAATATCGCAGGGAAGGAAATTCAAACGGTGGATTAGAAATTAAGTTTTAAAAAGTTTTGAACTCATAAATGTGGAGAAAATCCTTTGAATTGGTGTCAAATAGCCCTTAGTTTCATTAGTTTTTCTGGTAAGGCACTGCTCAAATAAAAAAGTACTTTAGGAAGAATTTTCCTTTTTAAATCCTGCACAATAAATAGTACAATTTTTTTTTTTACTGAATGTTGTCGGACTCCTACAATTTTCATGCAAAGTCAAAAAATTTTAGCAAAGGCGGATCGAAACTCTCAATATTTGAACAATCCAATTTATGTGGTGAAAACATACTTGCAGAAAAAATGTTTTTCGATATATTGCAATAAGGCAATAAGCCGAAATTCGACCATTGCACTATAGGTCAAATAGCACACTTTTTTTTACCAAAAATCAATATATACAAGTGTTGATATAATTGAGAATATTTCAAAATAAAGAAAAATGCACTTTGTTCATTGAAAAAATAATTTACTGCTTTTCAGTGATGTCTCAAAGTTGATGCATTTGCATTTGCATTCGCAAACAAGTGGTGATTTCGGTTAAGCCGAAAGTAGGTGATTTCGGGAGTACAAACTATGGCACACTGCGCGCCGAGCTTTTGCGGAACATAGACTTTTTTCACCTTTTTTCAAAAATTACCGGCATTGACAGGGGCTTGATTTTACGCTTAAAGATAATTTGAATAAGCATGTCATGTCAATTTCCTTTGAATGTAGACAAATTTCAAGGTTATTGCTTTGAAACCACAAAAATTATTCAAAACATTTATCCCTGTCTCCAAATGACAGAAACTGAACACAAAATTCTCGTTCATTCAAAGGAAATTATAGAGTTTTTCCTGTTGCTTGTTTTGGAGAAGAATCAGCACAATCTCGACACGAATTGTACAAATCTGATAGATTACATCATGCACTTTTCGACGTGTTTCATTGAGCAATGGATCCAATCATTTCTTCGCTGTCTTTGAATAGATGCATTCAAACTAAAAGCGTCTCAAACTTTCGATAAGTGATCCAATTATTAAGGTGTGAAATCCCAGACGAAGAACTCAACTTAACAAGCTATGTTAAAGCACGCGAGAATGAAGAGGACGATAAAGTTGGGGAAACCGAAGTTCAATATATTTAAGCATTTTAACTAATTTATCTTTAGAAAGTGATATTTAAGTAAATGCTATGTATTTCTTAACCTAATAAATATTAGAATATATAAATACAAATCTTTTATTTCATTAATTATGGAATTTTAAAATATGTCGTACGTACCATTTTTGACCCGGTAACATAGGGGTTAATATTTTTGTCAGAGTTCTTCTTTTAGTCTAGAGTCAATTGAAATATATATGGGACGTTCCATGTCAACCGGGACAGTGGTCTGCCCGAAATTGAGCGCAGCGGAAAAACGTTTTTAAGGTGTCAAAATGTTCGTAAGCTCAAGAGCTTTCATATGAGAACAGGTGTTTTCGAATTTTTGTTTTTTTAAGGAAATGGCGACCATACAACGGCGCCTACTTATAGATATCTATGTACAGCGTGGGCCAAAAGTCACCATGGGGTTTAAAAATTTAATAAATTTTTCGTTTATATATTTATTTTATTTTTTTTTTTAGATTATAAAATATACAAAATGTAAGTTTTTTTACACTATGTATGAAAAATAATGTCTTTTAAATGACCCCCGTTTTCAGCTTCGTAATGATGGGCTCGTTTTAGAGCATTTTCCATAACAGCTGTCAAAATTTGTGGCTGTAGCGTTCGAATTTCGGCAACAATGTTGGCCTTGAGTTCAAGAATGGTTTCAGGCTTGTTTACATACACTCTGTCCTTGAAATAGCCCCAAAGAAAATAGTTGGGTGCTGTCAAATCTGGCGAACGCGCTGGCCAATTAATTTTCGAATTTCTGGAAATTATTTTCTCTCCTAAAATTTGCCTTAAAAGTATCATTGTGTCCCGGGCAGTGTGGGTAGTGGCTCCATCCTGCTGAAACCACATCTCAGGCCTGTTTTGAAGAGCAGGACGTAGAAAATTTTCAATCGTGTACCGATACCGCTCTCCATTTACGCATTCCATCTTCATTTTCGAAGAAGTATGGCCCAATGATGTTTTCAGATGTAATGCCACACCATACTGTACACCTAATGAGGTGCAATTGGCGTTGATGAATGGCTCTTGGATTTTCAGAACCCCAGAACCTTGAGTTCTGCTTATTTACAAAGCCATTCAAATGAAAATGAGCTTCATCACTCATAATAAGATTTTCAATGAAGTTGATTTCATTTCTGGCCAACTGTTGGAATTGAACTGCAAAATTTAAACGTTGCCGATAATCTCCGGGTTTTAATTCTTGCACCAATTGCACCTTATATGGGAATAACAGTAAGTCTTTTTTTAAAATGCGCCGTAGTGACGTACGAGACATTCCTAGCTGAGCAGAACGCGTTCTGGTAGATGTTTCTGGTGTTTCTTTAACACTTTTCTCTACACGTTCAATATTTTCCGCAGTGCGAATTAAACGTGGCCTAACAGTTCGAGGCAAATCTCTTAAGGTGCCATGTTGGTGGTGACGAATCATTGCTTCAGAGGGCGAAATTCTGACATTAAAATGGCGACGATATGCCCTTTGCGTTAAAATAATAGATCGTTGATTTAAATAATAAAATTCTATTACTCTAGTTATCCAATTTTTAAACCCCATGGTGACTTTTGGCTCACGCTGTATAAATAGGCAGTTGGTAAACAGCCATAATCATAATCGCTTAATTTTTTATTTTGTAGCAAGGCTGTGATGAGGGAGTGCAGTGTATATTTTTTTTCAATAGTAGGTGGTGCCACGCCCCTAACGGGAAATACGTTGCCACGGCTAAACTAATGAACCGATTTTGATAAAATTTGGTTTGGAGATAGACTGAATCATAAGAAAAGTAATTAGAAGCTCTGAGTTCTTAAATAAGGCGTGGCATTACCCTTAATAGGAAAAAACGCTGTCTCGGCTGAACTGCTTCATCAATTCTGATAAAATTTGGTATGGTGCTAGATTGAATTCTGAGTAAAGATATTTCCTTTTGTGTGCGGTGCCACGACTCTTATAAGAAAACCCGTTTTCACAGCTAAACTAATGGACCGATTTTGATAAAATTTGGTCAGGATCTAATCGGTCCCTTAATTTAGTTGTGTCAACATATTTTTTTTATTATGGGCGTGTCACCGTCCTATTTAAAACAAATACTTACCAGTAAAAAGTTTTTTTCTTATTAGAGGCGTGGCATGGCCCACTCAAAAAAAATATCTTTACTCAGGATTCAATCTAGCACCATACCAAATATTATCAAAATCGATGAAGCGGTTCAGCCGAGACAGCGTTTTTTCCTATTTAGGGTGATGCCACGCCCTATTTATTTATTTATTATTAATTAAGTCAATGGAATCTTAAATCTTTACTGACTATGTATACAACAATAATATTAATTAAAAAATAATAGTAAAAATAAAATAAAAACAAAAATTAATAAATGGCAAATAACAAATTCTTCATATACTACAACAAAGTACAAGAGAAATCATTGGAGTTAGTTAAAGCCAGACCTTGAAACTTTTATACTTTTATTCAAAAAGTTTTCAAAATAAAAGTTTCTTAAAACTTTTTTGTTATAAAAGTTTTTATAAACTTTCTTCAAAAACTTTTATAGAATAAAAGTTTTTCCAAAAAACTTTTTCAAAAAGTTTATACATAAAAGTTTTTTCAAAAAACTTTTATGAAAAACTTTTTCATAAGAGTTTTTCTGAAAAACTTTTAAAAAAAACTTTTATTAATAAAAGTTTTTTATAAAAGTTTTTTTTGACTTTTATTAATAAAAGTTTTTTTTAAAAGTTTTTTTTAACTTATATTTTTAACAGTCACATGCAAAGAGTTTTTTTTAACTTTTATTTTTCAAAAGGCGAAAATAAAAGTTTTTTTTGTATGAAAGAACGAGGAAAATCCGAAAATAATATCTTGGATTACTAAGCAAAAAATTTCAAAGGAGAAAACTTAGGATTATTGATAATAAAGTCCAAAGGAAAATACTTAAGATGTTTCTGAAAAGAAAGAAATTTCTGATAATTATGCAATTATAATATTTAGAAAAATTGTGCTTAACGCATCAATGGGAAAAGGCCGAAAATGGATTTTGGGAGTACAGGGGAGGTTCCTGACCCTCCAAAAAGGTGTTTTGGACCCATTTTTCGAAAAAAATTTTATTGCACGAATTGATGGGAAAAGGCCGAAAATGGATTTTGAAAGTGGCAAGTGAGATCCCCGACCCTCCTAAATGGGATTTTTGGACCCATTTTTCGAAAAAAATTTTATTGCACGAATCGATGGGAAAAGGCCGAAAATGGATTTTGGAAGTGACAAGTGAGGTCCCCGACCCTCCTAAATGGGATATTTGGACCCATTTTTCGAAAAAAATTTTATTGCACGAATCGATGGGAAAAGGCCGAAAATGGATTTTGGAAGTGACAAGTGAGGTCCCCGACTCTCCTAAATGGGTTTTTTGGACCCAATTTTCGAAAAAAATTTTATAACACGAGTAATATTTTTTTCGAAAAATGGGTCCAAAAATCCCATTTAGGAGGGTCGGGGATCTCACTTGTCACTTTCAAAATCCATTTTCGGCCTTTTCCCATCGATTCGTGCAATAAAATTTTTTTCGAAAAATGGGTCCAAAGCACCTTTTTGGAGGGTCGGGGACCTCACTTGTCACTTCAAAAATCCATTTTCGGCCTTTTCCCATCGATTCGTGCAATAAAATTTTTTTCGAAAAATGGGTCCAAAAATCCCATTTAGGAGGGTCGGGGACCTCACTTGTCACTTCAAAAATCCATTTCCGGCCTTTTCCCATTGATTCGTGCAATAAAATTTTTATCGAAAAATGGGTCCAAAAATCCCATTTAGGAGGGTCGGGGATCTCACTTGTCACTTCAAAAATCCATTTTCGGCCTTTTCCCATCGATTCGTGCAATAAAATTTTTTTCGAAAAATGGGTCCAAATATCCCATTTAGGAGGGTCGGGGACCTCACTTGTCACTTCCAAAATATATTTTCGGCCTTTTCCCATCGATTCGTGCAATAAAATTTTTTTCGAAAAATGGGTACAAAAAACTCATTTAGGAGGGTCGTGGACCTCACTTGTCACTTCCAAAATCCATTTTCGGCCTTTTCCCATCGATTCGTGCAATAAAATTTTTTTCCAAAAATGGGTCCAAAACACCTTTTTGGAGGGTCAGGAACCTCCCCTGTACTCCCAAAATCCATTTTCGGCCTTTTCCCATTGATGCGTTAAGCACAATTTTTCTAAATATTATAAGTGCATAATTATCAGAAATTTCTTTCTTTTCAGAAACATCTTAAGTATTTTCCTTTGGACTTTATTATCAATAATCCTAAGTTTTCTCCTTTGAAATTTTTTGCTTAGTAATTCAAGATATTATTTTTGGATTTTCCTCGTTCTTTCATACAAAAAAAACTTTTATTTTCGCCTTTTGAAAAATAAAAGTCAAAAAAAACTCTTTGCATGTGACTGTTAAAAATATAAGTTAAAAAAACTTTTAAAAAAAACTTTTATTAATAAAAGTCAAAAAAAACTTTTAAAAAAAACTTTTATTAATAAAAGTTTTTTTTAAAAGTTTTTTTCGACTTTTTGAAATAAAAGTTAAAAAAAACTTTTACTTTTATTTTCGGATATAAAAGTTTTAAGGAAACTTTTACTTTTATTTCACAAAAATAAAAGTTTAAAGTTTACTTTTACCTAAAAAAAAACTTTTATAAAAGTTTATTTCAAGCTCTGGTTAAAGCTAATCCATTAAACTCTCTCTGGTACCGGATTAAAGGAGAATTCGAAGAAAAATCCGTCCTGCATAGACACTCATGAAAAATTTTATATATATATATTTCGCAACTTTCTAACGGGGATGCTAAAGTTAATTCTACTAAGAACATAAGTGCAATCAATGCTACCATTAATAATTTTAAAAACAAAAAGTAACGATAAAATAGTGCACCTACTCTCCAAAGATTTTATATTGAGGAGCAAGCAACGAGCACTGTATGAAGGAAAAGGCTCTGAAAAATTAAGGGAATGTAGTGCAAACCGTAAAAACTTTCTTTGAATCCTTTCATGCCTGTTAGTATGAGATGCATAGAAAGGGTTCAAAATAAAACAGGCATATTCTAATTTTTAACGAACTAAACTAGTGTATAGCAATTTAAGTGTGTAGGGATCAGAGAATTCCTTGGTATTTCGTCGGATGAAAGCTAACAAGGAGTACGCTTTTGGAATGATGTAATCCAGGTGTTGAATAAAACTAAATTTAGAGTCAAATATAACCCCAAGGTCATTAATTGCATTCATAGTAATAAAGAGAGAGCCATCAATATTAAAAGAAAATTGCTGAGAGTTTCTTAGTTTTGAAAACGAAACATGAAAACATTTGCTAAGATTTAACATAAAGCAATTGTTCAAACACCATCTATGAAGATTATCTAATTCAGATTGTAAATAAACATAATATGAGGCATCAGAGATTTGCAAAAAAACTTTTAAGTCATCGGCATACAACAAGTGCTTGGTGTTGGCCTATATTATTTATAAATAATATAAAAAGTATTGGCCAAGAATACTACATACCTTGAGAAACGCCAGAGGAGGCACAAAATGATTAAATTTCAATTGCTCCATTTGAATGAAAAATTACTTCTTTTTCATATTTTTTTAAATTTTAAATGATAGACTATCCTTTTACAAATATTTTAAGTATAATTTGGCGGAAATCGGTCAAAAAATGTAGAAGTTATTCGAGAAAACAGTAAAACACTTGCAATAAAATTGAACGAAAATACATACGATTGTGTGTTTGTGAAGTTCTTTATTTTTATTCTCTTTTCTTTTTAGATAAAAAACGTATGTATTTTCGTTCAATTTTATTGCAAGTGTTTTACTGTTTTCTCGAATAACTTCTACATTTTTTGTCCGATTTCCGCCAAATTATACTTAAAATATTTATAAAAGGATAGTCTATCATTTAAAATTTAAAAAATATGAAAAAGAAGGAATTTTTCATTCAAATGGAGCAATTGAAATTTAGTGATTTTTAAAAAAGACCAAAAAAGTCAGTTTTTTTGAACTTTGAGCGCTTGTAACTCCATCAAATATTATCCGATTCAAACAAAAAGCATATCGTTAGAAAGGAAATACAAATATCTTTCGAAAGTTGAAAGTCGTTTTTAAGTCGAAAAAAAATTCATGGAGATATAGTCAAATAAATGAAAAAAGTGCCGAAAAAGGGGTTTTTTGGGGATATCTCGAAAACGATTCTTAAGAAAAAAAAATGGTTGCCATTTTTGGAATCTACGCCCCAAAATACATCGAAAAAAATCTATGAGAAACCAGATCTCGTGATCAAGCCCAAATTTGTAAACTAGTGTAATCAGAAAAAACAGCAAGATTAGTAGTCGTCGGCCTACCGGACACAAATCCGTGTTGATGTGGTGAAATTATACTTTTAATAGCAAACGATAATTTTTCTTTGACAATATTTTCAAAAAGTTTGGAAATGGTAGATAACTTAGATATTGGTCTATAATTTTTTATATCATTCCTATTACCACTTTTATGAATTGGGGAGATGGCTGAAATTTTCCAGGCTTCCAAAAAAATTCCAGATTGCAAGGATTTTTTTAGAATTATCCAAGGCTATTAAGAACTTAGAGCTTCTAATTACTTTTCTTATGGTTCAGTCCAAGTTTTGTTAAAATCGCTCTATTAGTTTAGCAGTGGCGACGTATTTTCCGTTAGGGGCGTAGCACCACCTACTATTGAAAAAAAAGGAAACACTGCACTCCCGCTTTTCACAGTCTTCCTACAAATTAAAAAATTAAGCGATTATGATTATGGGTGTTTATTAACTGCCTATTTATAAGTAGACATCTAATTCGAAAACACCTGTTCTCATATGAAAGCTCTTGAGCATACGAACATTTTGACACCTTAAAAACGTTTTTCTGCTGCGCTCAATTTTGGGCAGACCACTGTCCAAAAAAAATCGAACTATCAAACGCCCAAGAGCTGTTTACTAAGCCGAAAGAATTGTTATTTTTTTTTCGGATGAACCAGTCTCCAGATAACTTGCTCACCGCAAACTTTGAGGTCATTCACGGCATTGCACTTTTCAACCTTATCGACGAATATTTTTGGACGAAAATTTCAACGATACATTTTGAATAGTTATACTTTAATAATGTAAAAAAAATTTTGGATTAAAAGAAATGCAGCTTAAAAAAAAAATTTTAAAAAAGTGTAACTTTTTTTTCAAAAATACTCGCGGAGGCCCTTAATTCTTTGTACCGAAGCTCTAACATCATTGACTTGTTTCAAGGCTGACACTAAATTTAGGTTATTCCTATAGGCGTTTTGCTGCAAATCGTATTTTAAGCCTGCTAAGGAGTATAATTTGTGAAATCTATTCAACATGTCGACTTCTTTATATGTTCTGTTTTTCTGCTTTCTCAGAAAAGTCGTTTTATTTAGTATTTGTCAAAACATTTCAGTGAGGGTCTGAACCTCTTGGACACTTCTCCTGGGAACAAAGCTGAACTTTAAATCCAGAAAGACAAGCTATCCTAATTTGGGTGCGCTTTTACACAAACGTGCGTACCTACGAAAATTAGGGTGTTTTACATAATAGTACCAACTTGCAATATTAGAAAAAAAGCTGCTCAAGAAGGACTGTAGCACGCTTTTATATCAGAATGATTACAAGATGTTACTGCAAAAAAGATTATTTTGCGTATAAGTGGGTAACAGAGTGTGTTAAAATAAAAAAAAATTAACATTTCACCAATGCTCCAAACTTAAAATCTGCTCATCGTGAGCCTTCCTTCTTTGTTGTCTGCTGTTTTATTTTTAACCCACCAGCGCTGTCACTATATTTCTATTGCAGTTGATGTTATTTTGCGTCGCATGCTTTTATGCGTAAGTTTTACTTAGTAACGTTGCCATTATGTCCCATCATTCGTTGTACTAGTATTTTAAAAAACGCTCTCTATATACAGGGTGATTCAATTGGAGTACACAATTTAAATGTGGTGGTTTTATTTAGATATTATGTTGAAATATGGATATTAACCATGGAAATCATGGAAACCAGCATATTAGACTCAGTGGCGAACAGTGTACATTGGACGCCTGGGGCTAAGAGGAAATTGTCGGCCCCCGCAACAGAAAATATTCTCCGTTTTTGAAATTGTGAAAAAAGGTCCCCGAAAACCTTAGCAAAATAAGATATATTTTACATTGGATAACAAAATTGCGAACACATTCTCTCAAATTATTTTCTATTGACTAAAAAGAAACAAAAAAAAGGTAACCAACATTTGCAAAACTTCGTAGTTCTGCTAAACACAAAATTTTAATTTCGATGACCATTTTGCCGCCCCCAAGTGGTTGCGTCCGGCGTAACCGCCCCCTCGGCTCTTCCCCTCCTAATTACGCTACTGATCAGACTGCTGTTTTTCTGTACGTAACCCACAAAAAAAATCTTTTATCTACGGCACAAGATGAACGAATATAAGTACATACATAGTTCTTAATACGCAAATTGTATTAGTTACATATTGGATATAGGTTTTAACAAGTAAAATGTCTGTTGAATATTTCGTAATAATTGATGTCAAATATCAGCAGTTTTTTTTTTAACAAGGAAAGTAATGCCAAATTTAAATTAAATCACGGTTTTAGGTCCTTTATTTTCATTGATTTCATCTACGAAAATCTCGTATCTAGCTACATTTCGAACTTACCATTCTAACGTGGTAGAAAAAAAACCGGGAGACGTATACTGGCTGTTGTTTGCCATGCTGCTGTCAGTAATTCTACGACACCAACAACTTGACTGAGGTTGGTTACTATGCTGACAAACGAATGCTTTTCAAAGCGAACATAAGAGTGTATCCTATTTTTACAAAATATTAAATGTTTGACACAAACACTAAAAAAATATGTTTCAGCTTTTGGCTTAAGTTTTTAATTGATTTAGGAATGTACATAATAAAATTTAAGCTAAACAATATAGGGCCTTGGACCTAGCAAATTTAATAAAATTATTTTTAATTTTTATAGAAAAGGCGGAGACTCACAGGCTTACGCCGGTTGTCAATGGCATATTATGAAGATTACAATGACATATTATACTCTCGAAGCATTGCCAGTGAGGGACCAACGTAAATCAAACTTACCCTCTCTCGATGTCTCCGCAGTATCTGACAATCGATCACATGCTGCTAACGTTATAACTGGACGAAAACAACTACACTACCACTTTTTAAATAAGTAAGTTGGCAGTATTCAATTCTTAAAATTACTAGCAAAAACCTAGTGTGAAACTGAAAAAACTTTTCGCTTCAATATTTAAAATTATGTTTTTTTTTGTCTTTGAATGAAATGGATGTGTTATTGTGGTATTTTTGGATTACGATGAGGAAGATCACTTGAATGTTTTATCAAGCATCGATTAAAAGTGCAGTAGCACGGGATTTGATTTCGCATTAGCTTAAGCAAGAAAAGTAAATTTTGCTGTCAAATTTAATAAATTAAGCGTTTGAAAACAAATGTATTTTGTAATATAAAATCATCTAAGCTCAAGGTGTCAGAAAATATAAAAAATTATTATTATAAGTTCGCCTAACTTTTTTTTGCTGTAATTTTCTGTAGAAGGAGTTTTAAGTTTTTTGGTTGTATGGATGGTGCCACGCCCAATTTTCTAAATTCACCTACTTTATCTCCAATGATAACTTGTGCCATCAAATGATTCTATGCCGAGTTTGGTTTCATTTGCTTTAACAATTTTCTTATTGAAGCGCTTAAAATTTTTGCTTGTATGGGATATTTCTCTACCGAAATCGGTAGCAATCTCAATATAGGTTTTAAGTATTGTGCTTGTATGGGAGATACAATTGATATATTTTAATCGAAAATTTGAATGCGCATTTCACCGATGAACAAGTTTAAAAGTCGTTTCTTTCTGAGATTGAGTTTAGATTTTTTGCTTGTTTGAAGTCGCCATGCCCTTTTGATATAAGTAGTAGGTGCATACATGAATGAAATATAGTCAATAAGTCTTGGAATTTTATGCGCATTTCATCAATAACAAATTTCGAAATCGGTTCAGTTGTTCCTGAGATGACCTCGATAGATTTTTGTACATACATATGTAAGTATATGTATACATATGTATTTTATACATAGCTAAAACTCGACCTCGAATATTTTATCTCCACAATGGAGTTTTTACTATGCTATACAATTTTGATCTACGAATCTATGTTGAAATTAAAATTAAAATCGAATTTTTCGCGAAAAGTGAGTTAAGTATAAAACTCTGCTTCGAGTTTACTGTAGTTTTTATTAAATTGATCAACCTCAAATGGTGAATCCAGAAGGTACTTATTACAGGCTCCCACAGCCTGAAAATTTATAAAAAATATTATTCTTACCGAAACAACTAGAATGACACTTCATTCGTCAAAATCTGTTTAGACTTTTATGACCTCTAAGGAGTAATATTTTGTGCTAAAACTAAAAATGTTTTTGAATAATACGAAAAACTGGATTTTTTGGCTGTACATAATTTTAAAAATTTAAATTCTTTGAAAATTTTTTCATTTGATTTATTTCCGAGAAATCGTACGAAGTCTGCGATCTACGTTGTGTCCAAGCATAGAACTTCCAGTAACTGTAGAAGGTGACATAAGGAATACGTCATTATTACTTGCAAACAAAATCAACAAACAGTTGGCAAAGTATTCACCGTACAGCAAAAGAACTGGTCAGAAATCAGGTAAACAATTTTTTGGAAGTCCAAGTTAACTTCAAATATGCCTCAAAACATACCTCTGTTGTAAGGCCAAAGTTGTTTTTTATATGACTATGTGGTGAATTTTTCACAAATAATATAAATTCGACTTGACTAATGCAAAATCAAACGGCAAGTTCAAAGAGATTGCAAAAAAGTTTGCAATAATTTCTTGTACCATACCTGTTCCCGAAATAAGGTGCGATTTTGTTCGGTTCCGCTAAAAATTATGGCTTCTGTTCTCTTCGTCAAAAAGCCGGCTTACATCCCTGGTATATTTATATGCATCAACATATACATGCTAACATTTTTGAAATTAAACTTTTAATAATCTCTTGGAACTTAGTTTTGGTACATACTATGTATCTAATTTTTACTCTACTGAAAATTTTATAACAATATTAGATAAGGAAATAAGATAAGGTTCACTCTGAAGTACACATAGTGTTAAAAGACAGTGTTAGAAAGTTTTTTTAACATTGATACAACATGATTTTATTTTTTTTCCGTAATACTTCTTGACTTGTTGTCAACTTGTTCTATTCGTAAAGAGCTATTCCCATTAAGTTATAATAAAAAAAACAAGTTAAGGTGTTATCTTCGGCTAGGCCGAAACTCACATACCCTACACTGCACTGAAATGACCTTTTAAATAAATGTTGAAAAGACATTGAAGAGGTTGAGTAAGTCGAAAAAAATGTGAAATGTTAGAAAGATTGGCAGAGGTTGGAAAATGTCGAAAATATATGCAATATGTTGAAAAAAGTTGAGAGAGGTTGAAAAACTCTAAAAAAGTTGAAAAAGGTTGAAAAATTTTTAAACAATTCAAAGTTGATGAAAAAGTCGAAAAAATAAAGAAACTTATGAAGGAAGTTGAAAAGAGGTTGAAAATGTCGAACAAATACATATAGGATATATTGGAAAAAGTTGAAAGGTTGAAAAAGTCGAAAGAATGTAGAAAATGTTGGAAAAAATCGAATAGAAATGAAAATTTTGAAATATGCCACACCCACTTCTCCAGTTCCGCCCACTTTTGGTACAATAAATTATATTCGCGATCGACATCCTCATATTAAATTTTAGCTCAATAGCTTGTATAGTTTGCGATATATGCTGCAACAAAAATTCAAAATTTAGGGCGGTGGCACACCCACTGGTACAATCCAGCCCGGTTTTGATCCAGAAATAGCTTTCCATAATCAAATCCCTAACACCAAATTTTAGTATGATTGCTCACATATTTCGATAAATATGCCACTTACCTACTGCCTACTGATGCTATTTCAGCCACTTTTGATTCAGATATGCCCTATAGCGACAGAAATACATACATTAAATTTCATACCAATTGCTGCAATAGTTCACTTAAAACAGCGCTAACAAATTTATGTTAATATGGGAGGTGCCACGCCCACTGATGCAATCCTGTCAAAATTAATTTATTTTTAAAGCTTATAGTAACTGACATCTACACACCAAATTTTATGAAGATTACTCTCATAGCACACTAACTATAACAATAAACGTTTTTTGCTTATATGGGAGGTGCCACGCCCACAGGTACTATTGGACCAAATTTTTGTAGTAAGAGACCTTATAGCAAGTATATCTGCCTCATTAAATTTTATAACGATTACGTTGTTAGTTCTTTAAATATAACGTTTATAAATATTGTGGGCTGTGCCACGCCCTTCAACGAGTTTTTTCGGTCCAGTAGCTGAGCTTGTATTGATGACTGCTTTCAGCGGCATCATCTCCAAAATGTTTATGGAAATCGTTTGTGCGAATTTTGAGATATACGGAATCAAAACTTTTAACAGTTGAAAAGTGCCACGCCCACTTTTTCGATTCCGCCCACTTTTATCACAATTTAAGATATATTTTATATGTATCCGTTTACCAAATTTAATCGCAATATCTTGAACGGCTTACAAGATATGGTAGTATTAATGATAAAATTTAGGGCTGTGCCACGCCCCTGACCGACCCTTTGGAAACTTGAAACCCAGCCTAATCCTAATTTGGTTCACATGTGCACCAAATCACCAAGTTTCATCAAAATCGCTGAAACTTTTTTCAAAATTGGCCTGGGTAAATATACATAGAGTATGGGCGGTAGGCGTGTCTGTCAACCGATTTTGCCCATTTTCAATAACAAGATGCCTGCAAGAAGATGTGACCTGTGTGTGATAGTTTCATTCAATTAGCTTTCTTGGTTTTCCCGTAAAACTGATTTCAACAGACACCCAGACAGACAGACAGACGGACATCGCTAAATCGACTCAGGTGGTGACGCTGATCAAGAATATATATACTTTTCCATACCTGCCACGCCCCCTTCGATGTGTTACAAACGGAGAGACAAAGTGAATATACAGTGAATATATAGTGATACTGCATTAAATAAGTACCGCTCTAAAGACGGCAAACATGAATAGAATTTTTATACTATGCCATTTCGTTCCGATTTTTGACATATAATTTCCTACTATTCGTCACCACGAAGTTTTAAGTCATCATCCACCAAAAAAAAATACATTGTATTGAATTGAATAGCTTTCATTTTGTGAAATCGGCGGAAAGATTAGACGCAATCCCAGTTTCACTCAAAAAAAAATATGTGTGTTTTGACGAAGGATAACAGGTCTGTTCTTTACGTTGAATGAATTATGCTTTGGTTCTATTTTTATTTGCCAATTCGAAATCAAATATTTTTAGAAGTTGTACTTTTAACATTACACTTAAAGTTATATCATATGGAGATTGTCGCTATCCATCAGAGTAAGTAGGCTTTGTACACAGATTTTAGCTTCTTCAAAACAAATTAATTATGTATTATACATATTTACATACTCCTATGATTACGAAATAGTTGAGCATAAAATACAAATTCTTTTTAACCTTTTCCAACACTGTTTGTGGAATATGCAGTCAGTACGATGCCCTACCGTGCTGCTAGAAATATAGAATCAAACGAGTTTTCCTTTTTAAGGTTACACGAAATGTTAAATGTGAAATTTTTATTTTAAGTAAAGCAGGGGTTAGATTTGTCAAAAATCTTATCTTATCTGTGGTGGCAATGTCAAAAACTTCATCTATAAAAACAAAAAAAGGATAATAACTATCGTATAGGGCAGTAAATTCGACTTAACATATTATCATCAGTAGATGATAGTAACTTTAGATTCAAATACTCCTGTTATCACTTAACAGTTGCCTCAAGTCGACAAAATTTCATCTCATAAAGAGTTTTGACCAAAAGCGACTAGGAAACTTGGAGAAGTTTAATATGGATACCTCGGTAAAAGCTGGTGCTTGCCAGAGAGCTCATAATTTTGGAACGTTAGCATGGTTTCGTGTGTCATAAGGGTAAGAAAAAATACAAATAGGAGTGTCGTGCTTTTCTCGTAAATCCTAAGGAACGTAGACTTAGTAATGCTAATTTTTTCAGTGTATGTAATGAAACATGGGAGCTCTGCGAGTAAATATCAGCCTTGGTTGATTTTTATACGTTTTGTTATACATAAGATTACGTATACGACATGGGTATAAACAAAGCACACAGATGCACACACACACAGCGTGCGGTAAACACATGCACGTGCGTATTTGATTGTATGGAATTTATTTTGTGATATTATGAATAATGAAACAACTCCGCTATCTACTGCTTTATTCAAACAGCCACCAAGCATCTAGAAATCATTTAGTTGTAGTTAAGACACAATTCTGTACAACAACCTAGCACATATTTTACCCGAGACCAACACCAATTAACAACTGCGCCACAATATTTCTAAAATGTTTGAAAGATATACATATGTACATAGATATTAAAATTACGCATTACGATCACGGCTTAACCCTCTAGCAGGCGAATTTTTGTTTTTTTAACCCTCCGATGTTTTTGTATCAAGACAACATTCGAAACTCCTAGTGATGATGCTACAAGCTCCCACTGCGTCTCTAAAATCGAAAATTAATCGATTTTATAGTTGTGGTCTGACAGACCACAACGCTAAACAACGTTCAAAATTTATTTGAACTCAATTTTTGTTCCACGAATCATGGCCTACTATCTTAAAATACATCGCAGTTGACTCGCTGCATCGAGTTTAAAAAAGTCATGGCACCTTTTAGCGAAATATTTTCAAAAAAAAAAGTTATGACACAAAAAGTTTCAAAATGGTCTGACAGACCACAACACTAAACGGAGGGTTAAATTTGTTTTTGGAAAAATTTAAATAAACTAATTTTGGGTCGAAGAATACGAATATAAAAATATTTTTCACCTCAGGTAAATATTTCGCGTGTACATGTGCAAAAAGATACCCAGATAATTTAAAATATATGTGTTACCAGATGATTTTTTTTATGAAAGTGTGGACCGCTTTAAAGCGGTCCTACCTGTTAGAGGGTTAATTTTTTTTTTCCAGAATAAAGAATCAAAAACCATTAATTTTCCCGTATCAAAAATTTTAAAAATATTTCATATTTCACAAGAATTTTATTCTCAAAAAAAGTTAAAATTCCTCTGTACTTTAAAATAATTACTACGAGGAAAGCATTTTTAGTTCCGCATTCATTTCCTTTTTATATTTTTATGTTTTTTTGTTTAAGTCTTACTTAAGTACTGTCTGTATTGAAAGCTTAACTAATATGTATAGATAAGTTCATATAATGTTTGATTGAATAATTTTAAATTAATTTCAGTTCAAGAGATTAAAATCCAATAAAGCTCTATATGACCTTTTCTTCTTTTACCTAATTAGATTTTAAAATTCTACTTCCTTAGTTGTAATGTACTCGTACTCCGTCACACCATAATATTTGAAATCTTACTACATTAATGTGGTAAAAATTAAAGTGCTAAATTTTTATGCTTGGAACTGTAGCTGAACTTGAGAGACGCCGAATTTAGCTCCATCTGATACGATTTCCTCCCTGATTTGATCTCAAAGCTTAAAATTCGTACCCAAAGGAATCGTTATCGCTGGAAATTTTAACTTCTATTGATTGCACCATTCGGGTCATATGTATGTATATATCCTGAGGATAATTATGTTAAGCCATATTTAGTTTACTCTACTAGTGAATATCTAGTGTTTCACCGAGGCCGAGGCGAGGTTCTAGTTGATCTCGGTCTCGCCTCGTTTTATAAATTTAAGTCTCGCCTCGGCCTCGGACGAGATCTTGCCATCACATGCCTCGCCTCGCCTCGCTTCGCCTCGTTCTCGGCCGAGGCACCTCGGTAAAAAAGCGAGGTTTTTATTAAAATAAATCAAAAATTATACATGTATCAGGGCTGATAGGCTGATCAAGTCTCAAGAAATAAAATAAAATATCAGTTTTTATTTTTGGTGAATTGGATGAGATATGATGAATTTAATTCTTTTCTTATATGGGAAAGAGAGGCATTGCTTATTTTTCCAAACCAAACTAAGCTATGAACCTTTTACAAACTATAAGAAAGATATGTACCAAATCTTATTTATCTACGTCAAATAGATATTGAGATATGATAAAGTTAATTTTTTTCTTATATTGAAGGCATGGTACCGCCCATTTTATTAATTGAATCTTAATTATGCCTCTACCTTTTATAAATATACCAAGTTTTATTAATCAGCATCAAGTAGTTGATAATAAAAGGTTTTTCAATAAGAGCGCTACAAAAGTTTTTTTAAATAAAACAAAAACGATTTGGGATATCAATGAAATTCTATATTCTTGTAAAAGATCATTTGATGCCATTATTATCAATTATCATCAATTTGATCTTGTAAGGATGTAGGCCAAGGTCTTTTTGCAAAACTCGCCACAACAACGTCACAGAGATGCCCAACGCTTGAGAACGACGTGTGAGAGACTGATTTGGGTCTTCCTCTATTGATGCGCTAGCGGCAGCAATGTTCTCGACACTACGGGCACTTCTTTGTCTCACTGGCACGGGAACAATTTGTACTGTGCCTGTGGATTCAAATTCTTCCACTAGACGCTCAATTGTTGATCTGACAGGACGATTATGACGACCATAAATTGGACGTGGCGCTCTTAAAGTTGAGGCCACTGACTCAGTTGAACGGTTTAGGAGTCCATTAGCAACGAACATACATATATTGATCTTTATTTATTACGCTGTGCGTTTCGCTTCACCTTACCGGTTCTTAGAAAGACTATTGAATAAATAAATTTCAATGCAGTGTTGTCAATCATGCAGTTTTGCTTATAGCCTTACATAGCCTTACATGCTTCCCTAATCGATAATGGAGGCGTAGTCGCATAGAAGCTGATGCGATCCAAGCACTTCAGTGCATTAGCGCTTGGACCAAATCTGAACTCGTAAGAAGCACATGCGGGTTAAAAATAAAACAAAGTAGTTTACTCAAAATAAAATACTAAAATATTAGTTAAATATAGATTTTAATATAAAAATTACATTCATATTTTGAATCTGCATATGGGTCTTACGAGTTCAGATTTGGTCAAAACGCGCCTCGCTCTTGGTTTCGTAAACGAGGCTAGGACGAGGCGAGGCGAGGACGAGGCGAGGCGAGGACGAGGACGAGGACGAGGCGAGGCGAGGACGAGGACGAGGCGAGGTGCCGTGTGATCTCGCCTAGCCTCGGTCAAGCGAGGAAAATTTATTTTTCCATCTCGCCTCGTTCTCGCCTCGGTCTCGCCTCGTTCTCGTAGTCAAAAACGAGGCTGCCTCGTAGCCTCAGTGAAACACTATGAATATCCCTATATAGTAGAATGTTCATTAGATAGTATCGACCCCCATACAAAAAAAAAAAGTTCGGATGTCCACCCCAGTTTGAAAGCTAATATTGAAAGATTTTTAAGGAAAAAAAATTTGTTTTTTCGGCCTCTAAATTCGATGCTATTTTGTTTTTTTCTTATATCTCCGCTATTTAAAGTCCGATGAACAAGTATGGTATATCGTTGTAAATGTCTCAATATGGACCACATTTCATTCATAGAAGTCATTTGTCTCAGATTTTTTTTTCGACTAGTTGTATACATTATCTCAGTTTCTACCACCCTAACGTGCCAAGGGCACATCATAAAATTAAAGTTCGTACCAAATCATAAAATTCATCTCTACAAAGTTTCCTCAAACTATTGAAATTGAAAAAGTTACAGCGAATCTAAAATTTCAGTGCAAATATTTGATCAGAATAATAAAATCATCTTTAACTTAAGTCCTAAAACTATGCAATGGTTTTTTCTGTTGTGATACTATCTTATGTCCATTATTTAGAATTTTTTTTTTTTTTTTTTTTGAATTTTTCGCGATTTTTTAATAAAAAAAAACAAATTTTTTGACCAAAAAAAAAATACTGGTCGGCTTCATCTCACTTGAAGGTTTTTATGTATTTTTTTGCTCGAAAACTTCTCAGTTTACGGATAAACTACTTTTCATTTTCTGTTCCCTTTAAGAAAATATACACTAAAAAAACTATTCTCGAAAAAAAATCCTGAATGAAACAAAACAAAAAATATTATGGGACTGCAAATTTAAATCAATTTAACAATAATATTTATGTACTAATTAACTTGAAAAAAAAACGACTGCTTAATACAAAAAAAAAAACAATAAAAAAGGCGTGCTGACGATCACTTAATATTTGTTACTTTATTTAATTTTATTTGAAAACTAGTAAACTTACAGAAAAAATTATTTTTCTGTTTTGTTTATTGTTTTATAAGGTTTTACCAAAAAACTTAAATACACTAAAATAAAAACAGAATAGAACGGCACATGCCCAGTTGCTAAAAATATTCAAAAATAAAACAAAATTTTTTGAAAACGTACTAAAATCGGGCACTTTTGGGACCGGAACCATTGCCTCTGGTGTTGACCATAATCCATTTTCGACCTCTTTTTATTGATTGGTGGAAACATTTTTTTTTTTTTGGAAAATGAAACGGAATCGGGCACTTTTAAGACCTCTATCCATTAACTAACGCAAAAAAAAAATCACAAAAATGGGAGACTGCTTTTTTCAAAACAACGTAAATAAATTTTTTCTAAATTGCATAATAGTTATTGGTATTAGAAAAACAATTTCTTATACAAAATTGTTATAATCAACCCTAAAAATTTCCACTGAAATATAATAATTATCAGAAATTGATATAACATTGCTTACCAATAATTATTATTATATCTTTTTAAAATATTCCTTAAAATTGGGCAATTTTTTCAGTGGTTAAGTAGGAAGTGGTGGGGACGAAAGCAACATTATTCACTCAAAAAGTTTAGGGTGAGAATAAAAGGCAATCAACTAGGACATAAAAATTAATTGTTCGCCCATCTCTTAATATGGCTTTTGAAGATTAAGCGAGTTCAACAACTCCACCTTTCTTTAGGTTTTTTAAATAACAATTAACAGCAAATATATATTTAAGTATGTCAATTATCTCTTAGAGCATAGAACAGCCACAAAACTCTTTCTAGGTAATTAGCAAATGACTTGAACTCTATTCACAGATTTCGTCCAGCAATCGATTTTAAGATGATTTAGGACGACCGCATATCCACCTACCTGGATAGCTTCAGTCCAACGCTTATCTGCAGACTTCAGATTGTGTTTCGCGCAAAATGTGTTAATTTTCTGGTTTTGATTTTAATCGAATTATATCAGCAATTCGGATTTGAAGATGGCACTGGGCCTCCAAATTTTCAGGACTTAGCGAAAATCATAATTGGTTAATTGTGTAGGATAGTGCCGTTCAAAAGGATTGGGTGTACGATTAGTTTCATAATTGGCGTTAGTCAACAATTATGGCGCACAATTGAGACGGTCTCAAATGGATCTGAAAGTTTCCCGTCTTATAAAACTATACATTTGCAGTCTTCAAATTCAGCCCTCCAGAGGTTTACGATTTTGATTGTTGCGCCAGGTGCATTCCAAATGCTATTAGAAGTGGTGCTATGCGTTAAGTAAAATGGGTTCTGTCTCGCGTTTATTAAATACATAGTAATTTATAGGGTGTTTATGCGAATAATACACGATTTCCGTTTCAGTTATTTATGAAAGACTATAGCTTCTTACTGACTCTGGTATTCAGGTAAAGGAATAAATATTATAAAAAAAGCTTAAAAGCGGAAAATGTATCTTTAAACCCTTTTGCCAGTGACATACATTTCAAGAAAATCAAAATATTTTGTAATTTATTGACTTTAATTGAATCTTAGTGTTTCTTCTAGTTAGACTGGTGATTTTATTTTGCAATTTTACACCCTTAAAATTTTTTTATTATAGGGTAGTGTTAAATATCGATGTAATGCTTATAATTCAGAAGCGGTTCCGGCAATAAAGCACAATACTGATCATGCTGTTCGTAAAATAGGACATCAAATTATTGAAAATTGTGTTGACAGGATCGGCAGTGTTTATTTCATAGCAATTTGATAAAAAAAAGCAAGCGGATGACCCACCCTTTACGTAAGTTGTCGTAATTGATCTTCAAATTATAGGTAGCGCTTTTTCAATACGAATTCTCCTTTAAATTTTACTTTTATTCGAATAAACAGAAAATGCACCCTCCCTTTTCAATTTTTTAGTCTCTTACATTTCGTTTTGCTTGAGCATAACAGGTCTTATCCAAGTCATCTATAGCTTAACGTCGTCCTTTTGCCGTATTTCTAAGTAAATTTTATTTGTTGTATTTTTGTTCGTTGCTTAGGTACGAGTGCGAGAAGTCCTTCTTGCTTTAATATAGATAGAAGCTGTGTATCTAATGTTGTTTTTGATGCTGCTTCTGCTTACTTTCGATGCAGCTATACACTATGGGTGAGTCACAACCTTTTTTGCCTTTCTCATGGGGATATATACAGACGAGGGTGGTTGAAAAAATTAGTACGCTTTTATAGTGAACGTAATTTTTAATGAACATAACTTTTTTTATGGAAAAACAGCTAGGAATGATTTTGGTTCGAAAGAACATGCTGGCCAGATGTGAATATTAATTTCTATAAATAAATTTTTCGGCCGGTGAAAAATAGTAGCTAAACTCTATTATTATGAAAAACGAACTTCAAACTTTCTCTCTTTATCCTTTATCTCTTCACGGAACCTAGGGCCTCCCCGCGGACCCTATTGAACCCAGGAAGCGTCTGATGCAGAATGTTTCTTGCACGGAAAAAAAGGTTTTGTAAAAAATAGCGTGAGATATTCAAAAAAAGCAAAATAATCAGGAAAAATTGTCGTATAGCCCTGTAATTTTTAATTTCATGTAATACTCAGTACAAATTGATGAGCAATCTGCAATCATTACAGTCTAAAACTTTATTATAACAGTTTCAGAATGGAAAATATACAATGTGGTCAGGAAAAAATTTAGTTAGCAAAAAGTACTAAATAATTATTGAAAATTTCATATGATCGACAAATAAAAATTACAGGGTAAACTGTAAAAACTTCAATAAGTATCACATATGATTCGATATTACTTTATTGTCACTTGCGTTTTACAAATACGACATAAAATGTAGATATATGGTTAGAAGAAAAAAATTTTATGAATGTTAC
Organism: Tricholauxania praeusta; assembly: GCA_949775025.1. Lineage (NCBI taxonomy): Eukaryota > Metazoa > Arthropoda > Insecta > Diptera > Lauxaniidae > Tricholauxania > Tricholauxania praeusta. Next base: position 129,759,728 of record OX459029.1, on the reverse strand, counting down.
CAGGCTGGTTCTCTGTTTCATGCTATGTTAAGAAGTATGGTTAGGAAGTATAATAAAACATAAAATAAGAAAAAAATTAAATAAAATATAAAAAAAAATAGAATTTTCGTTTTTAAAATTTTTTCGGAGTAAATGCTAAATTTTACAGTGACAATTTTTCATTGACAATCACAATCAATTATTACAGTTTTTCGCTTACTATCTGGGCATTAAAGGGAAAAACTTTAATTATTGTCGGAAATCCAATGAATTTTTACAGAATTTTTTTCCGTGTGGTCAGCGTCTGTTCTACATTGGACGGCTAAGTCATTAATTCCTCACTTGTTAGCGTTTGTACTCAAAGAGAGCATCTACAAAAGGCGTATCCCAGGTAAGAGGTGGCCTGCATAAAATTACATTGTCACCAAAGGCTGCGCCAGTTACTACCTAAATTTTTCTCCCCCACTATCATGAACTCTCCATACCGGTAAATCCACCTGGTTCGGTAGCATGCACATTAATTAAAGAAGATTCACACGCAATTGGAACTGAAACGTTCCAGTAACTTGAAAAAACTTGAGTTACACGGAGTTGTGCGGAGTAGGGGTACGGGAGTTAAAAAACAAATAGGTGATCCACTTACCATACAAAAAAAAAAACTCAAAGCGCTATACCTTGACAACTATGACAGCTACTGCTTTGAAAATTGGTATTTGAATCTATACATTATATATATGCTAAGCTCGTTGCAAAATGTGGGCAGGATTGATTAACAGGGCGTGGAACCTTTCATACAAAAAAATTTATTAGAAGCTTGGAATTTGATAAATAGATAATACATATGTTGCTAACATTCACTCCCTCAAAAAATTTGGGAGAGTTTTGACAACTGGGTGTGGCACCTCCCACCTATGGCAGCTACAAGCTTGATATATGGATATACACTTCGGAAGAATTGGCATTAGAATTCTTTGTAAAACAAGAGAGTACAATCTGGTAATGCCGTTAACTGAGAAATGAAAGAAGGTCCTTCCCCTATTTCTTCGCCAGTGAATATAAATCGAAAACGGGCACGAATTCGTTGATCAAAATAATAGATACACTTGTTTTGTTTTCAATTTTATATCTAAAATTTAAATTTTTTGTGCTATTTTTTAAACAACGGTAATACTTAGTATATTTATATATAAATTAATTGCAAGTAAATTATGAAAAATATACTATAGATGTATTTTGATCAGGAGTGTATGTATATGATTCACATTCAGTCAATCGAAAAATGTGAGCGTGGTTCGACAATGAAGTGCGGCAGCTCCCATACAATAAGAACACATAAAATACTACATAGCACCTACAGCTGATATACTTGTGAAATTTGACACAGTAGACTTAAAAAGTTTGTACTATGCACCTTGAAAAGTGTTGGTGGGATTGGACAACGGGATATGCGCTAGCGGAGTCGCTTGAAAACAACTAGTAAGGTATAAAATTATATAATAATAGCAAAACCCAGCGCGCATTGTACGCCTCAACAAATAAAATATAATGTGATTTTAATTTTAGTTGGATTAAATAAGTAAAAATTATTTTTATTCATATTTATCTTATTGCGAGTGGATAAACAACGTTGTTGGTTTTTCTATTTGGCTTATAAATAAACAATTGAATTGTCGGGAATGATTGGAATACGTAGAATCAGCATCTTTGAATGAGTTTAATTTGGTTACAGTCCTTGTCTTCTATATATGTACCGAGTCTCATAGTCATAGTTTTTCCTTATTTTGGAGGCATGGCACTACCCATTTTTTCATTGAATCTTATTACTTTCTTTCCTTTTGGCTAATTTTTTCCAAACCAAACTATGTTAAGAAATTTTTACAAACTATAAGAAACATATGTACCAAATCTTATCCATCTGCGTCAAATAGTTGTTGATACATAAAAAGTTGAGTTTTTCTCATATTGAAGCGTGGTACTGCCCATTTTTGCATGGAATCTTTCTCTACTATTTATATACTTATCTACCAAGTTTCATTTATCTGCATCAAATAGTTGATAAGATATGATGAATTTTATTTTCTTTTAGATAAGGGGGCGTGGCATTCTATTCTAAGCTGTGCCTGTTTATATAAAAGCCTCGTGTTGTGAATTCCATGAGAACCGGTTAAGCGATCTTCGAGAAAATTATGTTCAAAAAATATATTTGTATGAAGGCCACCATAAATATGCTCCCTAAATAAAAGTATTGAAGCCTTAGCTTCGCCTCTTAATATAAAAGTTATTTGGTGTAAATTCGGTATGAATTGATTAACCTGTCTTCGTGAAAAAGATATTTAAAAATAGTTTTGTGTGAGGACCACCCAAAGTGTGAACCCTAAGTAAAATTTTTACTATCTAACCTGTGCCCCTTCATATAAAATCCATGTGGTGTTAAGACCATGAGAATCGATTAAACGGTCTTTGAGAAAATGATATTTAAAAAATATTTTTGTATGAGGGCCACCCTAAATAAAAGCTGTGTAGCCTAAGCTATGATTCTTAAATAAGCGATACATACGTGGCGTAAATTCGGTGTGAATCGTCTAATCTGTCTTCGTGAAAATTATTTTTAAAAATACTTTTGTATGAGGGTCACCCTAAGTATGCATCCTAAATAAAAGGTTTACTACTTTATCTGTGCCTCTTAATATAAAAGCCATGTGGAGTAAATTCCATGAGAATCGATTAAGCGGTCTTCGAGAAAATGATATTTAAAAAATATTTTTGTATGAGGGCCACCCTAAGTATGCATCCTAAATAAAATTTTTACAATCTAATCTATGCCCCTTAATATAAAAGCCATACTGTGTAAGTTTCATGAGAATCGATTTGCCTGTCTTTGAGAAATCGCTATTTTTAAAATATTTGTGTATCAGGGCCACCCTAAATAAAAGTTTCATCGTCTTAGATATGCGTCTTAATGTAAAAGACATGTGGTGTAAATTCCATGTGAATCGATTAAGTGGTCTTTGCAAAAATGCTATTTTAAAAATATTTGCGAATGAGGGCCACCCTAAATTAAAGTCCTATAGCCACCACGCCCCTGGTGTCTAATCCCGTTCATATTTTGTGAAGTGCTTAACATAGGCTATGTGCATCCTGACACCGAATTTTAAGACTCTTTTTGTCATATGAACCAAGGTATAGCGTGTTAAAGGTTTTAATTGCACGTAAAGTGCCACGCCCCTTGCTTTTATCAAAATAAAATGTAGCCCATGTTACTCAGGAATAGTGTAGCTTTCTATTAGTAGAAAAGTTTTTGGAATCGGTTCTGTAGTTCCAGAGATTACCCTGAACATACAAACAAACAAACCTTACCTCTTTATATTATACGTAGTATAGATAATATAAAAATTATATATTAACTATTTTCTGACGTAACATTATTAATACCAATTAGTAAGATTTTGAAAAGCCAGATCAATCTGTAAGCCTCTTGTAAGAAAATTCATCTAAGGGGTCAAAAACTTATCGCGGAAAATTTTCGACTTTTCAGTTTGATCGTTTGAATATTCTGAGGATCACGTAAAGCCTACTTCAAAATAAAAAAATTAAAAATGGCTTGACATTTTTTTTTTTTATAAAAAAGCACTACTTGATAATAAACGTGGAATATTAATAATTACATGATTATTGAACTTTAGCCAATTTTCGCAGCGATCAACATTTTATGTAAAATTTTACAAATTGATACAATGCTTTATGTATTAAACAAACTTTGATAACAAAGGAAAAAAACAACAACAACTCTAGAATATAGACATATTCTATACATATACTAGAGTTGTTGTTGTTTTTTTCCTTTGTTATCAAAGTTTGTTTAATACATAAAGCATTGTATCAATTTGTAAAATTTTACATAAAATGTTGATCGCTGCGAAAATTGGCTAAAGTTCAATAATCATTTAATTATTAATATTTATTAAGAAAGCCAAAAAGACAAACCAAAAATTTCTAAACGTGGAATATTTAATTTTAGTCTGTGAAAGTTATACCCTTCTTAGTTCGATTTCGCCTCAATATTGAAAAAGCTTAAGCTTTTGTTGAACCACCCTTTTACAGATACAGAAAATGGTTTTCAATACAATTATATATCTTTGTTCGTGTGAATATGTTTATTTTGCCCCTGTTTCATTGTATGTTCGTTTGAAATGTGCTTCCGATGATGAGGACAACGTTGGTGTTATTCATTCGTAGTGTGGCTGTGGGTCACATTTACGGTTACAGTTAAATATTATGGTGCCTCGTTGGAGGATTTCTGATGCATAAGCATTGGGGGTGGTAAAATCATACCGAAGTAGATCCAGAGTTAGGTACCGTAAAACACAATACTTTATACATACACTATGAATAGTTAAAAATACTGGGTGTTTTCAACAAGTAATTTCGCCACATTTATTATATATTTGATACGACAAGTAGGTACTACAACGTCAGTTATTCTGCAGTCAGAAACGAGAAGGACGTATCTCAAAAAATGCGTTTTGAGATAATTGATGTTTTCTTAATATTAGTTTGTTGAAATACCTGTAAAATTGAGGAAGAGAAATTTTTCTTAGGAGATTTTTTATATGTATGAACATTTGGAGTAGTTCATTAGACGCTACATTTCTTAAGCTACTCAATGCCATAAGTATCACGAATATGATTTTTTTTTTGATATACGCCCTTTTCGCTTCTGAGGGCAGTATTGGACAATTAACAATTTTTTTTTTCATCTGAATTAAAGCTCATGCTTTTTTTTCACGTAAAACAATTGCTTTTAGTATAACTTTTTAGCAATTTTACTTACTACAACTATATGCAGTTCTATTTGAACTGGGAATTTAACACTGACACTTTTATATAAAATTTCATACTATTTCTTGCGATCGGCCAGTTTAAGTCTGACTTGATTTTAAGGAAATGGACCTTGTTATTAAATAAAATGGAGCTTTGCTTTTGAAATAAGGCTTGCGCACGATGAAATTAGTGCACGAATTAACTCAAATAACATTTTAAATAGTTGACATTAAAACAAGAAATATACGTGTTTTTAACAGAAATCTTATTCATTTTACTTTTATTGCAAATATATTAAACATTATTGGTTCTTTATGAATAAATTGAGTTTTTCTGAAACAACTCCCATTAAACTTTTAATCGTATCTTCAGAGATTTTTTTACTGGGTACTAACCATTTTCTTGAAAAATGTTTGGTGTATTCAGCAACCTGTTTTCTTTACCAGAGCCCAATATCTTTCGATGGGTCTGAGCTCCGGGCAGTTAGGAGGATTTGCATATTTAGGTACAAATTCTACTTTGTTCGTTTCATACCATTCAGCTGCAGATTTGCTGTAATGACATGAAGCCAAATCTGGCCAAAAAAAGTTGAGACCTCATGCTGTCTAATAAATGGTAAAAGACGTTTTTTCATGCACTCCTGGATGCATATTTCGGTGTCAATAGTCCCAGTTGAAACAAATGAACTGCTTCGCCTACCGCAGCTGCAGATTGCCTGCCATACCAAAAACTTCTTTAGAAACTTCGTCTTTTTTAGGCTCTTAAACTCTTCTTGAACATTTCCTCTATGATCTGCAACATAAAATCGACATCTGGAAGCTGCGAAAAGTCACCATGTACGTAAGTCTCGTCGTCCTTAATGCAACAGTCAAATTTTTTAATGTATTCGGGGTAAAGTATTTTGGCTCGCTTTTTTGCCTTGACGTTCTTTTTGAAATTTCTGTCCGGAACTTTCTGGACTTAAAATGACTTAAGCCCTTCCTCCTTTTTAACTTTTCTGACAAAAGCTTCAGAGCATTGGACTTTCTCAGCTACTTTTCTTCCCGATATATTGGGATTTTTCTTAAAAGAAGCTATCACCTTCTTGACAGCATTAGGATTATCAAAACCTTTATTTTTTCTACTTCCTTGATTTCTACTCACGGTCAGACGTTCCTTATAGGTTTTAATAGCACGCAAAACGGTATTCCGCGAAATCTGAGCTTTTCTAGCAATTATTTTGAAAGTCCAATTTTTATTTTCGTTAAATATTTTGGAAATTTTTTCACGCAGTTTTATTTCGATGCTCGTGGTGATGCCATAAATTAACGAAAGAGTAAAAAAAGTAGCATGCACATTTTTACATATTTAGCAAAGCCAATTTGATAAAAATTTTTTTGAATTTTTTGAATCTGAACAATTAACAAGTAATAATGTGTGCACTAGTTTCATCGTGCGCAAACCTTAGAAATCATATTACAGAAATAAACAATTCGCCCTGTATTGAACAATTGCAAAGCCTTCAGTTGATTATTGTGCTGATACACAAAAAAGCATAAGAGAACAGAAGACCCTCGATAACAAATACAATTTTATTTTTCACCTTAATGCTTAACGTCACATGTGTTTCAATGAAGATTTTTGTATGCTGCATTGAAGTCTGACCACAGAACTTTTCAACTGTCTCATTGTTTTCGTTTCCTAACAGCTGACTTTTTCCAGATACTTAAAATTATGGGTTTTTCTCAAAACCACTTAAAGTGGGCAATGCGAGTTTCGGATCTACATGTCTCATACGAGTATATGTACCAGTATTGCCATGTCACAAAGTTTTTTAGGCTTACGTAAATGTCTCTAATGTCGCAAACTCCAGATCAACCTCGTTTTCACAACTACTAAAATTGTTTATCAAACAATTTTTTGAATAATAAATGTACATATTATTCCGTCATTTGGCCACCATTTTGAAAACCGATGTAAAAAATTTTTCCGCGATATCTTGAGAGCCGTAAGTGTCACAAAATTTTTTTAATACTTTTTGAATAGAAAATTGAATTCTCTACAATATTGATTCAAATACTTTTTATCGTAAAATTGAAAATGTAAAAGTTATAATTAAAAAACAACTAAAATATTCGGGTAAAATATCATTTAAGGACTATAACTTTTTTCTATTGATATAATTAAAAAAAATACTCCAGACGTTTTTTGTAGGCCATTTTATTCCAAACAATTTTTTATACTTATTTTTTAAATTTATTGTTATTGACAGGCGTTAGGACGGTTCGAAGGGATCAAACCAAGAGGTGATTTGTACGTTATAGTGATTCAGACACAAAGAAAGTTTATAAAAATCGTTCTTCTTTTAGTATATTTTTCAATATGTCCTCCAAAATTAGTATGCCTTTTTTCAGAACTTTAAGTACATTCTAAAGGTCGCTTAATCCGCCACAAGCATTCAAGACTATTGAATACGTAATTGTGGGTGTCAAAAATGGTTAACGGCTAGAGACAAATTTTATTATCTCTATATATGTATTGTTTGGACCGCTGGTTACGAAAATCATGGTCCCAAAATTCTAAAATACTTGCATCATACAGAGGTATTTTTCACGACAATTTCAAAAATAATAAAAACACATCCAACGAAAATAGCTTTTTTCAATAGTGATTTGTACATGTGTTTCGTTTATGTAAAATTTTATAATAAGTGATAATTCGAGAGGGCAGAGCCAGCCTTAGGTAGTGCGAGGCCCATGCAACCAGTAGGTGCGAGGCTCCTTACAACCAGTGCACATAATAAAAACCTCTCCCTTAACTCTGCTTTTATTTTATCTTTTTAATACAACGGCATATTGCTTTGTTCTTCACCTTCAAAAATTGCATGAATGTATGAGTTTTATGCACTGAAAACAACGAAAAAAAACTCCGGTTTTAGCGCCTACAACGCTATAAAAACAGTTCAGTAGCTCGAAATACCCGAATATTTTAGTCGTTTTTTAATTATAACTTTTTAATTTTTAAGTTTTTCGATAAAAAGTATTTCAATCAATATTGTAGAGAATTCAATTTTCTACTCAAAAAGTCTTAAACAAATTTTTTGACACTTACGGCTCTCAAGATATCGTGGAAAAATTATATATGTACAAAATGCCAAATGAGGGGGCTTTCAACCCTGAAAACCGAGACTTATACTCACACTGCCCCCTCTACATAACACAAAAAAAAAAAAATCTTGTCCTGTCCAAAATGCAAGGTTCAGCCAAAATTTTGTAACATTTCAATGGACAATATGTAATTTGATGAGAATTTGAACATGTTTGACAAAAAACTTAAGAACTTGTCGTTGTCACAAACTCAATTTTTGTCACAAAAGGTTGAATAATTGTGACATTTACGACATACTATCGTAAACATCGTAAATTCGCGACAGCGATATATGCCAACACTGATAAGTACATGTCGTCGACACATTTTTTCAAACTAGCTGGCACAAGCCTTAGTATATACTAATTTCGACACTCTTTGTAGTATAGTAACTTCGGGTATTGTGATATGGATATTTTTGTATTTTCAATTACACGTAAATTTTATAGCATACACTGAGAAAAAAATTAACCAGGACATGGTTAATTCAACTAGGAAACGTAATGTTTTGGTGCCAAGTTAAAATCTGGTTATTTCAACCAAAAGTCTGATTGAAAATAACAAAAATTAATCTAGTTAATTCAAAGCTATATATCGTTAAACTCAATTGAAGCTTTTTAATAATATTAACCAGGAATCTTGTTGTTTGATCGGATGTCTATTGAAATTAAAAAGCTTATTGTTGAAAATAATAAAAAGGAATCTGATTAATTCAAGGCAATAACTGGTTGAACTCAATTGATCCTTGTTAATAATACTAACCAGGAATCTTTTTATTTAATCAGATTTCTATTTAATTTAAAGAGAATATAGTTAAAAATAATAAAAAAGAAAGTGGCTAATTCAAGGGTATATCTTGTTAAACTCAATTGATGCTTATTGATAATATAAGCCAGGAATTTTGTAGTTTGGTCGAATACCAATTTAAATTAAAATAGAAACTGCTGAAATTTTAAAAAAATGTATTGATTTATGTAATTGGTTACTTTTTGAATTGATAAGAAAATAGTTATGTGCTTTATATAAGGACTGTCCCAGAAAAAACTTGCACTTTGTTTTTTAGTTATAAAAAAATACCCAATAAACTTTTTGGTCTTTTTTCTTTTTTTATTAATAATGGCTAGTGTAAAGAATATAAATAACTAAAAACTAATTAACAATTTTTTTTTTTCATAAAAATTTCTGACGTTGTTCTTAAGGCCCTTTATTACATTTTGTACAGGTGTTTCATCGACAGTACGAAACGATCTTTTTCACTTAAGTCTAAAGTCTTGTAAGTTTTTTGTAGTCTTGCCACTCTTAAGAAGATTTCTTTTCATTAGAGCCCCATATCTCCGAATTGGGCGAAGCTCTGGGCAGTTGGGCGGATTCGCTATTTTTGGTACAAAATTGATCTTTTTACTTTGATACCATTACATCGTAGCTTTAGAGTAATGAGAGGTTGTTAAATCTGGCCAGAGAATCACTGTACTTTCATGTGCACGAATAAATGGTAGAACACGTTTTTCGAGGCACTCGTCTATATAAACTTTTGAATTGATTGTGCCTTGCATAACAAAGAAGCTTCTTCTGAGGCCATAGGTACATATGACCTGCCAAACCATATATTGCTTCGAAAATTTTGAAATTTTTTTTTCTTTAAATTTACTAGGCATATGCCCCTTTTTCGGTGATGTATAATATTTGTGCCCAGATAGCGGCTTAAAATCTGCTTTGACGTAACTTCCGTCGCTCATAACGCAGTAATCAAATTTAGTCAGGTACCTTTCATACAATTTTCGGGCTCGCATCTGAGCCATCAACTGCTTTTCATCAGAACGGTCTGGTACTTTTTGAACTCTATATGTCTTTAGCTTACTTTTGTCCTTTATCCTTTGCACAGTAGATTTTGATGTACCTGCTCTAGCCGCCATATCTCGCATTGACGTGTTGGGATTCTGCCTAAAAAGGCGCTTCACCTTCGCTGCTACCTTTGGGTTAGAAAATTCTGGTTTTCTGCATGAACCCTTTTTTCGTGAAACAGGTAGACCCTTCTTATAATTAGAAATAACCGTTTTGACAGTTCTTTCTGATGCACCAACTATTTTTGCTATAGCTGAATATTTTAACCCTGGATTTTGCAGGTATGTGGACAAAATCAGTTCGCGGACTTTTTCTTGCTTGCTAGACATCTTTGTCGTTAGAAGTGCTATCTTCAAGTGTTATACATCATATCAAACGTCACTTTATATGGAATACATATTTTGTCTTTTTAGACCTATAAGATTATCAGGTAGAGTATAATCTTAAAAAATAAAAGTGCAAGTTTTTTCTGGGACAGTCCTTAGATATTTTATTTGTTTAGTACTTATTGCAAAGTAAAAAGATTTTTGTTTTATAAGATTATTTTCATCTGATCAATCCAAAATGTACCCAATGAAAACAACAAGTCTGAAAATTCTAAACATACATAAATGTTAAATGTTGTCGCTTTTGACTGTGTACCTTTTAAGTTTATCAGAAATTTTTTGACGATTTAAACATAAATATGTATTGTTGATTACTTAAATTTATTTCATATTCATTACATCAGCAATTTTTTTAACGGAAATATGAATGACTTATGAATACTTAATTCTAAAATAGGCCTTTCCATTATTAATGGTGTGAATAGACAATGGAGGACTAGTAAATAATGATATATTTTTAATATAAAACATAAATACGTATTGTTGATTACTTAAATTTATTTCATTTTCATTACATCAACAATTTTTTTAACAGAATTATAAATGACTTATAAATGTTTATTTCTAAAATTGCTGATGTTTTTTTCTACAAAGCCCACCCTATACGTAGTACGTATACGTTTTAGTGAACTAATGTATTTCAGGATCTGTTTTAAAATCCGGAATTTAACAACAGCTACTTGGCTGCGAAGCTAAAAAATTTATACACAAAACTTGGCAACATAAACATCAAAAAGCCAAAATTGTCATCAGAAGAGGTGGAAAACGACGAACTCACCCAAAAAGATCTACAATTTTTTAAGAGAAGGTTTCAGAAGGTTTGAGGGAGTAAAAATAAACTGCAAAAAACATTGAAAGCAAGAATTAAGTTTTGCTTAACAGAAACAAATGTTCTAGAGCGTTCGATTTTACACTGTGATATGGAGAGACAATATCTAATGGACTAATTGGAGTAAACATGGAAGTTGCATGAATAAAATTTCAAATGAGGGAAGCAATTTAGGAGTCTTGGCTGATTGGACTTCTGATGCGTTGCCTTTTTTCAGCCTATCAAAAAATCTTTTAAAGTTCATGAAAATACGGCGGATTTCATATAAAGTTTAGTAAAACTTTTAAAATTACAATGTAAAATTTAGGATAAATAAAGCACTATTTTTTAGTGACTTTGTAATTTTTTTTAACAGTATAAACTAAACTCTTAAGGTTTACATTTACTTCCAGGAAAATACCAAATCTATTCCGATTTCGGGTTTGATTTAATATATATAGGGCATAAATTTTATACCTGAAAAATATATATCTTAATCCAATTTCGGATTTCATTTAATACTAAAGAGTCTTTCTTTTAAAACCAAAAAACATTTAAAACTCATTCCAATCTCAATCCTTATAACTTTTGTAAAATAACGAGCTTTGTACCTATAAAAAAGTCAGTCAAAATGTGAATTTCAGTTTTCAACTGCTTGGTGCTTCGTCAGGCTGGAAAACTAGGCTCCCTCTTAATAAATATGTATTTATGTAAGATAAATATTAAAAAAGATAAGTTTCTTGGGAAAATTCGGCTTTTGGCCGGTTTTTTTTTTTTCTCGATTCTATCCGATTTTACTAAAAAAAAACTGTATCACTTATTATGTACCTCAAAAGTATTTGAAGTTTTATATATAAAAAGTTACCGAGTTTTGAAAATATAAGTTCAATTTTTTATCATCAAAACTACTCAGAATTTTGTTTTGATACCGATTCAGCCACATTTAATAGGAATTCATAAATTATTTCCGTTTCAGCTTTCAAAATGTACACACTAATTAATGTTTTGCTTAAACCACAGTTGACTGTACTTAGCGGTATACGTAGGAGAAGAGACTCAAACTATGTACGCACACAGCCATACAGTGTTTGTAGCCATTCGTAGTTAGTGTACGTATCAACGAGTATGATGGAACAACATTCCGTTGGTGTTACATTTGAGTTGGAAAGTTGAAGGATACAGTAATTCGGTCTCACTGTAGATAGAAAGCAAGCACACTCGTATCCTTGAAGCGCTAGATTTCTACGTATTTAAACTAACGAACGTTGGACGTAATCGCACACATAGACGCGCATCGCTCGTCCTATAGAATTCTAAGTTCAGAGGAAATAGATAGAGGTTAGTACACAACACTGTCTGAAGTAAACTATATTTTTAAGAGATACTTTAACAGATATTAACTGAACCAAACTTTTTTCATCCGTATCAGTGGTCTATGAAAGAAAGCCTATTTTGGTTTATTGACACTTTTTAGTAACCAACATTTCAATCATATTAGATATATTAATGTTCGTTAAACTTTAAATAATAAATACGAGAAAGCTTTTGTTATGAATAAATCTTTACATTTTACCAAAACTAAAGAATGTGATTGAGCACAGCGGTTCCCTGAAAAATCTAATATAATAGTGCGGGAGACAGCGTCAACCATTTACAAAGTTTTCTTATATGGCTGCATATGTAAAAAGTTTATAATCGACTCAACGCAACACCGCCGGTCTGCTGAGGAGCAAAAACAAAGATTTTTGATCAAAAAACCTTCGTATGATAAGATTTAATTTATAATAATTAAAAAAGTTTGAAGAGAGCCTGGCGTAATAGGATAAAACAAGCATCCGGGCAGGATTCATCTATAAGGAAAAAAATATTTTCAATATTATTTATATCAATTGCAACTTTTGTCTGATGAATGACTTTTATCACATGATGTATTCTAATTTGACGTCGCTGATTCTAAATATACCCTCTTTTTTTCGTAGCAGCTTGTTTACGAGTTATAGCTTTTAGGAACTAAATAAAATAGGACTATCTTTGAATATATAGTGTCTTATTATAAAAAGACCTAAATGTCATATTTATTTGACTAGAGCTGATACAGAAATTTCAGTCACAGATTTGAAATCGTCATTGAAAATTTATAAACATACAGCCAATTCTTCCTCGGCGACTAAAACGCGAGATAGTAGCCAACTACGAAAGGGTAGTGTTGCTAGTTTTGGTTGTTTTTTTTTTTGGTGTATGGATTACAGTTCAGTTTTCAATTACGTCAGGAACTACAATTTTTGTACCCAGAGGTCAGATAAGGTAAGTTTAAAAGATTTTTATGCACTTAAGAACTTAATTTTAATTAAAAGTATAAAAAATACTCCGTTATATCATAATTAATGAACGAAATAGTCTCTGTATTTGATATTTGATATTGTTACATGTGTTACCGGCCAAACTAATTTTAAGGATAAACTAGTTTTTTCCTAGGCCAAACTAGTTCATCCGAAGCGTGTTAGGATGAACCAATTTAGCCTAGGATGAACTTATTATTTAATTAATTTGAAATTTTTAATCGAACTTTACAGTCAATTGCAGTAACCAATATTCTTGTGAAAATTTCACAAATCGGTTAATGCTTTATAAACAAACATGACAAAGACAACAAATGGAACAATTTAACCTGGTAATTGGTGATTAATCTTTTTAGAGAACGGTGAAATACCGTTGTTTTATATTTTATATCTGTAATATGAGTCATACTTTGGTATAATGTACTTAATTGTGGTTTTGGACGTGATATTTGATTGATATAACTCTGCCAAAAAAAATTTCAAATGATAAGAGAAATTTTGTTGTTAAATTTGGAAAATAAAATTAATCCTGTGGTGAAATTTTTAAAATATTGGACTTAAGTCGATCAACAGTTTATACGATCATTAAAAATTATGAGGATATAGATTCCATTGAAACCAAGCCTCATAGTGGCCGCTCAAAAGGACCTATCTCTTGATTTTAAAAGAAGTGGGCAAAAACCCAAAAGTAAATTGGAAACTTTGAGTTATTTAATTTTCTTTTATTCAAAAATTTTTTTTATGAATTTAAGAAAATAAATAAATTAGAAAATACGAATAAAATATGTACAAATGCCTGAGCAGACGGAATTTTCGCTTCATTAGATATAAAATCCAATGGGATTCGATTCGTTAAAATAGCTGGTTCTAAGGTTCGCACAGCAAAAAATTAAATTAATACAGGGAAAAAAAATGGGAGTATCGTTCTTTTATATTTAATTCTTTGCGGTTATTTCAAATATTGCTAAACATTTAGAATGGCTACCTAATTTTCTAGGTTTACATACAAAAATCTTTATTTGACGTTTGTCGAATTAAGCCCAATTTCCATGTGATCTTATCTTATCCCATATCAGGGATATCAAATCAAATTTTAGTAAGAAAGAAAAAGCATGCGAACAGAACCTAATGCGCTTGGAGAATGCGAGAGTGAATAGCATACATTTGCTATCTTAATAGCATGTGATGTCCTCCCTGATATTTGATAAAATAAGATAAGATCACATGGAAATTGGACTTTACTCATGGCTGATTTTGATTTCATGCAACATATGTTAACTTGCTGTAGCTAACAAGCAAAACTGCAACAAAACTGCATTTTCTGAAGCAACACAAACTGACTTCCAGTGGATTCATGCCGAGGAAGCTGCACGGTCACGGAATCGACAGAGAGACTGACCATTCGACCTAGTGAAATATTAGCTCCACCGTAGGTGTTTCAAAACAAAAGCAATAGAATTGCAAGGGCATATTTTTTTTTTTGTACATACTTGCAGCCCAATCTGACTCGAACCCCACGATCAACCACACATACAAACCGTACTCGTGCAAGCAAAGCCAAACAGTTTCCACAAACAATCGTGCATTTAGAAGTGTATATGTGGAACACTCCTGGTTTTTCGGGTAGGTAAGATAATTAAATTCTCGTGCTTCCGATTCACCCAGTAGCAGCCATATTAATGCTAACTCAAAGGACAGTCACAACTCTAGCTTGTATTTACAAAGGTGCAACAAGCGAAAGACACCTTGTACACAAGTATGAAAGAGGGATAAAAAAATGTCAGAACTGAGACGTTTTGTCTGCTTACCAACTAATTTCTTTGTTAGACGGATAAAAAAAAAATAAGAATAAAGAACCATTTTGGCATCTTATTAACCATTATAATTGAGCTGGACAAAAGTGAAAACGAAAATTAAAATAATGATATATCACTTTTTTCTCCTTTCGAAATACCCTAAAAAGTTCCCGTACAAAATAATCTCGAAAATGTGTGAGTAACTCTGTTTTATTCGATTAGCTTCACCAACACTGGAAAGAAAACGTCAAATGAAGGAGAACAAAAATGTATGGCAACAAAGAGGACAAGGATGTAATTTGCTTTCTGTTCGAAATGTTTGTTAAATACTTAGCTTAGGGTTACCAGATGGCATACTTTAGTAGCAAAAGTGCTACTTTTGGAAGGCTTTGCTACTTTTCACTCGAAATGTACTACTTTTGGATGGTTTTGCTACTTTCGATGGTTGCATTGCAAAATAAAAGTTATTTGAAATATTCTTTTAATTTTGCTGGGGTTTTGTCGTACAAAGTGAGGAACTTTTTTTTTGCTCATTAAAAATATTTGTATGGAATTAAAAAAATTTTTGGTTTTCATTACAAAATTGGAATTTTTGGATATGTGGTACTTTTGTAGGCAGGCCATCTGGTAGCCCTATCTAAGCTCGCAAGCTGTGCAGTTCTGCGCCATGAACTGTCAAAAATCGTATGGAAAGTTTTTTGAACAAACTACGTTCAAATGTTTTAATTAATATCTAAGTAAAATAAATGTTTAAAATAGCATTAAGCTAAAATAAATCTTAAAAGTTAACATAAGTAAATTTAAAAATACAAAAACAAAAGAAAATTAAGAGAAAACATCTAGTTTTAATTTTAGACTACGTCGTTGCAAACTTTTTTTTTATGTTTGTTTTGACAACAACATTCAGCGCCGGCGCATGTGCGTGTAAGGCCGCGGTTACACTGGATGCGGATTTTTGTTCGTACGAATTCGTACGTATTCGTAAGAATTGCAAAAATTGAACAAATGCATGTGTGTATATGAATGCGGTTACAGTGGCTACGCATGCTTCGTGCGTATTCGTACGAATCTGTACGACTGCTTTGATGCGAACAAAAAATTTTGTTTTTCATCAGAACAGTCGCACGAAAACAAGGAGAAAAACAGCTGATGGATTGAACTTCAACTGAAAGTATGAACGAAGTCGCGTCTAATGTAACCACTCTGTTCAAATATATTCGCACGAACAAATTATTAAGAATTCGTACGAACAAATTTCCGCATCCAGTGTAACCGCGGCCTAAGTGACTGAATAGAAGCAAACTTGTGTCTCGGTGATACAAGTCGACGCTGCGTGTAAGCAAGGTAAATAATTGTTCAAAACTGTAGAATTTTGTATAGCGTCTCTTTTAAATAGCATTTGCAAGACTTTCATAACACTTCCTATTGCAATGTCAACCAGCAGCTGATCGGGAAACGTGCGTAACATTCCTCTGTGTATTTCATAATAAATAACCGGCATTAAAATGTTTATTAAACAAACGTATCGTTTAGTAAGTTAATTAATATACCTCCTTTAAGTCTACTTACTTATTTTTTATTAAAGCTTCCTTCATTGTTAATGAATGGCGCTGTCCGTCAGATTCAAGTTAGAAGCGTTGTTACTACTACAAACGAGGCACCACCGACTCGTGTCGAAAAAAGTATTTAATCATGTATAACATTTAATATTTTTTACACTGAAATTATTCTTTGTTTTAGCTGTAAATACTGTGACGTTACTTGGTCGTGTAGGTGCTGATCCCCAATTGCGAGGCTCTGCAGAGCATCCAGTGGTCACATTTTCATTGGCTACACATACTAACTACAAGTAAGTTTACATAACTGCGATTTATTCGCCATCCACTGGCAGCTATCTATAGCTTTTAAGATACTCCCTTGGTCAGATGTAATGATATTAAGCAGAATAATATTCAAATCAACATAAAGAAACGAAAGGTAGTAGGTACTTCCCTTGTGTTGTGTTAGAACAGAATCTAATTTAAATGTTGAGCTTCCACACATTAAATTGAACAGTAATTGCAGTAAGAAACATTTGTGTAGTAGATACTTTTTTCAGTAATATCGTATGCAATGACTAGCGTTCCACCATTTGAATTTATACTCAGGAGTTACCTCTATCACTCGCGCTTTTTCTAATAACTAAATACAACAAACTTCAGTAAATGTACGCTCTATTAATAATAATAAACACACTGGCCTACAACGTCTCTGCCTTTCGAATATGTATGTATATCTCACATCCTTTTGAAAATTCAAGGTTACTTACGAAGGCATGTAAACCAAATTTTAAAGTTAGCTCATATTTTTAGATAAATGAGGTTGAATGTGCCAAAATCGTAAATTTTGTTCAACTTCATGCATTTTTTCACCAAATTAAACGTTAGGTTGTTCCTTTTAAAAATCTTTGTTTTGTTTTCTAAAGTTCTGAAAAAAAAATTACGTACAGTTGCGGTAAAAAGAATAGCACCGCGGTGTCATTCATGAATAGAAAGAAAATATTTCGAACAAATGACGTTTTTTTTCTTCTAATATTTTAATGTACACCTGTCTCTCGCTTTACACGGTAGATACGTTCCTAACAAATCCGTGTGATTCGAAAAAATAATTTTTGTATGGAAAAACCGTGTAAAACGAAAATGACTATAAAAAGCATTTTTAGACATTTATTGAACACAAAATATGACTAATACATACACTTAATAAAATATAAAAATACCATTTAAATTATAGAAAACATAAAAATAGTTAAATTTATTTGTTAAGTGGAAAAAAAAAACTAAAAAATTTATTTCATAGAAAAAAAAAATATTGTACTTCATATAAATAAAAAAAAATTTGTATATGCTTATGACAGTGGATGTGTACGTCTGAAGTGTTGCCAGATCTAATAATAAAGTAGAAATAAATTCGCGTGCAGTCAAAATTAGTCATTTTCTACATAATTTTTTTTTTAATTTTGATTTTAAAAACCGTGTAAGATCGAAAACGTGCAAAACGAGTGGCGTGTAAAGCGAGGGATACGTGTATTGTTACTTGATAAGTGCACAAGATAAGCACATGACATTTTGTTCCAAAAAACTAACGGTACTTTCTAGGTTTGCTATTATATTGAGTAATTTGTTTGAGTAATTTCGAGCGATAAAAATAATAGCACTGTTCAACTCCTTTAATTCTCAAGATTAGGTATTTACGCTTATTAAAAAAATTTGATCGTAACAAGTAAGCTCCATTAGTTTTGTATAACTCCAATGATTTTTTCGAGTTTTTGCATTTAAGTGGGCCGTGGAACGCATTCTTCGACAGAGCAAAGTAAAATTATTAAAAATTTCCTTTCGCAAGGTAAAACTTAATGAAATTTAAAATTTTATCAGATACTTACTTACTTGGGTGGCCATAACAACCCGTTACCGGGTTACGGCCGACCTCAAAAGCTCTCTCCAGGCGCCTCTGCTTCGCGCGCGACTTCTCCAATCATTCACACCAAGCGTGAATAGACTTTCCTCGGCTTGGTCTCTCCATCGGAGGCATGGTCTTCCTCTTCGTCGTCGCCCAGCGGCTTCCGCATCAAACACCTTTTTCGCCGGAGCTTCTTCGTCCATACGCACAACATGTCCCAGCCAGCGCAGACGTTGGATAGTGATGCGCTTGACTATGTCAATGTCAGCGTAGAGCTCGTACAGTTCGTGGTTCATTCGAATACGGTAGTCGTCGCCGACGTGAACAGGACCGAAGATTTTGCGAAGAATTTTTATCAGATGTTCTGCAAAAATGGTTTCGAATACGATAAAATATACAAATAAACGAAAAACACGAGGCCGAATGCCTTCCACGTCTCCCCGGGACGTGAATTGTTCGATACGGCTTTCGATACATAATCCGTTTTTGCCTGCTACGGAAATAAAGAAAGTGCGTAATATAGCAGTGAGTGTGGAAACCGTTAAAAGACGACTTAGGGAAACCAATTTGAGTGCCCAAAATCCACGACGAGTTTCGTTGTTAAAAAAAAAAACATATCACAAACATACCGGACTTTACGCATGGGTACTTAGTATGGTCGCAGGCAAAGTAGAGTGGAACGATGAGAGTAAGATTAATCCAAGTATCATATTCTGTGTTTGGGTTACGCCTTACATATGGACGAGTGCCAAAAAACGATCTTACTCTCATCGCTCCACATAATGGAGGACACTAAAGTCTCCATGGATATCTTATTCCACTTTTCCTGGAGGATGTTTCCAAAGAAGACTTATTTTAAAAAATATTAAATTACACAGAACTTTAACTCAATAAAGTTATCAGAACATATAATATTGCTATGCAAATGAGAAAATGTACATCTGTAAAATATCAAACTTCACATTTTAAGCTTTATATGGGCGTAATAGATGGGGGTGGCAATTCTTACATGGGTTATGTTTGGTTCGATAAAGCAAATAAGTATGGTACCAACATCATTCAGGTTTGTTGAGCCGTTTTTGAAAAATCGGCGTTCACATTTTCAAATTTATAGATACTCACCCTGTAAGCTTTAACATAATAAAATCAAAAACAGTTCTCAAATGTTATAAATCTCTATAAGATCTCAGCATCAATAACAACGTTTATTTGTACTGGGTATCCGGACATCAAGGCATCATCGGTAACGAGATGGCGGACCAACAAGCGAAACAAGGAGCGTTGCCTTTAAATATTGCAGCACCAATACAACTCAAAAACAGACATCTACTTGTCAACAATAGCTACCTCACGTTGGGTACAGCTGGAAACTAGCTTAATAACAAAAATATTTTGGCCTAATGTGAATAGAGCAGGCAGGGTTACAATTGGACACTGCCTTATAGGCCATCATGCACTTAAAATGAGAATGACTGAAAATGTTTTATGCAGGAACTGCATGGAACCAAATACAGAAGAAATGCTAGAGCACTTGCTCTGCGACTGCCCTGCACTCGCTCGGACACGGCTTAGATCACTTGGACATGCTGTCTTATTTTCATTGCACGATGTTGCTAAATTAAAACTCCATAGAATATATGATTTCGCCAGGCGGACCAATACTTTTAACATTAACCAAACAACTAATTTTACTGATTAAATCTTGAGAGATGTAGTATCACTATGGACCAAAGTGTCTATGTGGGGCTTCCAATCCACCACCATAGCCTTACCTAACCTAACCTAACACCCTGTAACCATTATAGCAGGCATGATATGTGGGTGTTAGAATTTTTTGACAGCCCGTATTAAACTCAAGAAAACAAGAAGTAATAGGTATCTAAATTTTGATAACATTACACAAGCTTTAGTTTTGATAACATGAAGGTAGAAAGGTTAATACAAAAAAAGGCTTAGGTTGAAAATCTTTATTTTTTAGTCTTCACTCATAAGGGCAGTTCACATGATCCTTCATGTTGTACAACATGAATATTATTGACCATTATTTTTTTTAGCAAATTAAATTGTGTGAATTTTACCCTAAAGGATTATTAATTTGTCTCTTTAAGGTACGAAAATGGTGATTGGGCTCAACGTACCGATTGGCATCGTATTGTTATATTCAAGCCAAATTTGCGTGATACTGTCATGGAGTACTTGAAAAAAGGACAACGCACTATGATACAAGGAAAGATTACGTATGGAGAAATTACCGATAACCAAGGCAACCAAAAACCCAGTACAAGCGTTATTGCAGATGAAGTAATCTTTTTCCGCGAGTCGTGATTGTAGAGGTTACATATTTTTAAAAATTTCCAATTAAAGTTAAGTCATCAACACCTCGTTATGGTTAAGACAAACGTGTAAAACATTTTCATTATTCATCCTAATAATTTGCCAAAGTTACATTGAATGTAATGCATATATAAAAATATTTTTATTATTAAAACTTAAATTTGGAAAATAATTTTTACAGTACATATGTGAATTTTAATCAACACTGCCTACTGCTAAGTAGTTTAAGCACGATCATCCGACGTCTGGTTCAACATGGTAATTCTATCTAAAATTTATCAAAGATTAAGTTATTATTTTGTGCAAGGTGCCCCCAAACAAGCGCTAGTGAACTTTCAGAAGAAAAAATATTGCCAGCAATTCGGCCGAGATTCTTTACTAAGAGCAGCCCATTGCTGTACAAGCAATTTTTTCCATTCCTTTTGTGCTGTTCTCTTAATTGGCATTCTGCTTTAATTCTGCTATAATTTTTTTTACTGTGCACTTAATGACTCCTTTTAACATACATATGTTTAATTCCATATATGATTTTTTCCACAATTGTTTGCTTATTTATTAAATTTCAAAACAAAATCAAAAATATTGAATATTGTCCAAGATCGTCGAGAGAAAATGCGTGTTGGAGTAAAGCATGTCATGAGTAACGCATGTATGTGCAACAATTTATTTATTCAGTTACATTTTACCTTATGGCCATTTTTAAAGTTTTACCGAGATATTATTTTTAGTTTCAAGGTTATAATCATTTAAAAATTCGAACAAGTCTTTTAGAAATACACATTTTATTGGAAGCCACTGCACCAACTTCCATTATTGAAAATTTATTAAACGAATAGTATTCAAAATTTAAAAAAGCTCAATAGTCTTGGAGCTATAATAAAATGTATAGTATGCGAAAAAATGCAATAAACAAGATATTTCGCTCATGTAAAACCAGGGTAAGCGATAATCTCAATAGAAGTATGTCATATGACCATTTTAAAGAACATTCCTAATTATGCATCTTGATTCGCCTCTAATTTGCAAGCCTAAAAATATGCTAATAAAATTTTTATATTTGTTATTAATTATTCATTAAGCATAGGCCAGATATTTTTGTTTTCATTTAAAATATAATAGCATATTTTCTGTCTTGATAATTAGAGACGAAACGAATCGAGATACATAATAAGGCAGATTAAGTTTACTGTTCAAACGGCGAAATATTTGTAGAACAAGTCGCCGATAGAAATTTTTTTAAAAAAACTGCATTTCATAAGAAAATTTTAAAATTAATTAAGCCAAGAGACTTGCTGACAATTATTTTTTCTTTTGAATTCTTACTTATCAAACCATAGAATTTTCAACTAAAATTTGTTTAGCAGAGATACTATAAACTAACTTTAAATCAAGATCCCAAACCTTTTTAAACGTTTATATTACTACTCGTATCATGAGGGCAACTTGCATGTAAATATATGATGCACATAAATATATATTCTGTGCTGTAAACGTACCTTGAATTTGCTGGTATGATTCCTCCACTATTGTTGTTTTATCTACTAGTGTATCAATGTTTTTTTCTGTTTGCAGTAAAATTTTAACATGGAAATCCAAAATATTTGTAATCTACAAATTATATTTACCATTATTTGCGTTTGGTTATTTTACTATAGTTTCGATCAGACATGGGGCACAATGCATTACAATAACTTTTTTTAATTAATTTTAGATCTTCAAGGCAAATGGTAATGTTATGGTACGTCGACTAGAAACCAAACATTTTTACTACTCCCGCCAATAAATATTCAAAATGTCACGCAATGTTTCAAATACTCGATTATGGGAATAATTCAGCAGGTCTGTTCCATACCTGCACCGATTTCATCTAAGTGGTGCACTCTAGAGCGGTTCAAAATAAAAACTTTTTGATTTTTTCACGATGCGTCAGCGGATTACAATAGCCTTATATGTCTGGACAAGCCCCATTACTAGGATTAAGGTTAATATTGAAAACTGGATTAACGCCCTCTGTTTTAAGTAAACAACCTATTTTCCAAAATATTGATTTAAAAAATGGTGCAAGTGACAGACGTTATAAAATTTTCCAACAAAATGGGTATGGTTTTCGGGAAATTATCGATCGGAGAATTCGAATCCGTGATTAGTTTTTCTTCTTCTTCTTTTTTTCTTACAAAAAAATTCAAAATTGACCGAAAATATAGTGATAAAATTCCGATACTGTACTTTAAAGTTGCAAAATCACCCAATATTTTTTTGTCGCCGATCCCGTGTTACATCATTTTTAATATACTGTTATTTGCTGCCAATCCAGTTTTCAATATTAACCTTAATCCTAGTAATGGGCCTTGTACTGTAATCCGCTGACACATCGTGAAAAAATCAAAAAGTTTTTATTTTGAACCGCTCTAGTGCACTCTCATGACACTTTCTTACTTTACTTTAGCAAGTAATGTGTGTATAGGTTGTTCACACCTGGTCTTGTTGTTTTGTGAATAACGAGCACAAAATCAACAGACTATCCACCTTTCCACCGTCTAGGACAGAATAATGTCATATGCAGTTATGACGTCGAGATAGTCAAGGTCATAGGTGGGCACAAGTTCTTCTGCAAGTTCTAACGAGAGCGTAATTGAGAGTAACGGGAGAGCATTTGTGTATACGTATACAAATGTGAGCGCACAACAACGATTCAATTCTACTTCAGCGGAGTAGAACTTCATATGGTTGTTGTACCACTACATGGAAACAAAATGTACATGCATGTTAGTGCCCACCATTGGTCAAGGTACCTTTAAGTAACCGTTAACCCTATAGCCTAAACCAAAATAGACGAGACGAGACGTAACGAGTAAGTTCGAGTGTATGTAAACCAATGTTGATAGCCAAAATGAACCAACGTAATTGATCGAAAGTGAACGAAACATTTTGACGAGACGAGTTGTTCCGTAAGAACCGAACTTCAAAACGTTGCAACTCGTCATAACAGGTTTTTCGACTCGTTGGCTAGCGTAACAATTTGGGTTAAATGTCAAAACAGACGAAACGAGTGCAAACGTTCGTTCAATTGCTACCGTCTCGTCACGTCTATTTTGGTTAAGTCTTATCTTGGATGAGATACGACAGAGGATTAAATCAAGCAAACAATGTAGTTTCGGGCAATCAAAACAGATGGCTTGTGGTTGGCTACTACCTCGCCGCTTTAGTCGCCGTATACTTATAACCATAAAGCCAATTCTTACTCGGAGACTAAAACGGCGAGATAGTAGTCAACCATGAAAGTGGTACAAAGTTTCTCTCCGAGGCGATTTTGAGCAATGAACAGAGTTGCGAGACAGACTATAAGTTCCTTCGAGGGGAACCCTGCATAGAATATCTGTTTGGTCTTGTATGTAAGAATGCATTGGCAGTTAAGAAAATCTGTATGTAGACTCAAGTCTTTTTTTCAGAGACGTGATCGCTGCCACCAAGTAAGATGATCTAAAGAACTGGAAAGACTTCCCAGATACCGAGGAATATAAGATTTTGATATGCTCAACTCTAAATACAGCCAGAACAGAAGTGTAACAAAGTAACTATTAATGTTGCTAGTTTTTAGAATGTAAAAAATAAATGACAATGAAAAGTATATTGCATTAAAAAGTTGGTAATGCATTGAAAAAAAAAATTATCTAATGTCTGATTTACCCCCCTTTCATGGTTGGCTACTATCTCACCATTTTAGTCGCCGAGTAAGAGTTGGCTTTATAAACATAGTCAATTCTTACTTGGCGTCTAAAACGCCAGATAGTAGTCAACCATGAAAGAGCTGTTAAATTCTAAAATTATTACATACAATATTGTAAGGATTATGTTGGAATTTTAGATATTGTTCGAATTCGGTGATATCTTCAACTAATTGGCTTAAGAATTGTAACGCATTGTCAGTTTTTTCCAGTAAATCCGTCAAAGTTTCATGCTGATCTTTTTTCAAACCAATTTTTGATACTTCTAAGTGCTTCATATCGAGTATATGAATCAATTTTTCTATTTGTATTAAATGCTCATTGTTTTCTTGTACCTCCAATTCTAGAGCGGCAATATTATCGTTGAGATTTTTTAACTGCTGATCCATAACAATGATCTAAAATGATATTAATGTCTTTTTAACAAATAATGTTTCTGAGTGATTTATCTTACATTGCGCTCATGTCCTAAGCTTTGATCTTGTTGTTCCTGCATAAAATTAGATTTTGTTTCAAAATCTGACTGCATTGATTGCGTTTCATTGTACAGCCAATCAACCAAAGTTTCAAAATTAGAATATATCAAAGGATCTTCTTTATTCAGCTCATTTGTTGGTGCTGAAATAATACCGCAAAATTTTGACATTTTTTTATAACTTTAATTTGATGTTTAATTTTTCTTTTTGAATAAATTTACAAAAAGTGTAGTTCATTTATATTTTTAACATTGAGCTTTGTGAAACTTTTAGTACTAATTTCAGTTTAATTACAAACTTTGTGTCCAATAAAGCTCTAAATGAATATTAATTAGTAAATAGGAAAAGAATATTCAAACTGATTGAAATACTTAAGTCCAAAATTACTCATAGTGGCTTAGAAATTAAGATTAAATAAAATTAAATTTGTAATGCTAACGTATTTCAGTTCAATTGCAAACTTTACGTCCAATAAACTTTTAAATGAATATTATTAATACACGGGAATAAGACAAAGAGAATAGTAAATAGGAAAAGAATATTCAAACCGATTGAAAAAAAATTTCTCGCAGTAGTGCACTATGGGCTCGCTGACCACTTTTGTTGGCCAAAACTCTGAAAGTCTCTTTAAAAGCATTTTTGGGGTCGCTGATTTTGAATTTGATGTCAAAAATTCAAAATTCAAAATGGCGGATCCAATATGGCGGCCGAATTTTCAAACTGTCATTGTATTCTATGAAACGTTGTGTAAGGGGGTTTTCGCGGTTGCTGATTTCGAATTTGATGTTAAAAATTCAAAATGGCGAATCCAATATGGTGGCCGAAATTTCAAAATAACATTGTATCTGTATGAAATGTTGTGTAAAGGAGTTTTCGCGGTCGCTGATTTCGAATTCGATGTCAAAAATTCAAAATGGCGGATCCAATATGGCATCCGGAATTTAAAGTAGATATTTGATAACTTATTTCAAGTTTTAAAAATAATAAAATTTTTTAAAATGCGTTTATGTTAAATCATTTCAGATTTTAATATTATTGTGTAAAATCCAATTCATAATCCAAAATTAAATTTTCGTATTCAAAGTCTTCTTCTTCATCGTCGTCATCTGAACTTTCATTTCGGTCTTCGTGCTGTTCATGCAAACATTCTTCAGTAAGACCTGAATGGCACTTTTCCCATGTTAAAGAAAATTTTTGGCAAAATTTGCACACATTTTCTAAAAAATATTTTGGAGAGGCGTCAGGAATGTTTTCATCTTTAATTTTTTCTAGCAGATAGTTGATAATACAGGCCATTTTTGATCTTTGCAATGCTCGTTTCTCCAAACTTGAAAAAATCAGAAATTTTGAAGCAGAAGTTGCCTGGAAAAAAAGTGTTTTTCTTAAAAATCGCAACACAAAACATGATGAAACGGACTTATCTCATCTCAAGTTATTATTTTTTTTTGGTTTTAAGATGGGCAAACTTGGGCAATTTTTTGCAAGCCAACACAAACTTAAGAATTAAAAAATCACAATAATTTTATAGGTTGCATTAAACAATTGAATTTTTCACTGCACCAGGTTATTTTTTTTTAAGTGTATACATCACCTTCATTTTCCATATTTTATTTTTTTTTTAACTTTTTTATTTTAAGCAAAAAACACTTTATAAATAACCTGAAAAAAAAAACGTACACGTAATTGTATTCAGAATTTTACTTAGAAAGCAAGACTTTAATGGTTTGCTGTTAAACTTTTAATTAGTATTAACAAAAACAAAGTGCATTTTTGTATGGTTTGAAGTATTTTCTATTAGATTACAACAACAAAAAAACAATAATGGACTATGAAAATAATAGGTTTTGGCCAACAAAAGCATTCAGCGAGCCCATAGTGTAGTGTAGAGATTAAGATTCAAAATATTAATGCATGTTTTTATACATTAGAGTGTTTATTTTGAGTTTAAAAATAATCTCATAATATTTCTGCTTCCTAGCTCAAACCTGTAAACGGTGGAACGTAGAAATAAGAAATAATTAAGGTGCCAAGATATAGCGGTTTAGGTATTTTAGTTGTGTGGTAGGTACCACACCCTATTGTCAAACCACGAATTTTTCGTGGGGCTGAAAATGCGAACAATATGTATCCAAAGAAATTGTTTGTCTTTTTTGCGTGCCCATAGACCTATAATTTAGCATTGGACCTAAAGAAAATTCTCCCAAAATTTCCTAGATCAAAGCTGAGAACGGCGCAAACATAGTTTGTTTCCCATATAATTAACATCGAAAAACGACTTTCTCCGCTCGTATGGAATAACCAATTAAAGATTAAATTTAATTTTAATTCGCCGCCAAATTAAATTTTCTACCGCCCAATAAATTTATTTTCTTTTCTTTTTGCAAAGCTCAAAACTGTTTTGTTTTTGCCGCTCAAAAAAGATCGAAATCTGCGTTTGAAAACTTTCGTTCGACTAAGCATGTAAAATCAAAAAAAAAAAAAAAATATCAGTATGCAATTGTTTATGGAATAACCGATTAAAGACTCAATTTAATTTTTTCACCGCACATCATTAAGCCATTTTTCATCGTTTACGAAACTCCGCTCACATAATTTTTTTACAGTTCATAATCACTGCTCGTTTAAATAGTTGGATTTCTAAACGCTTTGTTAACAGAATAAAAAAGAAAACATTTTTATTTAGCCACTACTGTATAACTTCAAGATATGCGTTCAAATACTACGCGTACATTAACACCAACACAATTAGATTGAAAGCTTTGCGTTATCAGCATTAAACTTAAGAGGCATCATCGAACTACAATTTCGCCAAGAGTACGGATACTCACTTGTGCAACAAGCAAATGAAAAACTAAAATTTAAAAAAAAACACTAAAGAGCCAACTTAAAGAAGGGTTTGACTTTGCTGGCTGCGTGCCTGACCTCGCACTGCTGATAGCGCGCAGCGTACAGCGCTTACAACTGCTACGCTATGCACAAGCAGTATGTACTCGTATATGACGCGCTAATACGTCGCGAGTAACTACAAGAAAACTCCATACAAACGAATCGTTTCGCAAAATATCACTTGTTGCTGTTGCTTCTGCTGCCGCTGCTCCACGTTGTTTGTTCTGTGGCGTCTGAGCCAAAGCGCCACATCCAGTTTTGTGTTAGTACACAAGTTGGCGCGATATCGCTTGGTTCTGTTCTTTGCAGATCGATTTGGAAAAAAAATAAATTAAATTGTAAATACGACGAGTATTTTAGCGTTGGCGTTGTTAGCTACCAAAAGCACGCAGTTTTTGCTCCAAACAAAAATTTATTTTTTTTTATTATTTTAATTTCATGCCTATTAACTATTGTGTGTAATTTTCGTTCTAAGGTGTTAACAGTTTCTTGTTGCCGCGTGCTTTAAATATTTTGTGTAAACGGGTTCAAGCCGTTGGTCAAGAGCAGCAACAAGTTCTTGAACTTGATATTTGCAAAGTCAACATTTCGTTAAAAATGAATTCTTAAATTTAAATAAATTCTGCTGAAGAAAACAAGTGCTAAAATAAATCATCTGGTAAATGCTGAGTCGTGAAATTGTTATACAGCATTAAAAAAAAAACAATTATTTTGAACACCCAACACAAATCGTAAAGATCATCATCCATCATGGCTGTAGATTACGTACTAGAGGATTTAATGGGCAAACTAGGTAAGTTGATAGGGTGATAAATTTAGCATGAGCACGTTTTGACTGTTTCGCTAATATTATTAATAATTTTGAGTGTATCATAAATTGTTATCTCTTCGCTTCTTCCAAATGGGTCCTATTTACTTAGCCTCGCTTTGTTATCATATTAGGTTTGCTTGTTCACTTTGCATTAAGTATTGTATAACATTTATAATACATTTTTAATATAAAAATCTTCACGAGGAATGAGATAAGTGATTAAATAATTTACTGTTCAAATTAGCCAAGCTAAATACTTAAAGATAAGTAATTAAATAATCTTTGTCAAATAAAAATCTAGATCTGTATTTTCCTAGATAGATTGTTCCTAATCAAGTGGAGGAATACTATCCAAGAAATGTTTAAACAAATATTTGAAAAATCATAAGGTTTAAATTTTAAAACATGGCAGTGTGACAAATTAGGTATTTATAATATACGCTTTGAAAGCGTATATTTCGACTTTACAATAAATTACTATCATTTAAGGGGTTATATCAGTGTAACCCATTTTTTTAAAAGAAAGCACTCGATAGAATGTTTTGAAGTTTTTTGGACATAATAAAGTATATTTTCAGCTATATTTTAAGATTTTTTTTTTTACAAAAATATTGAAAAATAACGGAGTTATGTGCCGTCTTCGGAGGTGCCAAGAAAAAAAGATCCCCAACAGCTGACATGATTCCGGCCGAATGAGTAATTGAAACAAAAAAATTCAAAAAGGTTATTAAAGTTGAAGGTATTTCCTATACCATGACCTACGATTTTTGAAAAATATCAAAAATTAACAAAATGGCGTTGTTCTGAAAAAAAAGTCGTTTTTTGGGCCAAAAAATTATCGTTATCTTATTGCCAAATTGACATTTTCAACCAATCAAAAAAATCGTAGGTCATTGTATAGTAAATATATTCAAGAATACTCAGTTTCAATTTGAAGTTGATCGGTCAATTTCTCTTTGAGTTATGATGTCAGCAATTTGGAAAATGTCGTTTCGAGAAAAACGCGTTTAAAGTTTCAACTATTGAGGTTTATACCTACGAGCGGTCGCTCTTTAGACCGCTGCCATTCAAAAATTAATGAAGATACGACCTCGCCGCTTTCACAGGATATTTTTGAAAGTATAAACTATCGAATAAGCTAACAAAAAAAAAAAAAACGATTTCGGAAAATGGTCACACTGGTATATCCCCTTAAAACGTAGAAATTAATTAAATTTTTTTTTTTTTGTTAAGTTTTCCTTTTTTGTATGTTCATTTGATTTGTGAAACTTTTTTTTTAGTGTGAATGTTCTTCTCGAAAGCGTCATGTCAAGACGTTCAAGTTAAATTAAAAAAAAAATCCTTGTGCCAAACTTACCAACTAACAGGGAATTGGAATTTCATGTCAAAGCTGGGGGCCTGCTAGGAATTCAAAAATTCGTAAATTTAACGATTTTTGTGAGCTGAACTTCAAATTTTTGCTTTACGAGCAAAAAAAAAAAAAATGTCATCAAGTTTTTCCCACAAAAAAAAATTTAAGTTTTTACTATTTAATGAATTAGTTTTTTATTAACGCCAAAAAAAGAAAAAGGATGAACTTTTTCCAAAAAAAAATTATTTTTACCATTGGAGGGAAACATTTTTTTTCAAAGACCGGGTACTGCTGCTGTACGACTTGGTAACCCTGCTGACTATAATGTATTTCAAGGATCTAGAGAAACAATTTTGTGCTGTTATATGCCACCATTTATGTTGTAGCGATTTTTATCAAGAGATTTATGGATCTAGCTATTTCCGTCTTCCTTTATATTACAAATATTGAATCTTAAATTTCGAGCTAGAAAATTGAAATTTTATACACAAAGCCTTTTGAGTCTGTCAAAATTTTTAAAATCAATTCACTCGATATTTTGAAACGAAATTGAGAAAAATATATTTATCAAATTTTTGTTAATCTTTGAATCTTCTTTATCTGCGTATATGATAATTATTAAATATGCGGAGAAAAACTGCAGCGAAAATACCCAGAAAAACATATACGCCTATGTTCATATAAAGTTTTGACTCATGGTAAAAATATAATTCATTACCAATCGAAGAATTATCAGAAGAAGCACTAGAGTCTAAAAACAAGAACTACCAAAATACAGGTGTCTCAACACCTGCAAGATTCAATGAAAGCGTTAGAATAAGGACTTCTTCAAAATGTTGGCAGAGTCATCGGATTCAATAATTTGATTTCTAAGTCATATCAGATCAGAAAAAAAACTTTAAAAATTTTACTCTCCGGTAATGTTGAGCTTATTAGATAATTCGACAGCACAATTTATTGTTCAGGTATGTTGGATAGAGCTACTGTGCGGCACCGTGGTTATTCTGATAGTGTATGGCAGCATGCTGCCATAAAATTTTCGCTCCAGTCACGCTAGGTTGTCAGTTCAGATAAATAACGTAGGTGATACCAGAGTATATGCCATCTGCTAATATGTTCAAATATCAACGCCGCCAGCAGGCAGGCCGTTATATACTGCTGTATAATTTGACTTCGGTCGTTGACATAGACATTTCGAATTCAAGATGATGCACGAGTAGTTTCGGAAGAACAGATTACCAAAGGGAACGTGATCAAGGATTGCAAAATTCGGTGCGTATGGAGGCGATTTAAAAACACCTAATTTTCTTATGAAAAAAGGTGTTCAAATGAATTATATGTTTACCCGTTATTACTCTTATTTAAATTTGAAGAATTTTACAACCATTTAATTGAGTGCGATTTCCTCTGATGAGTAACTCGTGGATAAGAAAGACTATGAAAATACTCGAGTAGTTTTCAGTTAGAAATATATGCTATAAGAGCATGTGTATAACTTGTTTAAAGTGTACGGTACAATTACATATGTATTTACTAGAACAGCATTATTGGCTTTTGAAATAAAATCTGTCTGGGATTGTTTAATATATGTACCTAAACGTACTTGATGAGAACAATGAAGTTTATCAGCTATAGGTTTTGGGGCACATGCTTCAAGAGCGGTTTGACTATTAACATGCCACCGCACATTAAAAGACTATTTGAAGATATTATCTAGGCAATATGTAACTCTGAATTACCTCAATCTTCTTTTCAGCTTGAAACCATAAGCCTTAAGTTGGAAATTAGATTAATATTAAGCATTCCAAACAGAAGCACTCAGCTTTAACTGAGAATATCTTGTGGATGAAGAGCATATGCTTTGGAAACCCCAGTGATCTATAACTGAGAAACATTTAGCTATTCATTTGCTCTTGTCGTTTTTTACCATACCCCGACAAGAATTTCTAGTTTTTCTGAATTCGTGCTGGACTGATTTGTTTCGTGCGTCAATGTACTCGTGACAGACCATGATTCACAGATATAAAGCAAAACTGATGAACTTTTGATTTAAACATTCGAAGTATGTTGATTTTCATATACGTATGTATTATGGAATTGTTTAAGGTTGGTTTGCATATCGAACGATCTTGATGACAACAGGGCGATATCTTCAGCGTAAGCCAATTATTTCAGATAACCCCAGCAGTTCCGTCCAGTAAGAGTACGGCTTAGCACAAGGGGAACATCAAGCATTTCTAATCTTATTTTGAAAAATTTCTTTTTTTTTGGCATTGACCAGTTTTTTTCCAAATTTCACTTACATCTAGTTAAGTTTTTCCCTATCTCTGAACTAAACTCTATTTGACACCAGTGTTTGGATCAATTCGAAAGAAATTTTTCATTGATTTTGATTTTTAACTTACAGGCACTGAAATAATTCCCAACGTTTATCAACGTTTCACTTTTATCTATGTATATACATAATTGAAAGGCAAACCTCTTGACGTGGAGTTTGGGGCGATTGGCTTCACTCGCTCTCCCCACCTCTCGGTGAAGCTCTGACGGCGAGATATAGTTATTGTGGACGATGCTAGTTGTAGTAGTGCGCTTTATTGATATCTACTATTATTAAACGAGCTAAAATTGTATATTTATATATTTATTTATATATGGCTGAACTTTATTTCGAAAACGGCTGCAGCGATTTTGATAAAACTTCGGGATTTCGTTCATATGTGAACAAAATTAAGATTGCACTAGGTTTAAAGTTTTTCAAGTTTCTAACAGGGGCGTGGCACAGCCCTAAATTTTAATTTTTATTTCGTTATAGCTCGCAAACCATTCAAGGTATTGCAACGAAATTTGGTAGAAGGATGCATATCATAAATATCTTAAATGCTATCAAAAGTGGGCGGAATCGGAACAGTGGGCGTGGCATATTTCAATATTTGAAAACTTTGAGTCGATATTACTCGAAAACGGCACCGAGGATTTTCATAAAAATTTTAGAGTTAATACCGCTGAATGAGGTCATTATAACAAGTTATGCCACTATACTGGCAAAACTCGTTGAAGGGCGTGGCACAGCCCACAATATTTATAAACGTTATAATAAGAGAACTAACAACGCAATCGTTATAAAATTTGACATGTCAAATATACTGGCTATTGGGTATCTTATAACAAAAAGTGGGCGAAACGGCACCTGTGGGCGTGGCACCTTCCATACAAGCGAAAACAGTTAAAAGCTACATTTATTGTTCCATGAGAGTAATATTTTTTAAATTTGGTATAGAGATGTCTGTTACTATAAGCTTTGAAATTAAATGGATTTCGATGGGATTGCATCAGTGGGCGTGGCACCTCCCCTACATGCAAAAAATGTTAAGTGTTATATTTAGTGTGCTATGTGCGTAATTTTTTTAAAATTTGGTGTAGAGATGTCGGTTACCATAAGCTTTGAAACTAAATGGATTTCGACGGGATTGCATTTGTGGGCGTGGCACCTCTTATACAAGCAAGAAATGTTTAAGGCTACATTTAGTGTGTCTTGGAGTCAAATTTTTTAAATTTGGTGTGGAGGTGTCGGTTACCATAAGCTTTGAAATTAAATTAAAATCGACGAGATTGCATCAGTGGGTGTGGCACCTCCCATATGAGCAAAACACTTTAAATGTTATATTTAGTGTGCTATCGGAGTAATATTCTTTAAATTTGGTGTAGAGGTGTCGGTTACTATAAGCTTTGAAATTATATGAATTTTGATGGGATTTCATTAGTGGGCGTGGCACCTCCCATACAAACTTATAACGTTGATGCCATATTTAGCAAACTAAAGGAGTGATCCTAATAAAATTTGGTCACAATATATTCAGCCTCATTCAACGAGTTTTTCAACGTCTTTCAACTGCTTCATTATTTTTCAACCTCTTTCAACTTTTCTCAACGATTTTCTACATTTTTCAAATATTTTCAACGCTTTCAATATTTGATTGACTTTTTCAACCTCATTCAACTTTTTTCGAGTTTTTCAACTTCTTTCAACATTTGTCAACCTCTTTCAACTTTTCTCAACATTTCCCAAATTTGTCTGACTTTTTCAACTTCTTTCAACATTTTCCATATTTTTTCGAATTTTTCAACCTTATTCAACTTTTTTCGAGTTATTCAACCTCTTTCAACTGTTTCAACATTTTTCAACCTCTTTCAACTTTTTCCAACATTTTCCATATATTTTCGAATTTTTCAACCTTATTCAACTTTTTCCGAACTATTCAAACTCTTTCAACTTTTTCAATATTTTTCAACCTTTTCAACTTTTTTCAACACGTTCCATATTTTTTGGACTGTTTCAACCACATTCAAGTTTTTTCGGCTTTTCAACCTCATTCATCTTTTTCCGAGACTTTCAACTTTTTTCGAGCTTTTCAATCTCTTTCAACGTTTTCAACATTTTAATATACATCGAGTTTATCAAACTTTTTCACCTGCTTCAACCTCTCTCAATGTTTTTCAACATTTTTCATATATAATCAACTTCTTTCAAATTTTTTTTAACTTGTTTTCGGCTTTTCAACCATATTCAATAATTTTTAAATATTTCCGACATCTCATTCAATTGCATTACATTTTTTCGACTTTTTCAACCTGAAATCGAAAAACCGAACTTTGGTCGATCTCCTGGTACTAATAAGTTAATAGAAACAAGTAAACATTAATAAAAAATTTTAAAAAGTATGCCTTCAATATTTCGGATTCTTCCTTTTTCAAATGAATTCTAAAGCGTCAGCTGGGAAGTTGTAAGATGGTACATACTAATACATTAAGCTTTAGTTGTTGGATGACCAGTGTAATCTTTTCAAGAGAAGTAGGACAATATGACTATAAAATTTGTATTCTAAATTTTTAAATTTTCTATAGTGGATAGAAACAATTGAAAATTTCAAAATCTTTTGTTTGTTTCAAGTATCTTAAATTGTGTGGAAAACAAAAACAATAAATTTGAACATTGGCTTTTAGTTCAGAGCTGTTAAGAGGTTTGATTTGTTCTGCCTATGGAATTGGCGTAGCTTCCATTTTATTCCACTCTTACAAGAGGTATCGCAACACAAACAACTTCTTCAGATTACCCTCAGTAGGAGCTTTCTTATGAAAGTTTACGTTGCGCAGATCCAGAATCTATTCACTTCCTCAGTGTAAAAACAATTATTTGTTTTTGCAAAAATCGAAAAAATCTGATTTGGGCTTTCTGCAATTAAATTGTAGTTATTAAAGTGAAGAAACCATAATGACAGGCACTCCAATCATATGGAATTAAGCAATTGTCGATCGTTCACTAGCACACTAGCCCTTACGCAAACGTATCCATTGGGTAAATTGGTTATGAATTACAAGAGCACGAGTACAAGGAAAGTTTTGATAGATAAATCTTACAGTAAAAATTCGTACTAAAATCATTAGTTTTTTAGAAAGATAAGCAAAGGTATTTATTGTTATTTTGCAAAAATAAAATGCGATTTAATAAAATCTGTTTAGTTTTTTATTTTGGAAGTTTTGATTTCTTATCATCATTAAATTGAGCAATAAATATTTATTACATCAATGAGGTAAATCAAGGCTAAATGAAGTTATGCTGTCGATTTTGTTTAAAAATTATTTTCTTTTCCGTTTTCTACGATTAAAATCGCCACGCCAAGCCAATTATGCATGGTAACATATATTTACACTTAAAAAAATTAACAGCATAAATTATCAAGAAAAAAAAATTTTAACACAAAAACTTGTTCGATTCTTTGTCATATTAAGAAAATAAGTCATTGAAAAAAGAGAAAATTTATCATATACGAAAAAAATGTAACGATTTTGGAGACATTTCATTCCACCAAGAACCCAACCTCTGTATACATAAATATGATAATAATTATGTATAGCAGGGAATCAAGTAGAAATAAGTATCAGAGGTCAGGTTATTTTGAAAAAATTTCTTCTTTAATATCGATACTTCTTCGTCACTTATGAATATTTTACCAGATTCCAGCTTGGGCGATGATAAGGCATAATGCATTTGTATAAAGGTAAATTATTGGTAAAGACGCTGAACCCAAGAATAGATCAAAATTATGTTATACCTTAGAAAAATATTGTCCTTAAGAGATAACGTTTTATCAAATGCGAAGAAAACTTTTCCGTTGTGAGAGAATGTTTTTTTTCCTTAAATGCGAAAATCGCATCTCATTAATTAAGGCTAGTTGTCTTCGGGTAAAAGTTATTAGTTATATTTATGTCTGTTTTCTTACTAACTTTTATTCTAAGTGTAGTACGTAGTGCAAAAAGATCCATAGTATTATTTGCAAATTGATAAAACTACGAATACAATATTATTACTAGAGCGATTGTGTGACATTTTATGGGATCATATATTTTTAACACCACTTTAGTTTGATAAGGGGGTAGTAAAAGTAATACGATCGAAAACTTTACCAAGCAACAGTGAATCGATACACGAGGTGGCGTCTATAAGCGCAGTGCAATTATATTCGTCTTTTAAGTTATCGGCTTTCAATAGTTTTAGTAAAATTAAATATTTGTAGTAAAGAACAATTTTGATACCTCATTTTTAGCCTTAAGAAGGAAGATTTTTGGTCCGTGGACGCTGGAGCTACCCAAAGCGATACAAATATAAATAATTGGTGGAACATGATGCGAATGAAATGAGTTTCCTTAGGAAATAAGAGTTATGTAACATACATCTATAAAAATGAAATTCTGCCCTTTCGAGTCTACTCACAAACGGCATGACGGACTTGCTTCATAATTTTTTTTTATTTTGTACGTTATTGTCTGTAGCCGGTTTTCAGCAAAAAACTCAAAAGAGATAGAAGTCTAAAACTTTATACAAGCGTTAGCGCATTGCATGATGCGTAACATTTTTACCAATTTTTTCCTGCGCGTCAATTAAGATGGACATACATACATCAATATTGAATTGAACCAAAAGGTGAACCAAAACTAGTCTGTACAAAATGTATTTAGGTTAACTTATAACTTATAAAGGAGGGGTTACTCTTACATTTGCAAGTTGCAGTATTTGATAATTAGAAAACTTTAATAAGATAGTTTGCTAGACCAAACCTTATTTAATCAAATAACAAATGGTATCTAATCTTACTATATTGCAAGTTTTTGAGGTGTACGTTTCAGTTTCAATATTTATATAAGTTGGAACCTTTACAATAAAGTTTGGCTTTAAATAATGAAAAGCCTAAAATCTATCTTACCTCAACAATACTATTATCCACTCAATTAGTGCGAATAATCTAGCCGTCGCACACTGAGTATTTAGTAGTGTTAGAACTATGTAAGTATTTTAGTTAATTACATATAAAGTAGTAAAAAACTATTGCAATTTATAATACTTCAGTAAATTTTTTTTTTCTGAGGATTCTCATACAAATTTCAATAAAAGTTGAAAGAGTTTGAATAACTCAAAAAAAGTTGAATAAGGTTGAAAATTTCAAAAAAATATGGAAAAGTTGAAAAATGTTGAAACAGTTGAAAGGAGTTGAATAGCTCGAAAAAAGTTGAAAGAGTTTGAATAACTCGAAAAAAGTTGAATAAGGTTGAAAGATTCGAAAAAATATTGAAAATGTTGAGGAAAGTTGAAAGAGGTTGCAAAATGTTCAAAAAGTTGAAAGAGTTTGAATAACTCCGAAAAAAGTTGAATAAGGTTGGAAAATTCGAAAAAATATTGCAAATGTTGAGAAAAGTTGAAAGAGGTTGAAAAATGTTGAAACACTTGAAAGAGTTTGAAAAACTCGAAAAAAATTGAACGAGGTTGAAAAAGTCGAAAAAATATGGAAAATGTTGAGAAAAGTTGAAAGAGGTTGAAAAATGTTGAAACATTTGAAAGAAGTTGAAAAACTTCAAAAAACTCAAACAAATATTGAAAACTTTGAAAAATGTAGAAAATCGTTGAGAAAAGTTGAAAGAGGTTGAAAAATAATGTTGAAAGAGGTTGAAAAACTCGAACTAAGTTGAATGAGGCTGAATATATTGAATATATATTAAATATGACATTTAACGTTATAAGTTTGTATGGGAGGTGCCACGCCCACTAATGAAATCCCGTAAAAATTCGTATAATTTCAAAGCTTATAGTAACCGACACCTCTACACCAAATTTAAAAAAAATAAATCCAATAGCACACTTAATATAACATTTAACGTTTTTTGCTTAGATGGGAGGTGCCACACCCACTGATGCAATCTCGTCGATTTCGACAGACAGACAGACAAAAAATTAATTTTATATAATAGATATACAACATACAATTTTAGCTCGTTTAATAATAGTAGATAATATGTTTTCCAACCAGAAAATATCAAATATTATTTCATGATCTTAGTAGGATTAGTGTTTCAACAACTGACCAAGTCAAAACCTGATTAATATAAATTCATCTGTGGTATTTGTCAAATATTTATACAACGTCTGAAGGCTGTTCAAAGAGTGACGAGCGTGTTACATCAAATGTTATGCCAAAAATGTAACTGGTTTTATTAAATTTTTTTTATAAATGAAATAAATATTATTTATTTAGACTTTATTTGTCTCACAACAAAATACAAAGAACTTTTCACATTTTTTCATATATTTTTAATAAATGAAAACTAACATTTTTAGTAATCAGAAAATAAGGCCGGACTTAACTTCTTAATCAGTGGTCCAGCTAATCAGTCA
Organism: Tricholauxania praeusta; assembly: GCA_949775025.1. NCBI lineage: Eukaryota > Metazoa > Arthropoda > Insecta > Diptera > Lauxaniidae > Tricholauxania > Tricholauxania praeusta. The sequence continues at coordinate 129,720,888 of OX459029.1, read as the reverse complement.
CTCAACGAGTGATAATTATTTTTTTTCTTAATACAATTGTATATTTTTAGTATATTGCGTGTATATGGGCATTTTTCTCATGTTGAACGGGACGGAAGTTTTTTTTTAAAGTGGAATAAAAGTAAGAGTAAAACACTTTTATTTTTTTCTGTTACTTTAAAGAATAGCCCTTTGATAGCACTATATTGAGTGGTAAAGTTGATGCCACACGTAATACTGGTTCCAAGATAGAGGCAATAAAAAAGCCATTCGAACGGGACAAAAAACGGAAGTGTTTTTTATGGCCATCTATAGAAAAGCAGAAGTCAGCGAAACCTGGCAACATTTTTTAATGCGACTAGTTTTAAAATGTTATGGAATAATGTAACTAACTTTTTAATAGATTTCGTTTGATTGAAAAATCTTATTTACTTTTTTTCTTGCAAGGCATAATAATCTATTCGAACGGGACATATTTTTCAGTTAATAGAGATTGGTTTGATGTTTTTGCATTGTTTTTAGCTAATTGACGTTGGAAGAGAGATTTTTCGGAAAGACTATCATTATGTATCACTTCTCTTACACACTTAAATATTTAAGGCAAAAAATACTATTCAATATTACAAAAAAAGAGAACTGCATTTATGCAAGTTTGCAGGTGGTTTGCTTAATGTGATAAATGAATTCTGGTGTAAATTTTTTAAATTAACAAAATTTGAATATTTTCCTTAGATAATATCAGATAGTAACGCTTTTATAATAACGTTTAATTTAAAATGGTTGGATTTTTGGCGGAAATGCCCATATGTACTATGTATGATATGTGTTAAGGCGGAGTGAGAACATTTTTATTTTTCGTTGGCCCCCGGGTTATTTAACATCAGATGCCAATTATGGGTGAACTTTTTTTGTATTTGGTCAGCCTTTCAGGTTATTATTATTAACTTGAAGTTGACCATTTGGGAAAAATATAGTTTTGAAAGCTTGAGCATAATTTTTCGAAAAGTTACTATCCTGCACCGAATTTATTAAAATGGGAAGTACTTAAAAGGCTATTTAATAAGCTAAAAAGCGATATATACAAATTTTAAATCGGCTTGCTACTTTTTAAATAAAGTGGTTTTTATGCCTTTGATTTGACAATATACACTCAAACTTGTCAATTAGAGATACCGTAGATAAGAGAACTTGATAGTATCGTAATTTGAACTATAATAAGAATTGTCCTGCCAAAAAGAGAACGTAAGGAAACCTTCCAATAAGAAAATGAGATGAGTCTCGTGCGAAATTTTGTCCAAGCGAAAAACGTCGCAGACGTGTCTTTTTTTTGGTTGATGCTCATTATTTTTTACTAAAAAAAAAATTGTCGATGATCATTGCTGATGAAATTTTTTAAATTTTAGCAAATTTGGCTAGTGCTTTAATGTATTACGTAGTCTGGACAATACTCAAAATATAGTTTCACCAGTGTATTAAGTATAAACTTGAATAGAAGTTTTAAAAGAAATTTTTCTTCAAATTCTACCTAGAAAATTATGTTCAACATGTATAATCAATGTATAATTTATAGTCAATTATAATACCTAAGTGTTTATTTTATTAACAACCTCAACGACTTCATTATTAATTTCAATATTTCTAGCTGCACTTCCAGGAAAAGTTATTGCTTCTGTTTCATTATAATTAAGCTTTAAAAATTTCACTGGAACTTTATGAGATCTGAATTAATTTAATCAATGCATTCGAATTGCTACCGGAAATGAATAACGACGAATCATCCGGAAACAGAACTACTACTACTACTATCTAATTCACGTCCTGTGTTGGAGATATGATTTGAACCAGTCCAGCATATGTTTCTTACTCCATACATTTTTAGCTTTCAAATTCAATTTCTTTGTCCACTGTTACGAAACCACTTTTCAAGTTCAAAAAACCGCCATCACCACTTTCTTATCATGTATCTCGATTTTCTGCATTGTATCTGCAGATTAATATGAGACTCACAATTATGGTTTCTGCGAAACCCAGATTAATAACAGGAAATCATGTTATGTGACTCTAAGTAAGTTTTAAATTGATTGTAAGCCACTTTTTCAGTAGTCTTGGTTAGCAGTTAACTGGTTTAAAGTCTTCCACTTTTTAGAACTTTTTATTTTCGTATTTGGCATAATTAGAGCTCTTACAGCACTTAAGAAGTATGCCAATTATCATGGAAATATTAATTATTGTCAACAAAACATTGCCGCAAACTTCAAATGGATCTAAGTACATTTTGGCACAAATATCATTCTCATTCTTTGTCAACTGGACCACCGTACGCAGATTTTCAGGAAAAGGCCCTAACTGAGCTCAAAATTTTTGTTGAAATAATTACTTTAAGCCCGGTTAAGGCCTTTTATCTGAAAAACTACGAGAGCCAGATATTGTGATCAACTTAACAAAGTTTTACTTAGGTGGCCTCGTTTTTTTTTTTGAGTACATCTTTCAGCCATAGGCCATAGTTTTTCTTGAAGCTAAGGCTGTCTTGAATAAATATTCAAGGTTGTTCAATTAAAATTCAGATAGCTATTTTTTTTATTTAACTTTATATGTAACTTTCCATGTTTTTTTTTTTAACTTAAATGCAATTTTAACTATGTATGTCTCCCTTTGAATTTTAATTGTTCTTCCTTGAATATTAATTCAAAATAGTCTTAACTTCAAGAAAAACCATGTTTTTTAACGTGAATGAAGTCGCATAATACAAATATTGTCCATAAGGTTTTGTTATTTGGAGCATTTGCCTCAAGGCTAAAACATTTTAACGTGTTCATATTGCTATCTATTAATAAAAAAAAAACAAAATTAATTAAATTAAATGTCAATTAAAAATTTTTTAAATTAAAAATAGCTTGCTGAATTAATAGAAAGCATATCGCATCTTACAATTAGTATTAGAAGTAGCATATTAGAAAACTTGCCTAAGCCAGTCATCGATGTGACATAAAACGCCATTATATATGAATTAGGGTGATTCTTAAAAGACAAGTTTTGCTCTATACTTCAAAAAATGTTTCAATGTCGACTAAAAACTATGTACGCTATAAAAGCTAAGAACCACATAAAATCTTTTTTCAAAATCGTTGTTCTTAAAATGTTGAATTTTAATTTTGGATTAAAGGTGCCCACATATTCAATCTATGCTATAACTCAATTCTAGTAATGTGTGATACTCAAAAATTATACACTTTTTTCATTTTTAAAAGGAAAACAGCTTTTCAGGTGTAGATTAAATTATTTGAGGACCACCCCAGTTTACATACACATATAAGCGAATATTTGCAGTATTATCACTGTTGTTATTAATGAGCGATATGTTTCATGTATGGTTACACATGGCAACAGTCAAAAAAATGTTTCGATATAAAGCCCTGTTCTAGAATGATTTTGGCTTACTGGATTCAAAAATTACCTGCATTTTGTTCAATCAACTCTTGTCCTTACGATAAAATAATTAAATAGTAATGAAAATTTAATTTGAAGCTTAATGTGTCCAAAAAACGCAGTTTTTGTTCATTTCGTAAGGCCACTAATTTATTTCTGACTATCTTTTAAAGTTTAAAACTAATTTTTATTCGTCTTCACAGAGTTTTTCTTTTATCAAAGGTATGGCCATTTAAAGATAGCACGTTGGAAGCTATAATATACATAGCTTACTTTTTATGTAAGATTATACATATATAAAAAAATTTTAAAGGTGCATAGTATTGTTAATAATATCGTACGGAAATGATTCAAAATGTGTTTTAAAGAAGAAGTCTGGTTATTAACGGTTACAGGAATAGTTAAGACTTTTAAAAAATGTACATATATCCCTAAACAAATACACGAGGTTAGCTAACAGTAAGTTTTTTTTTTTTTTGAATATTAAACCTCAAGTATATATCGAAAACAAGAGCTGATTCAACAAAATTAATGTTGTTTGTAGATGTAGTTTTCACCGTAAAATAGGCCTATATAAAATCCTGAACCTGAATTTTTATTTTTTGTTGCCTTGTGTTATGTGGTGTTAATACTAAGAGCTGCTTACTTAATATTTAATATACAGTAAAAATAGTATTCCAAAGCGTCTAATAAATTAATATCAAAAGGTACAATAGTAAAAAAAAAAATATGTAGCTGAGCGACGATCATTGCCACTTGTTTTTGTTTAATTAGTCTTACATACTTTCTCTTTTAAAATGCTTTCCAATGTGCTTTGGAAGAGCTTGAAGACTTTTTGCACCACACTGATTAGATGATATCTATATATGTACATATGCATGTCATTTTCGTCATATTTATTGTAGATATGGCGAAACGAATGGGACTAGCCATCAACGAAGACAATAGTACACGAATGGTACGAAGTACATGCCGTCTAGTAACAAATGGCTCAAAATGTCTGAGACAAAATGTTACTTTCGATAGTAAAAATTTCAAAGTAACCAAAGAATTAACATATCTTGGATTAAATGTGAACTCCACAAACGACATCTTGGTGGGATTGCAAAAAAGGTTACCTAAGGTAATCATTATAGTTTTGGACTACTAAAACTTCTTTCTCAAGAGATTAAGGTAATACTGTGTGACACGTTACACAAAACAAAAATTTATTCAAAAACAAATAAAGAGGCTATAGCTAGTCATACTACATAGTTTCATCCGGTGCTAAGCTTGTTAAGTACTTCGTTTTGACTCTAACAGAAAGATCCTAATGTTCTAAGCTTCTGATAAACTTTTTTTAAAAAAAAAAACGTTATTTTTGCAAAAAATTTATTGTTAACAAACATTTTTATTAATGCGCTTTTTATGTGCTATTCAATATTGGTTTTTTTTTGGCAACCTATTTTTTTTAGGGAAAACAAATAAACGGAAATAAAAAGTTCTTTCTTAATGTATTAAAAAAAATGTATGTTCATAGTAAATTTTTTGCTGGTTTTTCTGGAAGAGTATGAAGTTTCCTAAAAATACTCTAATTGAAATCAAACTCCGCGATAACGTCAAAACATTATCATTTTTTAATTATTATTAATTTAATTAAAATTACTTGTGGCTTGAAAAACCTTGTCATACCTAACACATTTTGTATATATGGTTTTCTACATCCAATTTTCACTCGAATTTTTTAAATCCATTATGGTGGCACTTTTGATGTCATCGGCTCCGCGCCTGTTAGATTTGAAAAGTTGGCGAGTTCTACCGACTTTAGAGTTTTATTTGTTTATCATTGATTATTTAATTTTGTCTTGACTTACAGTTAATAGAAAGAATGATATTCATGTAAACTTACAAGTAATATTTCAATAATAGACAAATCATACATATGTCCCCAGTTAACAGGTTGAATTGATCCATCTGTTGTATTATGTTTTTTGAATAGACAACGTTTTCAATTTGTTATTTTGCAAGAAAATCGGTCTTTACTTTACAGTCGATAAAAACAAATAAAAACGATAATGTTTAACTCTGTTTATATCTCTAGAGTACTCCTTCATATACATATGTAGATATCTAATTCCTTATGAGAATCTTGAAATCATTAAAATCCTTTTTGGGATCTTAAAAAGAAGCGTTTTTAATCAACGCAGCCGATTCAAGTATAAGCCGCTGTCCGTCATAAATTTAACTGAGAAAGAATTTCAGAATCCTATACTACATATATGTTTTGTCTTAAACAGCACTGCAGATTTTGTTATATTTAAAAAAAAAATGTATGTACTTATAAAACTAAAACTATAGGCTTCTTGTTTTTTGAAGACGAAAACCAAAAATTATGAAAACATTTAAAATAACAGGCACTAAAAAGAAACAGTGCGTCACTTATAAACTACTTATTTGTTTTTTAAATTTTTACTTGAAGGTAATGCTTAAATTTTTATTTCTTGAATTAAGATCTATCAATTTTTGTTTCAGAACTATATAAATTCAATAGTTTTTTTTTTTTTTATTAAATGTTACTATCTACAATATTAAAGTTGTAAAAAAATACCTTCATATTTTATTATTAAATAATTCCCAAGTCGGAAATAGTTCAAAGGTTTTTCTTTTAAGTCTTGCTAAAAATTAATATGGAAAATCATAATTAAAAACAAAATGAGATAAAAAATTTGAAATTTATGAACTTCGCTGATAAGCAACTAGTAAGCAATTTAATATTTAATTAAATATTTAAAGTAATTATGTATTGAAAAGAGTGACGTCTCAATTTAGTTTTAGTAAAGTTTTTATCCATTAACATCTACCGAGTTTTATTTCAAGATACTATTAACTTAGTTACCAACGAATATTTTATTATATGCGCTTATAATTTATAAATATGAACGCTAATACCTTGTGAAGACTTAAGTAATCAGCTTTATCTAGAGTTTTAGCTCTATCTTACTTAAATATTTGCTTTGAAATGGATGCAACCACCACCAGGGAGATAAAATCTGCTACAATGCAGTATCTTGGAAGTTTGATTGGGTGAAATCATACCATGGACATGTTTATCGCCTACAAAAAACTGAAGTTTAAGTAAAAGTGTTCAACAATATGTAGGTAATTTTGAGGAGATAATGATACAATGAAGTATATTTAGACAGTGTCATGCCTAGCTTAAATCCCAGCAATATGTCAAAAAACAATTGTTGGTCCAGTGTCTATAGTAAAAAATGCTAAATATTTTTAAAAAGCCACACTCGTTCTTAGAATTGAAATTAAATTTTAATTATTAAGCTTTATTAAAATCTGCATTTCAGACAGACCCTTTATGGAAAAGGAACTTAAAAGGACATATATTCTTAAATTTTTTTTTGTTGTTTCAAATTACATAAATTTTGTATTCTTTTAAGCAGGTACTTCCTTGAACGAACTTCTTTAATAAATTATTTCATTCATATACCTTTGGCTAATAAAATCAAGTCGAAACTCATAAAAAACCACAATTTTTTATCAAAATGAGTGTACACATATTTGCTTTTGGATTTAAAAATTTTATAATTTCATTACATTTAAGGTTTTGATACGGTAAGTCCAAATCTGATTTACATTTTGCTCTATCTTGACAGGTTTTTTTGTTTTAATTTAAAATATATCAACTTTAAAGTATATGTCTTAACTTAGTCAAATCCTATTGTACGAAGTTATTTTTGAACAAAAATCGTTATAATGAAGGCGATACTCTGAGCTCAAAAATTTATTTTAAAAGTTTTTGGTGTCAAAATCAATATATTCATTGAAAAGCTTTTGAAAATGCTTCTGAAAGCACTAATTGAACAGTAAAAATTAGTAATTTTGTTTAAAGCTATTGACAATAAAAATTAGTGTACGCGATAAGAACAGAAACATCATAACCACTATACAGGGTGGTCCGGATCTGAGCAGCCATTCTCTAAAGTTCGATTCGCGGTTCATTGTTAGGAAAAAATTGTACGGGAGGGGGGTCTATCTTGAACACCCTCTGAGTTACAAGGTTTTTAACAAAGTTCCTTCAGAGTAATACTTACAAGCAAATATTTTCTCATTACTTTCTAAGTAAAAAATCTAGAACAATAAAATGAGTGAGAGTCATTATAATTTTTTTTTTTTTAATTTCAAGACGATAAATCTGAACTCAAATTACGGCTAGCAATAATGGTGCCTCTAAAAAATATATGAGTTTACCTAATGAAGTCATTGATTTAAGTGCTCTAGTCAGTGGCGTAACTATACCGCTGAGGCCCGTTGCAAATTCACCAGACGGGGCCCTCTCTCAATATAAAGAAGCTCAACCAATATTGTACAATAGTTTATTTTTAATAAGTCACCACGTAAAGTACGTACAAACACTATTATAATTATTGCGTACAACTTTCGTTGATTTTCTAATAACTTTTAACTTAGAGAGCGTATTGGACTATTTCATCAAAATGACGTTTCACCTTTCTCTGAAGAGTTTTAGGAAATTCAGGGTTGATAGACTATTTTTCTGCTACACTATTTACTTGCGTTTTTAAATTTCCATTCCATTGAATAGAGTCCTAGAGTGTGGCTGCTTAGAAATGGACCACCCTGCATATTGATTGACAACTTGTCATACTAGGTCTTCCTCCATAGCAGATTTCTATAATTCACTATAATTTGAAGGAGTTGTATGAAAAATCGAACGTTAAGAAATTTAAAATTTTTACCCATATACTTGCAAAAGTCGAAAAGTAACGTAAAGTCTATATACATAAGTCAAGAAGTATCGAAAACTATCATACAAATCGAAAAAGCCGTCAGAAGTTGGTCTGGTAAATCAGGGCATTTTCGGCAGCAAAATTACAAACTATATAAATTTAAAACGATTTATAAGCTAATCAATGGTCTTCCATTATCATATCCTGTACTTGCTGAACCGTTTCTTGAGAAGTAGCGCTTTTTGGACGACCTTCACATATCACTTATCATATGCAATTCTGGTAACACTACTTTTGAAATCAGCTACCCACCTTTTACTTCTTTGTATGAAGGAACATCCTCCCCCAAATCACTTCCAATGTCTTCATGAATTTTCTTCTTTTTTCAGAAAAGTATTTAATCCCTTTAAACAGCTACAGAAAAAAAAACTATGTATATGTATCGCACACTTTCTACTAAAGAGGCACAATTCAAAATTTTGGAATTTTCAGAAAACACAAAAAACTGAGCTCATGAACTATTTTGCAGAAATAAAGTGTGGATTATTTAGAAGAAGGTACTAACAGAATATGATTTGAAACCAAGTAGCAATCACAACTGTTTGAACTCTTCAACAGAACTAAAAATAGAACACTTTTGCATATTGTAGCCCGATTTCCATTGCAACATGAAGAGAAAAATTTGATGATATAGTATGTGTATGATGAACAGTTTTAACAAGTAAACTCGAAAATGATAAGTTTTGAGTTGTGTCTCATTAGTAGAATGTGTGCGATATGAAGATAGCCTGCGTCTGATTAATAAAATTAAGGGCACATTCGGCGTCTTTTACAAATCCTGAATGTGGCCCCATGTCTCAAATTTTATTTTATTTAGACAAAAATTGACATAAAAATTGTTTACTCATTGACAAAAAGATCTACAAGTATCGAAAAAATCGGCAAATATTGAAAACTATCAACAACATCGAAAAAGTCTGTAAAAGTCGAAAAGTATCAAAAAATTATCGAAAAATATTGGACAAAGTAGAATAGTATCGAAAAACCTGGAAGTTCTATGAAAGTCTAAGAATTTCAAGTAGTACCTAAAAGCATTCAAAAATTGGTTGATTTTAGATACGAAAAGCATGGAATAATATGCATGTCCAGAATTGAAAATCATCGAAAAGTGTCAAAATCGAAATATATTGATAAAGTCGTAGAGTATCGTAAGATATCAAAACACATTAAAAAATCGACAGAAGTCAGAAAAAGCTTGCAAATATCGAAGAAAACTGAAAAAATCGGAGAGTATCGAAATTACGATCGCAGTTGCATTAACAATCAGAAATATCGACTTACGTAAAATAACAATTATTGTCGTACGTTAAGTAACAATCATAGCCAAAATATTCGTCTGAGATTGCTACTTTATGACTGACTAGCAAAACCCGGCGCGCATTGCTACGCCTCAACAAATAAAACATAATGTGTTTTTATTTTAGTTGGATTAAATAAGTAAAAACTATTTTTATTGATATTTATCTTATTGCGAGTGGATAAACAACGTTGTAGGTTTTTCTATTTGGCTCATAAATGAACAATTGAATTGGCGGGAATGATTGGAATACGTAGAATCAGCACCTTTGCATGAGTTTAATTTGGTTACAGTCATAGTTTTTTCTAATTTTGGAGGCATGGCACTACCTATTTTTTCATTGAATCTTACTTTCTTTCTTTTTGGCTCATTTTTTCCAAACTAAACTATGCTAAGAAATTTTTACAAACTATAATAAAAGTATTGAAGCCTTAGCTACGCCTTTTAATATAAAAGTTACTTGGTGTAAATTCGGTATGAATCGATTAACCTGACTTCGTGAAAAATATATTTAAAAATATTTTTGTGTGAGGACCACCCAAAGTGTGATCCCTAAGTAAAATTTTTACTATCTAATCTGTGCCCCTTCATATAAAAGTCATGTGGTGTTAAGACCACGAGGATCGATTAAACGGTTTTTGAGAAAATGATATTTAAAAAATATTTTTGTATGAGGGCCACCCTAAATAAAAGTTGTGTAGCCTAAGGTATGCTCCTTAACATAAGAGATACGTGGCGTAAATTCGGTGTGAATCGTCTAACCTGTCTTCGGGAAAATTATTTTTAAAAATATTTTTGTATGAGGGTCACCCTAAGCATGCACCCTAAATAAAAGGTTTACTACCTTATCTGTGCCTTTTAATATAAAAGCCATGTGGAGTAAATTCCATGAGAATCGATTAAGCGGTCTTCGAGAAAATGCTATTTATAAATATTTTTGTATCAGGACCACCCTAAGTATGAACCGTAAGTCAAATTTTTACTATCTAATCTGTGCTTTTTTATATTAAAGTCGTGTGGTGTAAATTACATACGAATCGATTTAGCGGTATCGAGAAAATGATATTTAAAAAATATTTTAGTGTAAAGGCCACCCTAAATTGAAGTTTTGTAGCCTAAGCTATGCTTCTTAACATAAGAGCTACGTGGTGTAAAGTCGGTGTGAATCGATTCACCTGTCTTCGTGAAAATGATATTTAAAAATATATTCGTATGAGGGCCACCCTAAGTATGCACCCTAAATAAAATTTTTACAATCTAATCTATGCTCTTTAATATAAAAGTCATACTGTGTAAGTTTCATGAGAATCGATTTACCTGTCTTTGAGAAATCGCTATTTTTAAAATATTTGTGTATGAGGGCCACCCTAAATAAAAGTTTCATCGTCTTAGCTATGCGTCTTAATATAAAAGACATATGGTGTAAATTCCATGTGAATCGATTAAGTGGTCTTTGTAAAATTGCTATTTTAAAAATATTTGCGAATGAGGGCCACCCTAAATTAAAGCCCTATAGCCACCACGCCCCTGGTGTCTAATCCCGTTCTTATTTTGTGCTTAACATAGGCATCTTGCCACCGAATTTTAAGACTCTTGCTATCATATGAACCAAGATATAGCGAGTTAAAGGTTATAATTGCACGTAAAGTGCCACGCCCCTTGCTTTTATCAAAATATAATATAGCCCATGTTACTCAGGAATAGTGTAGCTTTCTATTAGTAGAAAAATTTTTGGAATCGGTTCTGTAGTTCCAGAGATTACCCGGAACATACAAACAAACAAACAAACCTTACCTCTTTATATAATAGTATAGATTATGTGTTTGTTACACAGGGTAAAGGGCTTAAGTGTTATCGAGATTTGGTAACAATTTACAAATGATATATTTGATTTAGGCAAATTAAATACTTGATATTGGTGGACATGCAACGCATTCCTCACGATTAAATATTTTTGTAATAATCATGTAATTGTTAATAATTACTAAATATATTTTGGCTTAAGCAAATTTGTCGCAAACATTCACTTGTTATTAGCTAGCAATCATGTATTTGGCCGAAAAAATTATATACAAAATGGTCTACTCCAAGTCTCATATGGCACATACCAATTAAAAATGGTGTAATAAGGCTATTTATTTACGTATATGAATATAACTATGTAACATATGAATATACATATTGTTACGAAATTTCTGTCTCTTTGACGATAATTTCGATCTCTCACACTTTTCTGAGTTCGATCACTGGATTGTGTAACAATTAAAAACACACAAACTTATTTAGTTATAAAATGGTTTATTTTATTAACGTTCAAATTCTAATATTAATTTAACACTGTATAGAAAACTGTTTTGTTCTACTATGGATCACACTGTATTCACTTTATTGCTTATTGCTTCGCTGTTGTAACTCAACTGTAAGTTCAGCTCAGATGACAACCCTTTTTATACTGCAGTCATCACTCTCTCGAATAATCCAGTACCTTCTAAGTGGCGTACATTCTACCATTATCTACAACCCACCAGTGCTACTTTGTAGCGTGCATTCTACTACTATCCACAATTCACCAAATTCACCAGCATTGCACACTGACGTTGAGCTAGCTATTATGCTAGATGTTAGATGGCGTTGTACGTTGTACGACGGCGATAATTTCTCTCGGTTGTTGACTTTTTATTGTTTACTGCAGCATTTTTAGCATTTTGCGCTAGATGGTGCTAATATCGTTTAGTTTCTTTCGTTGGTATTTATTTCAAGAGTCTTCTAGCATAAACCAAATTTCGCTACACTGCCCTCCGCTTAAACTTGTTCGTCCCGAACAAGAGTCTCTCCGTCCCTAGTATAAGGTGCCAGCCTTTCGATGTGGACTACCTTTAATTTACTTTTGTTCCCGGGGTATTTTTGGATTCGATACACAACATCATTAATCCTTGTGACGATCCGGTAAGGTCCCTCCCAATGAGTCTGTAATTTAGGAGACAAGCCTCGTTTTCGCTGTGGGTTATGTAGCAGCACTAGTTGACCTTCTTTGAACCCTTCAGTATTTGCTCGCAGGTCATACCGAGCTTTCATCTTGTCGCTAGCCAATTGAGTACGTCTTCTAATAAGCTCGTGTATATCTGCTAATTCTTCTCTTTTCCGCGACATGTAATCGTCAGCATAGGTCGTTTCTGGGACAACGCTTACTCCGTACTTCAAATCTGCTGGAAGCCTTAAGTCCGTACCAAAAATGGCTTTTGCTGGCGTAACTGTAGTGGTATCGTGTATTGCCGACCGATAAGCCATCAGAAACATTGGTAGATGCTCATCCCAATCTTTTTGTCCTTTATCGACAACCTTTTTTAAATGTTCCTCTAGAGTACGGTTGAACCTTTCGACCATGCCATCGGACTGAGGATGCAAAGCTGTGGTGCGTGTCTTCTGTATTCCAAGCATGTCACAAACCTCCTTAAAAAGTGTCGACTCAAAATTTCGTCCTTGGTCGGAATGCAACTCAAGTGGAGCTCCATATCGGCAAATCCAATTTTTGATGAAAATGTCTGCCACTGTTTTTGCTTCTTGATTGGGAATGGGATATACTTCTGGCCACTTACTGAAATAATCAATTACCACAAGGATGTATTTATTTCCTGCATTGCTGATTGGAAAAGGTCCCGCTATATCCATGGCTATCCTCTCAAAGGGAGCTCCAACGTTATACTGATGCATTTTTCCCCGAGTGCGTTGCCTTGGTCCTTTAGCAATTGCACATTGGTCACAACGGCGGATCCAGTCAGCAACTGATTCTTGGCATCCTACCCAATAAAACCGTTTCTTTATTTTCTCTGTGGTTTTCGTTATGCCCAGATGTCCACCACTCGATCCATTGTGATAATCCTCGATTATTTCCTTAAATTTGGCCTTTGGAATAACCAGCAGTTTTGAGCGAGTTTTACCATCCTCGCTTTCCCAGATTCGGTAGAGACAACCATCATGCAACTCCAAGCTTTGCCATTGCGCCCAGTATGCTTTACAGATTTGGCTTTCATTTGAAATTTCTTGCCACGCCGGTTTCCTACCCAGCTCCTTAAACTTAATTATAATTGCCAAATCTGTATCATTGCGCTGGTCCCGTTTTACCTCCTCTTTTGTCCACTTTTCTTCAGGCAAAACGTTCAAAAGGCGCACATCAATTGTTCCAGCTTTATTTTCTGTTCGCGAACAATGACCGCATTCAATTTTACATGGACGACGGGAAAGTGCATCCGCATTTCCATGCTGGCTTCCTTTGCGATGCTCTATGGTGAAATCATAGCTCTGCAAGCGTTCTATCCACCGTGCGATTTGACCTTCAGGATCCTTGAATTGAAGTAGCCACCTTAATGCCGCATGGTCTGTCCTCAGGAGAAAGTGCTGTCCATATAAGTACTTATGGAAGTGTTTCACGCATTCCATTACTGCCAGTAACTCTCTCCGAGTTACGCAATAATTCCTCTCAGGTTTCGACAGAATTTTGCTGAAATATGCGACGACTTTTTCTTGGCCATTGATGATTTGGGACAAAACTCCTCCAATACCATGGCCACTCGCATCGGTGTCCAATACAAATTCTTTGCCGGGTATTGGGTACGCGAGTATTGGCGCTGTAGACAGTAATTCTTTCAGCTTTTGGAATGCAGTTTCCTGTGCCCCACTCCATTCGAATTTTCGATTTTTCTGTGTCAGCTCATGTAGACTGCCTGCAACATTTGCGAAACCAGGAACAAAGCGTCTGTAATAAGTGCATAGACCCAGAAAACTTCGCAACTCATGAAGATTAGATGGACGTGGCCAATTTTTCACAGCTTTTATTTTATCTTCATCTGTGTGTATTCCTTCTGACGTAACCTTGTGCCCCAGATATTTGACTTCACGCTGGAAAAGTGAGCACTTTTTCGCACTTAATTTTAGTCCAGCTGCCTCCAAGCGCTCAAACACTTCCTCCAGATTTTTCAAGTGGTCATCAAAATCTTTACCCATGATGATTATGTCATCGAGATACACTAGACAAGTCTTCCAATGAAGTCCTTTGAGAACTCGTTCCATTAACCGTTCAAACGTAGCTGGAGCGTTACAAAGACCAAACGGCATGACGTTGAACTGCCATAGACCATTCCCAATACTAAAGGCAGTTTTCTCTTTGTCTTTTTCATCTATTTCCACCTGCCAATATCCACTTTGTAAGTCCAGGGTGGAAAACCATGTTGCTCCAGATAACGTATCCAGTGTATCATCGATTCTGGGTAACGGGTAGCTGTCTTTTTTAGTGACGTCATTCAATTTTCTGTAATCCACACAGAATCGCATACTTCCATCCTTTTTCTTCACAAGTACGACCGGTGAACTCCATGGGCTTTCTGATGGTGCAATGACATTTTCTCGCGCCATATCTTCTATAAGGCCCGTCACTTCTTCTCTTTTAGCGAGTGCTAGCCTCCTTGGAGGTTGACGAATCGGCTGAAAATCACCTGTATCAATGCGATGTTTGACAACTGATGTTCGGCCATTATTTTCTCCTTTGGACGCAAATATCCGCCAATGTTTTTGCAGAAACCTTCTTGCTTTGTTTTTGTTCTGAGCAGACAACTCCTTCGTCCATTCTTTCGTCAATACATCCAAGGCCGACGATTTTGTTAAAGTTGTACCTTGTGTGTTCTGCTGGTCATTTTCACAATTTATCACAGCTGTAACTTTCTCACATTGCGCTATAAGTTCACCTTTTTGCATCCATTTTGGCTTATTTGTTGGATTCAAAATTCGCACCGGTATTTTTCTGTCTGTTCTTGTGTTTACTAGGGTCTTTCCAATAATCAGGTCTTTCTTTACATTTTTCTTATCTGCTTCCACTACCCACAGATGGCTTGTCCCACAGTCTTCATTTGTTGTGGCCCAAATAATTTCTTCGGTATTGGGTTCAATTCGACAGCGCTCACTTATGTAGACTCTTGCAATTGCTAATTTTTGTCCACAGCCAATGTCTAAAGGCAACTCTACATTGGCATACCTTAACGTTTTTTTCTTAAGATCCAAAGTGAACCCGTGTCGAATCATGAAGTCCACGCCAATGATAACCTCATCGGTGATGTTTGCAACAATAAAATCATGTTCCACAGTTTTGTTGCCGATGAGAATACTCGCTGTAACTTTTCCTACTATTTGCGCAATTTCTCCTGTCGCTGTTCTCAATTGGATCCCATTTAACGGCGTTACTCGTCGTCTTTCATATAAGTCTTTCCTCACAATTGAATGCGATGCGCCTGTATCCAAAGTAAGCTCACATGGTCTTCCGTTGATTTTTCCACCGATGGTAAGGCTGTTGGAATTTCGGCAGAGCTTCGAAACCAAGACTATGGGGCAATCATCTGTAAGAGTCAGCTCACGCCCCGCTGTACTGACTCTCTTTAGTTTAACGACTGCTGCTCGCTAACATTTTCGCCATCGTTCACCCTATTTCCAAGTCTTCTTTTTGGTGAACGTGATGCAGATCGTTTACGACGTGATTTGCAGTCACGTGCCATGTGTCCCTGCTTACCACAATTGTAGCATTTTCCGCTGAAGCTACCGCTGGCGAACGATGAATTTTTCTTTTCAGCCTCCACCTCCATCCGACGAGTTTTCAGTGATGGGCGGCATGTCAACGCAATTGTCTCCTGCGTGAGGGCAACCGTTACTGTTTCATTAAATGTCGTCTTCGGGCTTCTCATTGTCTCGCGTTTTGTTTCTGTGTCACGTATGCCGTCAATAAACGCCTCTATTTTGAATTTTTCAGCTACGACACTTAACTCGTCAGGATAGGAAAGGTGTGCCAATCGCTCAATATCCGCAGCATACTCCTGCAAGGACTCACCAGATTTCTGGATACGACTTTTCAACTCCAATCTGTGAATCTGCTTCATGTGGTCACTGCCATATTTTCGCTGTAAGGCATCCATCACCGCCTTGTAATTTTTCTGCTCCGCCACTGGAACCGTTTGCAAAACTTCTGCAGCTGCGCCTTTTAATGCCACAATTAGCGCTGCAGCTGCGCTTTCGTTATCCCAACGATTGTGACCAGATGTTGTTTCGAACTGGAGCTTGAAAACACTAAATGGCGTTGTTCCATCGTACGAGGGTGCCTTAAGCCTCTCTGCGCTGATTTCTCTTATCACTTGAGTGGTTGGTTCACTTATTTCCAACTGTTGAATCCTTTTATTAACGTCTTCAAAATTATTTTGAACTTTTTCAAGATTATTTTGAACTTCTTCCTTGAATGATTCAACGTCATCTCGTAATTCAGTCACTTTTGCATCGAGGCCATCTACCATTTTGGCAACCTCCGTTCGAACAGCCTCGTGGATCTGCGTCGCGTTCTGACTTAACCTTTGGTCTATTTGCAATGCATTTTGACTTAACTTTTCGTCTATTTGCAGTGCATTTTGACATAACTTTTCGTCTATTTGCAGTGCATTTTGACATAACTTTTCGTCTATTTTTTCCTGAACCGCATGGATCTGCAGCGCGTTCTGACCAATTTCTTCCCGAACGGCTTGGATATTGCTTGTCATCGCCATTAACATTTTCTCGAACTTTGACATATCTACAACTTCACCACTTGCCGCTGGTCCAGAAGTTTCTTCAACTTTCGCTGCTGATTCTGATACATCACTATAAAATTCATGCTCTTCCAGGTTTACACCTTGAGCCTCAAGAGCCTGCCGTAAGCGTTTCTGTAACTCCACCTTTCCGCCAGTAGATTGCAGACTCAGCTGCTGCAACTCCTTCTTCAGTTGATCCACTTTTAGTTCGTCAAACTTAACCATTTTTATTTATTTTTTTTTTTTTTTTTTAAATTGATTGTTAATTCTTTTACACAATCCCACTTCTGACACCAATTGTTACGAAATTTCTGTCTCTTTGACGATAATTTCGATCTCTCACACTTTTCTGAGTTCGATCACTGGATTGTGTAACAATTAAAAACACACAAACTTATTTAGTTATAAAATGGTTTATTTTATTAACGTTCAAATTCTAATATTAATTTAACACTGTATAGAAAACTGTTTTGTTCTACTATGGATCACACTGTATTCACTTTATTGCTTATTGCTTCGCTGTTGTAACTCAACTGTAAGTTCAGCTCAGATGACAACCCTTTTTATACTGCAGTCATCACTCTCTCGAATAATCCAGTACCTTCTAAGTGGCGTACATTCTACCATTATCTACAACCCACCAGTGCTACTTTGTAGCGTGCATTCTACTACTATCCACAATTCACCAAATTCACCAGCATTGCACACTGACGTTGAGCTAGCTATTATGCTAGATGTTAGATGGCGTTGTACGTTGTACGACGGCGATAATTTCTCTCGGTTGTTGACTTTTTATTGTTTACTGCAGCATTTTTAGCATTTTGCGCTAGATGGTGCTAATATCGTTTAGTTTCTTTCGTTGGTATTTATTTCAAGAGTCTTCTAGCATAAACCAAATTTCGCTACAATATGTATGTTAGATAATAGCCGAAACATATGTCACTACTTGCCAAGTTGAATTGATCCATTTGTTGTCTTGTCGTGTTTGATTAAGCAAAAAAAGTTATGATCAGTTTGTGAATTTGCAAGAAAAACGGTTTTGCTAGTGAGTATAAGTTCAATTGTAATTGATGATCCGTCGATAAAAAACAAATAAAAACGTTAATATTTTACTTTGTTTTCATGTCTATAGTTCTTCTTCACACATAATTTCTTTTTAGAATCTTGAAATCACTGTGTGCAAATGTTTTTTACTATGCTTCTAAAGTAGTAATTACTATTAGTAGCAGTGATCAAAAGTGACAGTTTGGCTCGTCTCTAACAATAACAATCAATCACACAATTACTTTAAATAAACCTGTCAATATATGTAAGTATCAAATCTACAAAGTTTTTGTTTGCTTCATTTTTTTTTTACAATAAAATTTTAGAAACACTCTACATAAAATAACTTTTGAATCAGATATATGATCATATTGACCACAAAATACTTCCCTCGATACTTATGTATATATAGTTAAATTAAATACTATGAAATGTTAATACTGCAATAATTAGTAAAGTAATAATGATAATTTATGTAATTAACACGAATGTACTAATTTTTGTAAGACGATTGCATTAAAAGTTAAAAGTATCAAATGCAAATACGATTATCCGCTTGAAAATTAACTTAAGTTTGTGCGGCTCAACGGTTTCAATTTTTCTTTTTTAAATAATAAATTTAAGTGAAAACACGTGGATAACAATCATGATATAATGGATGGAATGCATAAGTTATGTATGGAATAATTCTTAAAGAAATGTTTACACATTCTAATTAAATACACATTCGGTAAAAATTAGTGAATATCCGTAACAGTTGTAAAATTTTTAAAACCATCGTAGAACAAATATGAAAAGTTACGGTGTATTTGTTAAAAGTTTCTAACACCTTCGAATGAGTTGACAAAGATGTCTTATAGAGAGCATAATTGAACAAATTTATTTCTAGTACATAATATTTAATGGATATTATTAGTGCTTTTTTTATAATATAAACAGGGCTGCCAGGTGGCCGCTTTTGGCGTGACCACGCCGTTTATTGCATGTCAAAGCCGCGAGCCTTATAGGAATTGAAAAATTTCCAAAAATGCCGTTAACTGGAGGATTTTTCGGAAGAAGCCGAAGGATTTTTTTATGTGTACGAACTTAATTTTTTAATTTTTAACGAGCACAAACAAAAAGCCATCAAAGTTGGCCCCACACAATGACTAATAAAACAAAAAATTCGATTTTAGCATAAGCGACTAAGAAAAAGAAATGCTTAAAAAAAAAATCCCAAATTTTAGGTTTTATAATTTTAAGGAAAAAATAATTCATTGATTCATTAATTTCATCTTGGCAACCCTGAATATACGAGTAATAAAGTTAAGTTTACAAGAAATTATGCATTTAGTATATTTGATAAAGTAGAATAGTTTGAAAAAAAAATGTTTATGAGGTAACACCGGCGCAAAGAGGTGTAGATAGAAATGGCTGAAAATTTAATAAATTCTGAATTCACTTGAGATTGCACTTATTTAGTCGCGCGTCATAGCTGCAGGAAAATATTCTTGAAATCTGCGTTTTCTTGAAAAACTCTAATGCATTTTCGGAATGCTTCCAGTGACTTAAAGAGATTGAAAAACGCTTTTTCTTTTTTTCCTCTATAGAGTCGTAATCAATAAGTTCTTCGACTTGGAGCATACTTTTCGAGTAAGGGAGTGAAATTCGTTTTTGAGCCGCCACATAGAACACATTTTCAGAACATTTACTTTTGTGTGTGAAATCGATTTTTTATCTTCTCTTAGGCTCGGTATGCAAAACAAAAAAAGTCACGTTGAAAAGCATAAGGTACCCTGTTCAACGGAAATGCGAATAAGCTACATTGACTGTTGGACAAAACGATAAAACCTCAATGAAATTTCGTTTTTGCCGTACAGCACTAGATCTTCCTAATGGGGTCGCCTTGAGTTCTAGACTCGGGGCAGCCTCTAGCTTTCTCCGGCGCTACCCGTAGATGTAAGTATGATCGTTCAGGGAAACGGCTTATGAGGAACATTTTTCTGCAACTTTTACCTCAATTAAATATAATTAAAGTCAGAGCTCATTTCTGTTTTAGCCCTTTCAAAACTCTGTGAAAAGTGGAAACTTCTAAGAAGAATATTTTATTTAGTAATAAATAAATATATACTTTAAATTAAAAGTAAATTTTTTTTATACGCCGGTAAAGTTATAGAGCTTAAGATTGTTTTTGATTTTTCTAAATTATTCATCATATTTTTAAGTTTTCAAACTCCATGCGGCATGGGCTAAAACTTTTTTTAAGTACTCGATATTGAAGTGACCTTTGGCGTGTAGACCAAAGTTTTATAAGTATGTACCACCCTGATATTGTTTACATAGTTCCAACTTTTCTGAAGGACAAATATTTTCAGTTTCAAATGAATTGATTTTAATTGATTGTTTATACAAAATACTCTCAATGATTGTAGGCAAATCAATTCAATATTTTCTATGCAATGATAATGTCTGTCCACATGAGTGTTAACTTAAAAAAACTAAAAAAAAAAGAATAAATAGAACTGCCGCCCTTCGGTTATGTAAATCATAATGATTTTCAAAGGTTTTCACTTTCTAACAGACAATTTAGTTTTTATTACTTTAATAATGAATATCTGTGTAGAAATAATACAAATGCCGGCTAACACATTCGATTGCATAAATATCGACATATGTGTATAGCATTAGAGTGTACGTTATTTCCCAAGCATCTCTTATCGAAGAGCTTGATAAAAACTTTAGCGCTCACGGTAGTTTGAAAGCTTCAAAACTCGCACGAACTGAAAATGTTTTTTTTTTAAAAAACGTAACTTAAGAAGCCAGCGAGTGATGTAGGTACTCATTTGAAAGCTACAATAATCACTTTATTACGTATAAATTAAAAAAAAAAAATTTGGAATCTGGCCGATATGAATTGACTCATTTTCAAACAAAGAATTAAGCTCGTGCAGAACAACAACAAAGTTTGTATATTACCTTAGTTTTAAATGTTTGGCAGTAGACAGTTTTGAGCTTTCAGACAGCCAGTTGCATATCGCTCACTTACTTCAAGACTGGCATAACTCAAAAAACATAAAGTGGGAGAAAAACGCATTCAAAGTTTTCAATAAGTTGCTTTTTATATGAAAATAATGAAAAGTATGTCTACATAAACTCTTCTCACAAGGCAAGTTTATAAGAAACTTTTCTGATTTTTTCACACAAAATAAAACATGAAATGACGGGTATTTCTGCATCAATCGTGATTTTTGAGTCATGCCAGTCTTGAAGTAAGTGAGCGATAAGTATTCAAAACCAGTCTGACCCTTCCAAAAATCTTCTATTAGTATAATAACAGACACTCTAATATAATATAAATGACAAAGACTTAGTTCCCATGCAATTTCTTAAAAACTTCTGTAGCGCTTTACTAACTTTTAAAACGAGGTCTTAGTAATAATTAGTAAACATCAGAAAAGACAGCCAAGGTAATGAAAAACGATTGTTAATACGCAGTTTACAAACAAATGCGGCCTTTCGTAGGCAAAAACTAATCATCAAATATATAAATATATACATACACTGGCGTGTTATACATATTCATATGTTATATGGATATCATATAGTATGTTAATGCCCTAGATCATATGATATTCTTTTTGTTTTCGTCAAAACAAAAAAAAAAGTAAAACAACAACTTAGAGATTTAATTTTTCGCAAAAGAAAATGTCTTGTTGTTTATGTTTTTAAATGAAAAATTTAAAAATACTTTCTTCCTAATCCATATTTATTACAAATAACAAACTATTTTTTAAAACTATTATTAGATATGTAAAAAAGCATATGACTTTTATAATATGAGTTTAATTTTATTATATTGTATTTATAGTACTTATATAGTACATCAAGGTTGGGCTGGAGCGGAAATAAGTTTTGGAAAGGCACATAATTTTTTTTATTTAAAATTACAAGGATGCTTCTTTAAGAGGTTGATAGTAAATAAAAAATATAATTTGGTGAGAAAAGTCTTAGGGCCGGTTTTACAGTGTTTAGTTAACTACAGGTTTGAGGTTAACTATCCAATTTCAGTTTCATAGCAATTAGTCAACCAACCAAATTTGGCAGGTTAACTAATAGTTAAATAACAGCAGATTGCTGTCATAACGAAAAAGAACATAAGAAATAAAAACACAAAGTTTCAAAAAAGCAAGTACCTACACGGTTAGAAATTTTGGAATAAATTTTAATACTTTTGGGCTTACATATATGACTACACCAGAATTGTATTAAAATTCAATACTATCTAGATATTAAAATTCATTTTTAATATAAATTTGTATTAAAATTTAGTACTCGTTTTTATTAAAATATAAAAAAAAAAAAATTGTCGTATCCACTGGGACTCGAACCTGGTTCCCTTTCAATACAAGGGTTGCATGAACATTTTAACGACATCAGCCAACTTAGTATCATATTTACGTTGGCTAAATGTAATACTTGCGATAGCAACAAATGTTATAAAATATCGTTTTAATGTTTGAACTGTACATATTAGAATTTAATACAAAATGTATTACAAAATTTTGTAATATATTCAAAAGTATTAAATTTAATCAAAATTGTATTAAAAATCTTAGCTTGTATTAAAATTTATTCCAAGATTTCTAACCGTGTATATAAATATGGATTCAGATTGGGATTGCAAAGTTCATACTGATTCAGATATTGAAGTAGTACGGAATATTGCAATTGCTCGTCGAAAAAAAGTATTAAGATCCCGTCCATATTACTTTCGGTAGGTTCCTTGCAAGCCGTTAAAATCGTCCACAATGGTCCGCCATATTTTTTCCTTCTCGTCTAGACTAACTTTATCGTTTTTTTTTGCATTCGATGATGTTTTCAAAGTTGCCGACCAGCTCCAATTAGCAATTTATTTCGTCTGCCGAAAATTTAGAAGTTCTTGTTGTTGATTCCATTTCGCAAACTATGAAATGTCAAATAAAAAACAAATGTTTTGTGCAGTGAGGCCAAATTTTGTACAAGAAATTATCATTAGTTAACCAACTTAAATTTGGTAGTTAACTAACAGACATTAGTTAAGTTAACTAAGTAATTGGTTAACTAAACACTGTGAAACCGGCTCTTAGAGTTTTTTATTCATTCATGTATTTGGTTCATTGCAATCATGTGTGGGTAAATGTCAGACTAAGCAATACTCCATCTTCTAGTCTAAGTTTTCGATGAGATTACGGTATATTTTGTGCTATAACTCAAAAATATTCCTTATTATCTCGTGGTTCAGCTTGGGAATTGTGGCACAGACCTTAATTTTGAGATATGTTGTTTTAGAAAATTCTTTATTAAGTTAGTTCTTCTTCTCAATACATATTTTTAAGATTCGAATTTATTATCTTAAAGTTTTTTATTTATGTACATAAATTACTAATTTATTATTACTTTTACAGAAACTAAAGCTATTTAAAAACTACTTCCCATGTACATAATATAGGTTCAACACTTAACCCTTAAAAGCCTGACTTTTTTTTTTAGCTGAGAAAAATATATGTTGTAGATTCTACGATTCTGGACAACTTTTGTTTCATCAATATTTTTACAGGTGACAGACACGCCCCCTAGGTACAAATTACCTGGCTGGTCCCTGGAGGAACCACCAGGACCCCAAAGTTCAAAATCAATTTTACACGAGAACATTTATTTAATTTAATTATGTTAAATATATTGAAGACTTACAGAAGAATGAGACCAAAAAAGATTAAGTGAAATTGAATATAAAATTTAAGTAAAGTGAAATTCTGCAAATCAGTTTTGTTTTGAAGTAAACCACAAATTAACTCCACACTTAAAGAAAACCTTTAAGAAAGCCTTTTTTAGCGTGATAGTCAGGATAAGTGCCAACTTCGACTTCGATCACCACCTCCTAGTGGCTTGTCTTCGACTCAAAATAGTAAGCATTAAATAGAACTGCGGAACATCCAAGAAGTTTGCCTCACATAAACTCTGTGAAACCTGTCTTCGGGAAAAATTCATCGGTGAAGTAGAAAAGCTCAGCGACACTAACTCTTGGAGCTCAATCCAATCCAAATGGCAAAACATCAAGTCGTCATTTATAACAGCTAGTGAGTCCATAATTGGTGTTACCCCACGGAACAGCAAAACCCTGGATGGGCGACGCTACCTGGGATACCATAGAGAAAAAGGAGAGCTGCAATAGGCACGAGTAATGAAGCGCAAACAAGAGACCAGACCCTAAATAAAGAAGTAAAAGCCTTCTTCAAAAAGGACAAGCGAGAAACCAATAACGACGTCGTATCTAAAGCTCAATAAGCCGCAGATATCAGAGATCTTCGCATGGTCTACGAAATAACACGCAAGATGGCAGGGAACAAATTCAATCAAAATCGGCCAGTAAAATACGAAAACGGAAATCCATTAACGATAACAGATGGATATCCCGTTGGAAACAACTTTGGTCGGAAACCATCAACCTTTCGCCTTCACCCCTAAGCTCTCCCCATATGCCTCTCCCTGCGGGAAGACCACAATGACTAGCCTCGTGTCCGTCTTTACTAACGGAGATAATGAAGGTCATAAGCTCTAAAAAAATAATAATATTACATGACGGGAAATTTTCTGACCCTTTCGAGACTGTCAAGATTAGATTTCCATTTGAATCAAATGACGAAAGTGGAAAGTGGTCACGTTGCGGGAATCCCCAATTGAAGATTACCGGCAAGTAAGCTCTCATAGTGGCCGTCCTGGATCATCATGAAAACGTTCTCTAGAGCAGGAAATACATGAGGTGGGGAAATGTTATAGAGAATTGAAGGCACTAGCTACTGATGATGCACGTTGGAAGAGATTTATGAAATAGAGGACACAGGAAGACATTCTAAAAATGTAACAAAAACTAAATGATATAAATATGTTTGAATAATAATGGACTAATTGTAAAAGATTTTGAACTCTGGGATCCTGTTGGTCCCTACAGGGACCAGTTGAATTTTTTCAAAAATTTTAATGAAAATAAATATTTTTTTATTTTACATACTCACATTAGTATCTAGACACAATAACTATGACGAATATTATTTTTTCGGGTTCAAAATCACAAAATTTACCGACAAACTAATATTTTCAAAGTGCGTAATATTACAAAAATACCTTTTGGCGAGGTGCGGTCACTCATCTGAAAGAAACACGTGACACACAAAGTAAATAAAATGCGAAAATTAAACTTATCTTCGGCGCTTGGAGCCGAGCACTTGACTATGTAAGGCGAAGTTTAAAAATTGTACATTTAATACCTTAAAATCGTTTTTGAAGTGGCTGGTTCCTTGCGGTACCACGAGGAGTTTAAGGGTTAATGGACGGCCCCTCAGTCCATTAATTACGTGAGGTGTTTTTTTGGAAATTCGGACCCCCCCCCTCCCCCTCTCTCCTTGGTGAGATTTGGTGAGTTCTAACGGGATTTGCGAAATACCAACTCTGTGAATTAAAGTGTATCCGTTACTCTCTACGACCAAAGCTTAAAACCTATTTTTCAAACTTTCGTCTAGGTTTTAGTTGTAAAACACAACTTATTTTTTTTTTTAATTCGGCTCCATTTTGTAAAGTTTTGAATATTTACTTTTAAGTTGCTGCCTAAATCATTAATTTATTATTATTTTCAGAAGTCTACAACGACATATAAAAACTACTCTCATTGTTACTAATATACTTACTTTTTTTATTGTGATGCATGAGAGACATTAATTTATATCCCATACAAAACAAAGTTTTTGTGAAAAAAATGACTAATTAATAACACTGTGTGCAAAAATTAGACCTATGTACATATGTACATTTTGGAGAAAAATCGATTGATATAAACTTTGGGCGATTTGGGTTCACTCAGCTCGAATCGATCGAATCCGTTATGGAACATTTTAGTAAAATTTTCTGGAAAATCTACAATCGTTAGTTTAAATTTTGTAAACTTTTTCTGAAAACTTGATGCTTCATAAGTGGGTAAATTGAAAAAATGTTTGTCTTATAATGAGGAACAACACCAGACACCAAACCCCTCAGACTTGAAATAAAAAATTGGAAAAGAGCATTTGTAGCCGTGTCAATAACCTGGTAATTTACCATTAGCTCGAAACGCCGGCATGCAGGCTAAAATCTGACAGATTCGGCAGATTAGAACTCAGCAACTCCAAATTTTTCTAAATTGACATCGTTCGATTTTTCTTGAATTTCACTGCATACAGTGTAATTTAAGCAGCATTTGAACGCAGATGAGTTGTTTTGGTATTAAAAATTTCGATTTTAATAAAAACTCATAACAATTTGCCGAAACATGACACCTCTAATTCTACCAAATTTTTCAAAGTGTGGCTAAAATTGAGATCTTTGGAAGTAAATATTTTTAACTGACTTATACATTTGTGAACACTGTGCAAATATGGTTCTGAGCATTTTTTTATTAAAACTACTGAAATAAGCTGTTGTAGTGGAAAAAGTTTCTTCGAGTTTCTTTATGCAGACTATAAGATGGTTCTTATTAACTGCTATAAGATTAAAAAAACGTTCTAGTATTTAAGCAAAAAGCATTCATCACTGATGTTAAAGAATAGTAAAATTAAAAGGATAATCTGAAGATATCAAAATGGTACGGGAAAAATAGACGAACATTTTCAAGGGAATTGATTAAATTAAATCTTAATTGTAATGCGTTTTTTTAAATACCTAGGCAAAAAAAGGCGAAGCAAGCAAACACAATCTTACACTTAATAAATTTGAAAACTTATTTCAGAAAATTATTCAATTAAATGTGACCAATCTTGGTATAGTATCGTTTCATAATATGAATTATCATTGAAGAGAAAGTGGGCGTAACACCTCCTACACAAGCAGCAATCCGATTTCTATAAGAACACACCTTTACTAAACTTTTACCATACGTACGAAGTCGACACGATATAAAATTCATATGCTAAAATGTTAAGTCGATCGAATAATTTTCTAGAATTGACTGAGAATTAGCGCAAGCAAACAAAAACCACAATAACTTTGTAAATAGTTTTCTTACGCGTTTTTAATTACAACCAAATTTCACATTGAGTCTAATTTATATAAAACGTCAATTGCATATTAGTGCACTATTTTACAAGTAGGTACACATATTGCACCTTTGGAGAAACAATGAAGCAAGTTGTCAGTTATGCGAGAAATTTCGTGAGGAGTGTTTGCATACGAATCTATGTATTTATATTGGCCGTAAGTAAATACGACATGTAATTTGCAATAGGAACAACAATGACACAATTACAATGTCGTAATTGTAAAAAATAATGAGACTTGTAGAGAAAAACTGATACATTTGTAATTTACTTATCATGTAGACAGTAGCGTACCTACGGGGGTCGTAGCGGTTGGTCGCCCTGGGTTCAAGCACTTTAGGGGACGGAAAAATCGTCCTCGTAATATAAAACTGAAGTTTTCTCTTTTGATGACCTTTTTTTTCTTAGTAAACCAAAAATAAATCGAGGGAATGTGTTGATGATTTGGTAATTCAATGCTAAATATGTATGTATATCTCATTTTACTAGGGTTTTCGAGGAGCAAAAGTGAGGACCTTTTTTTTATTTTTTTTTTAGTCGCAAAATTTTTTAGTTTAAAATTAAAAAACCAGGAATATTTTCTATTGGTGGGGGCCGGAAAATTACTTGTTCGTTCTGGGCACCTAATGTCCACTGCATGTAGACGCTTTTAAATGAGTTAGTTTGAAACAACAAAAAAAAAAAGAAAAAAAACCTGAAAGGGTCACTAAATGCTATAATATACAAATTATTATATAATACAAATATTACTCAAAATATGAATGAAAATGTTCTACTTTTAGCCAAAAATAATCTTATAAGCCTTAAATGTGTGTTAATAAATTTACACTTGCGCTAATATTTCTCCAAAGGTGCGATGTACATATAAACCATCGTACGAGTGTCTATAGAAAAACTCAACTATGTTTGGTTTTAAAATTTGAATTCGATCCAATTTAATTTCAATAAATAAGGCGATACAATTCAATTGAAATTCGTTGGCATACAATTTATAATAGTTCGCTTTGTTAATTTATTCTTTATATGTAGGTACATTTGTATTTAAATCAACGTACAGTATTTTCCAAAAAAAATAAAAAAAATAAACTGACTAAAAACGGAACTGTTGAATTATGTAATAAAATTGTTGATTGAATTGCTACTGTGCGTATGTTCCAAATACAGTTTTATCAACTTTACTTAAAAAAGAAAAATTATGAGTTTTCCTTCGGTCATTAAAAAATTTAGGAAATATAACTTCAGAATATGCTGTAAAAACTTATGTGTATGTCAATATCTATTTTTGAAGTCACTTATCTACTTAATATTAACTTCTGTGGAAATCACAAAAAATCACCTTATAAAATATTTATTCAACTGCAAAGCTTTAATAAAATCCCCCCAACTAGAGATTTGCAAGAGTGGACTACCAAAATCAATAGCTTATTACACTAGTAATAAGCGAACGCAAATACTTTGGTAATTGGTAAAAGAACTTAGGGGACGTCCATAAATTACGTGAGTCAAAATAGAGGGGAAAACGAAAAACAATTTTTTTTTGCGTTTTAGTAAATTTTCTGTTTTCTGTTTTTCGTTGTTTTGCTTTTTCGTTTTTCATATGAATTGTACTAGGAAATAAAGTGGATGTGCCGTTCGTAAAATTGATCTAGGAAGCTGAAATTTTGAGAGAATTTTCTTCAAACCCGATTCTATTATATAGGCATATAGGACTGCAAATTTTTTTAAAAAAATTAATAAAAATAACTCCTTCAGGTGTATTTTTTCCGCATTTTTAGTCACACGAAAAATGTGGACGTGGTTTTACAACAGTGGGTGGCGTCCCCCATTCAACCAAAAATTCCAAAACGCTATATCTTGGCACTTAAGGTAGACTTTTTCTACGTTTTAGTAAGTCGGTTTTTTCGTTCAATTTCAACGAAATTGTACATAAACTCTGCCCGCGCCGTTTACAGGTTTGTTGGGACAATTATTTTTGTTCCTCAAGCTATAATATAGGAAAAAATAAATAAAATCCCTCTCCAAAAGTTTGAAAAAAAACACCCTAATGTATATGTTAACTTAATATATTAACACAAAATTTATGCATTTACATCATGGTTACGGTGACTATCCGTTCTGTTTTTAAGGCGATTGTTCTGCGTATTTTTTTTTTTAATGGAAAATTACAAAAATGTTCTGTTTTTCGCAAATGCTCTGTTTTTTAATCTGCTTTCATGCAAATAGTCCTTCGATGCGTAAAGAAAATTGCTTTAAAATCAAAGCCAATGAAATGTGATTTATGTTTTTATTTTTGTGAATTTTTAATACTTTCAATATGAAAAAATACGTTTCTACATACAAACACAATTTCTGTTCTGTCATATATGTTTAATTTAAATTTATGGTCACCGTACCCATGGTAGATATCCTGTCATGATTATAAATGCACTGGCCTGTGCGAAATATTTTGAAGCCAATACAAAAACCTTTTGACGAAACAGCAGCAGAAGTTGCAGCTTAGTAGCAACTGGAATACACATACACTACCACTACCTCTTTAACTTTTCACTGACTTGCCATCGTATTTCACAATTTTAAATGATCGTTTTTTAATAAATTAAACAAACACTCATAAAATTTTGGAAAAATGATATTTAAATTTTAGCACTTGTTGCTTTTTTGAGCAACTGAAAAACATTTCATGAAATTAAATTTCATTTTACAGAGGAAAATAAAGCACTGCACTTCCTACAAAAATTTCAATTTGTATAATTTAAAGCGCATTTTGCACATACTTACATAAAATTAAAACTAACTGATTAAAGTTGCTAAGCGTTGCCACCTGCTCAATTGAAACCAGGGACGTGAACCGGACTTGAACCGAACCGCTTTTGAACCGGAAAACCGCTTTTTTTTAATAATTAACTGAACCACTAACCGAACCGAAATTTTCGACAAATGATTGATCCGAACCGAACCACTTTGTATAACGGTTCAAGGATTCATTCTGACCAATTTTCAATGGACAAATTTTCCCCACTTGTTTTATTTTTTTTTTTTCTTTTTGTTAAATATGGAAATTGATGAAATTTTGAAAGAAATAGGGAAGAATGAGAGAGAGTTCAAAAATAAATCAGTAAAGATAGAATCAAATCGTTTGATAATATAAAGCGGCTTTCAAATAATGTTAATGTTTTGAACTTTTGGAATAACTACCCAAAGAATCATTTGAATCAGCTCAAGTTACTTATGATGTTTCAGCAACCCAGGTTTCGATAAAGAGGACATTTTCCACCCTAAAACTTATTTCCGGAGACCTGCGGGGAAATATTGAAGAGGACTTGTTAGAAGATATTTTTCTCATCAATCTCAACTGATTATTGTAAATCAAATTTTTTCTCAAATACTAATTTTTTACAACGTACTTATAGCGTATGACATAAATTATATGTTCATATATGTATATTTCTATATTCTTTTGGATTGTTACTGAATAAAAATAACACAAATTTGCATAGTTTTTTTTTTTATTCCCGAACCGCTGAACCGAACCGAAACCCCGGTTCAAAGAAAACAAAAACCGATTTGACGAACCAATCCATAAATGCAAAAACGGTTTGAGCCGATGAACAGAACCGACCAAATTTTTCACCGGGTTCACGTCCCTGATTGAAACAACGACAGTAGAGGTATTTTATGAGGAGTGAACCACGGGAATTTATCTTTTATAACTTTTTGAAAATTTGATGTTCTCATAATTTTTGTAGCATGATTTCTCGACGAACTCGTAACCCATAAGCTTAAATAAGTTGGTTTGGCAACAGTGGGTGGCTCCTTATCAGTGTTGGCATTTCACAAGGATTTTTAGGTTTACGACGGTCACACGTCGAAAACTGTCGTAAATGTCACAAATGTCACAAAAGTCGCAAACTTCAGATCAACCTCTTTTTCACAACAACTAAAATTGTTTGTCAAACAATTTAACTAACAAAAAATTATATCTTATTTGATGAGTATTTAAATATGTTTGACAAACAATTTGATGATCTGAATCAAGTTATGAATAAAAAATTTTTCCCAGTATGAACTTAAAAATTCGTCTTTGTCACAAAGTCAAGTCTTGTCACATAGGCTCGAAGGTTTACGACGTTTACGTAAACGTCGTAAATGTCGGAAATGTCACGCGCATTTCTGACATGCCAACACTGCTCCTTATATACATTTAAAATTCCTAAGGTATATATGTCTTGGCGCCTGAAACATACTTCTTCTACGTTTTAGTATGTTGGTTTTTTGGTGAAATTTCACCTGAGCTTTTTCGTTGTGCGTAAAGCTATATATGAGATACTTTGTTAACTTAAGATTGTTTTTTAGTTGACGCACAGACTTATCAGATTATATATTCCGAATCTAAACATGTTTTTTCTAACTTACTTTTTCAGGTGAATTCGGACGATACCAATTTTTTCAATTTTTCCTGCACGTGCTCTCTGCATTAACCGCGGGAATGCATATGTTGTCACTGGTTACAATCGCCGCTGTACCGGATCATCGCTGTTTCATTGAAGGCGTTGACACTAGCAGTGTCTCTTATGTGCCATGGAACTCATCCGATATTCTTGCCGCAATACCACCTAAAGCCAATGGAGAACTGGATTCGTGTCACATTTATGATGAATCAAACAATTCAGTGGCTTGTTCGTCATATGTTTATGATCGCACATACTATGAAACCTCGCGCACTATTGACTGGGACTTTGTGTGCGATCGTCGTTGGATGGGATCGATTGTACAAACAGTATTCATGCTGGGTGTGTTCACAGGTGCTGTAGTTTTAGGTGGCTTGGCCGATAAAGTTGGGCGTAAGACCGTATTTTGTTGGTCAGCTCTCTTGCAACTGATCATTGGTGTCGGCGTGGCCTTTATACCAGAATATTTTTCATTTATGGTTGCCAGATTCTTTCTTGGCATATTCGGTTCAGCAGGCTCATATATTTGTGGCTTTGTATTAACAATGGAGTTAGTTGGCCCAACCAAACGTACTGTTTGTGGTATTACATTCCAGGTTCGTAGAAAATTATGTAAAGAAAAAAAGCTTATAACATTCCTTGGTAATATTTGCGTCCCTAATAAAATATGTGAAAAAGTTTTTACTGAAAGGTTAAAGTTCACTTTCGAAGAGAAATTGAGTTTGAGAGGCCATATGTGCATATTCAAGAAAAACCATGTTTGAAGAGTGTGCTCCAAAAAAAAAATCAAAACCATGGTTGAGCTAAGATGACAATTTCGATTTTTTTTATTGGAGTAGACTCTTCAAACATGGTTTTTCTTGAAGTTAAGACTAGTTATCTTGAATTAATATTCAAGGAGGAACAATTAAAATTCAAAGGGAGACATAGCTAAAATTGCATTTTAGTTAAAAAAAACACGAAAAGTTACATACATATAAAGTTAAATAAAAAAATAGCTATCTGAATTTTAATTGAACAACCTTGTATATTAATTCAAGACAGCCTTAGCTTCAAGAAACGCTATGACGGAAGGATGTGCTACAAAAAAAAAAAAAAAATGAGGCCAGCTAAAAGGCTTTTTTTTTGCGGATATGCACATATGCATACATATCGCTCACTTTCTTTAAGACTGGCATAACTCAAAAAACATAAAGTGGGAGAAAAACGCATTTAAAGTTTTCAATAAGTTACTTTTTATATGAAAATGATGAAAATTATGTCTACATAAACTCTTCTCACAAAACAAGTTTATGAGATACTTTTCTGAATTTTTCACACAAAGTAAAACATGAAATAGCGGATATTTCTGCATCATTAACTCAAAAATCACGTTTATTGAGTTATGCCAGTCTTGAAGTAAGTGAGCGATATGTAGGGGAGAAGTGGGGGTTGTGGGCATAGTTTTGTTTTCGGCTTATAATTACCGATCTAGTGCATATTATTTGGACATATGGGTATCTGTGTAAAGCTAGAGACCTAAGCTAACTAATTATAAAGAAACATACCCGATTCCGTCATGCAAAAAAATTTTACATGGACTTTCGTAAAATCGTCATTTTCAGCTAAAATTTTTTTTAGGGGGGGTTGTGGGCACCCTTGGAAAAAATGCTACAAATGGAAAAATATGAAAAAAAAACACAACTAATATGAACAAAATGACAGTTTATTAATCTCAAAGCCTGCATAGGCGTTATTCATCGCCGGAAATACAATTTTGACATGTATAATAACTTGCCCGCATGCCCGCACATTTCAAATGAATAGCTCGATCTCAGTTGTTACAATTGATGGAGTTGGCTGCGGTCAATTGGCGTGGCAAAAATTTCAAGCAGATGAGACAAAAGTCCACATCCTCGTCAGACGGCGTGGACTCCTTTGCCTTGTCATGCTTAGCGGAAGTTGGTTTTACGCGCTTGGTTTGAAATTTGACTAAAAAAACGGGTGCCCACAACCCACCCAATTTTTGTGCCCACAACCAACTTTAGCAGACATTTTAAAAAGTAATGAAAAAATGTTTATGCATAAATTTTTTGGTTCAAATCGATATTGTTCCATTCAGCATAATACTTCGACTGAATAAAAATACATTACACTTACCTTTCCAATCGATCCACTTTGATTGATACACTATTGAAAATGTTAGAAAAAAGTTTCACCACCTTTTCAAAGCCCAAAAAAAACCAATTCGTTCATTTCCAAAAGCAAACGCGTCCGTTTACTTTGATATTTGGCATGAATCATACATAGGGTAATTGCTTGCGAATGACATTACCAACGAAACTCAATCTTCATTTTGTGAAAATATACGTAGGGGTGCCCACAACCGACCCATGCCCACAACCCCCACTTCTCCCCTACTGTTAATAGTTGATCAACTCACTAAATTTTTGCCTAGCGGCTCGTTATAAGCCTATTTTTCGAAACGTCTTTGCTAAGCAATCGATGAGGTTAAGTCAAAAATGTATTTCCGACATTACTTAAGGTGGCCAGTAAGAGACTGTTTTTGACCATTTTCCGGTAAAAATTTCCAAAAATCGGAAAATCTTCGGAGAGGTATTGCGTTCCTACACGTTTCTTCTCTAAATGAGGCCAAAACTTGGTCACGTTCAACATGGATACGAACTTTGCAAAATACACGTGCTCTCGAATTTTAACAACTTCACGTGTCCACGAGCTCATGTGAGGTGTTGTTTTAGATAGAAGTGCATTTGACGATCTTGTTTTCAAACCCACGTTCTTGAATGCACGTTTCAAAATTAGGGCGAGTCAAATTTTTTTTTTGTTTCAAACAGGTTTAATAGTTACAGGTACATGAAAGAAATATCACAAAATTTAATGGTTGTCGATAGGAATTACATGGACAATAATACTTTATTAGGAGGTAATCCATAAAAGACGTCCGCAGCAAGGGATAGGCATGGCGGTTGGTTAAAACGAACAAAAGCGGTAAAGCAGGGGAGCGGTTGAGGTCTTTTCGGATTTCCATTTTTTTTTGGTTTTTGTCTTTAAGATACGAATAAGAACTAAAAAAAAAAAGGAAAAGAGGTGGTAGCATAAGCTTTTGTGGACGTCCTTTAGGGGGAGAGAAGAGTAGTGAATCGGAAAAAAGTGAAAAACCAGGCAGAGGGGGTTAAAGTTCGAGAATAAATTATTTCTCACACTAAAATAGTCTATAGTAGTCAAAATATATAGAATAAAGAAGTTAAGTACTCCGAAACTTAAGTAAATTTGTGGTCAGGACTCATTATTTTGTTACCCAGCTAGTAACGGAAGGTGGAGAATTGTGGGACACACTTTTACTTCGGCCGAACAGTCACATAAAAATTTCTTTTTCTGAATACTTCAAAGACTGGAATAGTTTCACGAGTCGCAACCTTCCTTTTGATAACATTCGCTTAATCATATTCCACCAAAATGTACAAATTATATCAATTGGTGCAAAAAACCTTTTTTTGCGATTTTGAAAAAAGGTAGGGAATCGTGGGACAGATCGTAGGTCTATTAAAAAATAAAAGTTATTGATGGAAAACGTTTATTTATGAATGAAAACGAAAGAGCAGTTCATAATTAATAAAAAAAAATTGGAAAATGGCGATGAAAATTAATCCGATTCGCAGTGAAAAATCACTTGTACACATCAAACACACAAATTTAGCTCGTCAATCGTCAAACACTACGTGTCCCATGATTCCCCACACGCTCACTTTTGCACAATGGCCGCGCATAATGAACACAATGTAATTTAATGCTTAATATCTTTTGTGTATCGAAGGCTAGAGATTTAACGAATGTTATAAACATATTTACCTGGATTGATTCGTCGAAAAATGTATAGAAAATTGAAGGAACACAGAGTAAAAAAAAAGTTTTCAGAGTATGCAATTTCTTTACGTTATCGCAGCGAGGCAACAGCACGTCCGCACAGCTCGAGAACTCGACAGAAAATGAATATAGTATAAGACGAGTCAAGCAACAATTGTTTGCAGCATCAACCAACACTAGGTAGAAAAATATGGCGCTATCCCACGATACCCCGTGTCCCAAATAACCTACCTTCCCCTACATATAATTATAATTATAAGATAACTAAATAGCATTCTTTAATTTCAGGCTGTATTTGCTGTCGGTATTATGCTAGTTGCTGGGTGGGGTGCCATCATCAAGGATCAACAAATGCTTCAAATGGTTTATGGCTTACATGGACTTATTTTCATATCACATTGGTGGTTAATGGATGAATCCCCCCGTTGGCTCTGGATGCAAGGACGTGCATCCGAAGCCGTCGATATTGTAGCAAAGGGACTACGCATCAATGGCTCTGGCATTCCAGTCGATAGGGAATATTATGTGCAAAAAGCAAAACTGGCAGCTTCACTAGTGGATAAATCAAGCGCTGGCCTCAGTGATCTCTTTAAGACTCCTAACTTACGTAGCAAAACATTGAACGTATGCCTTTGTTGGTTTGCAAACTCACTAGTTTACTACGGGCTTTCTCTGAGCGCCGGGAAACTCTACGGCAATCCCTATCTGATACTCTTCATTATGGGTCTTGTGGAGTTCCCTAGTTATATAACTATTACTTTGGTGCTAGATCGTCTTGGACGTCGCCCAATAACAAGCACTCTTATGATTGCCGGTGGTCTCTGCTGTATAGTGGCAGCTTATGTAGCCCAGGGAAGCACCACAAACACTGCAATTGTTATGATGGGAAAATTGTTCATTGCTGGCTCATTTGCTGTAATTTACAATTATTCAGCAGAATTGTTCCCCACAGTAGTGCGTAACTCGGCAATGGGTCTGGGCTCTATGTGCGCACGTTTATCTGGTGCCTTAACTCCACTCATAACACTGCTTGATTCGTTCGATCCTACAATTCCTGCAGTAGTATTTGGTGTTATTTCACTGATATCTGGTATATGGGTGATGTTCTTGCCAGAAACAATGAATCAACCAATGCCAGAATCGTTAGAGGATGGGGAAAACTTTGGAAAGGGAGATACTTGGTTTAGTCAATGCGCTGGTCGAAAACAGAGGCAAAACAGTACTTATCCTGAAGATCCAGAGCAAATGGTTCCACTTAAGACAATAAAGTAAAAGAGAAAACAAAAAAAAAACATAAGATAGTGATATTTCGGTAAGACAGGAGAAAATACTTCTATTTCTATTAAAGCGCAACAGCCCATCAGGGACCTCGGCCTAGCTTATTTCTCACATACTTTAAAATAGAAACAATTATACTCCAAAAAAAATAATTTGAAATTACGATATGTAGTGCTGTTATTCGATATATTATGATCGTTTTAAAAGATTTTATCGAATTTTTGAATAATTGTAAATAAATAGTGTTTATACTTTATATTAAGGCGGACGGTAAATAGGTCATTCATTTAAATTTTTATAGTAAAATTTAAATTTAAAAAAAATTGGAATTCCTATTAACCTTGATCGGTTAAGCGTTAAGAAAAATTAAGCTTAAGTCTTATAAATTATTTTGGAAGTTTCAGCTTGAAATTGCGTCAAAATCCGCATTGAAAAAAAAATGTTTTTATACACAGTAATTTTTTGTATCTTAAACCATTCTAAGACGCGTTACTATTGAAATTCCCGAATGATCTATTTATTTGCCTTAATGAATATGCACACATGTGTATATGCCTATGTATGATATATTTTTATGTTTGAATGAAAATATACGAGTATATAAAATAAAAAGATTAATTATCGAAACTGTGTTTTTGTATAAGGACATTTAACCTTTGGAATGTATAAGATTTCTGTTTAGAAGTGCATTGGTCTGCAATGCATAGTTTTCAGCACAAATAAATAGAAAACAATTCAAAGTCGTTGTTTTCAGGTCAAAGTTGTGGCACATTAATTAATAGATGGTTCTGTTAAATGCCTAAAGTTTAATGGTGTTTCGTTTCGTTGCGTATGTATAAATTAAATTTAATATATATTATATAAATTAACATTAAGTACATAGTGTCAAAAAGTAAAGAATAACATATCGCTCACTTACTTCAAGACTGGCATAACTCAAAAAACATAAAGTGGGAGAAAAACGCATTTAAAGTTTTCAATAAGTTGCTTTTTATATGAAAATAATGAAAAGTATGTCTACATAAACTCTTCTCACAAGTCAAGTTTATGAGATACTTTTTTGATTTTTTCACACAAAACAAAACATAAAATGGCGGATATTTCTGCATTATTTACTCAAAAATCACACATTTTGAGTTGTGCCAGTCTTGAAGTAAGTGAGCGATATGTATAATAGTGTTGAAGAATCCTATAATATCGAAAACTTTTAAGTCAACAATCTAAATGAAAGTCAATGACAGTGGAAGAAAAGCATCGAAATAGTTCAACAAACAATACATATAATTATCAAATCGTATTTTAAAAGAATTGAAAATGGCGAAAGTCATCAAAAATGTCGATAAAAGTTTATTAATAAAAGTTGTAAAATATAAAAAATGTCGAGAAGTACCGAATCGTATAGCAAAGTCGGCAAAAGTCAAGGAGTATCGAATCGTATCACAAAATTATACTGCTCCACAAAAAAAAAATTAGAGCGTTCTAAGTTCACTTTTTTGAGTGATTTTGGCCCATATATTTTGCTGATGAAAGATAGAGATAGTCACCTCGTGTTATTTTGTCCTATGGTATTATGGAGCGGTAACAGTCACACAACGACGTGGGCATCGGTGGTGTATTCAGGACAACATCGTTGACCTATTAGGTAAGCAGATGGCAGCTTGTTTCGACATTAAACTTAAGTAAAGTTTTCGCTGGCTCGCGGGAGAAATAGGACACTCGGCTATCTTAAAAAGTCAGAACTTTGTTCATTATAATCTAGAATATACCTACTGTTCCGATAAACTCATTCACAAAAGATTACAAGACACACATGCCATCTAGAGATGATTGGTAGATATGAGTCTTCCGGGAAAAGGCTGTCTTAATTTCTAATCGTATGGCTCCAAGCTAACCCATATGGGTTAGGGTATTTACTTACTTTAACGAACTTAAGTTAGGAATTGTTGTAAGGTAAGGATTTATCGAAATAAATTTAAGTTTGTCCCACTAAAATCTCAAGACGCTTTCTAACGATAAGAAATAATTTATGATATAATCGGTGCGCTATTGAGCTATTTCGTAGAGTAGATTTTTTTCTCCTAGCTATGGCAAGGCTTTGGTAGTTAATCTTAAAATAAATTTCCACGCTTACATCTCAGCTGTTGGTGTACCGATATCGAAGATGATAGTTTTGGTGCACTCTGCTAGCTGAGTACTTAAATTTGATATATGTATCACTTATTGCTGTAGCTATTCTAGATCCCGTCAACTTTTATCAATTTTATAAAATATTTTCGTCTCATTCTATCGCAGTTTAGTTTTCTAAAGGTTTCACTTCTACCACGTGTGAACTACGCACTTGAATTTTTTATTAGAATACTAGCAGCTAGTTTTAGTTGTTTTCTACATTCGTCATTTTGTTCCGAAAGGGTAAAAAATTCTGAAAACACGATGCGCCTGTAAATTAAAATAAATCCGACGAAAAGAGACGATTTCACGGAAACATCAGGCCCCGATCAAAAAATGTATATGATTGGACGGAGGGAAAAGGCTATTGATGTTTTCACGGAATGAAACTTTGAGGTTACAAGGTTTTGTAGATTTATTGTCTTTGTTCCAAGTATGAAAATTGTGATGCAATACAAATTTGTTTCAAAAACATAAACGTTCAAAAAGTATAAAAAAATAAAACTGTTGCATTGTTGTACCATTTTTATGTGGATAGAGTAAGTACGTAGAGCCTAGTGTAACTTAGAGACCACTTGGTAGAGCTTTAATATAAGTAGATATGGATGGAATAAGTCAAATGAATCCAAACCAAATCTGAACTAATAATAGAAATTATATACATGTAATTTTAAATGGATTTTTATTTCATTAGTTAATTAGGTTAGCATACATAGTAGTGTTACATACAAGTAATAATTGTTAGGTACTTTTTAGATACATTTTTTCATCAATAACAGTTTGTAATAATTCACATAAAATCATTTAGACAGCTTCAATTCAAACAAATTATTAACAATTCTTTTGATCAAAACTGTATAGTATACAGATTAACATAATTGTAGAATAATACAATATTTGTTTTTTGAATTTATAAATTTTATCATCTATATTATATAGTATTTTATCATGTTTTCTAAATTTAATATTTTTATTTTACATGAATTTGAATACAAAAGTAAACTAACTAAACTTGCAACAACAAGTGTGTTAAATAAGAACATTCATATATTTAACCATGGCTCACAATGGTACCGGCATAATGCATAATTTGTCAGTTTATAACTTTTGGTTTTGATTGTTTTTTAAATAAATATTAATAACAATTGTAAATTTAAAAAAATCACATTTTTTAACATTATATTTACATTAAATTCAAATATATTTTACCAAGTGCATTTCAATAAAAGCAGGCCTCCTAAAAAAGTATATTTTTATCCTTAATATGTTATACAAGTTTATAACGATCATTTATACATACAAACATATATTGATATTTCATTATATTTGAAAGGAACTTATAATAGCTATATCAGATTTTAAAACCAGTCCCCTTTAGTAGAGAAGTAAGAATTTTTATATCATTTATATTCTTCATTTCCTACTGCAATGAATCGCCAAAACTGTCGCCACAAAGTTTTTAATATTGTTAATTATTTTATTATGATGAGTTTGAAATTGCATTGGTTTATTTGCAATTGGTTTTATAGCAATATTTAATCAATATTTGATATTTAGTACACCTAATGTTATATTGGACACTCTTTTCGATTCATTTCAAATGAAACATGCATGGATCATAAGCAAGGTTTTTATTAAAAATACACAAATAAATAAAAAACCAGCAAAAGTATCTCATATTTTAATTTTGAAGCTACCACTTTTGGTTATAAAATAATACATCGATTCACTGAAAAGTTTCTTTAATAGAATTTATGAACTCAACAAATAAATCGGAATTAGATTTTCAAGCTCTAATTTGATTTTTTATTGAACGAATGCATATACCCTTTCATCAATTTTTAAGTCAAAAAGCTTATTGTAACCTTTAGGCATTTCGTTTTATTACAAAATTATACGGGTTACTTAAATATGTATGTATTTTTTTGAATTCATATATTCTCAAATTATAACCTACTCGAATTTACGATAAATCAGTTTCAGTTTCATTTAAAGTCGAAAAAGTTTAACTTTGCATACTTAGTAATGATGTGAAATAATTTTTAATGGTATTCCTTTGAATAAATACATAAACTGGCATGAAATACATTTCTCAATTATCGCTGTTCGGAGCACTTGACTATAGATCCCCGCCATTCTCCAAAATTTAAATAAACACAACAAAATGGCGTCGAAATACATATAAGCTAGGCCGAGGCTCCTTATTGGATGTTGCGCCATAAGACAGGCGTTTATTTTGAAAGTGATCTAAGTATGTGAAAAAATTTGTAAATGAGTGTATCGTAGTATCGTAGTTCATCGAATCTTTCAATATATCCAAAATCCCAAACCAAACCTTTTCATATGACTAATATCGCGGCAGATTTATTTAGAGTTTTCTTTAAAATATTAACTATGCATTTATATTATAATAATGTACTTCGAAAGCTATCATTCTCAATCTCAATTCGATCGAAGGATCTATCCAGCACGTCAGGACTTTAAGGTCCAAAATTAAAGTTATTAATTTTGAGGGATCGCTCAGGTTTAGTGACTTTAATAAAAAAGAAGAATTTCTCTGCATTAAAATCGCATTTAATCATGCATTACCAGGCGTTAGCTTCCATACCTTGCTAAAACAATGTAATTGGCTATAAAAGAGATTAATATTTCCAAAAGCAGTGCATGAAGTTCGAATCTCTGTTCGAACAAAGAATTTTTTGTATATAACGATTAGCTATGGTCTCCGAAAAAGAGTATAAGAACGGTACTCCTATTGGAACAGTAAACGATTACTCCACCCAACGACACGCAATGTTGAAAAGGAGTACAAACTATGTAAGAGAAGAAGAGTAGAAATAGGAAAAAATCTAATATTTCGCATGATTACTCCAGGGATCATCCTTTTCCAACTGGGTTGAATTGAATAATTGTAACCGAGCTATCCAGACGGAAGTCTTAAGAGTTTTTCAGTTACGAGTACTATAGAAGTAAAATATACTTTTTGGAGTAATAAACGAGTATTTAAAACTATTTTTATTAAACTTTATTTACATTTATCTGCTTCATAGCTGTTTAATCTTTGGTTTTTTATAAAAAGTGTATTATAGCCTCCTAAAAGAGTATATAAATAGTACTTCTATTGGAGTAATAATATATTACTCCACTCCAATGACGCACAAGATTTGACAATCGTTCATTAATGTGCATAGTTTTTATTGTAATATTATTCTTTATTTTCAAAAATACCCCTGAGGAAGCCTGAAATTCATTGCCGAAACATTGCATAAAAAATTACATAAAATTTGTTTTTATTTACATTCGGAAAAAAATATCCTAGTTCTTATTATCTATTCATTGAGAAATTTCTGGACACTTGCATGAAAATACATGTTTGTTCGAGAGTTTCCATCATGTTTCATACACATCTCGATTTTAAAATAAATGGACTAAGGCCACTTTTAAAATAAACGGCATGTTACTGTTATTATTTTTGACATCAAAACGGATTTTGAAATTTTGGCAACGTTTTAACTTACAGCAAACAGCTTGGCTGCCTAAATCTTAAAAATAAGTACATATTTCGCGTTTCACTAATTGTTCAGGATAGAGGAAAAAGGGATTTGAAATAAAACCTGTTTTCGTTAATATTTCGAAAGTCAATCTTTTTATATTTTTTGGCACAAGCACTCGGGCTTAAAAACCATAAAATTCAAGTATTTGTTTACATATTATTCAGGACAAAAGAAATAGTGATTTGTAAGATAATACTTTAAGGGCAGGGTAACGTATTTAACGTATTTTCTTTTTCACTTTTTTTTATTTTTTTATCTAAATGAAAAACCTTTCAAGAATATTCTGTGAAAATTTGAGACGGATCGGAGCAAAAACAACGAAGATACAGCAGTTTAAGCAACCGTGCCTCATACATGACTCAGTACACGTTTAAAACTTTAAAGCGTTTTTCCCACAACTCACGTTTTCAAAGTCGGTGTCCACCGTATCTTCAAAACTACTGCATCGATTCTCTTGCAATTTTGAACACTATTTCTGTATATAATTAACGAGGTAACGCTGGAGAGTTTTTTTCAAATTTGTCAATATTTATTATTTTATAATAACAAACTATCCGA
Organism: Tricholauxania praeusta; assembly: GCA_949775025.1. Classification (NCBI taxonomy): domain Eukaryota; kingdom Metazoa; phylum Arthropoda; class Insecta; order Diptera; family Lauxaniidae; genus Tricholauxania; species Tricholauxania praeusta. The sequence goes on along the minus strand of OX459029.1, from coordinate 129,677,800 downwards.
TTTTTTTTTTTTGCAAAAATCGCGTTTTTCACTTCAAAGTGTTCCCAAAAATTGAAAAATTGAAATTTCAAAAAAAAAAAACCCCAGCGTTGCCTGGGGAGATCGATTATCTAACGAAAAAATTTTTTTTTTTGATTTGAGATGATCCAGCACCGACTTATCGTGGACACCGCAATTCTACTTTTTTCTGAGACGATTCCAAAAAAAAGCTACCATTGCCGTAGTTTTCAATATTTCTACCCGAAATTTTTTCAAAATATTCTTCAAATGTTATACTTTGATCTACCATTGGTTTTAATAAATAGATTTTAGCTGTGTTGTAGAAAAAAATTCACAAAAATGTGCCTGTTTTTGTACGAATTAATGTTACCCTCCCCTTAAGACTATTTTCGTCAAAATTTGAAGAGTTATACAATTTTTGGAAGTTTTTGATAAAATATCAAATCGAATGAATTTAAAGAATCCGACTTTACACGGCTGACTAGGATATTTTGAAAGATACAAAAAAAAAAAGTTGAATTCGAACAAATAAAATCTAATAAAAGAAGATTTAGTTATGAAATATAATATTTTTTTAAATCCATGAATTTAAAATAATAAATAGATGTGTTCAAACAAAATTCAGCTTATGCATTCTAGAACTCATATATTCCTTTCCAACTATAGCTTTTTTGTTTTTTGTTGTTTACCATGATATATTATAACAGTGAAGCAATGGTTATCATTGTGAAGCCTTGACTTTGAGTAAGTGAGCACCATGGTTTTCCAGCACATACTTTTTCAAACATTTCTAATTTAAAGTAAGCCTAATTCGTTTTTATTTTTGTTTTCATATCAAACTATTTTCTGCTTCTAAAATACATACATACAGGTATGTTTAAAATTATGAAATTTAAATTTTTACACCCTTTCAGGGCATTTAGTATGAACGATAGCTGACTTCGGTACTGTACCTTCCAAGCTATTGCCGATTTCACCAATTTTAGCGGTATGCACTATGATTGCCGGTTGATCTTCAGTTTGCGGGTGTAATTCATGTGATTCCCCAGGTGTTAGATTTGCTAAAGCTGCTAACAAATCATGGTTCACCAAAGGTTCATTCTCGTCACGTGGTTCCCAACCTGCCGGTGGAGAAGCTGGTGGTGATATTAGAAACTGTTTAGTTGGCGCCGGTGGTTGAAGATTTTTATTTGAAACAGGTGTCACAGGTTGCGCAAAATAGCATGTGATTATTGTTTTTTTATTAAATTCATACTGATGCAGTTTAATGCGTGCATTGGCTGCTGCAACAGCATTGTCATAGTTAACACGTAGTCGGCGGAAACTACGTAGCCATTGAAATGTGGCAGAGTCACTAAAGCTGCAAAATAAATCCTCCATTTCCTGTTTTAATTGCGGGTTAGTAAATACTTCTGAGTGTATATTGGTCACAATTATGGAAGTAGGTAAATCATCAAAGGAATCTGGATCCACTTCAGCACCAGCATCACTGTTGACATCAACTTCTGGCAGCGTTGGGTGTTGACTTGGTAAGCCATCAGCAGGATTAATAAAAATATCTTGGTCTGGTGATAATTTTTCTACGCTCCCTCCGTCACAACTGTTATGTGCAGATTTTAGCTTGTTGCTGTGATTGTGAATATTTTGTGTAGTAGTTTGTTCTTGTGTATCTTCTGTATCCTGTGGCTGCAACTTTTCGTTGTTGTTATCCTTTGAAGGCGATGGTGATGACGACATTTTGAAATCCTTTTATACAATAATGTAGACACGGCGGCTTATCTAAAAATATATATATATAATTTTAAAAATCAGATTTACATACATTCAGCATTTAAATCTATGACTTATAAAAATCCTCTTTATTGCTTGCGATATGTAATTTTATTTCCTCTTAGTTGCTGCTGTGAAACAGTCGTAAGTGCATACATTTTTACAACATACCTAAGCACCGCTTTATCTATAAAACCGTTAATTCTATTTTGCGTAAAGTTGCCAAATTTACTGTGCATTAAGTTCTTAACAACACGCTATAGCTATAGTCGATTTTTTTTTCTCCTCGCAATGGCAAGGCTTTGGTAGTTAATCAGTGCATTGCTTGAGAAAAAAGAAAAATTCGAAATTTCCCACGCTTATATCTCAGCTTTTGAATAACCGATCTCGAAGCTGATAATTTTCGGGCATTCGAGCAGAGTACTTTCATTTATTGCTATAGCTATTCTTGATCCCGACAACTGTTATCATTTTAATAAAACATTTTCATTTCATTCTCTTGCAGTTTTGTTTTCTGAAGGTTTTACTTCTACCACGTGTGTACTGCACACATGATTTTTTTTTTAAAATGGAGTAGTTCGTCTTTTTTTTCTAAAATTCTTTAATAACACTGTGTGCAAGGTAATTTGGGGTCACTGAGCTCGAACCTGCTGTCAAGTTTTGGCGTAAACATCAACGTTTCAAGATAACGTTAAATCAACTGGTAGTTGCGACGGTAACAAGCGCTCTTTTACGCCTTTTTTATTTCAAGTCTGAGAGGTTGAATGTCTGAAGCAAATTCGTTCCTCAAGAAAACACAAACATTTTTTTTCCATTCACACTACCACTCTAGTACTACTTCCTAACCCCTATGGAAAATTTTAGTCAAAATTTTTGAAAACATATACATACAGGAGCAATGACTGAGAACTTTTTATAGCACTTTCACGAAATTTAACTTAAGACAAATTTTTTGGGCAACTTTGCTGTTTATTTCTCTCAATATGTTCTTATTAAACTATGTTTTGAGGTAAAAAGATAAGATTTAAGCAACTTCAGGCAAAAAAAGGCGCCACAACTTAAGGCACGTAAACATACACAACTAATAATAGCTAGATCCATCATTGTTCAAAATTAAAAGAAAAGAAACATATTAACAAATGCATCGTGCAAAATAGAAATCATGCCTCGAAAGAAAAAATTAATTTTTTTGTGTTCCTAAGAATGAAAGAACACGTCAACGGCGGATCGAAAGCTGCGTCAGGGACTTGAAAGAATCGGTATCGCGTCTTTGTACTTGTATCAAAATTATTCACATATGGCGTTGGAAATGCCTTTGCTCGTTGGATAACGAATGGCCGTTCTGTCTTTAGTGTCCACTCCAAAAACTGTCTTCAAGCTGCTACACAAAGTAAAACGAAGTGCGATGAAACTAATACATATGTATGTAGGTATGGCGTACATCCGTCCTGTATTTCCAGGGACAGTTCTACATTTCAGTGGCCTGTCTCCGAAACTTTTTTAAATCTGTTCTGTATTTGTTTATTCGTCCCGTATTTAACTCGTATTTCGTATTGATTTTTATTTAAAAATATGTGAATTTTATTGCATTACAAAACTCGCAATTTCACATATGGGCATTTCTCCCATGTTGAACGGGACGGAAGTAAATTTTTAAAGTGAAATAAAAGTCAAAGTAAAACACTTTCATTTTTTTCTGTTACTTTAAGAAATAGCCCTTTGGTAGCACTATATTGAGTGATAAAGTTGATGCCAAACGTAATACTGGTTCCAAGATAGAAGCAATAAAAAAGCCATTCGAACGGGACATATTTTTCCATTTTGGTTTACTTGGGCAATTTTCGAAACGACTTTAATATTTCCCCTTTTAAGGAATCAGAGTTTCTAATAATCTTTCTTAGAATTCAATCAAACTTTAAACAAAATTTCATCAAAATCGGTCCATTAGTTTAGCCGTGGAAACGTTTTTTCCCATTAGGGGCGTGGCACCGCACACTATAGAAAAAAAAGTATACATATTCCTCTTCACAACCTTTCCAACAACAAAAAAATTATGCGATTATGTTGTGCTATGGCTGTGAAAAAGTGGTTTTACCGTTTTGAGCTATTTTTTGCCGGTTGGCCTTTTGGCGGAAATTCCCATATACATATTAGAGGTGTGGATGAGTTCACTCGAAACTTCCATCAAGCCACTCACCACGTTGCGAGTCCATCGAGCTTTTGTGCACAAAAACCACATACCAAATCGAAACACCAAGCAGGAGAGGTAAATAAAATGTCCTATAAGTTCAAGCACTCGAAGTTTATTGCATTCGGAAGTTTGCATAATTTTGTAATACAATAACGGCTGATTCTGAATATTTAGTTTTATTATCAGCGGTAAATTAAATTTTAAAGATTTTTTATTTTTGGAAAAGTTTTTGAATTATTTTAATTCATAGAAATTGAATTCTCTAGTTTATGTTTCATTACATCACGAAATATATGTTTTTATTTCTGGTTTTTCCGTTTTAAGAAATGTTTATTTTAAACAATCTTTTTTTTTAAGAATTTTTCGTTTTAAGTAATACTTCGTTTTAAAATTCATTTTCATAAAAATTAGTCATTCTTCGTTTTTTACAATAAATAGTGTTTCAAGTCCTCTTATACAAAACTTTTTTATATTTTCCTGTTCGTATATCATTATTACGGGAAAACCAAGCTAGAAATTAGACACACATGCTACATTTTCAAACAAGCTTCTTGAGATTGAAAATGGGCGACACCGGTCCACATAGAGTGTGTTGTATAGGAATACAAGCAAAAGCTTCATAACGATATAATGAGAAAATTATTTAAGGCAATGGAACCAAATTTCACACAAACAGTAGCAATGATTCGAAAAAGCTCTCAACAAGAAGAAAGCGAATTTCAAAAAGTGAACGCGGTACTCTCTATATAAACAAAGACTATTCTCAGGGAATTCTGTATCTACTCATTGTTGACAGCGACTTAAGAGTAATTCAAGCGAGTGACACATGTCCTCAACTGGTACTGCATTCAGTTGTCGCGTTTGATGGTATACGTTTTCAAAAAAAACAACCTTTAAGCACGAACTTATTTCAGTTGCGAGAATAGAAAGAAGTCACACGGTGCTAGAATCAAATATCATTGTGAGCAGGTGCATTATCGGTAACAAGCATCAACTTCCGCACACGTCAAATTCTTGGAACTGAACACCGTAGAGCTTCAAGGTAGAATACTGTCGTTACCGTTTGGCCAGTTTGAAGAAACTTGTGATGCATCAAACCCTTGCTATCTTAAAAGCCGATCAACATTACTTTGATTTCTGATGGTATTTGACGTGTTTTTTCTTTGGGTTTTCGATCTTTGCGAAATCGTTTGTGTCAGTCGAAAACTGTTTCTCGGCTTAAGCACTCATCGCCGTAAACTTTTTGAAACGATTCGTACGTTTTTGTGGCATTCAGTACTGATTTAGCTTGGAATTTTATTATAGTGCGTTGCTCCAATTTGATTTACCAACACACTATTTTTGTTGTAATTCAGCCATATCATACGCTAGCGCAACCAACTTGAGCGCGTTAAAACGAAGAAAGTAACACCTTTTTAACAATATGTATATAATGTTGCGTTTAGGCGGGAGACAGAAAGTCTGGCTGAAAAACTGTCGCTCTGTGTATATTAAAGAAAGGATAAAATTATGAATACATCAGAAGAAAATAGTAAAAGAAATTCCGTCCGAGCCGAACTCATTGAATAGGTAAAATTGTAAGAAAGGTAGTGAAGGCAGTGTAAGCAGAGATTCGGTTATTATCTAAAAATGATATTCTTTCCGATCCAAAGGTTTATCAGCCTTTTGTTTAATCTTGTAGCGTCTGAGCTATATCTCAGTCTTTAACAAAACTGATGTTCGAATGCAATAAACAATAGACTGACGCAAAATTCCACATTTTTTCCTAGTATATTTTGATATTACACATTTCTTACGAGCGAACGCTTTTCTGGCGATACGAACGAAGTTGGTGGTGCTATATGTAAATAGCGCAGAACTCACCGAGAATAATTTCTTTGTTTGCGTTTTTGCATTTTTTATATTTGATGGATTTTGCGCTTGTATTTTTTTTTTGCACTGAAAGTACTGAACAGGAAGCTCAGTAAAAAATATAATATTAAATTATGATCTGTTCCAAAAACGCAAACAAAGGTATAATTTTTTTTATTTTTATAACATCAAGGCTCGCAAATAAAGGTCAAAAAAAGTTCCTAAACGGCTTATATTGTATGTAAGTACGATAAGTATCGAGTTAGAATAGTTCAACGTGGATCATACGTATTGTAAAAGCTACTACGCTGTGCGCAGTTGACGATAATCTAGAGCGGCTGCACGAGGAGGGTGTAGATACATACAGTGGCAAGCACATGTGCTATATGGCTACATTCTAAATGCATTTGACTTTGGGTAGCTCTAGAATCCTTAAAAATACAGCAATCGCAACCAGATTTTTTAAGTTAAACTTTAGGGAAATGATAATGCATTTAAAGTTTAATTCACAGAAAAAACTTAGTACATACCTACAAACATTTAATATGAATTTTTAAAGCTCATAATATCCTGATTATAAACACATTAGGTAGTCTCGTATGTACATAATAAAAGGTATACAAAAACATAACACGGCAAAGCTTTCAAGTGGCTTTTATGTCTATAGTTATGCCACCTCAGCTCTAGTTTGTCTTTATACTATACATAGCATTTGTCTTTATACTATAAAAAGCTTAAGAAGACTTGAGACCGCATGTCACTGATGTCTTAATACTGTAGACATATAAGTCTCTTTAAAGACATGACGTCTCATGTTTTCAGAGACACATGAGATAGGACGCATTAATATCCAATTTTTGTCGTTTTAAGGTGCTTTACCAAAACAATTGCGAGAAACATATCACCTTTGCCAGGTTTTGAGGAAAAAAAGTCACTATATTCCCACAATTTTCCACGATAATAAAGCTCTTATTTCAAATGTGGATAAAGCAAATGCATTTGCAACTGAATTTTTATGTAACCACAAAATTGCTGTTAACATTGGTCTCCCAGTTTATGATATAACTGTCACTCATACTGTATCAACTTTTGATTCAGTTATTGTAAGTACTCCAGACAGGCCCGTGCGCAGGAATCATCCATGGGGGGGGGGGGGGGGGTTTTAACTCGGACATTTCATGTTAGATTATGTTCATAAAAAAGTCAAAAAACGGTTTACTTTTAATGTAGAAATTTAATTATAATTAAATACATATGTACATGTGCTTATTAGAGATGTTCAAAAATATGTTCTAGAATACTTCAAGAACACTCGATGTTCGAAAATTTATTCAAATTCGAGTATATCTCCATTTAAAAAAATAAAAAAAGAAATTGTCCTAGGGTTTGCTATCAGAGATGCAAAATTTTAATTTTTCGGAATTCGGCAAAAAAAATAAAGAAAATTTGATTTTCTTCTTATTTTTAATGTTTTTTAAATTTTTGTTTCGATTTTCCTTATCTAAACATAAGGAAGTACCTATTAAAAAAAAGTACTAACCGCTATTTTTTAAGCCTATTTACATATAAGGAAACAAATTGTGGTCTCTCCGCGAGTAGAGCTCTGGTGTTTCTTGTGTAACAGCTCAAATCCTTTGTTGCTTTCACTGCTGCATTCACCTTAATGTACTATAATTTGAAGTGGTCAATGCCACTACATGAATTCCTATTAAAAAATAAATGAGAAAAAAAATAAAATTTGATTTTTGGTCCGAAAATGTTAAAAGTATTTTATAAGCAAGTAATTACAATATTTTGCTTCAATAACTAGTCACATGACACAGTCCACACAGTTTAAAAAAAATATAAAAAAATTTAATTTTGAGTGAAAAAAATTTTTTTTATCATTTATTTTTTTAATGGAAATTCATTTAGTGCCATTGACAATTTCAAATTACAGTGTATTAAGGTGATTGCAGTGAAAACAACAAAGGATTTGAGCTGTTGCACAAGAAACACCAAAGGTCTACTCGCGGAGGGACCACCGTTTTTCTCCTTATGTATTAAAAATAGCTTTAACCCAGATATGCCGAGCGTCCTACATGTAGTACACCTATTCTTTTCAGTTTGCTGCGTTAACTAGGCTTTAAATTTTCTAGCCAACCTGTTGTTGTACTACAGAACATAACTGTCAACAAACCGTGCGTTGATAAGTTGTGTCTAAAGTAATTACTTATACGTTTTTTTTTGGATCGAAGTTTTCAGTTCTGTGAAATTAGCAAAAGTGTGAAGATGAATGTGACGTGTCGCTTCATTTAATAAGGATTATCACACTACCAAATAATTTTTCTCAGAATTTTTTCTTTCTATACTTAAGTACATGAACATTGCTGATTAATAAACAATTTGAGTTTAAAAAAAATACTGCCTTTACTACTCATACGTGCCGAGCGTACTACATTTTCTCAAAATCCAAGTTAAAATAATTTTTTTGAAATTTTTTCTTCAGTTTTGTAAGTTATTCTGTCAGAACTAAAGAAATTATGAAAAATTACGAAGGTTTTTGCATTAACGTGCCCGTCGGATAGATTTGTGCATGAATTTTCATTGAAGCTGATTTTTTTGATGCCAGAGTATGCTTAAACGCGCATTGGAAAAACGCTCGTGTTATAGTGTTTTTTGATTCAAAAATAGCTAGAGAGAACAAATATTGTCGAAAATGAAAAACTCGGGCTTCGACGATTTATTGGCATTTTAGTTCATTCATTTAAAAAAAAATTTGTTGTGTCTTTTTGATTATTCGTTCAAATGTCAATAAAAACCTATGTGCGAAAGTTCCCAATGGGGGGTTTGAACCCCCAAAACCCCCCTTGCGCACGGGTCTGACTCCAGAGACTGAATTTGTTACAACTGACTACATTAATTTATTAATACGCGAAATACGGCTCAGAAAAGCTTGCGGACACGACGAAATAAGAAATTTTATGCTTAAAAATTTTCCTTCTGCTGCAATAAGATTTCTAACTTTTATTTTGAATTCTTGTTTAATACTTCAATATTTTCCGTCCTCTTGGAAAACAGCGAAAGTAGTGTCAGTTCCAAAACCTGGAAAACCGCCTAACAAAGTTGGTAGCTATCGTCCTATTAGTCTACTAAGCAGCATGAGCAAATTATTTGAACATGTTCTAAAAGATAAATTATGGATTTTTATGGACAGAAATAGAATTATTCCAATGGAACAATTTGGTTTTAGAAGATTTACAACTCACCAGATTAAATGTATTAGTGACCATGTGAAGAAAAATTATGTGCTGGAAAAATCAACAGGCCTGGTTCTACTTGACGTCGAAAAAGCTTTTGACACTGTGTGGCATAACGGGTTAATTTATAAACTCATTTCTTTCAATTTCCCCAAATATTTAATTAAGACGATTAAAAGCTTCATTTCCGATCGTTTCTTTAGCGTTGCCTTAAATAATGAATTTTCTGACCTTATTGAAGTACCTGCTGGTGTCCCTCAAGGTTCAGTAATTGGACCAATATTGTATCTCATTTATAACTCTGACTTTCCTATGACAAATATTTGAAGGTATGCTCTATATGCAGACGACACAGGGATACTCTTTTCAGATGTTTTTGGCCAGAATATAGTCAGTGAAATTCAGAATGCACTTAATGCTGCTATTGAATTTTTTAACAACTGGAAAATAAAAATAAATGCTGAGAAAACGCAAGCAATTTTTTTCACTTGGAAAAGAAGTCCTTGTTTTCTTCCCAGCATAAAACTTAACATTGGTGGCTTTGAGATCCCTTGGTCCAGTAATGTTAAATATCTAGGCGTTTACTTTGATCAGAAACTCACCTTTCAGGTTCATGTGCAAAATATAATTAATTAATTTAACATTGCAATCAAGTTGTTATACCCTTTTATCAACAGAAAATCCGAATTGAGCATTGTCAATAAAAAAATCATTGTCAAGGTAATATTTCAGTCAATAGTTCTTTATTCATGACAAGTTTCAGTCTATACCGTGCGCTCATTGAGAACAGTCGTGTATTTTTTTCCTTCTGCTTCGGTTATTTCTTTTATACTTCATACCCGTTACTCCTTTTGATAACAAAGCTATTTTGTTTCTTGTGCTTATAGTGAGAAGTGCTTTATTGTATTTTGTGACTAGAACTGTGCCACCATGCCAGCATCCTCCTCAGGAGGAAACTATTATTCTATTAATGAATGATATATATGATGATACATCTGATACACACCAACCACCAAAACGAAAAAAGAATGCCTTTAATTTACAAAACAAAAATGATTTCCCCACTCTAGGTTCAAGACTTTTATTGAACAAAAGCTGCCCAAAATATATTCTAATTAAAAATAAAAATCAAGATACTCCTTTAAGATCATTGAATATATTTTTGGTTTCTAAAGCCCTCGAAAGCATTAGTTCCGAAAAGCCAGAAAAAATATCATTTACTCGGGATGGTGACTTACTAATACTTACAAAAAATGAACTTAAGCAAATACGTAAAAGCTACTCAGTTGTCAAATGTATGTTCTATATCTGTCTCTCTACACCCAACCCTTAATACTGTCAAAGAAGTAGTTTTTGCACCTCCTTTACAAAACTTGAAACCGGAAGAAATTTTGGAAGGTCTTAAAGATCAGAACGTTGTTGACTGCCAAAAAATAACCAAATTTATCGATGGAAATTCAATAAACACATCCTTGCATATTATTTCATTTAACCTGTATGATATACCAAGCGAGTTAAAATTAGGATTTTTGAACTTCAAAGTAGACCCATATATTCCTTCTCCATTGCAATGCAAAAATTGTTTCAAGCTTGGACATACAAAAAAAATCTGCAAAAATGAACCAAAATGCGAAGTCTGCTCATCCGGAATTCATGATCCAACACCCTGTATAAAAGTAGAGTGCATAAATTGCAAACACAATCATCGCTCCAATAACAAAGACTGCCCTAGTGTGAAAAAGAGAAAAGAAATCCTAAAAATTAAAACAATAAAGAAATGCTCCTATGGAGAAGCAACAACATTAGTAAATGCCGAAACAAATTCCGTTATTGCTATACCAACAGAATCTCTAGAAAATGCAATAGAAATGAGAAATAAAAGACTAAAAAAACCAAACAATGACAACACAACTTCAAACCAAGACTCCAATGAAATATCTACTAAAATACCCACAACATCAAACCTTCAAACCAAAAATAACATCAAACCCAACTATAAATACAACTCAAATAATTAAACCAATCTCTATCAGCACATCACATTTCTTACCAAATCCTATCACCCAACGTCGAAATGCAATAGATTATTCTTCAAATATATTTTCGTCAGACAATGATTTAATTTAATTGATTTTACTCCTCGTGATATTTTTCGTATATCACGATTGAGTATTATCGCCTTAATTACATCTTAAGTCTTTTATGGTCCTAAAAATTCTTCAGTGGAATTTGAACGGACTCCATAACAACTTACACGAACTTCAAATCCTGATCAAAGCTCATTCACCTGACATTATAGCACAGCAAGAAATCCGATTAAAATCAAATCAATTTAAAATTAAAAATTACGAATTTACGATGAATAGAAATTTTAATACTACATATGCAAAAGGTGGCACAGCTATACTGGTCAAAAACTCCATTCAGCATACTTTCCTATCTGTACCTGTAAACATGCAGGCAGCAGCGGTAGAAATATCAAGCAACATAAAAATCACTCTAGTTTCAATTTATATACCACCATCAGAACAAATTTCATCTTCTAATCTCAACGCACTTTATAATACTTTTAACACATCAAATATTATTATCATGGGCGATTTCAATGCACATAGCACCCTTTGGGGATCTCCTCATACCAACTCCAGGGGCAAAATAATCGAAACTTTTTTTCTTCAAACAAATTTTTCAATTTTAAACGACTGTTCTCCAACTCACTTATCTACTCACTCCACTTTCCCACATGTAGATCTTTCCCTGGCCTCTTCAAATCTCATCCCCTCTCTGAACTGGACCATAGACTCAAATCTTCATGGCAGTGACCACTTGTTTCAATAATTTTTCTCAAAACCACAATAACAGCCCGACAAACAACAAATATCTTTCTCGGTTCAAGCTTGAAGAAGCCAATTGGTTAAAATTTCAAAATATTCTCAACAAAAAAATTACAGACACGCATATCTCGGAAAATTTAAATAAAGAAGCCGCATTATTTCATAAACACATAATTTCCGCTGCAAACAAATCCATTCCGCATACATCCATAAATCCAAATTATTCTAGGTGCGTTCACTAGTGGAGTAAAAAACTTTCTAAACTTCGTTCAGATAAGCAAAAACTCTGGCATATTTTTAAAAACAACCTATCTCCGGAAAATAGAATCGCTTATAAAAAAGCCAATGCAATTTTCAAACATGAGGCAAAGCTATCTAAACGAAAATCTTCTCATTAATTTACCGCCGATGTAAATCCACACACTTCAACTAAACTTATGTGGAACAGAGTAAATAGACTTTACGGGAAAAACACACATATCAAAATAAAAAATATTTCAAATAACGGATCGGTAATCACCGAACCGATGCAAATAGCTAACTTCTTTGCAAGTGAATGGTCATCACTGTCTAGCGATGAAAATTTCAGTCCTGAATTTATCTTAAACAAAAACAACGCCACTACACAAATTGATTACGCTCCTTGTGAAACCGAAAAAATAATTGAATCTGAGATAACTTTATTCGAACTAAATACTGCTCTTAAGGTTGTAAAAGGAAAATCACCAGGTTTTGATAAAATTAGCTATCCCATGCTTAAAAATCTCCCCTATACAGCAAAGTCCCAGCTTTTGCAAATTTATAACCAAATTTTTCAATTTGGCATTATTCCACAGGAATGGAAAATAGCAACAGTAATCCCTCTGCCTAAACCAAATAAGCAAAAAAACCTTTTTGAAGGATACAGGCCGGTATCACTGCTGTCTTGTTGTAGCAAAATTCTAGAAAAAATCGTAGCTAAGCGGCTGTCCTGGTTTCTTCAAACAAACCATATCATTTCAAGCAATCAAGTAGCTTTCAAAAGTAACAAAGGAACTATCGATGCGTTATTATTTCTAGATTACAAAATTGCAAATGCGCTGTCAACAAAAAATCATATTTCCATTATATCTATCGATTTCGAAAAAGCTTTCGATAGAATTGGCACACATGGCATTATCGACCAGTTATGTGAATGGAAAGTAGGACAAAAAAATTTTGAATTTTGTGTTTCCTTTCTAAAAAACAGAAAAATTAGAGTTCGAATCAACTCGTCACATTCTGAAACGAAACCACTGCATAATGGCGTTCCACAAGGATCCCCCTTATCGGTGGTTTTGTTCAAAATTGCATACGAAAAACTAAATATAATAATTTTACGACATATATTTTTTACTCATTGTGTATACGCCGATGACTTGTATCTAACTACTATTTATAACGACATAACATTACAAAATAAATTAAATGAGTTATTCTTAGATTTAACTCCTTGGTCCAACAAAACAGGAGCTAAAATATCCTTTGAAAAATGTAAAACTTTGCATATATGTAGGAAAAAGAAATGTATACTAACAAGTTTAAATATAAATTCAAATGTAATAAAAAATGTAATTGAATTAAGAATTTTGGGAATTGTTTTTAGTAAAAACTATAAATGGACCTCACATTTAATATATATCAAAAAATCACTTACAAATAGACTTAATTTAATAAAATGCTTGTCTAGTTTTCATAGCAACGCACACCCTAACACAATTACCAACCTCACAAAAGCACTTATAATCAAAAATAGACTATGGTCTGCCAATATATGGCCACACTGCAAAATCAAACTTAAGAAAAATTAAAACAATATACCACGTTGCTGCCCGTTATAGTACAGGTGCTTTTCGTTCAACACCAATCACGAACATACTAATTGAAACAGGATTACCAACAATTGAGCACAGGATTGTAACTACTACAGCTGGACTGATACCAAAATTATTATTGCCTGCTGAAAAACATATTATCAACAAAGTAGAAAAAATCAATATCCAAAGAATACCAAAATTTCCATCTACCTTCTACCGCATTGTCAAATTCGCTGATGAAATGGGCCTTGGTCTAAAACCACACTTCACATACTATCCTCGTAAGCCACCATGGACTTTCGATGAAAACAGCACCGTGAAAACTTTAATGCACCTGCCAAAAAAGTCAACTTGCTCAAGTACTTACCTAAGTTATTTCAATCAAACAGCGGAAAAATTCAAAAATTGGAGCTTTTTCTCTACGGACGGATCTAAAACAGATTCCGGAACAGCTTATTCAGTAGTTAACAATAATTATCAAATTGTAAGACTTGCACAATTAAACGAACGCAGCTCAGTTTTCACGGCAGAATCAGAAGCAATTCTATACGCAACAAACCTCTGTAAATCGCAAAGAGGTAAATTTTTAATCTGCACAGACTCGCTATCTGCAATTAAAGCTGTAGAGAATTCACTTCATCAACGCGAAACCATAAGAAAAATTCGGAACAACCTAATCGAATCAAAAAATAAAATTAAACTTATGTGGATACCCAGTCATATAGGTATAAGAGGAAATGACATAGCAGATGCAGCTGCCAAATATGCCTCACTTGCTCCAGTCATTAGACAAGACACATGCAACAGAACCGATTTGAAAAGGAATATAAAGTCATTTTTAGCCGATATAGAAAGACAACAATGGACAGCCTACTGCCACTATTACAAACGAATCAATCTGACAGGAAAAGCTCCTATTTTTCCACCCGATTTAAAGAAAACGCACCTTCAAAAATATTCAAGACTTCGAATGGGTCATACGTTTTTAACACACAAACACCTAATGGACAATACTTCTCCAACATTGTGTCCGCTTTGCAATAACGATACAATATCGATAATACATTTAATAGAAAACTGCAACATTTTAGAATCGCACCAAAGAAATAATAACAACAGCACAATAGCACTCCTTCAAACCGTCACCAAAGAAAACATCATCAAAATAATAAATACTTTAAAAAACCTTAATATTTACTTCAAAATCTAATTTCTTATTTCATTATGCAATCTGGCCGAAGACCCTAGTCGTCAGTGCCTTATCTTAAGTTTATTTTGTAATTTTAATTGTAAAATAAATATTTAATAATAATAATAATAATCATGCCAAGTTTGGGGCGCCTGCGCCAAAACCCACATAAAAAAACTTCAAATTTGCCAAAACAAGTTTTTAAAAATGATTCTAAGATTGCCTTGGCACTATTCCACATTGGATCTGCACCAGGAGTGCAAAATATGCCTTATTGCTGATAGATTTAAGTTATTATGTAGCATGTCCGATAATCATTACATAGCAAATTTAGTTTAATATTTTTTTATTTTTTTTTTTTTTTTTCAATCTTAGTTCTTAAGTTTCGTCGAAGGTTTTTTGCTAGTATGTTTTCCTTCCAAATTTCAAAATTTTTCATGTATCTATTTCTTTTTTTCCCTAATATAATGTCATAGCTGTAAGGTAAATATTTTTACCATCTCTGTAAATTGTGCGATAACAATAAATTTTGTAACGATTTTTATACTTCAATAAACAATAGAATATATAATATGTATCAACTTTGCCATATGATATAATATATGACAGGTAGCCTAGTATGTAGCGCGCAGTCATTAAAAAAAATAAAATTTGATAATAAAATAAATATTATAAAGTTAATTTGCATATAAAAAGTCAAAGCCTCTAATATCATTAAAGTTTCTGATCAAGAACACGGAAATTTTTTTTTAAGATTTTAAGTTGTCTTCTAAACACCTCAGAAAGATACTTTACAGAGTTTTTTGAATGATAACAAAGAGGGGAAAATGTCTTTGTACTTCATACGCCAAATGGCTCTTATAAGCCTCTATAAAGAATTTATAAACATAATATGTACATATGTTGTCTTTAAAAGGTCTGTAAAATATGCTATAAAACTTTTTTATTCTACTAAAGTTCATTTTATATTTTTTTTCGCATTGACTACTTACATTAGTATTCACTGCGATTTATTATTTAATTTTAATTTTTATGATAAAAGCATTTGAAAACTAATGAATTTTGTCACAAAAATTCAAAAACACAATATAAACATACATACATAAGCGCTCGTATAAGAAATGTTTGTGAGAAATCATGCACGAAAATTCTGGTATGAAAAACTGGAATGCATGGAACCCTGCCACATTTGTTTTTATTTCTTTAATGAGATTTGTTGCTCTTCCAAAGTGTCCACAATGCCTTTACAGTGATTCGCTTTAACCAGACATATTTTCTAAAATATTTTTCAAGTCGCTGGACTTAGAGCCTTAAGTCGCCGTGTCATTATTCTATAAATTTAATGCTCTTTAATGCAGTTTTCTTATTTATATAATATTTCGAACTATCTCTTCGGCGGCTCGGTCAAATTGACAGAGTTTTCGGTTCTTTGTTTATGACAAACAGAGCAAGTTACTTTCAGCAAATTATCTGGATCCTCGTAACTCTGCTGCAGACCTCCAACGCGAAATAATTGATCAATATGATACAAAAACATCCAAGCAAACTTTCGCTTGTCGATTGGTTGAGGCTGAACTCCATGGACGAATTTCACGCAAGGACCCATTGCTGACAGTTAGGTCTCTTTTTGTGAGGAACATTTTTTGCTGTGTCATACTTATTGAAATGATCAAGTACATTGAATACCATCTTTTTAAAGTAATTTAGCTGTGTTGCCATCGCCTGATATCTCATGGCCGTCTTTCGAAGCTCAACAATTGACTTACGCGTGCCCGGTGTGCAACTTTTGGCCACAACCCATGATTAAGGATACGCTTATAAGCGAATTCGGTCAAAAAGTGTTCTTACAAGCAGTGACAAGATCACAATATCGTTTCTTGAATCTTTTATCAAGTTTTATCCAATTAGTTGGCTCAGTCAAATATGAGGTTTGAGCAGAAAATCACACATAAAACTTTTTATGTTATAAATTTGATTTCAATTATGTCCTTTTTTTTAGAGCTTATATGTTCCAATTTTCTAATATTTATAAATTTTCTGATTCACATAGAAAAATAAATGAAAAAACTAGCAATAACACCACGAAATATTTCGTTTCCAATTAGTTGACAAAAGCTGTATATATCTGACTAATAAATATTTAGCAAATGTAAACAAATACTCATTTTGTTATGCCCCAAATTTAAGTCGATGCTTTTGCTGCGTGCCTTATACGACTGCTCATGTAACTATGTAATTATATATTACTTTAATATTTTTTCTCTCTTTATTAATTTTACTATATGGATATTTAAAGTTCAGCGATGGTAGTAAAGTGCTGATAAGCGCAATGATGATGATGACGAAGGTGGTTTCCCATTTTGTATCATCTATGATCGATTTTCCGCCAACAATCAACATCACCACTACTATCAACTAAATCGCCACCGCCGTTACCGCACCACCCACTTAAAAAGAAATTGTTTTATTTTTCTGCTTAGGTTTTATTTTTGCAGCACTTGTTTACAACAAAACAAAATAATTAAGTAGACAGAAAGTATCAACATCAACAACTAAAGCAAAGGGAGAAACACAGGAAAAAATATGGGCGCAAGGGTGCATGTTCCTATGATAGCAAGCATAGAAAAAAAAACCATTAAGGTCGCAATTTATTGTATTTGTTCTTTATGTACTTCTCCCGATTATATTAGTCAAGTTACATAAGCAGCTATTTTGATATTTTATTTTTACAAACTCCCACAGTATGAAAATTAAAAGTAACAAAAGCTTAGCCAGTTTTTTTCGCTTACCACAATTTGCAAGTTATTTGACTTTCCAGAACTGTATATATATTCCTTTATCAGTTCGGTATTTAATTATCCAAGAAATAGCTATTTATTTATTACTGGAAATCACCATCGACTATCCTACAAGTTTCCGACTTTTCCCAAACTTGTGCTCGAACGTACGAACTTTTTTATTCAATTGAATTTTAAGTGCTCTTTGACGCAAAATTATAGAATTTGCAAGTTTTTTTCAATTAAGAATATTGTTTTTGTTCGTGTGGTTTATGGATGCAATGTCTGTCTGTCTGTTTGGACAGCAAAGCTACCGTTCTAAAATAAAAGTCAGTATTTTACAAATGCGCGCAGATAAATTCACCAATTCTGCGCTCCTACGTCACTTTGAACAGTTGTTGTTATGTTTTTCTAGAGATGTTCATTATAACAGTCCACCACTTCTGTCAACAGCTGTCCAACACAATGGTTCAATTATAAAGGCTGATGCGATGCAAAATTATTTTTATTTCATTTAAAACAACGATAATTTTGACACTTGATGGGTAAAAAATTTAATTTTCTGTTATGTTCAGATCAACAGTTTATAGCATGAAAGAATTAAATTTCAAAATATTTAAATAAAGAAATTCTATTGGCAACTTTTGTTAACTTTTTTTTTGAGAGAAAAAGTTCTAAGTTGTTTATTTCACATTAAACTACTTTTTTAGCAGCCCTCACACGATTAATATTACTGACAGTATTTTGCATACTGACAGTATTATTGATCGTGTGAGGTGAGTACTGATGTACTGTCAGTATAGAAAAACGACTCGGATGACTGATGGAAAAATCGGATATTACTGACGAAGTTATTATATACTGACAGTAACATTCATGGTGTTAGGTGGATGTTGACAGTTCTTCAGTATTATTTGCACATCGATGGAAGATTCAATGCCAAACAAACTGAGTATTGACAATAATAAGGTCAACTATGATTTAATTCTATAGGCTGCCGCAAGTTGTCAACAATTACAAATGAAAAAGTGAGTGAGCTGCATCGGAAATTATCAAAATCATAGTCCAAACAAAACAAAAATTTTGTTAGTTGATTTAATTTAAAAAAAGGACAAGTCACACAAAAAAGGAAGTATTTTAATTACATCGAGAAAACCACACGACAATTCGGTAGAGTAAATGAAAAATCAAAATTTTTTAGGTAGAATTCTGACGCGAAACATATATTTTTGTAAGCCAAAGTATCACGTTTTTTTTTTGGTCTTTTGGAAAAAGAGGCAACATTTAGCATCACAAACAACCTTGATATAGCATATCATATATGACTATAGTTTAATCATGGGATAAGCAGACGACATCTGGGCAACTTTGGGCAACAAAATTCGAAGGAGTGTAATTTGTCTCTTGACAATATTTTTTTATAAAGCTTTGCTAACACTAGCTTTGAAGCTTGAATCAGACATAGCTTGAAATAAATTAATCAGATATTGATGTTGGATGAGAAAAACAAGAACAAAATTTGCACTCTCCACTTTTTCGAATAATATTAAAATTGCATATAACCAATTTTATTTTTCATGTAGTTTGCCAGATTGTTATAATGCTTCTCCAAACTGCAATTATCATGGTAGTAGCAATTCTGGCTTACTGCATATAATTTTGTGTTATACAGAAACGCGCGTTGCAAAAACGCTCATGTGATTTGAGCCTAATAGCCCTTTTGCCGATGCCGAATCGCCTGAAAAATAAGGCGAATCGCCTAAATTGGTATTACGGTTTGCGAGTCGCCTGTTGCTTCGCCTCAAACGTCAAAACTGCACGAATGTCAAAAATGTTCATATTACTTATAGCGAGTCGCCTAGCTTTAGTTCGCCAGAAATGTCAAAATCGGGCGAATATAATTTGTTTGTGAAAAATATTTGAATGTTTGAAAAACTTTACAAAAAGTTGTGATAGAGAAAATTTTAAAAACTACAAAAAGTACAGATATCGCAATCATGGAAAACACAAACAAAACGTCAGTATAAAAATTTATAGATCAATTTAATTCATGCATGTAAAATACTTTTTAATTATTAGCATGAAAAAAAATCAATATACAGTAGTTTCATAAACTAGTAAAGCTTATGGAGGAAAATCCTGAACTAGCAAAGAGACTTGGTAGCTTCGGGTCGAATAAGAAGACTAACAAGGATATGTGGGATCAACTCGCAATTGAGTTAAATTCGCTAAGACCACCCACGCGTGATGTAAAAGGTTGGAAATACGGTACTACGACCGTATAATCCGAATGGGCTTTCCATTGTTTCCAATAAATACATACATGCTTCTTTATTAATCCTGAAGTAAAACACGAATCTGGAAAAACAATTTCTTCATATATTTCTTGTCAATATTTAAGAAATGAATTTGCTTGCAGCCTCATTTCTATCTTCAAAAAATAAGTCCACATTTTATTTAAGATGTTCAAAATTTTCACGATTTCAAATTTGAAGTTTTTCAGCTGTCAATTTATGTTTTTAATTTGGCAGCAAAACTTCAGATTTGAAGTTTCTTAGACGTCAATTTCTGTTTTGTAATTTGGCAGCATTGTTTTGTAGGCGAACGTGTACATTCACCAACCATAATACAGAGCCATAGGCGATTCGTCACGGAAGGCAAATCGACAAATTCGGGCGAATCGCCATCGGTAATAGGGCTATTAATTCGCATTTACACAATAAAAAACTACTCTGAAGTGATGCACCGTCGCGTAAGATTGGTTTGTGTAAATCAAAGAATATCAAAAGAAGTGAAAGTCTTTTGCGCCAAAGTTTTTCACTCACGTATTGATTGTCAAATATGCTATTTACACACACCGAATTTGAGAGTCGACGTATGACTTCGGAGTAATTTTTTGTTGTGTAAATGCGACATACGTCGGAGTGGTAGTTCGGTATTTCTACGTTGACGTGATGAGTCGATGCACAAGTTCGCTGCTGTGTAAATGGAAATTTGAGCGTCGATGTTCGAAAGTCAAAAATGCTTATATTAATGTGTAAGTAAAATAAATGTTTAAAACAGCATTAAGCTAAAATAAATATTAAAATTTAACAAAAATAAATTTTAAAATACGAAAGCAAAAGAAAAATAAGAGAAAACATCTATTATTATTAATTTTTCTTTTTAACCTTAGACTACGTCGTAGCAAACTATTTTGTTGTTGTTCGTTTTGTCATCAAATAATGACATTTGAAAGTCGACGTATCTGTGTGTAAGTGCCTGAATAAGATCGAACTTGAGAGTCGGTGTTACAAGTCGACGCTGCGTGTAAACAAGGTAAAAGTTCGCTAAAAACAATGTACCCGTATGTTGGAAACTAAATTTTTTGGAAATTTATTTTTGATTTTGGGCATTTAGGCGATTTAGGAAAAACTTGGGGAGTTAAAAAAATATTAATATGTACATAGCACAACAATAAGTTTTTACACGGATTAATTGTAATAACCCGAACATATATTGTTTATTAATAAAATCTATGTATCACCATCTATGTGTCTTTTTTTTCATTTATATATTTTTTTGTTCTCATAATTAAGAATTGCTTTGAAAATCCCTCATAATTGATTTACAAAATATGCAAAGCTTAACTTATTTCCTTTCAAATAGTATATAGTTTGTTGTATATTTTTATAATTTACCCCCTTTTGGACCGAAAAATAAAAAAAATGCAATGAATTCTTATGGAAACTATGTATTTATGGACAAAAACAGTGAAAACCAACAACAACAATGACTATTACAACAACGACAATTATAATCTCAAATTTGACAGATTAGTAAGTTGCTATATGTGATGATCTAAGGAAAATTTAAAAACTAAATTGATTATAACATATGAAAACGATGAGAGTATCGCTTACTATTTTAATTCCTAATTTTGTTTAATAATATCCTAAAAAGTGATGAAATTTTCATTTATGACCAAAAAAAATTCAAGTACATATATTCCAAATTTGGAATAAAAGACCCTATTCTTTTCATATTCTTTGGTGTAAATAGCGTATTTAGTTAGGGAAGGTGAAGGTGTGGACTTGGCAGCACTTATCACGATGTTTATCAGAAACGTCAGAAAAGGGAAGGTGGGTAGCACGATTCTAAAATGTCTCGTAAGGAATGGACTTCTATTCAAAATCCTGCATTAACAACACCTGTATTAGATGTCGTGAAAAGTTTCGGATTCCAATTGATGACACCTGTTCAAGTAAGTTCGCAGTCGTTTAAAAAATTGGCCATTAAACAAATGCAATAATTATTTTGTGTTGCATATTCAGACAGCCACAATACCTTTATTGTTGGCAAGAAAAGATGTTTCTGCTGAAGCTGTCACAGGTTCAGGCAAAACACTGGCCTTTTTGGTGCCTTTGTTTGAAATATTAATCAGACGTCATAAGGAATCACCATGGCTGCCTAAAGAAATTGGTGCACTAGTTATATCGCCAACTCGAGAACTAGCTGTTCAAATATCAGAGGTATTGGAGCTTTTTTTGCAACACAAACAGCTACGACATTTCAAACAGAAATTACTGGTTGGTGGCTATAGTATTGAAGAAGATATCACTGCATTGAAGAAAGAAGGCCTATGTATATTAGTATGCACACCTGGCAGGCTGGATGATTTATTTCAACGCAAAGGAGATCTCAACTTGGCAACTAGAGTAAAAAGTTTGGTAAGAAAATTATATTTTATTCCTTTCCTAAACTCGAAAAACTTCAGCACCTGTTGTACACATTACATTAGATTGCAGTTTAGGGAAACATATTCAAGGCATCTGCTTTGGAATTCTCGGTTATCTAAGAATTTTTTTTTTCAAATCTTTAATCATCTTATTGCATTTTTCCAAGATAGGTAGTTAACATTCTTAAATATCTTATAGTTACAGATACTCATTGTAAAATTCGTAATTTGAGTGGTTAGATAACAACCTGTTACATAGAGGGATCGTCGGATACGTATTAAGGCAGATTTTTAAGGGTAGTTACTCCAAAATATCGCAGTGAGAAAGTCAGTGCTATCCGTTTACCTCAGTATTAAGACAAATTTTCAAGAGTATTTCCTTTCACGTCTAGTCTTGCCCCCGAACATTTTCTAAAATTAAGTTAGCCAGTAGCATTTTATAGGAATTCCTATATAGTATATTGTGCTTTTCGATTTAAAGATGGTAGTGTGATGAATTGGTTTCTTTAGAATTTTCCAAGCAAAACAATGTCCGTTGTCGATTAGTTAAGACAGAAACCATTTGCTTGACAGAGAAAAATTTAATTTAATAGAGTTAACATTTTACAGGGCATATGATCGCTTTTTTTATTTTTTATTTGGAGGCTAGAGGTTATTCTGAAATCATCAGGCAAATAAATATTCGTCTCTTTGATTTACAGAGATAAATTTAATTTTCTGGAAAGAAATTTTGATCTGATCAACTTTCCTACATAATATTCATCTCCATTATGCAAATTTTTTGTTCTTAAATGCATTCATAATTTCGGATTTTTCCTGCTTTGGGTATGTATCTTTCCACCAAGCACATAGTCCGACTTTATATCGAAATCGAAGGGTTTTTCGAAAATAACGATTAACGATTTGAAAACAATTCGGTTTGCGAACCTATGGAAAGGAAGGTTTATTTATTTATCGTAAAATTGGTCGTTTTCAAAATCGTTCTCGATAACGCTTTCGTTTTAAAAGACGCTTTCGAAATCATTTTCGAAGACGCTTCGCTGTCCATTTTTAAGGGTTAAGAATCATACTGTATGAGGTACCCAGTTGCAAAACCGGCCAAGTCCAAAAAAATCAAATTTTGAGATATTCTCATATATCAAAATCTGGACCATGCTCTATCTTTCCACTATGCTTTTAGATTAAAAAAAAAATTTTTTGACAGAAATATTACATTTTTTATATATATTTTGATGCATGGATTTCAAAACCGGCCAAGTCCATGAACTTGCCTTCAAAACCGGTCCAACGCCTTGGAATCAAAACCGGCTAAGTCCGGTACATTGGTATCAAAACCGGCTAAGTCCAAAATTATTTTCTCAAAAACATACGCAAATAAAAGTCTGATCTGACGTGTTTTGAGTAAGAAATTTTATAAGCTATTATGTGGGAAATACGTTTTAATCTTTCAATGAACATAGATGGAGATAAACGTTTTTCGTTGTTTTTCCAAAAGTATGAAAATGGGACTTGGCCGGTTTTGCAACTGGGCGCCTCATATATTGATATATATTTTTCATTTTAATTTATTCAGCATTTATATGTACATTAAATTTGAATTATTTCAATATCACAAGATATTGATTTAATTTTTTTTTAGTGTTTTTGTCTAAGACCGCATGGCAAAAATTTGAACCGTTGGTCCGTATGTAAAATGTTTCAGAAAATTTTAACTTAACTCTCCATAGAGGATTGAGGAGTGATACTGAAGGGATAGTGTAAGTAAAAAAATATTTTTTACCTTTTTATGAGGAACAACTTCGCTTAAGACATCAAACCACTCAGACTTGAAATAAAAAAGTCTTAGAAGAGCGCATGTGACCGTTTTAATTACCGGTTAATTTATCGCTATCTCGAAACGCTGACATATAGGACAAAATCTGATGGCAGGTTCGAGCGATTCAGCGAATGTTTCTCCAGGATTCAGGTCTCATTTGTGCACACAGTTTAAATTTTCATTAAGAAGCAAATCTTCCTTATTACTAAAGCCCTTTTGTATTGATCTTATATTGTGTTGAGACTGCTGAATTATTTAGGTTAGTTAGAATTTTACGAAATTTAGAATTTAACTCTTCAAACCATTGTATTCAATGAACTCTCGTATATTACGATGACATATGCCTCCTCGTCACGAAGCAGTCGAAAATTCAAGAAAAACTCACTGCCGTCTACGAAAAAAATGGGCATTTGAGGGTGAAGTGCCCGAGCTTAAATGATGACGGCATCTTGAAAGATGATATGGAAATGTGCCAAGGTCATTAGTGTTGGAAACAGCAGTAATGTTTGCAAAACAAACTTATTTTTTCATTTGTGTTTTTGGAACAAAATTTTATAATTATTTGTTTTGTACGGAGCTTCTATGTTCAGTACTTCTAGTGCAAAAAAAAATCAAGAAATGTGTGATATCAAAGAGATTACAAAAGCAATTGCATTAAAATGTGGAAGTTTTGTTTTGTTTTTTGCTGTGATTCTTAACTGATCAACGCAAGAAATAGAACAGAGTAGTCTTGCAGACTACTAAACTTCGGCTAACAAAGCTTACTGATGATATGACGTAGCGGTAATTGAAACTAGTATAAGCAGCTCGTTGCCCATTTTAATGCATTTTGCGCTTGTAATTTTTTTGTGGTTTTTTGCACTAGAAATACTGAACATAGAAGCTCCGTACAAACAAACCTATTTTTTTTTAACATGAGTATTTTTTTTCACCATAAGTACTCAATTTGGTTGATAATTTGAAATTTGTGATCATTAAATTGCTGCTTAAAACTATTTGTTTTTAATATAGGAATTTTTGGTGCTTGATGAGGCAGATCGCTTACTAGACTTGGGATTTAAAACAACAATCAACAACATTCTGAGTTATTTACCTCGACAGCGACGCACGGGCATTTTTTCTGCAACACAAACAACTGAAGTGACCGATCTCATACGTGCTGGTCTACGAAATCCTGTATTGGTTTCTGTCAAAGAAAAGTCCACTATCAATACACCAGTTTTGTTGCAGAATTTCTACAAAATTGTTGAGCCAGAAGACAAATTTGTTGAACTACTCCTTTTCCTACGTAGCAAAGCAGATTCCAGTAAAGTTATGATTTTCTTTCCCACTTGTGCGTGTGTTGAATACTGGCTTGAGGTTATGCCACACTTTTTAAAGAATCGTAAAATCTTGGGCATACATGGGAAGATGAAAAACAAAAGAAAAAATATTGTTGAAAGTTTTCGCAATGAAGATAAATCGATATTGTTATGCACAGATGTTTTGGCACGAGGCTTGGATGTACCCGAAATCTGTTGGGTAATACAATGGGATCCACCATCCAGTGCTGCAAGTTTTGTGCATCGTGTTGGCAGAACAGCAAGACAAGGCAATGAAGGCAGCGCATTAGTTTTTCTATTGCCTAGCGAAGATGCGTACGTGAACTTTTTGAAAATCAATCAAAAAGTTGAACTTAACGCTTTGGATGTGGATATTGAAAGCGAACACAATAGCATAGCTTTAAAAAGCACCTTAAAAAAACTACACGAATTACAGGTAATTAGTATCAAATTAAGAAAAATTCATATGTTAATTTAACTTTCATTCTTGCAGGCATCAGACAAAGGTGTTTTTGATAAGAGTGTTCGTGCCTTCGTCTCTCATATACGCGCTTACTCAAAACATGAGTGTAGTGCTATTTTGCGTCTTAAAGACATTGATTTGGGTAAAGCTGCTACCGGTTATGGGCTGTTACAAATGCCACGTATGCCTGAATTAAAGAACGCTAAGGCTGAAAATTTTGTTGGCCCAGATATTGAGATTGATGTTACGAAACTTACGTATAAAAATGCACAAAAAGAACAAGTGCGCCAGGATAAGTTAAAAACATACAAAGAAACGGGTGAGTGGCCCGGTAAAAAGAAATTTAAAAAACGCACCGAAGCATGGGACCAAACAAAAAAAGCGAAAATGGACACAAAGACTAAGAAGGAACTGCGCAAAGCGAAAAAAGTGCGTAAGAAGGCGAGTGAGGAGTCTGACGGTGGTGCTAAGTCAAAGAAAAGAAAGCAACAATTCAGTAAAGAAGACTTAGAGGAGTTGGCTAATGATATACGTTTATTTAAGAAGCTGAAGAAAAATAAAATTTCAGAGGAGGATTTTAATAAAGAAATGGGCTTAGAAGATTAGAGTGCTTGTAGATATTTTATACTTACTTTATAAAATAAATAACTGCATCAATATCAGACATGGGGGTAATGCATTACTTTCAATTTTCCATTAAACTTTAATGGTAATGGAAAATTTTCCATTACCATTAAATCATTTTAATGATAATTGAAAATTTAATTGATTTAATGGTAATGGAAAATTTCAATTACCATTGATTGAAATTTTCATTAAATTTCCATTATCACTACCACTAACGCTATTTAATAACTATGGGGGTGAAGAAATTGATATCACTATTTTTTACCGCTATGTGAATATGAGAAATTCTGAAAGTTTTCATATGTAGAGTCCTAGATTTACGCTCCAACATAATACATTTGGCGTAAATAACTTTAAACTTAGATATTTATTGAAATTTTGGAAAACTTTATTTTAATTTTAAGTCGAAAAATTTTCAATTTTAATTTTCAATTTAATGGAAATTTTTCCATTACCATTAATTTTTAATTTAATTTTAAATATTTAATGCACTACCCCCATGTCTGCATGTTATAGTTGTATATTTTATGATGAAAATTTGAAAAGTAAAAATTAAAATTGTTCGACTTAAAATTAAAATAAAGTTTTCCAAAATTTCAATAAATAACTAAGTTTAAAGTTATTTACGCCAAGTGTATTAGGTTGTGTAAATGTTGGAGCGTAAATCTAGGACTCTACTTATGAAAATTTGCAGAATTTCTTATATTCACATAGTGGTAAAAAATAGTGATATTATAAATTTATTCACCCCCATAGTTATTAAATAGCGTTAGTGGTAGTGATAATGGAAATTTAATGGTAATTGAAAATTTCAATTAATGGTAATTGAAATTTTACATTACTATTAATTTTTAAAATTTTGTATTACCATTAAATCATTTAATGGCAATGGAATTTTTTCAATTATCATTAAAAATTAATGGTAATGGAAAATTTTCCATTAGCATTGGAAATTTTTCCATTACCATTAAACTTTAATGATAATTGAAAAATTTCCATTACCAATAAACTAAATTTAATGGAAATGAAGATAAAATGCATTAAATATTTAATGCATTACCCCCATGTCTGATCAATATGAACTGCTTGGAACAAATAAAAATATATATGACTAAAAGTAAATTGTGTGTTGAGTGTTCTGAAGTTTATGCTGGCGGAAATATCTTAAGGTGGAAAAAAATTCAAAGTAAAAAATATATCTATTTCCTAAGGGGCCGTTCATAAATTACGTAAGACGTTTGGGGGGGGGGGGGGTTGGGGGGTCGGCGGATTCTTACTAAATCTTATGAGAGGGGGGAGGTGGTTAATGATCATCTTACGTAAGATTTAAAATGCGTATTCAAACATAAAAGTTGTATTAACGCATCGTCATTTGTGGCAGTAATGAAATATATTTTAATTTTCGACAGTCACGAAAGATTCAGAAATATCGATTACAATCGATTTAAGTAATCGACTCTGAACGGGACAACTTCTCTTCTGTTTATGTAATGAAATATGTACACCCAACTCTCTTTTTACACGGTACTTTTTTACACGATTTTGAAATAACACGGTTCAAAAATAAGAGCAAATAAACTTTTTTACACGAATTTTTTGTTCTTGCACGAATCTTAAAAAAGATTTTTTTAATTTCAATTCTAAGTTGTGTATACAGCCACAAAAATACAATTGGGGGAATACCCGAATGTTATACTCAGTTTTTTTTATCAGATTGCACTCCAACTTGAACACAGCATTAGGTTATTCAGTATTTATTTTGTCTTAAAGCGTTCAGTTCGTAGTTTTAAAAGTTGATGTTCAAATTAAAGTTTGTTTTTTAATTCGATGGTGAAATTTAAATTATAATTTGCATTCATGTTAATATTTTACTACTAATAAAGGTAATGTGTTAAATATTTGGCTTAGATAAGTCCTATAAATATGTTATATTATTTTACATCTTTATTATGTTTAGTACACACCCGATTAATAAAATTCATAAAGAACAACAGAATACAGAGAAGAACAATTTCGTTAGAAACTAAAATAAAATCTTCGACTGTCTAAACTTTTTTTTGCACGGTTTTTGGGAAAGTTTTTTCATCTTACACGATATTTTAAGGTTGAGGAACATACCCCAAATTTACCATATATCGCATGTATTTTTTTACACGATTTTTTTTTGCACGGTTTTCTAAGGAACGTATCTACCGTGTAAAAAAAGAGTTGGGTGTATGTTGTTGACACGCAGGGTCGACTTGTAACTCTGTCTCACAAGTTTGCTATTATTCAGGCATTTACACTCAGATACGTCGACGTTGAAATGTTGTCCCGGTTTTTTGCCACCCCCTTGCCTTCTTCAACAAGATTCGCTTCGATTCCTTCTTCAACATTAAACCAAAACAGCAATCAGTTTTGCCCTCTATTTCTTCGCTTAGCGTTAAATTACGATTGGTCAAAAGTACATCTACAGTTTAAAATCATGCCTTACGATTTTTGTTTGCCCTTCACTTGCAAACGTCTTAGCTGATCGAGTTTTTAATATTTGTGCCAGTACTTTGCCTCGAAAAAAGCTACTGTGATGCACAAAAAACTCCAAGGAAAAGACTACAGTAGTCGTACTCACATGATTCAACCAGTTTCAATTTTAAGACGCGGACAGGGGAAAAGCCTTTGCATTTTAAAGCAATCGGAGAATTGTCAAGTTGCAGAGTGGCATGACGACGAGGATATTGATGTTAGAGTTTGAATGTGAATCAGAAAATTCAAAAGACAAACCGGGTGTGCCAATTGTAGGTTCGCTATCAGACTGGTTGCAAGGCGCATGGACTAACGATTACTTACGAAGATTTTTTTATTAATCTTGAAAAACAAATGTGTAGTTGGTAATTTCGTGATATTTATTTAATATGTATGTATTACTTACTTACTTTGGTGGCCATAACAACCAGTTACGGGGTTACGGCCGACCTCAAAAGCTCTCTCCAGGCGCCTCTGCTTTGCGCGCGCCTTCTCCAATCAGTCACACCAAGCGTGGATAGGGTTTCCTCGGCTTGGTCTTTCCATCGGAGACATGGTCTTCCTCTTCGTCGTCGCCCAGCGGCTTCCGCATTAAACGCCTTTTTCGTCGGAGCTTCTTCGACCGAAGATTTTGCGAAGAATTTTTCTCTCAAACACCCCATGCGTGGCTGCATCAGTCTGCGACACAACCCATGCTTCTGCGCCGTAAAGTAGCACGGGTATATTTAAATTAAATATAGTAATATGGTACATCACATGAAAAATACACGTTTTAGACTAGTTTCACCTTTATTATGAGTCTTACGTAAGATTTCTGAAGGGGGAGGGGGGGGGGGGGGTTGTGAGAATTTTACTCGGGGGAGGGGGGCGGGGTCAAAATGTCATGAAATTGTCTTACGTAATTTATGAACGGCCCCTAAGGATTTAAAAAAATAACCTATTAGATACAAGGTGATACAATGTCATGAAATTGTCTTACGTAATTTATGAACGGCCCCTAAGGATTATTATTTAAAAAAAAATAGTCTATTAGATACAAGGTTGAAGAATGGAAATGGTTTTGGATTTGCACTTTATTTCGTCCGACAGTGTATTTATTAGAAGACTGCAACAAGTGCCTAACCACAATCTCATAAAAATGAATTCAAGACGTCATACAAACATTTAGTGGATATTTACTTAGGAAAGATTAAAAACTTGAAGGTGCATATGCATTTTCTGAAGTTTTTCTTAACAGTTGAGAGTGAGTGGCATGAATTGAATCAGGGTATTAAAATATATAATCGCAAAAAATATTCATCCAAATCGTTAGGATGCAAGAAAATATTTGACCCTTGATAAAATCATAGAAACCGCCTGTATTACTTAAGTTCCTTACAGTTTAGCTTTTAGTATTCCAGAGGATTACCAAACTAAAAATCATAAACTAATAAAAACTATTGTTCTGGTAATATATTATTTTTTTTTCGCTGGCATGGCAAAATTAAATTAAGAATATTTTATATTTTTCAAAACAATTTAGCTGTTGAGCCTTTATTTGTACATTCATCGGTAAAACTACTTTTATAAAAGAATTATGAACTTTGACTTCTGTTGCATTCCGTACGAATAAGAACATTAAAAACAAATGAAATGGGGGTTATAGTTATGTTATAAATTAATCTATAGACTTAAAATCATATATCAAACTGCTGCTTGTGTTACAATTTGTAAAATAGTTCTCCGTTTAGGATCATATGAAAATCCATTTTGCTTGAAAAGCTCTGAATCATAGAATGGTTTAAGATTATATATGTCCAACTGCTTGGCACGTTCAATCAGATCTCGTTCCATTATTTCGACATGTGTTGCTGTTGGTCCATCTTTACAACGTATATAAGCCAATTGATCAAGTGTGAGTTGACGTAAAATAAAGAAAAGTAACTCCGAATGATCCTTTTGAAACGCCAAGTACTTTTGGAATGTGGTACGCATCTTTTTCATTACACTGAATTTTTGTGCTTCAATAAAACTTTCAAGCATCATACGAATAGCCATGCTGACATCAGACTCTAATACATTTTCGCGTAAATGCATGCGAGCGTGTGCTTCAGACATTCGTATAACACTTTCAATGTGACGTACGGTAATTGGCACAGAACCAGTAGCAAATGATTCCTGACGAAGTTGTGCATACATTTTCGCAATTTTGTCTTCATCAATATTCTGGAATTTAAAATAAATAGCGTTAAAGATTTGTTTAAATTATAAACTATATTATTTCTTACTGTCAATTTAGGTCGTACATTCTCCTTTGAGTAAACGATATATTGCCTAAGTAAGTCTTGCGGTATTTCATTAACTCCACTTGGTTGTGACTCATCAATAACTTCTTCACTAGATGGATGATGCTTGATGTGTGAGTTGACAACAAACTTAGCCAGGTGTTGATCTTGCATTGGATCGAATTCGTCCTTTACCACACACAGTATATCAAAACGTGACAATATTGGCTCCGATAAATTGACATTTTCAGAAAATGTCATAGATGGATCGTAACGTCCGCCAATCGGATTGGCAGCAGCAATCACGGTGCAACGCGCTTGTAATGATGTTACAATGCCAGCTTTTGATATTGAAATCGATTGTTGTTCCATAGCTTCGTGTATTGAGGTTCGATCTTGATCATTCATTTTGTCAAACTCGTCAATAAGGCAAACACCTTGATCAGCCAAAACTAATGCGCCTGCCTCAAGTGTCCATTCCTTTGAAACTGGATTACGTCGTACGTAGGCAGTCAGACCAACAGCACTAGCACCTTGGCCAGTTGTAAAGACAGCACGCGGTGCAATTTTTTCGGTATATTTAAGAAATTGTGATTTTGCTGTACCCGGATCACCACATATCAACAAGTTGATGTCACCTCTGACCTTATGCTTATCTCCAGGGTTCTTCGACTCACCACCAAATAGAGCCAAGGCCAATGCACGTTTAATGTAGTCATGTCCATAAATTGAGGGTGCCATAGAAGCAATAATACGTTCTGCAACTCTTGGATCTTTGCTCAATTTTTGTATGGTTGCAATGTCTTCATCTGTTAACGATTGCACAACTTGTTTGCTATCTTTTACAACAATATGATTGGCAATAATGACAGTAGCAAAAACGGGGAATCCATTATCGGTATTAAGAGACCCATCATAGTTATTGGTATATATGCCGGTAACTTCCAGCTCATCGCCTGGTTTACACAAATCACATAGGTCAGCTAAAAGAATAACATCTTTGCTGCGTGGTATACGACCAGCCGGTATTTTACCCGGTGACTCTTGTAAAGTAATTTTCTGATAATTTCGATACAAAGTTTGCTCCATGTTAATCTGATAAGAAAAAATTTTCACAGTATTAAAACAAAATTTCCTATATAAAAATTTTCAGCGTTCAACACAGTTGTAGTAGAATTTAAAATCATATAAAAAGACAAAAGTGTTCGACATTAACCTTTGTTTATTTACTCTATAGAAGAATTTTGAAATAATATTGTTGGGCAGAGATAAATTACATATACAGCTGCGGTCAAAATAATAGAAACGGGGTGTCATTTATGAATTGAAGAAGATATTTCGAACAACGTTTCGTTTTTCTCATAGACTTTTTTCCATGTATTTTGGGGCGTAGTTTCCAAAAATGGCAACCATTTTTTTTCTTAAGAATAGTTTTCGAGATATCCCCAAAAAACCCCTTTTTCGGCACTTTTTTCATTTAATCAAGCAGTTCAAAACTTATGCATTTTAAAAAAAAGTTTAATGAAAACTTTGACTGGAAATAATTATGGCAACAATTTTTTTTAAAAAATTTTTCCGCACACTAATTTCTACCACTTGCAGCTACTGATTTATATAAAAAACTTTGAAAAACATTTCAGACATGTCGGTTTCGCGTATTCTGACCCAGGTGAGATTTTTACGGAAACTTAAAATTTTAACGAATGTTCATTGAAAATGGTTTGGAATACGATGAAATACACGAAAAACACAAGGAAGAAAGCTTTTCATGTCTTCCCGGGACGTGAATTGTTCGATACGGCTTTCGATACATAATCCGTTTTTACCTGCTACAGAAACAAAGCAAGTTCTTAATATAGCAGCGAGTGTAGAATACGCTAAAAGAAAACTCAGAGAAATCAATTTGAGTGCCCAGAATCCACTACCAATTCCATTGTTTAAAAAAATGCATATCACAAATAAAAAAACATTTGTTTCGCCCGATCACTGGACAGAAAATCAGATAAACCATGGAAAATGCGTCCCTGGAGTTCACTGTGAATTTTTGTACTCTGTCCTTATCCAAATTTAGGAAGAGGAACGGTTTAATGATACTGTCGATTCAGTTCAATGTCTTGACAAAAATCGTCACCATAGTTAGCGCAAAAATAAAACCACTTGTCAAGAAGCAACAGGAATGATTGCGCCCGTGTATTGATCAAATCAATACCTTTCGCATCATAGTAGAGCACATAAGTTAGTGGCAAGCTTTATTACATTTTACTTTCATCGACTACAATCGCCATTTCGATAGCATCGACCAAAATTGGATCTGGCATGTCGAATTGTCGATATAACAATTATTCTTTTTCCTATATCTCTGAAAGTAATTGACTGATTTGAGTTTGAACTTCCAACCATTTCATTAAAAATGTTCATAATTTTGCCCACAGAGTGCGGTATTACGTACATACTATTGAATCATTATTGACATATACTATATCGCACCGTCAGAACAAGAGGGCCGCATTTCAAAATTTTAAGTTTCGAGAAAATTGAGATCAAAGAAATCTAAACTTTTCCACTGAATTTGAAGACAGCCATATTTATAGTTATGACAGTCTTGAACTGAAATACTACAAACTTATCTCACAAATCTATAGAGTAACATTGACATATTTGGGAATGTGGCAGTGTTGCAATTACTTTGATTGAAAATATTTTTGGTTTAAGAAAACTATACTGCCTAGTTTTGATTTACTACTGTTAAAACTTTAAAGGAAAATATTTTAAGATATCTTTTTCGATTTAAGGCTTTGTTTAATTTTCTAATTTAAAGGCAAAATATTAACATTTTGAAATAAGGCGGTCTTGCTTTGTTAAGAAAATTTCAGAAGAAAATATCCCTTGTCTAAAAATGTATTTTAGAAGTTATTAATTGAGCTAGAAATATGGTGGCAAGACTAAAATTAAGAACACTTAAAGAGCTATAGTGGTTTACATAACTCGAAAACTCGTTATTTTGATTTGCGGCCCTTTTGTTTTGACGGTGCGATATGTACATTACACCGGGTCGAAATTTAGATTCATCCCGACACTGACTCAAAAGTTAGAAGGATAAAAAACTATATCTTGATTTACTACTATAAACTTGATTTTTTTTTTTTTGTATGTGCACATGTGACATATCTAAGTCCAGCCAGTAGTAAGATAAAAAGGACCTTAAAAAAAGTGGCAAATGGAAAATTTTGAAAAATCGTCAGTAATATTATTCCAGACGCGACGTTAATTAGGTTTATGCCACTCAAATATACAGCGCATGTTGGGCATAAGTATTATACATTTTTTTATAAAATTAAAAAGGTCGGTGATTATTTACTTTAACCTCCCTTACACTATAGAGATTAACCTTTCAAAAATCTTACATGGTTTGCCTCATTGTCAGCAAATTACCCAATGATCTTTTTCTTCTTTAATATGCCACTCTTATTCTATGAAAATTAATTTCAATAATAATTATTAATATAGCAGAACACAAAAAAAAATTGACATATTTTGAAAAAGGAAATTTTGTGCTGATCAGCTATGGCAGTGTACTACGCTTACAAACCAAAGGTTACGGATACGATACAAAAAAAAATAAAATTATCACATTAGCTTTTTAAGTATGGAAACAAAAGTATGCGACGATATCAAAGTTTTAAACCGCCTTTTAGACAAAAAAAAAACATATACCAAAAGATCTATGCATGTCTAACATATTTTAATTATGTAAATCTTGCGCTTGTAACGTTTTTTTTAATGTATGTATTCTTGCAAAATATTTTTAGATTTGTTATATCTTATATTGAACTGGACGAATGAATTATGTACTGAACTAACGTTTTTTATTAAATTATGAAAAAATGTTCAAAGAACATTGTAAAACGATCATGTATTTTTAAAACCTTTTTTTTATCTATATGGCTTCACTTCTTCTACCAGTGGTGTACTGCTTCAGGGATACACTCAAACGTTCATATTCCTTATTCAATTTTATATAAAATAAGCCAGTAAATATATGCCAAGGATGGCAAAATTTAACTGATATTGAAATTTACTGCAACATCTAGGTTAGCTACTTCTAACCTACTTAACTTTTACACACAGGCTGTGTTTTATACTCAAAGTAATTTAAGCGCGATTAAATCGATCAAGTTTAATGAATGTAGCTACATGATTACTGGACTAAGCCCCGAATAGAAAATCTTACCGAAAATGGACCCACACTCTGGCACTCAGGGCATGAACCTGGTTTCACTTCAGTATTTTGCGATTGCACAAATGGGCCCAGCACGTAGCCACACTTAACACAATCGTACTTGATAACAGACAGCTGAGGCAGGACACCAGTAGTTGCGGTCACAACACCCAAAGTGCGGACCAATTGATTTAAATGCAATTTTCGAAATGTACGCAACTCCTCAATTAGCGGCAACTCCGAAATACGCACATGGATTTCTGTGGTTACACGTTCGTATGTTGGAAATATTGAAAGCACCATGTCCTTCGCAACTTTATCAAAAATTTCTAACATTTGAAATGGAGCTTCTGGTAAGAAGTAGGCCAGCACATGTTCTTTATTGGCCAAATCCGTGTAAGAGACAACAAATGACGATTTATTTAGTTCACACATGCGTCGAATACGGTCACGATACGTGTATGAACCCCGCTCATCTACAAAGGTACGCAAGAAAGACTGAAAACGATTGGCGATCTCGGTGCGTGGGCCCAGCATGCTCACCCACTCTTTGGTCGAGTGACCCTTAGTGTCTTCCAAGTTCTCAATTGATTCCACCATTTCGGTGTCCTCAACTTCACCTATAGCTGCTTTTTCACCTGCCCTGCGTTTAGCTCGAGGTCCCGCATCATCTTCATCATCACTTTGATCGAAGCCCAGATCACGATCGTCACGATGAATTCCTTTTGCACGATCACGTCGTCGCATTTCAGCTTCGGCCGCCAATCGTTCACCCTGTGACATCTCGGAGAAGTTTTCCTCATCATCTAACATGGCTGGATCATAATGATCCAATTCAGGCATTGGTCGATAATCATTCTCCATATTATCTCCGAACAGCTCTTCCCCTTCTTCTTCTTCTTCATTGTGCACCGTCTGATCACCCAAAATTTCATCTTCATTTTCGAAAGGCTCAAAGTCACCAACGGGCGAAGTCATTACGGAACGCAAATCTCGACGCTCAATGGCATCGCTGGGTGTGGCTGGAGCCGGTGAACTAACGGGGTCCTGTTATGGAAATCATTAGTACTTTTGATAGTAAAGATTCCGTTTATGTACTTACCGACATTTCGACGTTAGAGAAATGATACGATCTTTCAAGAAAAACTTAAGAATTTTATGACAACACTTATTTTAATTTAACCACTTCAATTTATTAAAATTAAACCTGTGCTGTTTTTTAATTTAGAATCTTTTCCCAACGAGAGCATGCAGATGTTTTCGCGCGCAAATATAGACAGCAAGTAGTTCGTAGCTCGGCCGCTACTAGCGATGTGTAAAAACAATTTATGTTAGCACAGTGTTGCCAGCACTCATGGCACACTATTTCTTTAAAATAAAAAAGTAAAAGTTAAAAAGTACAGTGGCTGTTGAAGTTTTGCGTTTTTTACTCACTTTTCTACTCCAAGCTTGAGTTTTACTTAAGTTTTTACTTCACTATTCACTTCACTATTTCTTCAAAAATTCAATTTAAATTTAATTTATATTTATTTGTTACTTGGTTTTGTTCACTTTTCTACTCCAAATTTGAGTTTCTTAAATCAATTCACAATTTCTTTAAGAAAATTTAATTTAAATTTATTGGAAAATTCATAATCTGTTCCGACAGTAAGTCGTCAGTTACCGCATTACAAAAAATTTAAATAACAACGAACCGCTTGTTGCTACAATCAGAAATAAAATATCTCAGAATTGTAATAAAATTAAAACAATGTGGATCCCTGGGCACTGTGGTATCTCCGGAAATGAAAATGCTGATACAGAGGAAAAAAAGCTTGCAAATCTCCAACTTTTCTCTTCAAAGTCAATGAGAGTTCGGATATACTTCGCTTTGCTAAAAACTACTTTGAAGAACTTAGATTACATGAATGGAAAAGATACCAACATCCATCCACCAACATTAACCCTGATATTGAAACACCTGCGCTTCCAGCGAATTTTCCAACTCATGAATTGAAAGTATTTACACGGCTTCTGTTGGGTCTCACTAAGATCATCCACGAGCACCTACTTCTTGGCCACCCTGCCACCGATTGCACATTTTGTGGATTTCACACACTCTCCGTAACGCACATTCTGAACGATTGTTCAAAATTTTTGAATGCCAGTCGTAACATTTTTGCTAACCAAAATAATTCAGACCTACTGAAAAAAATATCTGCTGAAAAAATATCAATGTTTGTTAAATTCATTCTCCAATGTAATTTAATTTAATTTAAAAAATTTAAATTAGTATAATATATCATTTTTAATTATTTTTTTCTTCATTTATCCTATATAGACTAAAATCTTTTAATTATTTTAGTACTTTCATTATTTTCTAAAGCTATTTTATATACCTGTATAAACATTCTTTAGATTATTTAACTGACCGATAGCCTATGTTGCTCGAGTAAGGTACCATAGTAATATTGTTATTTATAATTATATTTCTAATAAATAAATAAATAAATAAATTTATTGTCTTTACTACTTTTCACTTGAAATGCACTACTTTTGGATGGTTTTGCTACTTTCGATGTTTGCATTGTAAAGTAAAAGTTATTTCAAATATTTTTTTAATTTTGCTGGGGTCTTATCGTAAGAAACGAGGACTTTTTTTTTTTTTTTTTTGCTGATCAAAAATATTTTTATGGGATTAAAAAAATGTTTGGTTTTCATTCGAAAATTGTAATTTTTTGACATACACTACTTTTGTAGGTAGGTCATCTGTTAGCCCTAGTCAAAATGCATACAAAATTGTTGAAATCTCGCTTAAGTACCACTCCCGCTTAAATGCCTCTTAAATTTGCGCTTAATGTGAAAATTACATATTATTTTCCCCTTTTATGTCCCTTACACCGGGTCGAAAAATAGATTCAGCCAGACACCGACTCAAAAGTTAAAAGAACCCTAAAAAACGATATCTGTGTAATTTTTTTTTCGTTCTGAGAAAAACCAATGGAGCGCTTCTGATTCTCCTGAAGGTTCATTTTGGCTAAACAAAAAATGTTTTTTGCTCGTAACTTTTATTTCTTCACAGAATGGAACCAGAATTTGATTGAAAAATAAAGATTGCGTTCTTGCAAAAAATTTGACGTTGAAAAATTTAAAATTTATTTTTTTGTTATAGATCATTTTTAGTCCCAAAATTCGATTTTTCCATAGAAAAAATGTGATGATAGATGCACTAAACATTATTAACAATTGTTTGGATTCTAATAGTATGAACAGTTAAGAGCTTGAGGTTTTGGAGGAAAAATTGTTCAAAAGCAAATTTCAAAATAATTGTCAGAAGAAAATTACAATTTTTTTTTTTTAAAACATTAAACTAAATTAAATTATTTTTAGTTGCGTCCGCCTCTACTCCTTTGTGGTTTCTTAAAATGCGATGAATGGTGGAAATATCGCGGTTAAATTTGTTTTTGTTCATTGACTTCTAAGTAGTAAAAAAAAACTATGTTTTTTTTAAGAGTGATCTCATAATAAAATGCAATCCATGCACAAACAAACATACATTGTATATGAATGCAATACCTTATAAGTTTCGTTTACCGTTAATTTTAATGTACATACATATGTATCAAATATATGAAATTTTTAATTTTTGTTCAATAAAATTTGATTGATAAAACCGATTTGAGTAAGTTATATATGTATATACATAAGTATTGTTGCTTACGAAAATTGAGACACTTCCATGAGATTGTCCTTAGTGCATTAAGGTTCTTAAACGGTTTATTTTAAGTACCTTGAGGTACCTAAACGGGATATTCTTAAGTACCTTGACGTACTTATGCGGGAGTTTTTAAGTACCTTGAGGTACTTATGCGGGATTTTTTTAAGTACCTTTCCCGCTTAATTACCTCAAAAACCTGACATCTTTAGTTGAGGTACTTAACCGGGGTTCACTGTATATGACTCCAAATATGCGAAAATCGCTCCAGGAGTTCCCAATTTATAGTGCTTTTTAGAATAGCAACACCGATGGTATATTTCCGAAACTAGTTTCGAGGATATACTTTTTGACTAAATTTTTAGTTTTACTTCTAAAATGCTACATTTTCTGCAAAAAACAAAAATTAACAAATGTAGCTATTATTGTAGCTATCGGGCGTTGAAAAAACTATTGTGTGGTGTAAGCCTAATGCCTCGTACTAACGTTGCGATCTCTCGTACAACAGCTTTTACAACCCCATACGATTATGAAAATTGTGCGACAGATTGTAACGTTAGTATGATTGTACAACACGTTGTACCAGTGGTCGTATGAAAAATCAAGATTTTTTAATATTTTGACGAATCGCAGCCCTGGTCGTAACGTTGGTACAATTTGGCTTCGGTTTTAGTTTCTTAAAAATTTTTGGCTCTATGCGTTGCAACCAATTTTCAATTTTTTTACGTTTTTTTTTAAATAGAACGACGATTACTTATTACTGTAGCAATTATCATAAGCGCAACAACGTCCATCATTTTTTCAGCCATATTGATAATCACTCTGTAAAAACTTCAACCAAAATTAAGTTGGACACAAAATTGTATAAGAAATTGTAGCGTTTGTACAAATGAGCACAACCGATTGTACAACACGAGGGGATTAAAAAGGATTAAAATGTAGTGCGGCAGCACTGTAAACAACCGTTAATATATACATACATCCAGAGTTTTTCATAGCATTTGAATTTCTCGTCAGTTGAAAATTTTCTGATAGAAAATTTGATAAAAATTTTTTTGCGGATGTTATAAGCAAAAATTCATCTGTATTAGAAATATAAACTATTGTATAAGCGTGGCTTACTTATTAAAGCGTACATAGATAATATTAAAAAATGTCTTCTATTACGTTGGAAGATGGTGAAATAACTAACGAAGAACAACAAAATCATTTCACTAGCTTGAATGATCAACAAAAATCTTTAAATTCAGTAGGCAAAGAACATAACCATAACGGCGGGAATGGAGGCGGTGGAGTCGTAGTAGCTACCGTCTCCATGACAATGGAGCAGCTGAAAGAAGTACGCTGCATCACTGAAGTGATGAATAGCGACTGTGTTAGAGGCGGAAATGGTGTTAGCCCTGTAGCTTCTAGTGAAGCTGGGGTCATTGATCTCTGTGGCGTAAACTCCGTTTTCGTTGCCGCCGCCGGTCCTACCATATGTACTACAATGTCACGCACCAGAACACGCAAAGTGACCACGGCATCACTGTCGTCCGTGTGTACAGGTCCATTGGATATTGGTATTGAAGTGGTATTCGGTGATAAACGCGCAAATTTTGTCACCAAAGATTCAATTTTGCCCCAGGGTGATGGTAAGGCGAAATTATTATATAAAAATCTTTTTCCAAGTACCTAGATGAAACTATATATTTCGAAACAAACATAAATGCTAAGGAAGGGCTTTTGTCAGGTTGGCTTAAGTTTAGTTTAGCTCCCATTCTCCAATTTTGATAAAACCAAGCTTTGGCACAGGTTAACTTTAGCTCCCATGCTCCATTTTTTCCCCCTTAAATGAAAATAAAAAAAAACGCAAAAAAAAAGTCACTCGGATCTGTTTTCGGATATATAGCCATCGGAAGTTGCGGATATACATATGTAGGTTTTGTAAAACTCCTTATAAGTTGGGAACCATTGAATGGATATCAAAACTATGGGTGTCATAAGAAAGATAATTTAATGGCCCTTAATAATGGTACGGAAATCTTTGAAATTTAACCCATAATTTTGGAGATGTGATGATTTTTCTGAAATTTTGATCAATTTTTTTTTTAAACATCCTTATTTTTTCCAAAAAATTTGTTATCAACCTATAATTTGTTTAGCATGCTAAGAAAGCTTAATTTATTCCTTTTAAAATGGTGTATAATTTGTTGAAAAGTTTTTAGTATTCATCCCCTTTTTGACCGAAAAACACAAAAATGTATAAAAACAAAAATAATGAAAACAACAACAACTATTACAACATATATAACATATAATAATACGATTTTTATTATAAAATGATAAGTTTGTTACATAAATTAATAATTTAAAATGTAAGGTTATGTTGCAAAAAAGAGCGCCGCAGACGAAACATTTTTACAGTGAGAAGCGTCTTATAATAATTGTTGTTGTTAATAGTCGTTGTTTTTCATTGTTATTGACCATAAAAACATAGTTTCCATAAGAATTCATTGAATATTTTTTTTTTATTTTTCGGTCAAAAAGGGGGTAAATATTAAAAAACTTACAACAAACTATACACCATTTTAAAGATAATAAATTAAGCTTTCTTAACATGCTAAAAAAATTATAGGTCAAAACCAATGGTGGGCACTAACATGAATGCACATTTTGTTTCCATGTAGTGGTACAACAACCATATGAAGTTCTACTCCGCTGAAGTAGAATTGAATCGTTGTTGTGCGCTCACATTTGTATACGTATACACAAATGTTCTCCCGTTACGCTCTCGTTAGAACTTGCAGAAGAACTTGTGCCCACCTATGGTCAAAACACATTTTTTGGAAAAAAAAGTTTTTTTTTTTAAAAAAAATTGGTCAAAACTTCAGGAAAATTATGGGTTAGATTTCAAAGATTTGCTTACCATTATTATAGACCATTAAATTATCTATCTTATGCCAATAAGTTTGAAATAAAATAAATTGAAAAAAAAAAAATGGAAATTTACATTTACCATATATTTGAGAACGAAATAAGGACAATCCAAAAATTCTAAGGAACAGGTTTACTTTAGCTCCCATGCTCCAATCTTTTTTTTTTGTTTTTACCCCCTGAAATAAGATTAAAAATGGTAAAAAAAAGTGTCGCTCGGATCTGGTTTCGGATATATAGCCGAAATTATTAATAATTATTACTGCTCGCAACTGTATATTTATTTATTTATTCAATTAATCAATTATCTAAATGCCCATGCAAGGGCCTTATATTGAGAGGAGTTTAAAACGCTTTATAAATTTCAAAATTATCAGTTATCAGTTTTTTGATTTCAAGTTGCGGCAGTGAAGAACATTTACTAACGGGAAGTTTGTTTTTGATGCAGGACATTCCATAAATATATGGTTTGTGCTTAACGCTGTTTGGCAATGAACGCACATTTTGGGGCTTGTTCTAGTGAAGTAGAGCTGAAAACAGTGGTGCGAGCGAGTCCTACGCATTCCTCTCGAGAAAAGTTTTTGCTATACAATGGTATTTTGGTAGAAGGATTGTGAGATCTAAGAAAGGAGTTTGACGAGTTCCAATGTTGTTGGTATTCCTGTTGATGTTGTCAATATGATTAGTTATCACTGCATTTCAGTTACTAGTGGTAGTGCCATAGCTCCTTTTGCTACTTTGTCAGCTAGATAGTTACCAGTTATTCCGACGTGTCCTGGAATCCCTAAAATTTTTATCGCGTATAGCGGTCTGAATCCTTCAAAAATAAATTTGTGCGTCATGTGATTACTAACCTGTAGAGATTTCAAAACACCAGGGCTGTCTGAGCATATAAGACATTTTTCCTGTTTTATTGATGCATATTCCACGGCTTTTTTAATAGCTGACAGCTCAGCATTAAAAATTCCAGAGTGAAGTGGAAGAACTGATTGTTGGACTGTGCGGTAAGTGTTATCTAATGATTGTTCTACTACAGCATAAGTCGATGCGCCATTTAGGAATGAGCCATCTGTGTAAAGAACTGATTTTGGAGCAAAGTCATGTTTAATCTTTAGGAAATTTTGTATGTAAGCTATAGAGTTCGTATTATTTCTCATGTAGTTGCTGATGGAAATACCGATGGACAGATTGGGACTTGCTGTAAGAATTGAGTTGG
Source organism: Tricholauxania praeusta (assembly GCA_949775025.1). Lineage (NCBI taxonomy): Eukaryota > Metazoa > Arthropoda > Insecta > Diptera > Lauxaniidae > Tricholauxania > Tricholauxania praeusta. Next base: position 129,634,358 of record OX459029.1, on the reverse strand, counting down.
TTGGTTTGTCTGGCAAAGGCCTGTTATTATTTTGTAAGCAGTATATGATGTTCTGGATGGAACTAAGATTTTAACAACTTTTTAATGAATATTGCTTATTGTTTAGAACATTCCAGAATGATTCGTGTGAAGGATGGATAGGTCAAGTTAGAGATTTAGCTGCTAATTTAGTGGATCTCTTGTGTATAAGCCAATCAACCTTATGAAATCGAGGTTCTACTCTTAATGCATCCAATGGTGTAAAATCTCAGTTGCTGTCCTATAAAATCTATTTAGTGCAATGTTTATTTTTCGCCTGTTTGTGGCATCCATACATTGTCAAACAATGTTGTATTGAGCCTTCTGTTAGTGAGCAGCGACATATAGAAATAGCTGTTTCTATATGACAACCTTTTTTTCGACTGAGCATGTTTTTTAACAAATTATTGATTTTATTAAATCAACGACGTGATTTGCTTGTTCATTCCAAAGTAAATTTTTTGAGAAAATTAAGCCAAGAATGCTAAGTTTAGTTTTACATCAACTGATGTACTGTTTTGTCCAGATTGGTTAAGCTATTTTCTGACACTTCCTTAGAACCGGAAGCAACAGCAAAAATGTTGTCTGCATATATACTAACATAGTTTATGCTTTCAACATTTTTTAACAATTTGGCCAATGAGTTGGCGTAAACTGAATACAGGACAACTGAAAGCGGAGAGCCTTGAGGTACAACATTGTCAAGCCTTTGTGTATTAGACATACAGTATTGTTCGAATTAATGTGAACACAAGTGATAATTTGAAAAAACAACATTTATTAGTTATAGACGAAGAATACAATTTAAATTGTTTTAATAAGAACTATGTCACCACTTGGTTTTTATAACTTCTTTAACACGTTTTGGCATAGAATCCACAAGTTTTGTACACATTTCAGATACTTGCTGGTCTTGAAACCATATCTGGATTACAGTCCCAATCATTTTTGTTTTTGTTGTGAAGTCTTTTTTACGAAGTCTAGCCTTTACAATAACCCATAGATTTTCAATTAAGATTAAGATCTGATCAGTTTTCTGGCCATTCAAGGCATGATATTTTCGAATTTTTTGCAAATTTAGAAACCGTGCTAAAACTCTCATCCGTAAAGCTAGACAGCGTGAACATTCAAAAATGTTTAATGGGCTTGACAGTAAGCAGATGTGGAGTAAACTTCGTATGAATGGGTGCATTAATTCTATTGATTCGTTAGTTGATGCAGACTGTAATGATATAAACAGAAATTTTCTGTCTCACCAGTCTGATGTAGCCCTTAATCAATTCAATTTTGCTATAAGTGATTGCGTTGATGGTTCTTTTACTTTCCTTAATGTTACCCTTGATGAACTACACTCTGCTTTAATTAAAATTAAATCCAATGCGATTGGCTAACATCCCGCTAAAATTTTTAAAATTAATTTTTTACTCCGTGCAAAAACATATTCTTCACTTTGTTAACACTATTTTAACTACGTCCCTGTTCCCTAAAGCATGGAAAATTGCTCGTGTTGTTTTTATTAAGAAGAGTGGAAGCTCAAATTGTTTTGAGAATTTAAGGCCTATAAGTGTGCTACCGGCTTTATCGAAAGTTGTGGAGCATATTATTAAGGACCAAATTATGCCACAAGTCAATGATAAAATTTCTAGTTGTCATTCTGGTTTTCGTGATGGGTACAATACTACTTATTTTCTACTTAGATTAACTGACCTCATAAGAAAATCCTATAATGATAATCAAGTTTGCATTCTTCTTTCTCTGGATTTAAGTAAAGCGTTTGATAGCCTTCATCTCCCTTCCCTTATTATGAAGTTGAATAAATATTTTGATTTTTCTATTTCTGCTTGTCTACTTATATCGTCATATGAAGAGCTGAGATGCAAAACCCGCCAAGTCCATATTTTGCGTTTTTGGAAAAATCAAAAAAACTGTTTTCCACTGAAATTTAACTATAGTAAAAAAGTAGGTTGATCCATTGTAATAGTTGTCAAAAGTTATTAAAATCCTGATTTTTCATTACATTTTATGACCTAATCTATAAGAACTACAATAAAAAAACTTTTGGACTTGGCAAGTTTTGAAACAAAAACTGTGGACTTGGCGGGTTTTGAAATTGAGAACGTGGACTTGGCTGGTTTTGAAAGTGAAACCTCGGGACTTGGCGGGTTTTGAAAAAATATTAATAGTAAAAAGTTTCGAAATCATTTTTTAAAAATGGCTAAGTTTAAATTAATTCCAAAATAATTTGAATAAAGGCAGACTGAAATTTTAATTATACAATATTTTCCATGTTAAAATAACATAAAACTATTTGTATTTATGAAAGCCAAATCTTTTTTAATGAAAAATTGGACTTGGCGGTTTTGATTTTCAGAGATGTGGACTTGGTGGGCTGTTAAAAAGAATTTATCAGAAATTATTGCAATCAAAAGTTTGTAAGGGGGAATTTTTTTTTTTCAAACTTAGAGTATGGAGTCTTGTAAACAAACATTTTTTCTGTCCCCTCCTGCAATATCTCACATTTTCATTTTTTTGGACTTGGCGGGTTTTGCATCTCAGCTCTTCATATCTGTCCGATCGTAAGCAATTTGTCGCTTGTAATAGCCATGTCTCTGGAAATCTGGACGTCACTTGTGGTGTCCCACAGGAATCTGTTCTGGGGCCTGTCCTTTTTATTTTATACCTTAATGATTTCACTTATTGTCTAGATAGGTGCACACTCTTTATATATGCAGATGACATCCAACTACTTTTCCGTGGTGGGCCACAGCTTCTAGATGTTCTTGAGGCTTCTATTTTGTATAATGTATCAAAGATTTCTTCTTGGATGTCTGACAATTACTTGCGCATCAATGTTTCAAAAACCAAAGCAATGATCTTTAATTCTGCTAAGTATTCTTTGAATCTCTCTATAACTATTAATTGCGGTTGATTTTGTTGATGAGCTTAAGTGTCGAGGGGTTTTGATTGATAATAATTTAAATTTTTTTCCACACATTAATAAATTAATTTCTTCTGTAAATTTGACTCTAAGAAAATTATATAGCCTTAATTTGTTTTTGCCTCTCCATGTTAAATTACGTGTTGTTCATGCTCTTTTGATATCTAAGATAGCTTATGGCCTTGAAGTTTATACGGGGGTACGTTCTCGTATAACATTCGTAGAATTCAGTTGGTAGTTAATCGAATTGTTCGGTTTTTGATCGCGATCATATCTCTAATTATGTGCTCCCATTTCTTGGTTGTTCGTTTATATAAGGTCATTAAATGTCAAATTCCGGACTATATTGCAAATCTCTTTAGTTTCTCCCGCTCTACAAAAAATCTACAGATTATTATTCCTAAAATTAATTCATCTCAATTTGAACGTTCTTTCTTAGTTAGAATTGCTAGATATTGGAATTGCTTGCCGGTATCCATAAGAAAATTCTCTCCCTCGTGTAATCTTTTCAAGAAGAGGCTTCTTAACATGTAAACTAATTAAATTATTGTATGTTCTTGTTCCTTTATATTGGAGTATGTTGTATACAATCTTGTTTGGATAAAGCTGATATTTTTTATTTTTGTATCTTTTTTTTCTTTGTAATTTTTTCATATGTATCACATTATATTACTTACTTTCTTTTTTATAATAATCTTTTTTTTGTAACATTAATTACTCTCGCACTAATCGTTATATACTTGTAATTTTTATAAATTTGGCCGAATGGCTTCAAAATTAAAATTTTTTTAATAAATAAAAAATAAAATAAATGCAATTGTCAGGCTAAGATGACAATTTAGCCATGGTTTCGATTTTTTTTTTGAAGCACACCCTTCAACCATGGTTTTTCTTAAAGTTAAGACTATCTTGAATTCATATTCAAGGAAGAACAATTAAAATTCAAAGGGAGACAGTTGAAATTGCATTTAAGGTAAAAAAAACATGAAAAGTTACAAATAATTGTTCCACTTTGAATATTAATTCAATATAGTCTTAACTTCAAAAAAAATCATGGTTGAAGAGTGTTCTTAAAAAAAAAAATTTAAAACGTGGCCGGCTAAAATGGCAATTTCGGTGGAAATACACATATCCGCAACTTCCGATGGCTAACCTCCAAAATTTTTTGAATACATATTTATTCTTAGAATTAAAAAGCACAGAAGAAAAGTTTGGTTTAATAAAAATGCTTAAGTAAACTCGAACCAAAATATGTTTTCGGGAATAGTAAATTCACACGCATAATACTAATTTCTTCCGATTTTGATGCACTTGTGGCGGCTGTACATTAATTACGTAATATTTTCAGACATTACCTTATAAGATCAGGGAAAGAGTTTGAAAATTAAATACGTTAAATTTTTTCTTGCATGCAACAAAAAATCAAAATCGAGTTTTTGATTGATTATGAATAATAATTTATTATGCATTTGATTAATTTTATAAAAGAAATTGAAAAGGCCGTAACAATTGCCTAAATTTCATATAACAAATACACCTAACAGACTTGTTCGAAAAATAAAAGATACACAATATTTGAATTTTTCGATACCTAAGCAAGTTTTAATTCTTTTCAGTCTTTAACATAAGAAATTCATAACATTTTTTTTTTTGAGTTATGCCAGTCTTGAAGTAAGTGAGCGATATGTTGGGCGCGGAAATGCTTCCTTCATATTTTTTGAACTTAAAAATTGCATTTTACACTATGCACATTGGACATGTTCAAATAAATGGCATGTTCTAGAATACTTGAAGAACACTTGATTTTCGAAAATTTATTCATATTCGAGTATATCCTCATTTAAATAAATAAAAAAAAGTAGTCCTAGGGTTGCTACCAGAGCTGCAAAATTTTAATTTTTCCGAATTTTTCCAAAAAAAATTAAGAAAATGTGATTTATTTTTTTATTTATATTTAGGCCCCTATTGCGGTTGTCGATTTGCGATAAAATCGATAGCCATCGATTTAATAGAAACGATGCCATTTTGGTATTACGAAACTCAATAGAAAAAATTGCGTCATTAGCTTCGTTCCAGAACATTTTGGGTAAAATCCTGTAAAACTGAAAAAACACGAGAGAATAAGAAAATTGCGCTCTGTGAAATGGAAATAATGTAAAAAGCATGATTTAACTATATAGGTTGGAGCACGTTGTCAAAATTGGAAAATACAACCCTGGTACACCTCTTCGCAAATTGTCAACAGCATAATCAAAACAAAGGAAAAAAGAAGATAAAATATCAAACTTATGTGAACAAAGTTAAAGTTAGTGGCTATACTGTGGAGATCACCACCAATCAAGCTGAAACCGGATCGTGTAACCTTCAGGATGTAATTAATCCTGCCTTTAAGACTTGGAAGCTTCAAGATTACTTGTACGTGCTATAAACCATACAGTCACAGTACCACCGCAGGTGCGTGCTGCGAAATTGTTGAACAGGACTCTCTTCCATTCTGTATTCGATCCACTGTCGATGCCTTCCCTCATTCGTGGGAACACAAAAAAATGAAATATTTTCCTTCGAGGCAACCGCGCGACATAACTCAAAAAAATTCGGCATAGTAATTCACTTATGCAAAGACTTAAAAGAAAAAATTCACACGCGAAATAAAAAATCAATTTAAATTTGCGAAACAAATGTTTTTGTTTTTCTTTTTAACCAAATTATCACTTTTTGTTGTGCTCGATTTTGACAATTCGCGAAGAGAAAATTAATAGAGAAAGAGGCACTATCTGGCATCGCTCCAACCATGTATAGTTAAATCATGGTAAAAAGTACAGGAACGGAAAAAACCATTTTTTAGCACGAGAATAAACGTCAAAAATTTTTGAATTTAGTTGGTGCAAAAAGTTAATTTTCTAAGCCCAGACAATAAATAAACATCTTAAATTGAATGTAGTTGAACAATAAATTCAATTCTATAAACGCAAACAATAAAATGGAAAATAAAAATAGTCAAAATAAACTCAATGTTTACAATTCAGCTTGCACAACATAGAACAGCTGATAGTTTGACACTTTTAATGAGTTTAAACACAAAAATTCTTCGGGTAAAGACCTTACAATGAGAGAACATAAATTACTCTCTCATTTTCGTTCTCACTTACAGGTTTTTCGTGTACGGGAACGCTTTTTGGGTAAAATCCTGTAAAAACCTGCAAATTGTACCATTGTGACTTGAAATATTAGCTTCGTTCCAGAACAATTTGGGTAAAATCTTGTAAAACTGTCAAACACGAGAGAATAAGAAAATTGCGCTCTGTGAAATAGAAGTAATGTAAAAAGTACAGGAACGGAAAAAACCTTTTTTTTTAGCACGAGAATAAACGTCAAAAATTTTTGAATTCAATTGGTGCAAAAAGTTAATTTTCTAAGTCCAGACAATAAATAAACATCTTAAATAGAATGTAGTTGAACAATAAATTCAATTCTACAAACGCAAACAATAAAATGGAAAATAAAAATAGTCAAAATAATCTCAATGTTTACAATTCAGCGTGCACAACATAGAACAGCTGATAGTTTGACACTTTTAATGAGTTTACACACAAAAATTCTTCGGGTAAAAACCTGTAACTTCTTACAATGAGAGAACATAAATTACTCTCTCATTTTCGTTCTCACTTACAGGTTTTTCGTGTACGGGAACGCTTTTTGGGTTTAGTTTCATTCAGTTTGAAATATTTTGCGTGAAAAATTTAAAAAATAAAAAAAAATCTTATCTATCAAAACGAAAAGATAGAACAGCCAGCGATTGTGATCGATAAACACAATACCAAACAAAATCGCTAATAGAAAAAAAGTGTTTATCTATTGTAAGTCGACAACCGCAATAGGGGCCTTATTTTAAAATTTTGTTTTCGATTTTCCATATGTACATATAAGGAAGTATCGAAACAAAATTTTGCCGCTATTTTTTAAGCCTATATATAAGGAAAAAAACTGGTCTCTCCGCGAGTGGAGCTTTGGTGTTTCTTGTGTAACATCTCAAATCCTTCGTTGTTTTCACTACATTCACTTTAATATAGTATAATGTGAAACTGTCAATGCCACCACTTGAATTTCCATTAAAACAATAAAAGAAAAAAAAAAAGAAAATCTGATTTTTGGTCCAAAAACTTTCAATTTTATAAGCAAGTAATTACAATGTTTTGCTTCAATAAGTAGTAGTGCATGTATTACTTAAAAAAAAAAAAAAATAAAAAAAAACTTTAATTTTGACAATTTTTGGACCAAAAATGAAGAAATTTTTTTTCTTATTTATTTTTTTAATGGAAATTCATGAAGTGGCATTGACAATTTCAAATTATAGTGGGAAGAGTGAAAACAAGTCTATTCAGGCATTTGATAGAAATCGATCGAAATTGGATCGAAATCGACCAAATATGAATTTTTTATTGAGGAAAAGTGCCGCTTTAGCAAGTTTTGAATTTCAATTACTAGTATTGGTAGTGTACATGGGTAAGAAGTCAAAGAATCATAGTCAAATAGCTTCACAAACAAAAAAGATATAAAAACGAAAAGAGTTTAAAGAACTCTTAGAAGCATATTAACAAAAATTTTTTTATTTATAATTCTTGAATTTTGGATAATAGTAAGGGGATTACAGACGTAATAAGCCAAAAAGTCATACTCAAATATTCTTAAATATTTAAAAAAAATAATATTTGTCTATAATTTTTGGATCATCTCTATAGTGGGTGAATTTTTTTGGAGATCGATTTTGATTAGAACGCGTTGTGTTTCCCCCAAATCAATATGAAAGATTTCACATCCATTCTCTTGTACATGACGAAGTTTCATTATTTTAAAGTTTTAAAAAAATTAATATAAAATGAAATAGAATTAGATTAAAAGAAAATCAACGCTATCTTCAATCATTATTTGATGTATTAAGTAAAGTTTTTACTGTCCCAAAATTGGTAACATACATGGTTCATACTTAAAAAAAAATGGTTAGCTTTAAAAATTATTTTAAAACTAACGGAATACAACCTTCTCCGATTTCAAATTTTGCAGGAATATACCTTAGAAAGAATTATACATACATACTTATAAAGTATGTCCATAACAGTTTTGTCTATAGAGATTCATAGAATCACTAGCTTATCGTGTGTTGTGTTGTTGATACTATCCTTTCGAGGGATAATACCAGGTGAGAACCGTATCTGAAAAGAAATAAGAATCTAAAAGGTGTTACAATATAATACTTACCTGTATTATAAAAACTTCCCCACAGTCCAAATATCTTTGCTTTAAAATAAAAGAATGCGTCTTATCTTTTTTAGCTCAGAACAAATTCTAATTTTATTGTTCAATCTTATCTTACTTAACACCTCTTATAAAGATAATTATAACAACAAAATACATTATAAAATAATTACTTAAAAATACAATAACAAAAACTTAACATCATCAAAACTTATTCTACTTAATAAATATTTGGCCTACAAATATTTTGGCCTACAAATATTTTGGCCTACAAATATTTTGGCCTACAAATATGCTGGCCTACAAATATTTTGGCCATTCTACTTTGTAGAAATTGCATAATTCTTAACTTAACAAAAATAGTGAGGTTGGCATATTTCCGGGTTTAATATCTTGCATTGCATTATTTGCCTTTTTGTTGTTGCAGTTTCATTGCATTGTTCTCATTCTTGTTATTATTCAACAAGTAGAATTTTCACATAGCAACTTAAACTGACCAACAAATAAGCAAATGCCCAAAAATATGCCGTATTATAATAACAGAAATTTACTGTTATTGGATGATGTTAATTATCATCCCAAAAATATACCACAATATGTCGTTTTTGTTAAAACAACATATTGTGATATAAGTGTGGTAATTAACACACAACATTCCTCACCCTTTTGGATAAGAAAAAATTATGGCTAAGAATTAACTATAATTTTTTCTTAATAACACATTATTGTGTGTCATAATGTTTTTTTTTTTTTTTTTTTAAAATTTAGTTTATTAGTTAACATTATTTTCTTTAAGAATGTCTAATAATAATATATTTAAAAATACTCTGTTAAATGACTCTACCTAATTCATGGCCCTATTTTTCTCCGTCACTGCTTGTCCCCCTTGGTTGGAAACTGCTTGGTTTAGACTTTGTGGCTTTGCTAGTTTCGTCATACCACAACTTAACTTTTGATTTGATTCAAGGTGCAACACTTGTTTTTATCAGCCTTGTATGTTTAGCTTCAACATAAGGCTGGTTGCCTGTTATACTTCTGGCTACCATCATTTCAAATCATGTTAAGACGGCTTATGCCACAGTTTTTCTCGAAAGGGAAGGCGTTATGCTAAAAACTGTAGCCCCCTCCCTTCCTTTGGTTTGGTTGTCACTATGTAAAGATTGACAACCATTGAATGATTTAGCTTTTAACGCTGGATACTTTGCTTATTGTGCATGAAGTATTCTTCAGCTTAGCTTTAAATCTTCATTCATTTTAAAATTTTGATCATAATTTTATTTTTAATTTAGTTCTTGGTTAACTAGCGTGTTTGCATCCTTGAATCAATAGTGTGACAAGCTGCTGGCCACTGCTACTGCTAATCTATTGTATTATAGGACCATGTTAATAAGATAGCTATCTATTTCCCATATCTTTTAATTATTTATGGTTGATAAAGTAATAAAATTTAATTGATTTAATTGATAAATTTCTATATTTATCTTTCTATTTCAAACAAAAAATGTCTTTGGTTGTCATCATGATATAATATGACCTTCAATTATGGAACTTCAGCTAAAGTTGCTGTTATTTCCTTTTGTTTCATTTCATTTTGCAAATCAAATGAATGCTAATACTCATAGCTATGTATAAAGCTGAGCCCAAGCTGCATTTGCTTTTATTATTTTTGTTTTGCATTTGAGCTTATTTTAATTGAAATGAAATGTGTCATATTTCTACTACTATCGTTGAGGTAGGTTAGTTCTACGCGATCGCGTGCGCTTTCTGTGGCACACGTTGACTCATATTACACATGTTTTCAGAGCTTGTTATTTTTATTTATTATTTGTTTATATTATCTTTTTTTTTTTTTCATTTGCATATTCAATTTGAAAAAAAAAAAAAAAACGTTTCACATTTCTGTTTATGTTAACGAACATGTACTTCTAAGTTTTCAGAGCTTGTTATTTTTGTATTTTAGTTTTGCTGTTGGCTATTTTTTATTGTAAATTAAGTAGGTTCATTAAATAATTTAAGTAAATTATTGTGCAACCTCTTTTTCTTGCCTTTTATTACAACTTCTGTTGTAACAGGCCCCTTGACTCCCAAAACTTCAAATGGCCCTACCCATATGGGAGAAAATTTGTTTTTCCTAGTTTGATTTTTCATTAAAACTTTATCCCCTTGTTTAAATTTAACGGGGTTGATTGCACCGTCATATTGTTTTTTAGACAATTCTTTAGCCTTTTCTTGGTTCTTCCTCACTAGTTCGTGAGTTCTTTGAATCTGGAATTTTAATATTTTTGATTGGTCCTCTGCGTTATATAGCGGTGAACATTTACGTTTCAAATTCGTAGGCAATTCAAAATCGAAACCGTACAAAGTACGAAACGGAGTTTGCTTAGTAGAAGTATGTGTTGTATTATTATGGACATGCATGGCTGCTGTCAGCCATTGGTCCCAATTTGAACCATCTTCTTTAGCAAAACTTCTCAAGTACTCTGCTAGTGGCCTGTGGCTTCTTTCCAAAGAACCATTAGCCTGTGGATGATATGGTGTTATGTGCAACTTTTTAATTCCCAGCATCTTACAAGTGTCCGAAAACAATTTTGCAATAAAATTTGTACCATTGTCAGTAACTAATATCTTTGGGATATTGTATCTGGCAATGATTTCGTCGTAAAATTTTTTCGAGACCGTACTTGCTTCTGCATCGGGCATTGCAGTACACGCCATATATTTTGAAAAATCATCCTGAAATGTCAATATATATTTATTTCCTGATACCGTTTCAGGTAATGGGCCGACTATGTCCATGTACACTTTATCAAAAGGTCGATTTGGTGTGTCAGTCAAAATCATAGGCATTTTTGTGAGTCTTGAACTCTTGTTTGTTTGACATTTTGTACATTTTTTTATGTACTCTTTGACATCTTTTTGCATTCCTGGCCATCTATACTGCTTCCTTATTCTTAGAAGCGTTTTTACTGCACCTTGATGCCCGCCTAATGGTGTACTATGAAAATCCCTTAATACTATTCCTATCTCTTTAGGATCTTTAAGTATGACCACTGTTTTTTCTGTGTTGCTTTCAACCACCGTGTCCTTATCCACCTCATTTGAAATACTAAGTTTTTCTATTGCAGAATTTTTAACCTTTGATCTTGTTTGTACCACTGTTATTTGTTCATTTGTTTGTGGTAATCTACTTAAAGCGTCTGCGTTTAAGTTTCTTTTCCCAGGCTTGTAAATAATTTCAAAATCATATTCCGATAGTTTATGTCGGAAGCGTGCCAAGCGTGACGTTTGATCTTTAAGGTTTGATATACCACGTAAAGGTTGATGATCGGTATATATTTTGAAATGTCTGCCAAGCAAATATGCTCTAAAATTTTTCGTCGCCCAAACTATAGCGAGAAATTCTTTTTCAATCGTTGAATACCTCTTTTCGGTATCGCTTAGCGCTCTACTGGCAAATGCTATTGGATTATCTTTACCAACTTCCCCTTGTGATATAATTGCACCAATTGCATCATTGCTGGCATCCGTGGTTAACAAAAATTCTTTGGAAAAATCTGGGTATATCAATAAGGGTGGTGACATTATCGCCTTTTTTAAGTCCTCAAATGATTTTTGGCACTCATTCGACCAAATGAACTTAGCATCTTTTCTCAATAATTTGTTTATTGGTAATGCTAGTCTTGCCGTGTCTTTTATGAACTTTCGGTAGTAATTTACCAGACCTAGAAATGCCTGTACTTCTTTTTTGTTTTTCGGCACTGGTATGTTTTTTACACATTTCACCTTATCTGGGTCTGGTAAAGCACCATGCTCTGAACATTTATGTCCTAAATACACAACTTCACGACGCAAAAAATTGCATTTTTTCGTGTTTAATTTAAGATTATGTTGTCTTAACACCGTGAACACTTTACGAAGCCTATCTTCATGCTCTCGTAAGTTTTTCCCGTATATGACAATGTCATCTAAGTAAACAAAACACTCTAGACCTTGTAGTCCTGTGAGTATATGATTCATAATACGTTGAAATGTTGCTGGTGCTCCCGTCAGACCAAACGGCATTCGGTTGAACTCAAAATGTCCTAACCCCGTACTAAATGCTGTTTTTTCCTTATCATCATCATTCACCAACACCTGGTGGTAGCCACTTGCTAAATCCAGGGTGGAAAAATATCTACTGTGTCCTAACTGATCTAAAATTTCATCAATTCGTGGTATGGGGAAAACTTGTTTGATTGTAGCTTCATTCAATTTTCTGAAGTCTATAACTAATCTCCATTTTTTCTCGCCATCTTTACCACTTTTCTTAGGAACAAGTAATAATGGTGAATTCCAAGGTGAGGTGCTAGGCGTAATTATCCCCTCATCCAACAGTTCTTCTACCTGCCTATTAATTTCCACTCTATGAGAATGGGGTAGTCTATACTGTTTTTGATTTATTGGAGGTTGGCCCGCCAGTGTAGGGATATCGTGCTTCAAAACTGGAGTATATGATAAGCAATCACCTTCCAACAAAAATATGTCATGAAAAGATGCACATATATTTTCCATAGAAGCCTTTTCTTCTCTGCTAATGTGTGGATCTAAGTTAATAGATTCAAATAGCTTGCCTAATCTTTCCCTCACATTTTGTTCAGTTATAGTGTTTATTCCGGTATTTGTATTTACTTTGAATTTATTGCAATTTGAAAATACCGGTCTGAAATTTTTATCAATAATAAATTTGTCCTCTGACGAATTTAAAACTGGCACATAAACTATGCCATCTTTCACTTTTGTTAGGGTTTCTCCCAAATAAACTCCTTGTGAAAGTTCTTGTTTGTGTATAACAACTTCTTTTAATGTTGTTTTAACACATAATGGTACTATTTTTACAGTTCGAGCTTGGACTGCTGTTTCTGTATTGCATAGTACTTTATTTAAGTCATTCATCGGCTTTAGCGTGAATGCTAATATTTTCTGTCGTTCTTTGTTAAAAAACGTTAGATTTTTATCTATTGCATTTATAATAGTTTGGTTCCACAAATTGTCTCTACCAATTATTCCATCAGCTGGTATTCCATGATCTAGTGACACTATGTGTAACTTCAAACCAAGATCTTGGTACTGATTGTGCTGAATAGTGGTAGTACCTAATGTGGTAACCTGTCCACCAAATGCTCCACTTAAATCTTTTGTATTATTCATATCTAATCCTGGGAAATGCAGCATTGCACTTTCTTTGACCAAACTTGTATCGGCACCGGAGTCTACCAACAAAATAAGTTTTCCATATTTAGCACCTTCACAGGGCACTTCTATGAACACATCATTCTGTTTTGCTTGGTAAAAATTCTCGTTATGCCTGCCATACAAAATATGTCTCCCAGTTACGATATTTTTCGTGTTGGCTTTTAATAATTTCTTTGAAATTAATTGTATGGGTTTAGTCAGTAGTAATTTTGAACATACTGACTTTATTCTACCCCATGAAGCCAAACAGGTTAAATATAATACATTAAAAACCAAACAGACTACTAATAGTACTGTATGTAGAAATTTTATTCCAAATTGCATAGCAGGGGATGCCTCAACTACAGTTTTCTGTGTATGATTTATCTTCTCTGCATTGCATTGTTTCAATTTGTATTGTAAAATGTTATTGTTTTTACTTTTAACGTTTAACGTATCAGTTGCACTTTGATGTGGCTGATTTACTGTTAAAACCTTTTTTGTAACTTTAGATGTAGTTAACGTATCAGTTGCACTTTGATGTGACTGATTTACTGTTACTACTTTATCTAAATCCTTTTTTGAAATTTTATTTGTTTTATATACAGTAGTTAACGTATCAACAGCACATTTTTGTGGTTGACTTACTGTAACTACTTTATTTGGCCTTGATTTGCTAAGATTTTTGGGGTCCCAGACTATTGGCCGATCTTGGGCCCCTCTTAGTTTCCCTGTGACTTTTCAAAGTCTTTTTTGGCAAAACAATTTTCTATTGCATGCCCAACCCTTTTACACCAGCGGCATTTATTCAATGTCCGTTGGCCGCTCTGCTCCCGTCGAAAATTTGATTTTCTATTTTGGTCAGTCTCTCTTGTTCTTGTGTCCGTTTTATTAACTGAGCACTTTTTACTGGTCTCATGACCATATTCTGAACATTTCTCACAAAAAGGTTTGTTTTTCCTAACAAAACACTCATCTCTTGTGTGTCCCTTTTTGTTGCAGAATGAACAAGTTATATCTGGCCTTCTTATTGGTTTTCCAAGATTTTGCTGGAATGGGCTATTGTGTGTTTGTTCATGCTGTTTGCCCCAACTTTTTGGCTGAGCATGTAAAATATTAGAGCTAATTGTGTCAACTTTTGCTTGGAAAGTGTTTATGCCCAGTGCTGGTTCATAATCATAGTATTGCAGCGTATCTTCGGCTGAGATTGCTGCTTCTAATAGTCCTTCCAAACTATTCGAATTATTATTAACCAATATAACTTTTGTTGTTTGGTTTCTTAATCCTGTTTTGAATGCTCTCAATACAGACCTTGTAAGTTCCTGTATGTACATTCGGTCATCTAATGTTGAATATCTATTTCTGAGTTTCTCCAAAACGGAAGACTGTAGTGATTTTAGTCGCCTCGCGAACGCTCTTAAATCTTCATGGGGACCTTGGCGTGCATTACTTATATCCTTTTGTACTACTTCTAAGGACTTTTCACTTATGTATGTTTCTTTCAAAATTTTGTACAAGTCTTGCATGCTACTAAAATTAGTCGCTCTGACCAATTCATATGCATCGCCATTGAGATGCAGTCTCACTTTTGAAATGAGCTCATTTTCATCCACAGGATTAATTGATCGTCTTACTGATTCGCATGCTTCTATAAATCTGTATAGATCTGCTTTAAGAGTAAGAGATTCTATCCCTGAAAAATAAGGCACTGTATCTCGAACCCATTTACCAATATTGCTATAGCTTTTTGAGTTTGCTAGTTGGTCATGGGTAGACACGTTCGTCATTAGTTGTGCGTTGTCTGTTAGACTTCCTCCTTGGTTATTGTCAACTTCCGTCCTTACCGTTTGAATTTCAGAATTTTTTGAATTCTCTGTTTCCTCTAAATGGACCATAAATTTCTTTAGTTTCATGTCCATTTTTTCTTTTTGTTTCTTAAACATAGTTTCTAACTGTAACATGAAATTATTTTTGAAGTATGTTTCATTTTTCTTTAGGTTTTCGAACTCTTTCAGTTCTTCATCGGTTGACACAATTACTGACCAAATTTCATTTAATTCCCTAAATTTTTTGTTAAAATAGCTAATACTGTATCTGGTTTCCGAATCTTTTCCAAAATTCTCAAAGAATCGTGTCAATGTCTTTTGATTTTCCAATTGACTTTTTGCTAGTTCGTTAAATTCCGACATTTTTGGATTTGCTATTTCCTTTTTTGTTTTTGAATTAAATTTAGCTGTTGCTAGCTCTTGTCTTAAATTTTTGTTTTCCTTCTCCAAATCTTGGACGCGTTTATCTATAATTATGGACCGATTGGTTTCTTCCAAATCGTGACACACTGGTAATGAAAAATTCAGCTTTGTGATATTCCTATCATCCAGTGTATCGTTCAATTTAAAATTTTCTTCCTCTAGTTCCTTTATTTGTTCAGAGTTTAAATTCAACAGAATGATATGTTGATCGTATCTCTTCTTCAATGCGTGAAACTCTGTTTCCCAGCTTTCTGCTGTTCCTGCGTCCTTAAACTGTCTTTGCTCCACAAAACTCAAAATTTCGTCAAGTACAACGTCCGCTATTTCGACTTCTGATAAATTATGGAAATCATCAACTTTTTGTTTTATTAAAATAAGTTGTTCATTATCATTTACTGTGTCTTCCAAATATTTCCACAATTTATCAGTAAATCTGCATAATTCTCCTAACAATTTTTTATGGGCATATTTATTCTGCTGTAAATCGTTCATTACCTTAAACTCATTTCAAACAAAACAAAAAACGTTGTCAGCAATATTTAAAAGGTTTTTGCCTTCAACAAAAAGCAAAAATGATTCCTTTTTGTTTCTTCTTTTTGTTTATTTTTTGTTTTGTAATGTACAAGGCTTAAATTACTTCATAAGTGAATGAACGACCTACTGCAGTAATGAAATTTTTGCCTCTAAGCAGAACCTTAATTTGCGACCTACCGCAAATTTTGTATGGATTTGCTTGTATACCAATAAATGAATTTATTGGTATGAAAAGGAATACCTAAACCTTTTATTTCCTTGTTAGGAATAATATTTTTATTTTATTAATTGAACGCGGACCTTTTCAGAACACGAATCCTTGGAATAGTTGAAAGTATTCCTTGGAACCCAAAAAATTCTGCAAGGTTTTTATTAACGAAAAACAATCAAACAATCAAACGCGAGACTTTTTATTTCTTATGGAGTAAAAATATTTCACGTGAAAAATTTTCTTTCAAGAACTGAAGATACTAGACAAACTTTTAAAAGTGAGAAATTTTAATTCATAATACAACTACTAGTAATCTTCAAGCTCTTAATTGAAAATATAATAGAAATCTTATCATTTAATTTCAATAAAATTCAATAGCTTCTAATGTCTTAGTTTTAAAAACACTGAAAATCAAACCTTAAACGTCATTTAAGACAAATGCTTCAAAGTTTTAGATTTCCAATTTCAATAAAACTTCAGTTGCAATTGAATTGAATTAAAATGAATTGATGTTCAATTGAATTCATAAACTTCCAATAAGTTTATGAATTATTGAAAAATAATTTTTTAATTTGTAACCTTCCAATAAGGTTACAAATTTTTCAAAACGAATTAATGAAATCTAATTTTATAATACATAAACTTCCAATAAGTTTATGAATTAAGCTTTAATGAAACCTAACTTCCCTACTAAATGAGGCAGAAAATAGACTATGAGGATCTCTCATAGTTTATTTTCCCAAGTTCGTTAGGTTGAAGCAGCTGTACTGCTATTCTAAGGAATGGCCAAGTACTGGCCGTAGTGTTTTTAGAAGTTTATGGGTTAGAGTATATATATGATTAGGATACTTACAAAACTGGATCTTCCCACGTTGTTGTTCCGCCAATTTTGTTTAGTGAGGATTCCTGTGACTTGTTGTCTTTTCTAAATCCTTGTTGATGTCCCTTCTAATCCAATTTTAAGTCCTGAGACTTGTTGTCCTTCTAAATCCTATGTTGAGTCCTGGTCCGAGTGTTGCTCGAAGTACCGGCTGCGCCAATGTTGTGTTGTTGATACTATCCTTTCGAGGGATAATACCAGGTGAGAACCGTATCTGAAAAGAAATAAGAATCTAAAAGGTGTTACAATATAATACTTACCTGTATTATAAAAACTTCCCCACAGTCCAAATATCTTTGCTTTAAAATAAAAGAATGCGTCTTATCTTTTTTAGCTCAGAACAAATTCTAATTTTATTGTTCAATCTTATCTTACTTAACACCTCTTATAAAGATAATTATAACAACAAAATACATTATAAAATAATTACTTAAAAATACAATAACAAAAACTTAACATCATCAAAACTTATTCTACTTAATAAATATTTGGCCTACAAATATTTTGGCCTACAAATATTTTGGCCTACAAATATTTTGGCCTACAAATATGCTGGCCTACAAATATTTTGGCCATTCTACTTTGTAGAAATTGCATAATTCTTAACTTAACAAAAATAGTGAGGTTGGCATATTTCCGGGTTTAATATCTTGCATTGCATTATTTGCCTTTTTGTTGTTGCAGTTTCATTGCATTGTTCTCATTCTTGTTATTATTCAACAAGTAGAATTTTCACATAGCAACTTAAACTGACCAACAAATAAGCAAATGCCCAAAAATATGCCGTATTATAATAACAGAAATTTACTGTTATTGGATGATGTTAATTATCATCCCAAAAATATACCACAATATGTCGTTTTTGTTAAAACAACATATTGTGATATAAGTGTGGTAATTAACACACAACACGTGATTTAAAGAAAAAATACCAAATTTATAAATAAAAGCAAGTTTTATGTGAAACTTGTATTTATTTATTGTTAAGCCAAGAAACATTTACATATTTTTTTGTCAAAATTAATTGATTGAAATGATAATTAGGATTTTCAAATACATGATACAATGATTTTACTGCTCATTAAAATTTAATTTTTAATATCTAATATGGATTTTATTTTACATTTTTAGAGCTCTAACGATTCTAATGCAATGAAATTTCTGCACTCTAATTTGGTAAGAGAATCTTAACAGGATGTGCTCGAAATCTATCTCCAGAAAATTTCAACCACTTTAAATGATCCAATAATTAAAAAAAAATATTTTTGCTTTTGTGCTATTTAGGATATATCAAAGATTTTTTTTTAAATGAGTATCATTTTTAATCCTTGAGATGTTTCAGTATCCCTTTTCGGCTTTTTACCCCTGTAATCTCCCTAATACTAAGGGTAGGAGCCCAAAACTTCGCAGAATAGTTGCCTATTTTTTGAGGATGTACTTAAAAGTATCAATCTTTCAATTCGTTAGTAAAGATTACCCTCCGAAGTCCCCAATATTTTGTAAAAGAACGTTACTATCATGTTTTTTTTAAGATGGCTGCTTAGAATATAAATATTCTGCTTAACAAAGCTGCTTGTAAACTTTTCTCGTTTTATTTCGTATGTAAGTTTTTTCGAGGCTCGAAAATGTGCTCAGTTTTCGATGCTTTTTCGCGTTTTCAGGAATGCCCTCAATATATTGTTTTTTTTTTCACAAAGTTCTGGAAAAGTGAACTTCGTTGTAGTCTTTATTTGTAAAATATTTTATAATATCGCTATATTTTTTTCATAAGGAAAACAATTCTCAATAGCCTAAAATTTATTTATATTTTAAGTTAAACTTTTATTTTAACTTCTGCAGTTTTCTTGTCAAACTTTAGTCATTATTTAAACCAATTGCTACTTGTATAAAAATATTGGTACTAAATGCGCCCTTTTTATATTTTTTTAATTTGTTAGTTTATACAATTTGCAAATACAGGTGTTTCCAAATAAATAATTTATTTTTTTAATAATATTTTTTTTTTTCAAATGGTTCAGCAGCAACAACTCAAAAAAAGCGTAGAATTTCAATTACAAAAAAAACATCTGAAGTCAAGGTAATATATTTAGTTAAGGTATTTTCAATTACATATTCTCCTATCGTTACAAAACTTTTCACCTAAGGATAATGCAAATAAAAATAACAAATTCTCGATGCTCGATATCGAATCAAATGAAGATATTGAAATTGATGATGATGAAATGATGTTTGTACGCGGTGCGAGTCCACCACCTAAAACTGCGTCTTCTATGCCTGAAATATTGACGTATTTATGCCCATCAGATAAGCCAAGCAAAAGGTGCAAAAGAAATGCAAAAGGCAAAAACAATTATATACGACGGCAACCATCAAATAGAATGAATAAACGTAAATCCAAAAATCAATCGAAGACAGTCCGACAAAAGAAAGTGTCAGTATCATCGAATCCGGATAGTCAAAGGGTTTTAACTTTATCACCATTTTCAATGTCTACTGATGGAGTAAGTAGAATATAGTTTTCAACCGTTCTATAAGATAAAATAATTGTTTATTCACACTTAACGGCATGAAACGACAAATAATATTGTGTCGTTATAATTTCGCCATGTATGTGATTTGATGGAGGAGAACGAAGTTTGATCCTTGTGGCAAGAAATTTTTGAGATTGTCTAGTCTCGTAAATCGTTGGTTATTGTCTGTTATAATATTTTGTAGTGTCGTTTCCTTCCGTTTTGTGTCGTTAAGTGTTAATTAGTCTTACTTTATAAATTTAATATTATGAAAATTAAAATAGATTTGTGTTAGGCTGATGGAACATTAAATTGAAATAAGAACACATTCACGTAATAACATTAAATTTTAGTTTGTATCCATTTTTTTTTTTATTTGAAAAATTGTTTTTACATTAATTGTTTAAAAATATTTTCGAGCACACTATTCCGACTACTAGCTGTAATAAATCACATTCGATTAGTCCAATTTTGGACCACTTGAGGACGTATGTTCCAAATAGCTTAAGTTGATTCAATTATTGCTGGCTTATATAAGTGACCTGTGACTTCACGCGCCCCTTTTGAAAATAATCCGATAATGAGCACGTTGGCCTAAAGCGTATTTTTTTCTGTACGTACAGTTCATCTGGTTTCTGTTGCATCGAGAGCACGGTTGCCACTTTGGTATAATTGGACCAAAACTGGTCCTTTTTTATGTTTGGTCCGCTGGCCCTTCATTATCTGATTTGGTCCTCTTTGAGAAGTATCAAAAACTAACATTCGTATATACTATGTATGTCGCTTATTACATCAAAATTTCATGCTAAAGACATTGGCCCATAATTATGGTCGCAAAATTAAAAGCGGTCTAAGTTAAAACCTAGTTTTTATATTTGTAGATTTTATGACCTCTTTTGATTTTAAATTAAAGAAATGAATGGGCTTTAGGTCAGTTTTTTTTAAATTAATAATTTATTGTTCCAATATTTCGAACTCCGTCGGAGTTCATTATCAAGGAAAAAATTATAAAACTAAAAGGTTTAAAATTGAATTCAAAAAACACAACGAACAAAACTACAAGTAAACATTGAACAACGAAAAAACTTAGAAAAATAATTTAAAATACTGCACTTGTGTTTTCTTTGCCTTCCAGCTGTCCTTGGATGTTAACCTTTTAGTTTTTTAATTTTTTCCTTGATAATGAACTCGGACGGAATTCGAAATATTGGAACAATAAATTATTAATTTAAAAAAACTGACCTAAAGCCCATTAATTTCTTTAACCTAGTTTTTACCTAAAATTGAACATACAGAATGAATCCATAAAAAAAAAGAAAAACTTGCACTAAATTATGAGAAAATTTTTAACATAAATTAATTGAAAAATTATTCGACCTTTTTATTTGTAGAATCGTTAGTTTTATTTTGGCTCTAGGTCTTTTTTATAAGTTTTATTATTAAGTCTTAATTATTTCCCAATATTTCGAAAAACATCGTTTTTCATCATCAGGGGAGAATAATTCTCCGATTCTGAAAATTTTTAACACATTAAGTCCCAAGCCTAAGCTACTGGATCAAAATCGATGAATTTTCATCCAGAGGCTACATTTGGATCGTAAGTCAGAGGTTTGATTTTTAATTTTTTTTTTAACTGCTCAGGTTTGGGCTCAAGTGGGTGGTCGATTTTTCGACTACTGGACAAGCGATATCAAAAAATGCAATATTTTCTGATATGACCGAAAAGCGTTTTTGTATGGCAAAAATTACTTTATTGAATGAATTTTGATGAGAATCGATTCTTTTCATTTGTGGACAACTACGACAACGCAACTATTCATCGCATTTGGTGCATTGCCATGATGAATGCTTCTGGCAAACCTTGTAAGGACGTGTCTAACCGATCGTTAAGATTCCATGTTCTATTTTATCAGCACAGATATCGTACAAAGCGATATGTTTGGTAAAATTGGGTGCTTTTACTATTCGGTTTGAGTATTCTTTTGATCATGAGCTGGTTTAACGACTTGGCAGCGTCTTCATATTTGGCCAATGCGGAATGATTTTTCCAAACATTGACCATTGCTGAGTAAAGTGCGTTCATCAATAATGACCAGTACCACTTCTTTCCACGTAAGTCGACGTTGGAAATAACAATCACTATGATCTAGTGTGCCATGTAGATCTATTAAGTTTAATCGAACGCGTAATCCAATGTAGCACGCTGCTTTGGACGCGTCGATCGAGGGTCAGTGAGAAATCTTTCTTCGTTAGATTTTCTCAGATGATGCCTCTGGCCCAATGCAGACAGACGGCACATCAATAAATGGGATAAGAGGAAGTTGTCGAAGCCGAAGCGGTGTTGCAATGGGCTCTCACATTGGAGCCCTTTATTTTCTAAGTGATGCATGTCCCTCTTCGTTGAGAAGAACAAATTAAATAACTGCATGAAATTTATTAGATTTTTTCTTCTCAAAGTAGAGAAACTTGTACCATTTTCAATATAAATGGCTGCCAAGTCGATAAGTCAGCCCAAAAGACATCGCTTGGTGCGATTGTGCCTGTTGAACCAGCTAGACCAAAGGCATGCATCATGGTAATGCACCAAATGCGATGTACAGTTGCGATGTCGGGGTTGTCCACAAATGAAAAGATCGATTCTCATCGACATTAATTCAAAAAGTAATTTTTTGCCATTCAAAAACTTTTTTCGTTCATATCAGAAAATATAGCATTTTTTGATATCGCTTGTGCCCACTCACTTTTGCGCTCGCATGACTCGTAGAAAAAATGGCGTATTGCGCTCGTAGTATTTTTAGCATCAAATATGCGCTGAATAGTACTTGAAATTGTTAGAAATAATTTTTACCCGGTTGCAAAAATTTTTACCGAATTTTCAAAAAAAAAAAACCCAAAAATACCTCCGCTCCAAGGCGCGAAAAAACAGTTAAATAACCGAATCACGCCAAAGCAAATTAACTTATGCTGGCAAGGGTTCAAACTAACATATTAGCTCAGCGCTTATCCGATACCACTCACTGGCTCACCTGGAAAAAATGCTAAAGATAATAATCGAAAAATCAACTGCTGGGACTTAATGCGTTAAAAATAGATTGCCCTGCGTTATTCACACTAAACATTGAAGACACTGTTAAATAAAGGAATAATAAAAAAACTGGAAGACTGGCAGGGTGGCGAATTGGCTAGGACTGTGAACTCATAGCTCACAGTGTGTGGGTCCGACACTCGTCAGTAACACATACATACGAGTACACGTGCACTCCTAAATATTTTTTTAAATTTTTTTTTTATTTTTTTTTATTTTTTTTTTTTAATTGAATATGTTAATTTGTTTATGCTGTTAAATAAAGCAAAATATGAAAAAAAAATTTGGTCCTTTTTATCCCATTTTGGTCCTTTTTCTATAAAATTTTGGTCCCAACAAAAAAAAAAAATCGTGATCGAGAGTGTTGTACGAGCGAAAGGAAGTGTGCGAAGGGGTTGGTGAGCGAAGAGAGCTGGGGGTGGAGCCCCTTAGTATTTTAAATAAAAACTTAGTTTATGTGCTTTATTTCAACTTAAAGTTCCACCTCTCTAAAAAATCACCCGTTATGATATTTTGAACGTAGTATAACTGCATTAATAATGGAACTTCGTTACTTTTGATGTGTAATATGAGTATGTACATATCGCTCACTTACTTCAAGACTGGCATAACTCAAAAAACATAAAGTGGGAGAAAAACGCATTTAAAGTTTTCAATAAGTTACTTTTTATATGAAAATAATGAAATGTATGTCTACATAAACTCTTCTCACAAAGCAAGTTTATGAGATAATTTTTTGATTTTTTGACACAAAATAAAACATGAAATGGCGGATATTTCTGCATCATTAACTCAAAAATCACGTTTTTTGAGTTATGCCAGTCTTGAAGTAAGTGAGCGATATGTACATTAGGGTGATTCAAATTTTTTTTTTTTGCTTGAAACAGGTTCCAAAGTTGCAGGCACACGAAAAATAAATTCTGGTGAAATTATAGCTCATAATATTGATATTTACTGGTGGCTCATCGAGCTTTTTTGTTTTCCATACGATTTGTATGGGGAAAAATGCTTGACAAGACATTTGTCACGAAAAAAATGCAAGAAGCTTTTTTATAGAAAATTTTATGATCTTTTGAATAGACTTGGTCCCGTTTATGTAACATTTTTTTTTTCACGAGATATAGAGACAAATGTCTTGTCAAGTATTTTTCCCCATACAAATCGTATGGAAAACAAAAAACCTCCATGAGCCACCAGTAAATATAAATATTATGAGCTATAATTTTACTAGAATTTTCCTTTCGTGTGCCTGCAACTTTTCAACCTGTTTCAAGCAAAAAAAAAAAAATTTGAATCGCCCTAATGTACATATCGCTCACTTACTTCAAGACTGGCATAACTCAAAAAACATAAAGTGGGAGAAAAACGCATTTAAAGTTTTCAATTAGTTGCTTTTTATATGAAAATAATGAAATGTATGTCTACATAAACTCTTCTCACAAGGCAAGTTTATGAGATAATTTTCTGATTTTTTGACACAAAACAAAACATGAAATGGCGGATGTTTCTGCGTCATTAACTCAAAAATCACGTTTTTTGAGTTATGCCAGTCTTGAAGTAAGTGAGCGATATGTACAGCTGTTGACAACTAATTGGAAACGAAATCTTTCGTTGTGTTATTGGTAGTTTTTCTCATTTATTTTTCTCTGTGTATCAGAATATTTATATACAATATAAATCTGGGACATTTAAGCTTTCAAAAAAAAAGTAACCATGATTAAGGATGTGCTAATAAGCAAATTTGGTCAAAAAGTGTTCTTACTAGCAACGGAAATATCAAAATATTGTTTCTAGAATATTTGATCCAGTTTTTCCTTTAATTTTTTCCTAATTACTTTTATGTTTTCAATTAGTTTACTCAGTCAAAACCTGAGGTTTGAGTAGAAAATAACTCATAAGGCTTATTTATGTTAGGAATAGGAATTCAATTCTGTTCTTTTTTTGAAAGCTTAGATTTCCCAGATTTATATTGTATACAAATTTTCTGATACACAGAGAAGAATAAATGAGAAAAACTACCAATAACACAACGAATGATTTCGTTTCCAATTAGTTGTCAACAGCTGTATATCGTCGCCCACTTGTACAACGGCCCTAATTGACATTTTTTTTTAAATCCAGTTTATTACATATTCCTGAAGACCAACCTCAAATGCACCTTCACCCAAAAAATTGGAACGGTAACACAAAAAATACCAAGCTTATTAGGTGATATTAAAAAGCCCTAACTACATTCAACATTTTTTATATGTTAAAAGGCCCTAAATGTTTTTTCTTGCGAAGTAGTTTTCAAAATTTCTAGAGAATTTTGAATTCAAAATTTCCGTGTAATTACCAATTTTAAAATGTAACAATTAGTTCATATCTTATGTTGGAACGCGTATGTGGCCTTCGTTTTAATTTTTCGCAATGAGTGTTAAGGAAAATATTATGTGTGAGATCTATGCCTCTGATTCAATCCCGGAACAATTAAAACATGATCGGATTTTAAATATGAAAAAACGAATGCGAGGAGTTCAATACATAGGCGTTTCGATTGAAAATGGTTTGTGTCAAGGGGCCGAAAGACGGCTTGGACCACCTTATACATCAAAATATTGCGAGCAAAGACGTAACCGGTACTGTTTGCCTTTTAGGACAAATGTAAGGAAAGCCATCTTTGATGCATTTTGGAAAATGACATGAGAGCAAAAAAAGTTAAATGTAATAGGCCTTGTTGATCTGGTAAGCAGAAAACGAATTTCGTTCGAAAACTCAGCGCGTACTCAGTCTCTAGAATATTTCTTAAAACACAATTTCCAACGTTTGCAAGTATGTCGTCAAATGTTTTTATCAATATTATGTTTGAAAGAAAAGATTATTTACTAAAAATTACATCAATAAGTACAATATTTGCATATTTTCTTTAATTTTGTTGTAAATTAATTACACTTTTAGTTTTCAAAGTAACTGCAAAAATCCCTAAATGCACTTTTGCATACATAAAAATGATGTCAAAAAGCCCTAATTGAAATAAAATAAGTATCAATACAAAAAAACTAGCGTTTTCATTAAAAATAATTATGTTATTGTTTGTGTAACTAAACTGCATTTAAAAAAATTTCAATATTCTGCATTGTCGGTTTTTATACAGTTTTTTGTGTCTCCTGAACAAAATCAAAAATGTCAATTAGGGCCGTTGTACAAGTGAGCGACGATATGCATTTTTTTTTCTTAAAGTTGAGTGCTTTTATCAACTACTATGCATATGAATTCAGCTACATCATGTTTGGTTTAAAATGTTTTATTATAATTTTAATGCATAAAGTAAAATAGTTTAATTTGATATATCATGAGCGAAATGTTTACTGGCATAATTCTTGTTTCCAAAAAAATTTGCTATTGATGAATTTATAATACAGGGTGTTTTTTTTAGAGGTATAGAGCTTCGAATTGAAATAAAACACAAGAAAATCGTTTTAATGTCCATCAATTTAGCTTTATTGGAAGGATAATTTTATGCCATTAATGTTTAAATATGATTTCGGGCATGTGGCCGCCGCGGCTGGCTCGAATAAGGCCAATTCTACAGGTCCAATTTTGAACCACTTTTTCGAGCATATGGGGCCGTATGTCGGCAATAACGCCACGAATGTTGGCTTCCAAGTCCCCTAACGTTTCTGGTTTGTTGGCGTAGACGAGCGACTTCACATATCCCCAAAGAAAATAATCCAATGGTGTCAAATCACACGATCTTGGTGGCCAATTGACAGGTCCATTCCGCGAAATTATGCGCTCATCGAATGTTTCCTTCAATAAATTGATTGTGACGTGCGCTGTGTAGCATGTAGCGCCGTCTTGTTGGAACCACAACTAATCCACATTCATGCCATCCAATTCGGGAACAAAATAGTCGGTTATCATGGCTCTATACCGGTCTCCATTAACGGTAACTGACTCTCCAGCATTATTTCGGAAGAAGTATGGCCCAATGACTCCACCAGCCCATAAAGCACACCAAACAGTCAGTTTTTGTGGATGTAATGGCGTCTCAAGGGTCTCATGTGGATTCTCTTCACTCCAAATGCGGCAATTTTGCTTGTTGACGTAGCCATTCAACCAAAAATGAGCCTCATCACTGAACAAAATTTTGCGATGAAAATCAGCATCGAGATCAATCTCATTTTCGGCCTATACACCAAAATCACGACGCATTGCATGGTCTTGCGGCTTTAATTCTTGCACAAGCTCGATCTTGTAAGGTCGCAAGCCAAGATCTTTGCGCAAAATCTTCCATAAAGTTGATGGACAAAGCTCCAATTGCTGTGCACGGTGGCGAATCGATTCATTCGGGTCCTCTTCAACATTTTGCTCTACAGCGGCAATTGTTTCTTCGGTGCGCACTGTTCGACGTCTCTGCGGATGCGTATTATCACATAGAGTAAACGTAGTGCGAAAACGACCCATGGTTAACCGAATTAATTGCTCTGATGGACGATTATGTCGACCATAAAATGGACGGAGCTTGTGGTAAACTTCGCGAACTGAACCATTATTTTCGAAATAAATTTGCACGATTTGCAAGCGTTGTTCTTTTGTCAACCTGTTCATGATGAAATGGCAAACCAAACTGAACATAAATGACATTAGAGTTGCCAGATTTGACCATAAAATGCCAGTTTTATCTCTATTCGAAAAACAAACCTCTAAAAAAAACACCCTGTACAAACCAATTTTGTTACATTTGCCTCCAAATGAAAAGATATGATTGCACATTTGGAAAAAAATATTTTTCAAAAATTTTTCCAATATACTTATAATATAGCGAATCGTCGTTGCGACTAGAAAAAGCAATATATCGTCGCTCACTTGTACAACGGCCCTAATTGACATTTTTGATTTTGTTCAGGAAACACAAAAAACTGTATAAAAACCGACAATGCAGAATATTGAAATTTTTTTAAATGCAGTTAGTTACAAAAACAATAACATAATTATTTTTAATGAAAACGCTAGTTTTTTTGTATTGATACTTATTTTATTTCAATTAGGGCTTTTTGACATCATTTTTATGTATGCAAAAGTGCATTTAGGGATTTTTGCAGTTACTTTGAAAACTAAAAGTGTAATTAATTTACAACAAAATTAAAGAAAATATGCAAATATTGTACTTATTGATGTAATTTTTAGTAAATAATCTTTTCTTTCAAACATAATATTGATAAAAACATTTGACGACATACTTGCAAACGTTGGAAATTGTGTTTTAAGAAATATTCTAGAGACTGAGTACGCGCTGAGTTTTCGAACGAAATTCGTTTTCTGCTTACCAGATCAACAAGGCCTATTACATTTAACTTTTTTTGCTCTCATGTCATTTTCCAAAATGCATCAAAGATGGCTTTCCTTACATTTGTCCTAAAAGGCAAACAGTACCGGTTACGTCTTTGCTCGCAATATTTTGATGTATAAGGTGGTCCAAGCCGTCTTTCGGCCCCTTGACACAAACCATTTTCAATCGAAACGCCTATGTATTGAACTCCTCGCATTCGTTTTTTCATATTTAAAATCCGATCATGTTTTAATTGTTCCGGGATTGAATCAGAGGCATAGATCTCACACATAATATTTTCCTTAACACTCATTGCGAAAAATTAAAACGAAGGCCACATACGCGTTCCAACATAAGATATGAACTAATTGTTACATTTTAAAATTGGTAATTACACGGAAATTTTGAATTCAAAATTCTCTAGAAATTTTGAAAACTACTTCGCAAGAAAAAGCATTTAGGGCCTTTTAACATATAAAAAATGTTGAATGTAGTTAGGGCTTTTTAATATCACCTAATAAACTTGGTATTTTTTGTGTTACCGTTCCAATTTTTTGGGTGAAGGTGCATTTGAGGTTGGTCTTCAGGAATATGTAATAAACTGGATTTAAAAAAAAATGTCAATTAGGGCCGTTGTACAAGTGGGCGACGATATTTATTTGTAAAGTTTTCTATTTTGCATTTATTCTAAAAAAAAAGTATTAAAATTATAATGCTACCGTTGTAAAGTGATTTTTTCTATTTTTAATCCACGTGTTTTTTATCGCTATATAGGGAAATTTTCATTCACATGACTTTTTCTCCTGTAATAAGATTTTCAATCCCGATTTTTAATCTAAATGCATTTTAAAATTCAAATCAAGATTACAACACAAAAAACATTTATGTATGTATGTACATTAGGGTGTTTATTTTGAAAATTTTGTAGACGGATTTTACTTTTTTTGACCTATATTTTAGCATAGCCTTAGGTTTAAAAATAATTGTCACAAAATTTGAGCTTCCTAGCACAAACCTGTAAGCGATGCTGACAGAGTTTGTCCAATTTCGTTAAAATTTTACGAAAAAACCGACTAGTGTCTTAGGTATTTCAGTTGTATGGGAGGCGCCACCCACGAACCACTGTTGTCAAATCACGCCCACATTTTTCGTGTGGCTTAAAATACGGACAAAATACACCCGAAGAAGAGTTTTTTTTTTTTTTTTAAATTTGCGGTCTTTAATGCCTATATTATGGAAACGGAATTGAAGAAAATTCTCCCAAAACTTCAGCTTCCTAGATCTAACTTGCGAACGGCGCAAACGGTTGAGCGTGGAGCGTTGAGGAAGGGAGTTCCGGTGATCATATTCTGTGTTTAAGCTACGCCTTATATATTGACGAGTGTCTTTTCTACCAAAAAAACGATCTTACTCTCATCACTCCACACAATGTTTCTCCACTTTGCAATTGGTCATCCCAAGTACTCGTGCGCAAAGTTCGATCTTTTTGTGATACATATTTTTTTTTTAACAATGAAACTTGTAGACCGCGGGCACTGAAATTGTTTTCCCTGAGTCTTCTTTTTACGGTTTCTACATTCGTTTCTACTTTAAGCACTTTCTTTATTCCCGTAGCATGCAAAAACGGATTATGTTTCGAAAACCTTATTGAACGATTCACGCCCCGGGAGGCCATGAAAGGCTTTCGTCCTTGTGATTTTCGTTTATTTGTATATTTCATCGCATTCGAAACCATTTTGGCAGAAAATACAATAATATTTTGGATTTCCTTATAAGTTTTACCTTGCAAAATGTAATTTTTAATAATTCTACGTTGCTCTGGCGTAGAATGCTCTCCATTAAAATATTTCGAAATATTTTCTTGGAATTCATAAATGACCCGCACTACCATTATTTTGACCGTAGCTGTATATAAACTTCAAAATATTGATTTTCAGAAAAGTTATGAGTATTTCAAAATTGGACAAAAATTTTTTTTGAAAAAATTCAAATTCATGTCTTTTTTTAATGGCTGTAACTTTGCGAGGAAACATCGCAGTTTACCACTTTAAAGCTCATTTTAAAGAGAAAGAACGGTACTAAATGATGTTTTTATTAAAAATAAGCTGAAAGTATATAGTAGTATCGTAGGTGGCTGGCAAAGTTGAAACAAAAATTTAAATATTTTTTTTTTGGGAAAAAAATTCTCCTCACCTCAAATATCTCTAAGCGCCCATTAAACTCATATCATCTCTTTCTTATATTAGTACAAGTCCAAAATAAAATTTTAAGCGAAAAGAAAGGTGTGGTTTTTCAAAAAATTAGCTTTGTTTTTTCTCATAAAAAGCGCTAAATCTCTGCCAATTTTCAACTACAACAGAAAATAAGAAGTTCTATAAGAATCAAAAGACAAAAGTTAATTATTTTGATTTGGATGAAAATGCCGCTTTTTTGAAAGAATTTTCAGCCTAAAATGGACATAAGTTAAAATGGCCATAACTTCATAAAAAATTTTTTTTAATCAAATCGTGGAAATATGGGTCCCCTTATATCCTTTGAAAAACAACATATTTAATCGGCAACCAATTCCGTAACATGAAATAATCCGCGTGCATGGTTTGAGATGGATTTGGTCTATATTTTTGTTTTATGGGTTTTAAAAGTATTTTTGATTACAAAGTCCACAAAAAAAAAATTTTAATTTTCACCAGTTTTAAGGCTTAAATTAATTTTTTTTTTATTATTTTCAATTCTTCTCCATGCAACTATAAGCATGTATGTACTTATATGCTTTCAAATAGATTTTCCCGACATAACTTTTAAAAATATCAATTGAAGAATAACATAAATATGTATGTAAAAATCAAAAAAAAAAAAAAGGTTGTGTCGAAAATATTTTGATAAACATGGTGCGCGCCTTAAATAAAGAATTCATATCTTCGAAAGTTACGTTGAAAATTTCGACTTGAAAGCAGATACACATGCTAATGATTGATTAAAGAACAACATATAAAAAAATCAAAAAAAAAAAAAAAAAAACGAAAGATCGAAGATAGTTTGAGGAAAACTTATAAATAAAAAATTCATGTTTAAACAAATTTATTTAAAGTTTTTAATTTTTTTTTTATATAAAATTAAAACATTTCCACTTCCATCCTATATTCCCCACAATTTTTGAGATATTCCGTTTGAAAATTTTCAAAAAAGGCAAAAAAATGACCAACATGCATTAAAGCGGTTCAAACATTATTTATTTTTCAAATTTTGCGGACACCTCAAAATATTGTAAACATGTGTAAATCATTGGCAGATCAAATCATCTTAGCATGGCTTGGCAGCATGTGTGACTGCCAATATCGCTTTGCGTTCACATTGTCAAACATCATTTGGAAAAGTGTTTTGAAGTGTCCTCTTCATGAATCTTTTGTTATTGTTGCTGTCGTCGACAAATTCCACAATTTCAAGATAGTTTCCTAAATTCCTTAATTTTTTTTCCGAAAAAAACAGAATTAACAAAAAAAACCTACAATAAATACTAATCAATTACAAGGGAAATGTGTTTAATATTTTGGGACAAATGACATATCCATTGAAAGTATTTAAATTAATACATTTTTCCATAAAAATAACGTTCTCTTAAAAAAAGTTTTCAGAAATTTAGAAAAGTTGTCATATTTCAAAAACCATACGGATACAGATGTGCTCGCTTTTTTTGTGTTAAGGGCAAGTTTGGAAGATGGAGAAAATCCAAAAAACGATAAAATTATTTAAGACTTAAAGTTTTTTCTTATGTATTAAATTGCAGTGTTATTTATACTACGCTCTTAACACAATATTCCAGTGACGATAAAATATTTTAAAGATTTTTTCTTGCAATTACAAAAAAAATCAGCACTTTCTTTACTTTGCTCTTAGTTTTTTTTAATGTGAACTCATTATATATCAATACCAACGGCGATAAAATTATATGCCTAAAAAGCCATGTCTTCACAAGTTATATATATACATATAAAGGATCAGTTCAACAAAAATAATGAAAATGCAGACTTAAGACTTACAACAATGTAACTGAAAATCGAATCCAAAGGAAAGTCTAATGGATTTTGCTCAATTATTAAATTTCACA
Source organism: Tricholauxania praeusta (assembly GCA_949775025.1). Classification (NCBI taxonomy): domain Eukaryota; kingdom Metazoa; phylum Arthropoda; class Insecta; order Diptera; family Lauxaniidae; genus Tricholauxania; species Tricholauxania praeusta. The sequence continues at coordinate 129,602,053 of OX459029.1, read as the reverse complement.
GATCAAAATCTAATACCATGGAAACATGCAATCTTTTTTCAACATTTTTCCAGCATGTGTACGAAAATGACTCTTACCCTATCAACGAAATCATTTTTTTAAGCGATAAATGTTTTCGGAAAATTTAGTTTTTTTGGCTTTTTCAAATTTGAAACCAAGCCTTAAATTTGAAAAAGTAGGATTTCGTCCAATATAGGAGGCTCTTTAAACCTTGAATTATGTGTCCCATATGTCTCCAAAAAGAGTCAAAACATTTATATTTCAGACTCAGAATAGTTACATATTTCAGACTTTAATATGAGTCTAATTATTGACTCATTTTTGTGTGCCCTTCCAAGAACGGAAATACACATATTTCTGACTATAAAAGATGACATTCCATTGATGTCTCGCACAATAGAACTACTTGAAGAAATGAAAGTTTTCATATATTTTTTATAGAGAATGAAGACAGCTTACTACAAGCACTCTTCTAATGCATTAGACAACACAAAAAAAACTTTTTATTTCCTTATTAAGTTCCTTCTGTTGTGTGTTCAAAATATTTCCTAAAATAGTTTAATTTTTTTTTACCAACAGCAGGGAAAAACGCTTGAGCTATGCAAGTTTTTCTTGGAAAATGAATGTTTTAGAGGAATGGATTGCGAATACATGCACGAAGAATTTCCTTGCAAGTATTACTATCTTGGATTGGAATGTGGAGAGATTGATACAGATGGAAATAAAACTTGTAAATTATTTCATGGTGGTCCTTTATGTTCAAACATACAAAATGTTCTTAGGCGACACTTATTATCTGCACCCACTGACGTGCTGGGTCAAAAATTTTGTGATAATGTGCTGTCTCAAAAAACACGCGATGAGTTGGTGTGTATGATGGACGCTTTTCAAGTGAAACTTAAAGAAAAAAATGAAAATATTTATAATGATTCTAAACCAAAAACCAAAGTAATTCAGAGTGAAAAATCCGAGGAGTCATTAAAAATATTGCGACAAAAATTATGCTTTCTCAATGAGCAGCAAATTGAAAGTTTGCAAGATCTTAATGTGCAACGCCCAGAGGAAGCGTTAAATTTGACATTGTGGCAATTAAACTCTATAGGCATTAATAAAGGAATTCATTTAGAAGCAATATTAGCTACAGTTCTTAACGGTCAAGATGTTGATATGCGAAAATTATTGCCACAACCGCAGTGTGACAAAAATTTGACTGAATTTGTTGATGACGGTGTTGGTGACGGTGATGAAGAAGACGAAGAAAAGCCGCTTGTTATAGATGAAACGACAGTTGAAGAAAATGAAGAGGTTGGTTTAAAAGTGATTCAAAACCTTAGGCACTTAAAATTCCTGTTTAACGAGCGAACTTTGTTATACACTTCGTTTATGCATTTGAATTTTATTTATTTTTTTACAGGAACTTACTTCAAAAGATAAAGCTCCTGATAGTTTAAATGATCCCTTAAAACTAAGCTCAAGGTTAGATGAAGAAACAATAAGAAATGCAACTAATCAAACTGAACAAAGAATACAAGATCTCAAAAATTCTAAAGCTTCTATTGAAGAAAGAAAAAAGGAGGCATTTGAAGTGTTGAATAAACTAAATGAACTTCAAAATAAATATGATATAATTAAAAATAAATCTGAACTTAAAGAAAACATTGCTAAGCCAAATGATATAAACAAGTCACCGCAAACAAAAAAACTCAAGCAAAATAAAGTGAAAAATAAGGCAATCAATTCGGAATCAAAAAAGAAAATGAAAGTGTACGAAACTGCAGACAAAGATGAAAGCGCTGTAAACAATGATGATATCGTTTTCAATAATGAAATACAAGACCAATCAAAAAAAGAGAAAAACAACGCAGCCAATAAAGAAACATCGTATAATAGTTTTTTTGAAGTAGAAACTGCATTAGAAGAACTACACAATCTATCAGCAAATAAAATTTCTGACAGGAAAAAAGAAAAATTTCAAACTTTGAAAGATGAGGTAAGTTTAATAAGATACATACACACCTGCTCAAAATAGTAAAACTATTTAGTTACACCTTTGAGTTTTTAGATTAAGCTCTATTACAAAAATATTTTGGCAATTTGGAGGAACAATCCTAGTGGTAACGTGAAGTACACAATTTGGCAGCACGATTTTCAGTAATACAAATCATGTGATTCCCTTAAGTTTTGAGCGTTTCTACTTACTGTGCATAGTTTGAATATTTGCCTGCTAAAAATAATAGTTACACCTGCACGTTGCACATACTGGTATTTGAATAATTTAGCCGGCCAAAAGTAATTTTTTTAAACTCAAAGTTGGAAGATAAAAAATATGTATACAATGCAGCCAGATATATTTGTGGCTCAACCTTACTGTTCATTTGCTGTCCCAACCAGTAACAGTCAAAATCAGTCCAAATTCGAGCGTCAAAAAAGTACTTTTAAATATTTTTTTCATTTACATATTATAATAGTGTTACTTTACATATAATAATAAATATTTGTTACTTATTGAAACTTACAAAAGCTATGGATTTTGAAACTGCAGGTAATTGCCTTTATTTTGGATATAAAAATATTATAGAATATTGTGATTATCCAGGTTTTCTTGTGATTTAGAAGAAATCTGCTGAAATTGCAGTTTTAACATAAAAAAAATAAATTTTAACTAGGGGTTTACTTATATATCAGGGTTCGTCCGGGCATTTATTTTTATTTTGTCGAAAACTTATATATTTGTACTGTCTATAATCAATAAAAATAAAGTCCGAAATGCTCCGATTTCTCAACTTCAGCGATTTTAAGTTCAGTACTTTAAGAAATAGATATTTCTACTTTTTTCTCATTAGGGGCGGTGACACGCCCAATAAAGAGCAAAAAATTTTTAAAACCCTTTCTCAGTATTCATTCAATCTCCATACCAAATTTCATCAAAATCGGTCTATTAGTTTAGACGTGGAAACGTGTTTTTTTACGGCCGCTAGTTTGGCCCCTAGAATCAGTCTCTTTTATAATCCTAATTATAAATTTTCATAGAACATAGACAGAAATCACTGCTTTATCATTACACACCAGCAAACAAACATTTAGAATCAATTTTCATTTCAAAATAATTTTGGCCAGCCAATTGAGTTAAATACCTGTATGTGCGTTGATTCAAATTTTTGTTTGAAATTTCATTTTTTAAATTCTTTTTTGAGCTTCCTTAGAAGAACGTTAAGTTTTCCTTAATTAAACCTTAAAATGCAAACATTTTAGTTGAGATGGGTTGTAAGTCACATTGCTCTGCTGAGGAATCGAGACTGACTTTAAATTTGAAAAAAAGGAAGAAAATCTCTTCAATGCACTGGCGGGTTGCTGAAGATCTCGCAATTTTGTGAGAATGAGTTGATCTTCATATAGAAAAAAAAAAAATTCTACCGTACACCATCGAATCTGAAGCATTTTTGCAAGTCAATTTCGAAAATGTTTTTTTTACAGAAAATAGAGGTCGCGCATCTACATTTTTCGTAATATCATCGGCACTTACGGTCCGATATTAAAGCATGATATATCAATGTTTTTGTCTCAAGTAGACCAATTTTTTGCTTTATAGGTCATTGACATCAAGTACCCCGTTCTAGCACTTACCCACCAGATCTCAGTTCTTACCATCTTAATGTACCACTCTAGTGTCAGAAAATTAAAGCTTGCAAAGAATCATTAAAATTTTCCAACGAAAGAATTTCGATTATTTCATTAGAACTATCTTAAAAATGTTTTTAATTTTTTGCCGAACGTAGGGGTCTTGCGTGTAAGCGCGGCGGCTCAGTCACTTCGAATTTGAGTCAGTTTATCATATTGAAGTATAAATGGTAAAGTGAGGGAGTAGTAACGGTGTTATTCCAGCTATCATTCGATTAGAGATCATTTTAGTATGTTATACCTATCGGAGATATGACGAAAAATTTAATAAGGGAACCGCTACGTTCGGCAAAAAATTAAAAACATTTTTAAAATAGTTCTAATGGAATAATCGATAAGTGTAATGGTTTTTTGCAAGCTTTAATTTTCTTATACTAGATTGGTATATTAAGATGGTAAGAACTGAGATCTGGTGGGTAAGTGCTATTTGAGACAAAAACGTTGATATATCATACTTTAATATCGCACTGTAAATGCCGATGATATGACGAAAAATGTAGATGCGCGACCTCTATTTTCGGTAAAAAAAATAAAAATTTTTTTTCGAATTTGACTTGCAAAAATGCTTCAGATTCGATGGTGTACGGCGAACTTTGTTTTCAGGTACGGTCTAATGTACAAACATATGTAGCCACAAGGCAAAACATCAGATGATCTGTAATCGGAAAGCTTAAGAGCTTACAACTACTGCTGTTTTACCTTGTGATCACTGGTAAACTTAAAATATATATGAATCAAATTTTTATATGCTTTTACAGGAAAATAAATGTGTTCTTGATGAATCAAAGGATATTCAAAAGCCCGTTGCACAGACTCAAACAGAAAAGCAAGTAATCATAAAAATAGAGAAACTAGATGAAACTACTCAGAAAGCATTAGCAAAGGTCTTAACGGATGATGGAGAAAAAATGACTTTGCGTTCGCAGCGTAAAGTAATAACACCATCACCAATAAAATTTAGCCCTACTATGGATAAAAAAGCTGTGGCCACTAAAATTGTGCTTAGTGATATAAAAGTAAGACGCTTAAAAATTCCAAAGAAAGCAGTTCGTAAAGATTCAACAGTCTCAAAGGAAAACTTGAAGCAAGGAGAATCCAAGCAATCCGATTGTTCGACTGAAGACAGTATCGAAGTTACAAATGCTAAGCCAAATTTAAAAGCGTATACTACGCAGTACACCGATGACTGGGAAGATTGTATTGAACAGTCTCGTAATATGCCTAAGAAAGCGTTAATTGTTGTGAAATCAGAAAATTTATCCGCAACAACAAAATCATTAAAATCTGATTCACCATCAACAGACATAGAATCAATTTCGCATAGGCAATCAAAACTCAATTTCAAAAAATCAACAGTTTTCCAACAACGCATAGAAAATGTTGAAACTCACAATGATTTAAGGCAAAATATTGGTGAGAAGAAGAAATATGTTCAAAAAGATCCTATGCTGAAGACACTGTCACCTAAAAATAAAAATCCATTCTCAAATAAAACTGAAGAGCTACCAAAATCTTATAAAACCGATTCAGGTCCGGTTGATCGTGTCAATAAAGGTAGAAATTAACAAACGTTTGACTTTGTGATTTTGAGAGATGTATAAAAACACGTTTTTGTTATACTTTGAAGTTCTTTGTGCTCTTTTTCTATGAAGAGCTTAGATGCAAAACCCGTCAAGTCCATATTTTGCGTTTTAGAGAAAAAAGCAATAACTGTATTCCACTGAAATTTAACTATAGTAAAAACGCAGATTGATCCATTGTAATAGTTGTTAAAAATTATTAAAATCCTGATTTTTCATTACATTTTATGACCTAATCTATAAGGAATATAGTAAAAAAACGTTTGGACTTGGCGGGTTTTGAAACAAAAAATGTGGACTTGGCGAGTTTTGAAATTGAAAACGTGGACTTGGCTGGTTTTGAAAGTGAAACCTCGGGACTTGGCGGATTTTGAAAAATAATAGTAGTAAAAGGTTTCGAAATCATTTCTTAAAAATGGCTAAGCTTAAATTAATTTCAAAACATTTGAATAAATGCAGATTGAAATTTTAATTACACAACATAATTTCCATGGTAAAATAATATGTTATGAAAGCCGAATCTTTTTTAATGAAAAATTAGACTTGGCGGGTTTTGATTTTCAGAAATGTGGACTTCACGGGTTTTTCGTCCCCTATTACAATATCGCACACTTTCATTTTTTTGGACTTGGCGGGTATTGCATCTCAGCTCTTCATATATTAATTGTCATTGAATGCAGAGACCCCCTTTTCTATAAAATTTTATCAATACGTCTCTGTGTTATTGACAGTCTCACAAACCTGTATCGCTTCTGATCAAATCCACGTCAAACCATATCAAATTTAAGTGAAATTTTTCATATTTGTAGCTCATGAAGTACAGTAATCCCTCGAACTGCGCAGTTTCGGACTGCGCGGTTTCGCAGTTGCGCGATTTTGTTTTTACCGCGTACGTATTTCTCCATTTCTCTTTTTATATTTTTTCGCACTATTTTTCATGCAATATATGTACATATATGCACATAAAATTTGGTGAATCCCCTTGAATTTTGTGATGTGGCTTGTAAATTTTTACATATATACATAATTCACATTTTGTTTTCGAAACTCTTTATGTAAAGAACAGTGAAGACAGCAGTGAAAATGTAGTGATGCAAAGTTTTTGTTTTGTCATATATACATATGTATGTATGTATTTTTATAAATGAATTTATAATTTTTATTTATTTTTGTTTATGTTTTACGTTTATTTATATATAATATAACTAGTCACTTAACTTCATTTGAACTATGGACATACTTAAAATTAAACTTTTTATAAGAAATTTAGGATTTGGAACGTATTCCCCAAATTTAATACAAAAGTGGGTTCACAGTGCGCGGTTTCGGCCTGCGCGCTGTTTTTTCAGAACGTAACTACCGCTCAGTGCGAGGGATTACTGTACATCCAAAAAAAGTTTTTTTTTTGTTAGATTTTTGATATCAAAAAATTATAATTTTTCAATTTCTCGCTATATACAATTGAGCATAGCGGCTCTGAAAAGAGAATGGCAAGATTGTGTCCCAAGTCTTACTGAAATAAAACGTGCATCAATAATATTATTGTTATGTAAAAATGACGTAACAGCATTCTGCGGGCAAAAGTGTCTTAGAAATTTTCATGCACAAAAACGTATTCTGGAAAATTGTTCGTATCTTGACCATGATGTTAACAAATTTTAACTTTAAAATTAGTTGTCTTATGATAACACAAAAAGAAGCACTTGGACCATCTAAATATAAGGTTCTTGTACATCTTAGGCCACTTATCGCGGTGCCCGTTTTATCCCATGTCAAATTTTTTCAGAGAAAAAACTAACACATACATTGTTTTGGAAAAAAACGAAAATGGTACTTAAAAAAGTGATATGAGAAGGGGCAATCCCATGTTGACTCTCGTTACAAACATACGCTTTTTTTGCAGTAACTGTTGCAAACGAAAAGTATCGTAAAACTGGCTTAGAGCAGAAAAGTATCGAAAGAAATCATCAAAAAAAAGGCCTTAGCAATAATACAGAATAAGTCAAAAAGAATCCTTAGAAAAAAAGGATTGAAGCATGTCAACTTTGAATATCTAGAATACCTTAAGTATAAAAACGAGGACATTAAAATACTCAGATAGTGGCAGTCGAATAAATCGCTCTTGAGATACCTTCATTTGAATATAGCGAGAAAGAGTAAAAATTATAATTTTTTGTTAGGTCGTTCACGTATTACGTAACGTGGAGGCGAGCGTTCATGTTACGTCACATTGAAGAGATAATGAATGCAAGCTTTTCTCGCGGTCATTTCAACTTTTATATGTGATCGAAATTTGTTTTCATTAAAAGTCATTGCACATTACACAAAGATACAGTTTAACTCTCTCCATCTTTTCTTCATTATTTTTGCGTATTGTATGTATGGGGGCGTTCAAGTATTACGTAACGCAATTAGGGGGAAGGGGGGTCTTGCAAAACGTTACGGGGGAGGGGGGGGGGGGTTCGAACAACGCGTTACATAACATTGTTTTTGAAGTGAAACTACTTTAGCGGGTGGTTATTTGAAATTAGGTGTGTATAATGAAACTCTTTCTTAATGTGTATGTTTATTAAATAGCTACAGCCAAAACATTTTATTAAAATGATAAAAGTTGACGGGATCTAGATAAGCTACAGCAATAAATGATACATCACATTAAAGCACTCATTGAGCAGAATGTCCTTAAACTATCATCTTCGAGATTGTTTAACCAAAAACTCCAATTCGATCAAAAAGTCGAAAAAATAAAGGACAAAGAAATTTCATCACAATATCTTGCAGGGTTTACGAGATATGGTGGAATAAGGGTTAAAATTAAGGGCTGTGCCACGGGAATCTTTGGAAATTTGAAACCTAGCTTAATCCTAATTTAGTTCACATGTACACCAAATCACCAAGTTTCATCAAAATCGTTGCATTTTTTTCAAAATGGGATTGTGCAAATATACATAGAGTATGGGCGGTTGGCGTGTCCATAAACCGATTTCATCCATTTTTAATACCAAGATGCCTGCAAGACGCTGATCAAGAATATATGTACTTTACCATAACTCCCACGCCTCTTTCTATATGTTACAAACGAAATGACAAAATGAATATACCCTCGGTGTAGGGTATAATAAAGAAAATAAACATCGCATGTATTTCCGGTACTTTTCGCAACATCATTGTGACTTAGGTAAATATGGTCACTTGGGTGTTACGTAACGTTTAAGAGGGGGGGGGGGGGGGGGGGGGTAGAGGAAAACGTTACGGTGCGTTACATGGGGGAGGGGGGTCAAAAATCTTCAAAAATTGCGTTACGTAATACTTGAACGCCCCCTATGAGATTGCTAGCAAAGTTTACTTTTCATAAACATTTTTAAAATCTCTATTAAATTTGGTAGAAAACGCTAACTCACTCTTTAAAATAGAATTAAAAAAAATGTTTGGAAAAGTTCTAACAATTTCTACATAAAAAACCTGGATGAGACTTAATGCCAAGACCATACTTTTTTTCCTAGAAACATGAAATTTGAAATATGTATATGATCCTTTTATGATATATCTATGATTTAATGACGACTTTTTTCAAATTCAAGTCCAAAAAAAGGAATATTTCACAAAATGTATTTGCCCTCAGACTAGAATTAATCGTTCAGGCCATGTTGATTACATCAAACGAAATTTTTCAAATATGTAGTTGTATAACTAGGTACAAGGAAACAAGCACAAAAAGGAGCGTTTGAACAAGTGGGCGTGGTATGAGTTATGGAGACAAAGCTCCACATAGCATTCCATGGCTATGTAATGAACAAACACGTTATGTGACATCGAAATGAAAAATGGGTTTGGGAAATCAGATTCATTTATTTAATTAACAAATATTTGTATATCAACTTTAATTAACTTTAATAACTGAGTTAACCAAATGTGGTTATGTATGACGTGCTGGGGGGATAAGCTGACATTATTGTGACATAAGGGAAGAGGTCTAAAAAGTGTGAGTTACGCGTTATATGGACGACTCTTAGTACGGGCTGGTCGTAAAATGAAAATAAATTTATTTGTGTGCTTTTCTAAATAGAACAAATATATGAAATTTCACTAAAGTTGAACTCGTTTCATTTTACTACCTTTGATGATACCTGCTTTGATATGCCGATTTATTTCTACACTTTAATTTAATTATTTCAAAACTTTTTTAAAAAGGATTGTATCAACCTAATTATGAATCTGAAGAAGACTGGGATAAAGACGATGAAAGTTTCAATAACTCAAGTACAGCTAATAATAAAAACAACGACAGTTGCAGCGGCAGCGATAGTTTTCTGAAAGACAACAATTGTACTGTAGCAGGCGGTGGGAAAAAATTTTAATTTCTATTTTTTAATTTATTAGCTGTCATTTGTAAGTTTAATTATTTTCGTGTCTTTTTTGTTTGTTTTTAGTTCCGGACAGTCCAATAGACGAGGACATCAAAATAAATTCATTTAGTTCGTGTAATAAAAAGGCTAAGCGGCACTTTAGTTTTGAAATGAAAGTCGATGAATCCAATTTTTATGATATGGATGATACAGTTGCATCGCCAACGCTTTCGCCAGTGGTTGATGAAATAGCCAGCCCTACATATCCGAGTATTAGTAGTTTGAGCGATTATACACCAGCAATGGAAATCGACGGCCACATGAGCTTTCCGGCAATGCCATATTGCGTAAGTCTTTTTTCTGAATACTTAATAATTGTCGGTCATGCCAGAAACATGAATGTGCAAAATTAAGTTTTTTTGGGCTTGTTAGATTGCTTGATGTCTTTTAAGTGTGAATGCACATCCTAAATTATTAAAATAAATACGGACATTTGTACGACAGCAGTTCATATTCAAACTCAATTTTCCAGGTTGAAAATTTTTTACATTCATGGCTCTGGCATTACGGCGACGATAGAGGTTTGAAAATTTCAAGAAATCTTTCAATATGCTTAATTGCCAATCACCAATTCGCAATAAAATTACTTATTTTTGTGATTGTTATGCTTTTATTTGAGACGTCGGGTTAAACTACTAAACCGCTAGTTGAGTTAACTTGTGAAATGAGGAAATGAATTAAGAGTTAACTTGTGAAATGAGGAAATGAATTAAACTATTTTATCGACTTTTATTCCAAATGAAGAGCCAATGAAGCATATTTTAGCTCTTGCTTAAGTCACCAAAATTAATACTTATTAATGCAAATGTATTATTCTTAAAGTTGTTCCGAAAAAACTCTTTCCGAATCCACAAAGAATGAACCGATTTTGAAAAGATGGGTCAAGTATTTATACAAGTGCTTGTTTCAAATAATCAATTATTTAATCTGACTTTGTACGGAAAAATAATCGAGAAGAATCGATAACATTGATAAAGACACTTTATTCAATTCTAATTAGTTTAAAAATAATGGGCAATGAAAAAAATAAGATTTTAAAACAAAATACATATTCATTCGCTCAACTAGTGTCAGCAATAGCTTCATGATAGGCGAATCCAGCATAGAAGAAATGGATAACTTTGCTTACTTAGGCAGTGAAATAACACCAAATGGTGGTACCAATTAGGTCACATGCTTCGTAATATCTGGCAATCCTCGTTCCTGTCATCGACAACGAAGCTCAAAATCTTTCAGTCAAACGTTAAGTCATTTCATTTGAACGGATGTAAAACTTGACTTACCAACAACGCATTGCCAAACAATTTACAAGTGTTCACCAACAATTGTCTTCGCCGAATTCGCCGAAAATTCGGTGGCCTAGGATCATCTCTATTGTCGGATTGCTCGCCAAGTGTGTTTTCATCTCAACTACACCATTGGTTTTAATATACTATTTTTCCATTTGATTCTTACTTTCCGAGTTATTGATTACATTTTTTTTTCGGCCTCCATCAGCCTCACCACGATTCTGGCGACTGACGGTTATTTCGATAACTAACCATATTTAAACTACCAATTACAAAAAAAAATTAAGCGGAATGAAATGACCATGAAAATGCAACACTACCTCGCGGACTAATATGAGAGTGCGGAAATTTTCAGATTTTAAAGCAAAAACGTTTTTACAAAAAAATTAATGTTCGAACATTTACATATCCGCGCATCCACTTCAAAAGTGACACAACTCAAAAAGTTTTTTTTTTGCAGTAGCAAACTTTTAATGCACAATGAAGTTGTGTCTTAATTATTTGACATAATTTTAATTATTCAATATATCAAAATAACGTAAAACATGAAATTGTTGTTGCGAAGATTGCACTGTGAACAATTAATAAGGTAAACTAGAAAATGATAAATTTTGAGTTGTGTTACTTTTGAAGTGAGTGTGCGATGTGTGCTTACCCATATCCTTTGAAACAATCGATCAAAAGAACTTAAAATTGAACAATTTTTGTTCACTATGATAATCGCTTACTTTAGCCTTATAGTTAATCGTAATGCAAGGGCTTGTAAAATGCAATATAACTTAAGCGCTTATGGACTGATTTTAAGTAAAGCCTTAAAAATGTTTTCTTTGTGTAATTCTCTGGACTTCAATCCAGTCTGCGCTAATCAGGTGGGGCTAGTTTTAATTATTTTCAAGCCTCTTTCATTCTTTATGTTTGCATGTTTGGTTTTTCTTAAACACTTTATATTCTTTTTCAGCTCCATGAAATAAAAATGGCGAATATCGAGGTAAATAAACCTGAATCACTTGATAAGTTATTACGTTCGAATACGGTAGATCCTAGAATATTGAAGTATAAGGAGAAGGTAAACTTTACGTATAACATATACAAACATAACATACACTTATATTGTATATCTAGTGTTTTACATTAATTAACATTTAAATTAATTGTATGCATTTTATAAACTAAATTTTATTTTTTTCAAAATAATAGTTTTGCTTTTAAGTAAAGAATTAAATTTTCTTTTTAAGGGCTACTTTAATTCACCAGCACCACCAGCTTTGTCTTATTTTTCTTCACAACAAATGTCACAATATGATCCAAGACGTAGGACTGGCATACATACAAGTCCTTTTTCAATTGACACACAAATTCAGAAACAAAATCCAAATATGATATTATACAGATACTTACAGCAATCACCGTGGTACCAGGGACTTATGTCCACCATGAAAATGCAAATAAATCATGCTATTGCTGAGCTTGTGCGCGCTCTTAACAATTTTCAGAAGGAACGTCTTATTGATCCATCAGCTATATTTGATGTTTTTAAATTAGATTGCGCTGTTGAATTGATTGATACTATGCGTAATATAGGAATTTTCATTGATGCCAACGGATTTATAACGGAGGACAAAAGTTTTGGATTATATGGTGGTGCACGTGCTGCTTATAGTAGTCCAGCTCCAATAACATCCACATACAGTTTCATGCCTCAGTTACTTCCACAACCTACACACACAAAAGCACTAGGTTATGCACCACATGGACAAGCAGGCGTTTCCGTCGCAATGACACCACAAGTTGCAGAATCATCTTTTGTCAGCTGTTACGTTGAGGCACCAACTTTTTCCCAACTTACACAAAGACGTCAAAGTAGCTATCCTATTCCAACAAATGCCGCAACACCTCCACTTACTGAAGACGATGATGAGGAATGTTGGGATTTGCAAGATGATATCCAGCTTCCGCCAAATGATAACCCAATGGGATATTGTAACAATAAAAATAACCGTAACAGACAAATGAATGGCGGAGCGGGATGTGGTGGTGTTAACGGTAGAGCTGGCGGCGCCGGTGCGGGTGTTAAACGAAATGATCGATCCCTAATGCGGAATGATAATCGCCGTAATGGTGGCTCTTTTAATTACGGTTATCGTTACTGAAATGAAAACATTCTGTTTAGTTGATGTTTTGCTATTGAAGTGCAGTTTGTGTTTAAAAAAAGATTTTGTTTTTGGTAATGCATATTATATTTATTTTGTTACGTATAAGAATTTGCCTAATTTAATCCCTTAATAAAATAACAGTAAAAAACAAGTAATGAGGTTTGAAATTGTTTTGCAGCTGCACCTAATGACAAGCAATCAGACAAACATATGTATGTATGTACAATATGAGTACATTTATTTTTATTTCTATGTAAATAAATGTCTATAAAGTAACTTAGCAGAATATTCGCTGATGATGCATCTTTTAAGTGAAACGTGGTTCTTTATGAAAATATTAAGTTAAAGAATGTGGATCAAATTTATGTTTGTTTACAAAATAAAATTATAAAAGGTCAGTGACAATGTGCATAAAAAATGTTAGTTACTTGATGGTGGGCTCAGAAGTGATCCACAACCTCCTAATCTATACAAACTAGATTATGTTTCTCATCGATTTTCGAACGTTATACAAACTTTGCGGCATCAAATAATAATTTTGTAGTTTATCGACTTCCATTTCTACGCTCACATTCGATTTAACTCGTTATAATGCATATGCTTGCTCAGTTAAATTTCTCAAGAAATAGTTTGTTTGAAGGGTCATATATTTTTGTGGACCTATACAAAAAATGTTTTATTATTTACACATTCATACAGTTGGCCTAAAAATAAATGAAACCTTTTCGCTTGCCGTGTACTTTCGTGCTTTTCATATGTGTAAAAGTTTGGTGTAACCATATCTACACATATCAACAACTTTTTTGATTCCGTTTATTACCAGTGTTATTATAATATGTTATAAGAACATCAGGATGGTTTAGTAATTAAAAAAACGATAACGAATTTAATCTAGAAAAATCTGGCTTAAAACACATTATGTAAAAGTTTTACTTTTCGAGAAAATCGAATTTGTTTATGAAATCTTTTTAAGGAAATATGGAAGGGCGCAAATGCTTGGGGGTGGCAAAATAGTCCTCGTAATATGAAATTCAAATATTGTTTTTAGCCTAACTAATGAAATTTTTCAATTAAATTTTATTTTTTTTTCGGTCTTCGTTAAACTTTATTAGGACCATCGGTAACGTTATTTTTGGTTCGCCGTAGAAAATTATCTTTCTCCAATATCCCATTGACCCTGCATTAGAAGAGTATAATACCCAAAAAAAGTGCTCAGAATTTCGGCATCACTGACACTTAAAAGTCCCAAAAGTTAAGATACAAATTGTATCAGGACAATGATCCTAAGCTTAAATCGGTCTTATGCAGGAACTGAGTGCTGTTTGTTTGCAGTAAAGTGATAGACATATCAGCCCAAATCCCCGCAGTTAAAGATTAATGGGCACACCTAAAAAAAAGTTGCAAAACGGGCTCCAACTAATAAAAACGCTCTAATAAGATTTTTTAAGGAGGAGTGGACAAAAAGGTACCGGAAGGACATGATTTACAAAAACTAATTGGGCCTATTCCGAGAAAGCTACAAGCCGTGATTGATATTCGTGGTGGACAACACAAGTTTTGGGTTTTTTCTGATTAGGTTCTTAGTTTCTTCAAATGCACCAAAAAATATATGCATTTCTTATTTTAGTTCAATATGAAAGTGAAAATTGTATTGCACACTTTATTTTGCAAACAATTACTTGACAAACTGTATCTCATTTTCAAGGATTTTTGGGATGTGTTTTTTTGAGTAAATATAATTTTTTGGTATCTACACGGGCAACAAAAATAAATTTTGGTAAGGGGATGGGGTGTGGGCAAACTGTCTCTTCGCCCGGGCGTTAAATGTCCACTATACAATAAGCCGGGTTTTTTAAAAAACATTTTGTGATATTACTTTTATTTTTAAATATTTGTGTTGTAGATACAGCTACGACATACCCATACACCACAAATACGGACTGAGTTTTGACTTTTTTCCTCATGAAATTTGACAAACATCGAACGCTCTCAGCGAACGCGGAGGGCAAGGTATCGATGTATGATTTCTTCCACTCGTTTTGTTTCGCCAAGACGTATCGGATCACTAATGTTTTTATTTGAAAAATTCGGTCTAACGGTACGTCACTGATGCCAATATCTCAGTTAACTATTGACAAGCTTACTGCTTGAACATCTTATTCTTTTCGATTCTAGAGGCAATGGGATAACGATGCCTTAAGCTGGGATGGTACCTGCTTTCAGTCTTAAAACAAATTCGTATCATAATCTATGTTGCATGAAGACCGATCGTTCGATTTTTCGTTACGTCCCTAAATTTGTAGGCTTACAATTTCTTGATTGTATGGCAAGTGCGATTGATACTGAAGTAATCCCAACGTACTTTTATCCAGAAAAAGCTTATAATACCAACATCAGCATACTAAATTTCATTATGATTGCTCACACATTAACTTAAAATTACATATAAAGGACAACCTCCCACATTTTTAGTTTACTGATATGTACCTTGTAGTAAGTAAATTATAAATTTTGCGAATAAATGTTTGACACATCTTAAATTTAAAAATCTGCAAAGCGGAAAATCCTACCTGTTCTAAAACGGCTCCCACATAAAAATAAAAAATCGTGTTTCTCCTCAAAATTATTTCTTGAATGATACATTAATGCACGTCTATTCAGTGTATGTACACTAGACATGGTCAAATAAATGGCATGTTCTAGAATTTGTCAGGAGCACTCGAAATTCGAAAATTTATTCATATTCGAGTATATCCTCATTTAAAAAAATAAAAAAAATATACTCCTAGGTTGCTATCAGAGCTTGAAAATTTTAATTTTTCGGAATCTGAGTAAAAAAAATTAAAAAAATTAGACTTACCTTACATAAATTTTTATTTTAAACTTATTTTTCGATTTTCCGGACCAGATAGGGATTCAGTGTCACAAATTACAAAGGAAATGAACAAAAAATACTTATAATTTAAAAATTCACGTTTCAAGCAAATACGTATTTTGAAGAAAATGTGTGTTTTTTTTCAAGTACCAATTTACTCGATCTAAGCATTATTCCTAATTTTATCAAAATTAAAAGATTTTGTTTTGATTATCATTAAAGTTCATTTGAACATCTTGTAATGGAAACTTTCCGTTGCTCAGAATTCAAAAAAATTGTTTTTTGTCTACCGTAGGGTGGGGATTGTCTTTTCAGACAGAAATGCCTACCGAAGGCGGTACAATTTAGGTGATAAAGTATATGGCGGAAGGGTTACTCGCAATTTTGTTTTAGTTTCCTTTATTATTGTTTTAAATTCAATTTCGACCAAATAAATGTATGCTGATTTGGCAAAAATTAATTAGCACTATGTTTATTTCATAGCTATAATACGAAGTTTCAACTTTTATTTTTTTTCAACTTATTTTGATCCAATTATATGTCAGCATTAAATTTTGTCTTGCGATTTTAACGATTTTTGTTCTTTATGCGTGTGTTCTTTGATTTTTCGATGCTGTTGCTTTGCGAGTCTTCGGCCCTCGTATTGTGGGGGGATTTTTTACAAGCAAACTGGGTCACAGAATACGTTGCACTTTCTACAGTTGTCTTTTTTAATTGTTTTTAGATCATGCTAATGTGTTCTTTTTATTTAATTTTGTTATAATTAAAATGCTAACGTCTACAATTTTATGGAACCAAAAAGTTTATTTCTGCACGATCGATGGTCAATTGGAGTCACTCGTTGTCTGCTACTGGTACTGAACGGTTGTGCGTGGTGAAAAAAAAAACTTAATTTAAAAAGTGTCGCAACCGAAAGGTTTTAGTGAAAAGGATAGCAAAAAAAAAAACTTATTTTCTGTAAAAAGGATCATCTACATAAAAAGTAAAGTTATATCAGTTAATGTCGTTTTAGCGGCGATTGTGCAAAAATGAATTGGGTAGGATTGTGAACCAAGTGAAGTCGAGTGTCCTTAATTAATGGATTTTATCTTTCTTCTTAAAAGCATACGCATTTAATCGTACATATCCTGCTGGCATTAACTATAAGTTATGCTGTATATGGCCAGGACGCTGCTGGAAGTGTTGACAAGGAATCAGCAACAGTTATAATAACAGATAATGAGGTTCCTGATGCCACATCCGATGAGAAGAGAACACCTGCAACTACTGATAACAGCCCAGGAACCGTAAGTGTATATATATTTGATTTTGTGCCTATAAAGATAAATAACGTTGGCAAAACTTGGTGTATGTGGTAACTGGAAGCATTTCCCTTTATAAAATTTAAAATTGATTTGAGGATACGATGTTTTTTAATTGCAATTTGAAAATGCGCTTTATGGAGTTAATATTGCTTTAATATAACTTAACTATGTATATTTTTTGGTCAATGTTTACATTAGTTGCATGAGGTTAAATTTTGCAAGGATCACAGAAACTGGTCATGACCTGAAGGGAAGAAAAAGTGGCGTAATAACTTATGAAGCGATGAAACTAAGAACAATTTATTTGGTAATGATTTAGAAAGGATTGTGTGATGGCCTAAAAGTAAGGAGTTTCACATCAGATTCACCAAAAAAAAAAAACATTAACAAGGAGGGAAAATATTATGTCCTGACCAATTTCCGTGATCTTTGCAAAATTTAGCCTCATGCTGAAATTTTTTTCCGCAACAAAGTAACTTTTTTAGCTAAGTGCCCAGGCATGTTAGCCTTTAGTAAACGTCGTCAAATCGTTTCAGCACTAACCAAACTTCAAACTTCTACTAAAACTGTCTTTGAAGACCTAAATGTGCCTATTTTATCAAAAGTTACAATATAAAGATAAACTCTTGGAGCGGTTTTTGGTGGTCTGCCATCAGATTTTTTTTACTGTTTACTTTTAAATAGATTTCTCATGCAATTGTGAGATCAATTCAGCAACCTGCCAATGCATTGAAAAGAGTTTCTTGATTTTTTTCAAGTTTAAAGTCAGTATAGAATCCTCAGCAGAGCAATGTGACTTACGACCCATCTCAACTAAAATGTTTGCTGTCAATTCATTGCATTTTAAGGTTTAATTAAAGAAAACTTAACGTTCTTCTAAGGAAAGCTCAAAAAAGAATTAAAAACAAAAAATTTCAAACAAAAATTTGAATCAAAATGCAGGTGTACCTATTATTTTGAGCAGGCAAATATTCTAACTATGCATAGTAAGTAGAAACGCTTGAAATTTAAGGGAACCACATGATTTGTTTTACTTCCAAAACTATGTACTTCACGATTCCACTAGGATTTTTCCTCTAAATTGCCCAAAAATTTTTGTAATAGATCTTAAACTCAAAACTCAAAGGTGTACCTATTATTTTAAGCAGGTGTGTACATATATTGTTAAAATAGAAATATAAAATTGCTTAACTAAATCAAAATAAAAACTGTAGCAAATTAAATGTCATGATGAAATAAATTTATAGCCGGTTGGTTAATATTGTTTGGGCGTAGGGGATCAAATTCATGTCACTTTCAAATGTCTGTAACTTTGCGAGGAAACATCGCAGATAACCATTTAAAAGCTTATTTTAAAGGGGAAGAACTGTATGAGATGATGATTTTATTAAAATTAAGCTGAACAAATTGTTTTGAATCCCATACATGTCCTCAAAAGTAAACGAAAAACCTAATTTTTAGGTACTTAACCTCAAATATTTCAGAATTATAACATGATGGGTCGATTTTGAGGCCATATTTGGATTTATCGCAAAAAAATACTTCGGAAACCCATCTTTAGAAAATGAATTACCCGAGTATATCTCATTTAAACTTGAGTTGAGCTTGATTTTTGGCCTTTTTGCGAGGGGTTTTCATTTTTCTATCACTCTGGTCTTCTGATAAAAAATACTGGAACATCGGGACTGGTCAATATTTCGTCGTCTATTTTCGGACTACAATGCTGAAGAGCATTAGACCAAAAAAAAAATTTGTTCTACAAGTTTATTTCACTTGAACCCAAATTGGCGCTGTTTTTTCGCTGTTTTCTGGGAGTTTTTTGATGCTACCAAGATACTCAGCCACTGTATAACAAAACAACTATCACCATCGTACTCAGCATACCCAAAACTATAGGAATCGATACCAAAGGGCCATATCTCATGCGGAATAATTTTTTGGGAAGAGTTATCATCACACGCAAATAAATTGAATGAAATTAATTCATAAATCGGACATTAGCGACCTCTAAATATCAATATTTTTTAATAAAATTTAAAATGCCTTACTTTTTTACATAACACTAACTACTTTTCGTATTAGCAACATCAAAATCGAAAACTCGATTTTTTTTTGGTCACTCTAATGTACGTGCTTATACTGCATGTACTCATAAAAAAATTCAGACTTAAAGTTCTTATTAGATATTGCATTTATAACGTATCTTTTACAGCCACAAATGGACATCAGCCACTATCAAAACTAATAAATCTACTTTTTTTTTTCATTAATAAAAGCCTGAGTCCTTTGTAAAATATGTAAGGTTTCTAACCTAAACTAAATTTATTTTTTTGGGCTCTCAAGATTTAGGTCGAATTTTCATTCAATAAATCAACACAAAATTCATATATCAATTAAACCAAAAAGTGTTGGTCCGAAAACCAAACCCATGATTCTTGTGTAAAATTCTTCGCTGAGTTCGAAAAAAAAAATTGTCAAGCAAATTCCCCTACTCCCCCCATTTCCCCCACACTTTTCCCCAAAAATCATTGAAAACAGAAATAGAAAGGAGTACCATTCGTACCTCAAAATCCATTTTCGGCCTTTTTGCAACGATTGGTGCCAGCAATTTTTTGTCTTGAAACGAGGCCAAATTACCGCCGGGGATACCTTTTCCTCTCTCTTACAAAAGTCCATTCTCACTTTTGACCTGAGAGCGATTGTTTACTATTTAATGTGACTTCAAAGGCAAAAAAATCAGTTAGGACATTTGCACTCCGAGATTTTATTTTGAAAGTTGCAGTTAGGACATAACGCATACTGAGATATTTGGAGCGGGAAGAGGTAGCCAAATTTCGATAACACCAAACGAAAGAGTGTATTTTCTTTAGTAAGTTGGCATATTAAAACAATTTTGTCAAAAAGTGCGATAGGACACTTACACTCTGAGGTGACGATGTGTATGAGCACGTTTTTGACTGATTCTTCAGTGAAGCTGCTGAAATCTGAAAATAGTACAGTAATTCGATAAAGTGGTGTTTTTAAATTTACGGACTGTAGGGAGCTGTAGCACCTAGGCTTTCTCTTTCTCCTCTGGTTCCTCCACTGATTATAAAGCTAAAATAATCTTTTTTGTGAAATTTTTTATATTGGCATTCTTTTTGCGCAAATCAACAATTTTCACTTTTGATGTTGTACGGATGGTTGGCGTGTTCAGTGGCCGACTTTGCCCGTTTTCGTTACATAAGAATAAATAAGTGTGTGAATTTTTGTTGAGCTCACAGTATTTTTACAGATGTAAGAGCATTTAAACTCAGCAGATGTCTGAAAGGTGTTCGAGTCCGGGACCGATTTCGCCTGGAGATTGAATAGGTGACTCAGAAACTTCCCTTGAAAAAAAAATATTTTTAGAATTGCAAACTACCCTCCATGGAGTGGCACATCTCTTATCTGCCTAAGTCGACATTAGAAAGAAAAGTTAAGGCAAATTTACCATTAGTTCTGTATAAAATTACTCTTTCGCTTTTGAGCAATTCGATAGTGCTTATATTAGGTCTTAATAATACCCAAAAATGAAAAACGTATTTCACCAAGAACTAATAGAAAATGGGACTCAACTTCGTTTGTCTTAAGTCGAGTTAAACTATTTTTCCTCCGTATTTAACCATCTTCTTTAGTAAAAATTTTACTATGACATATCAAATAATAATGTCTTTAATTTTGCTAATCATAATCTTAGCTGCTAGTAGTTTTAAAATAAAAAGAAAAAAACAACAAAAATTCGATTTTATTGAAAATTTGACTTAGCCCACTTTTAAAATAATCGGCTTGGTCAAAACGTGAATGAATTATGTTTTTATCTGTTTTCCAATAATCGATAATAAAAAATGTATGATGGCACTTTACAAGCATTGCGTTACATTGGAACTCATACTGGAATGTAAGAGTAAGCTAGCGAAGATATTTAAAACTATCAAAGTAAAGCTTATCTGGAACCTGGAAAATGCAAATATCACTGGGAATAAAGTTGTTGACAAACTAGCTAAAGCAGTGTTGGTTAACACCATCGTTGCACCATGGCAGCTTTATCGAACAGTGTCGGTTCCATAGTGGGAAAGCTTCATATCTCCCTAAGGAAGTATTAACGCACACTATGTTCTGTTTCCTAGGGGTGCATAGGTAGTGCTGAGCATGTACTATCATCTTAAGATCATTTGGGTCTACTTCCAATTTCAATCCTGCAGACCTCAGGAGCTTTCAAGGCTTATAAGATACTCGAGATGCCAGTTTTTAGCTACTGCGCTGTGTTGTTTATTGACACGTGCCAGAACTTTTGTGGCACCTCCACTAGCTATTGAAAAGTTTATAAAATTACCAAATGAATGACAAAATCTGCGCCTTAAACCCGTATTTTTGGAAATAGTTTCACAAATTTTTTTTTATAAAAACTTTAGATTCCCTATCGAGGAACTTAGCACGTAGAGTTTACCCTAAACAACGTTCTGACAGTGGTTAAAAATGTGTGCTGCTCATGGGTTTCTAACCTGTTTTTTCTTTTGAAAAATTTTCGTAAGATATTTGCGTGCAGATTCAGCATACATAGTGTACAAAAAACCCCTTCCCTTCCAAGTCGCAGGCTTGCTTTTTTTTACTAATTTTAAATATAAATTTTAATTATTGATGAACACATATTTAATATAAAACACCATTTTTTGATGAAAGCTATTATTATTTTTTATTCTATACAGACAGTTGGTCAGTCATTTCCTGGACTCAATGGAATCGGTGGCCTAGGCGGACTAAGCGGTCTCGGACAAGGTGGCCTTAATATGTGGCATTTACTCTTCCCTGCCTTAGGCATGCTGCTTAACTGGGGAAATGCTTTTCCAGCTCCACAACTACTTGGTCAGCCTGCAGATACTCAAACCGCTGCATCAAGAGTTGTTCTGGTACTGGCTGAAGATCGTGATAAAGCAGGTGGACGTGTGACACGTCAATCATCTAATCCTAGTTCTTCGCAGCTACCAAACTTTCCGGATATTTTCCAGAATTTGGTTCAACCAAACATGTTTGGACGAGGCGCTAGTGACATGGTTTCACAGGCTTTGAACACAGGTTCAAACCCTAGTAACATATTAGGACAAGCCCTGAGGTCAGGTGGTACAATTTCACAAGCTTTAAGCCCTTCAAACTCCGGCAGCATATTAGGGCAAGCTTTAAGCCCAGGTTCTTCAAACTCCGGTGGCATATTAGGGCAAGCCTTGAACCCAAGTGGTATACTTTCACAAGCTATGAACTCACTTCCTACAAACTCTGGCAACTTGTTTGGACAACAGCCTGGTGATATGGTTTCACAAGCTTTTGACTCAGGTAGTATGCTTTCACAAGCTATGAGCTCAGGTGGTCAGCTTTCACAAGCCTTAAACTCTGGCCCAGGTAGTATGCTTTCACAAGCTATGGGCTCAGGTGGTCCGCTTTCACAAGCCTTAAACTCTGGTCCAGGTAGTATGCTTTCACAAGCTATGGGCTCAGGTGGTCCGCTTTCACAAGCCTTAAACTCCGGCCCAGGTAGTATGCTTTCACAAGCTATGGGCTCAGGTGGTCAGCTTTCACAAGCATTAAACTCTGGCCCTTTTAGAATGCCAAATTTGGATCTTCAAAATATGGGGATACCATCTGGAATAGTAGGACAAGCACTTGGTCAAAACCAACAACCTAATTTTCAAAGCATTTACCAAGCATTGTTTCCTTCTGGCTCTGGAAATGATGGTCAAAACCCTGGTGTTGGTGCGCCAACGGTTTCTGATGATGCACCAGCCCAAGATCTTGAAGATACTGCGGGAGATGCAGCGCCAAGTCCTGACGATGGTTCGGCGCAAGGAGTAGGACAAAATTCCGATAGTACTGTCAGTCAAAGTTCAGGACCTAGTCTTGGTCAAAGTTTGTTGGGACAAAGTCCTTTTTCACTCTTACCCGGCCTTAGTCCGCTCTCTCTGGGTCAATCGCTTCCCATGTCCAATTTATTCTCTGGCATTGGTGGTGGTATGCTTGGTTCTTCACTTGATCAGCAAAGTAGTGGACAACAGCCAATGTTAAATTTACTTAATTTGAGTCCGTTTCAAGGATTGGATTCAAGTCCTGCTGCATCTGAACTGTCTGAGGTACGTGTTAAACCAGATGGTACCGCACCAATGCATGGCTACAATGTAAACACAACGTCTAAAACTGGAAAATCTACAGCTGATATACTGAACGAAATGAAGATGAAAGCTGCACTTCAAGAAGCACTTAAACAAAAGACAATGCCAATACTTTGGTTCCGTTTACCAGCAGAATTGCAAAACTACCAACATAAAATTAGTGGCCACAATCCGACTGGTGTAACAACCAGGGACGATCTACAAATCAAGGCAAAGCTGCACGCTTTTGAACGACAAGTCATAGATGAGTTAAAATTGCTGCAGGAGATTGATCGGCAGGCGAAAGAACTGAGAGCAGCAGCGAATAAAAATAAACCCACCAAGTCCGGTACTACTCAAAAAGATTCGAAGTATAATGTCAATTACCCACTGAGCCGAACTCCAGTTCATAAGATAACGCGCGAAGACATCGAAAAGGCAATGACAGACGAGTATGTTAAGAAACTGCTGCAGAAAACAGCACAGCGCAGCGGAAAAATTGCTGCTGATATGCCACCAACCATGTCCATGATGAAGCCTACGAAGAACTCAAACTACCAAGTTCCAGTGAAAAGACAAACTGATACAGATGATGCTGCAACGCCTGTTAAACAAATATCTAAAGAAGATATAGCTACGATGTTGGGTTATGCATACCGCATGGCAAACGCCAATGACCAGCAAAACTCGGACACGGTAGATGAGAACAAGCAGACAAAAAGCAAAGAAGATGATCCAAAAAATCCTACTGCTACCGAAAGGCAATGGATTGAGGCAAAGATAGCGACACAAATGCAGCAGCAAAGTCAAATGACCAAACAACAAAAAGAAGAAAAACAGGCTGCCGAAACACAAAGTCGTCAACCGAATGATGCGACGCTACGAAAATCAGTTGAACAACAACAAGCTTCTGAACCGGACAAGAAGACGGAGCAAAAACAACGACAGTACATCGATGGTAATGCAATGATGCAGCAGTGGGCTAATAGTCAACAACAGATGCTCAATCAAGGCAAAACAAATGAGCAAAGACAACGCCAATGGATTGATGGAAATGCAGAAGTGCAACAATGGGCAAATCGACAACAACAGTTTTTAAATCAAGGCAATATAAATGAGCAACGACAACGTCAATGGGTTGATGGAAATGCAGAGCTAGAACAATGGGCTATTAAACAACAACAACAACTGCTCAATCAAGGTCACCCTGTTAGTGTGCAGGTACCACGTCAAAGCACTGAACAACAGGAAATGTCACGACAAATAGACGAACCACAACATTCACGTGATAAAACTGATCCAATGATGATGCTTCAGCCACAGCAGCAACAACAACAGATGCAACCCATTGTAGGTGAAGCTACACCACAAATACCAGCAAATGAAGAAAAAGCCCGTAAAGGTAATCTTTTTGGAGTATTACGTCCAAACTTTAATTTATTCTCTTCTCAAAACTCTTTTGAACGCTCGAATATAGGAGGCGGTTTCTTCGATGATATTCTTGATGATTTTGGTGGAAGACGCGGTTTTAAGGGAAAGAAAGGTGGAGGCTCTGAAAGACCTACAGTTATTAACTACTACTATGGTGGAGGAGGTCATAGATATGGAGGTGGCTCGTCTGGTGGTGGCTATGGAGGCTCTTCTGGTGGTGGCGGTTATGGCGGCGGTATTGGTGGATACGGAGGATCTTCTGGTGGTGAAGGCTATGGTGGCGGTGCCGGTGGATATGTAGGTTCTCCTGGTGGCGGAGGCTATGGTGGTGGTAATGGAGGATATGGTGGCTCTTCTGGTGGTGGTTATAGTGGGGGTGCTGGTGGTGGCGGCGGATATGGCGGCAGAGCCGGTGGTTACGGAGGCTCATCTGGTGGTGGCGGCGGCGGCTATGGTGGCTCTTCCG
Organism: Tricholauxania praeusta; assembly: GCA_949775025.1. Classification (NCBI taxonomy): domain Eukaryota; kingdom Metazoa; phylum Arthropoda; class Insecta; order Diptera; family Lauxaniidae; genus Tricholauxania; species Tricholauxania praeusta. The sequence continues at coordinate 129,576,713 of OX459029.1, read as the reverse complement.
GTGGTAGCGGTGGCTATGGCGGCAATGCAGGTGGTTACGGGGGCTCTTCTGGTGGTGGTGGAGGTGGTTATGGTGGCGGTGCTGGTAGGTACGGAGGCTCTTCTGGTGGTGGCGGCGGTGGTTATGGTGGCGGCGCTGGTGGGTACGGAGGCTCTTCTGGTGGTGGCGGTTATGGTGGCGGTTCTGGTGGATATGGGAACTCTCGAGGTGGTGGAGGTTATAGTGGTGGTGGAGGTTATAGTGGTGGTGGCGGGCAATATGGAGGAGGCGGTGCTGGTTCTAATGCTTATGGTAGCGGTGGCTCTTACAGATCAGCTGTGGGAAATGACGAAATCGAAGCGATGTTGAAAGATGAACATGTTCCAATGGTAAGTTAGAGCCAACAAAGATTAGTTTTACGCTGTGACTTCAATGTAAACGTAATAGGATTTTAAATTGTAAATCACAGTGTACAAATTAGTCAATATTGTCTCTAAACTAGTAAATTTTGCAACAATCAAATAACACACGAACACTTAGTTAGAACAGTAGTTATACATATACACTTCTTCATTGAACATAAATATCAAAGTCAATAATACTATTGCACAATATATTGCACAATTAGTTGCTTCATCCATGCTCATCAACTATTATTTTCTATGTAAACTCCATGTCATTAACAGGCGACGCATTTCAGACTTTAACGTCAACACATACGAATCAACAGCAACAAGCCCACACGGAACAACTACAACAGCAGACCACTGGAAATGATGAAAACCCTGAACGACCGGAAACCACAAAAGTTATAGCAGCAACCTTAAAATCGTCTTATGATCCACGCAACAGGAGCCCTGCATCAGAAGCGAAATCAACTACAGCCTCAAGGTTAGCAATTAGTTTAAGACATAACGATATTTTAGGTACTAGAACTTTTGCCAACGGATATGAGCATTGTTTGCGTCATAAGCGTAGTGCTCCCGGTTATGGTACCTTTCAACCTATCGATGAAAAATCTTTAAGTGAATTACGTAAGAGTTACAAAGATTCAATTAAGGAGATAACACTTGGACCGGACGAAGATCCGGCTGAGGCTCTAATGCGGTACAATGAAGCCTCAATACGTGAAGCCTTGGAACGTGCAAATCAAGAGCCATTCGAAGTATCTGGCGTATCTGGAGGGGACGAAAATGTACAAACCGAAGCGGAATATTACGGCGGGTCAGCACATGATCACGGTAAAAATCATGAATCCGGTATATTAGTCTCAGAAAAAACCGCTTATGCCGGTAAAGTCTTTGAACCAACAATATACAAACAGCATGAACATCATTATCATAAAGCGATTCCTTTAGATGGTCAATATAAGTCATATGAATCAACAAACCATCAACATAAACCCAAAGCGGAAATTAAGAATTCTCAGAAAGAATCTCAGCCAGCATCGAAAATCGACCTAACTGCAGGCAATTTTAGTGCACTCCTTGGAACCGATTTAAGCGATCCCATTTTTGCTTCGCTACTTACCTCCATAAGAGATCGCCTATCGAAGTGTTGTGAAGAATGTAAAGAGCGTGTGTTATCAGATATGAAAAGTAGCGAAAAAGCACAAAAAGAGAATGAACATGCCGATATAAAATATAGATCTGCCAAGTATATAAGTGATGAAGATCACGCCGCTTGGTTACGAGATATGTCCAACAAGGGTTACGACATTAATTATTTAACTAAAGACCATCAATGGCAGCACTTGCAGAGTGGGAAATTGGACTTAAGTATGGAAGAGGTAGATGATCCTGACGAAGTGGAGCAGTATGATGAGGAGCAGTATTCACGAGACAACAACAATAAACAAGAACAATCTCACAAGAGAGATACGCCACCTCTAAAGCAATTAAATACAGTAAATTCAATTTCTAAAGTAAAAGGTCAGGCTTTTACAAAGTCTTCTACCAACAATGAAGAACAGGAGCTTGGAGAACATGCCTTACACGATGTTAATGAGCACCTGCGAAATTCAAATGAGCACACAGAGCTTACGACACTGAGTCCATATGCGCTGCGTGGTAAATTTGTCAAGAATAATGCAGGCAGTAGCAAAATGAAAGGCCCAGATGATGTTAAAACAAAAAATCATGAAAGAGTCTCAAAATCGAAGCGTGTTAAAAAAACTGCAACTCTTAAGACCGATGCAGAACTTTTACAGGATACAACAGATTTAACCACAACACAAAAGAAAGCCAATATGGTAGAACTTTTACACCTACTCTATGATATAAGTCGTTCCCATTCGACTGCAGCGACTATATCACACAATTTAACCGTAACGACGCCAACTACTGAAAATGAGAATTTGATACCAAATACAACGGAGCGGCAGCGCAAACGACGCTTGAAGACTAGACGACGCAAGACCAAACCATCAGAAGGGAGCGCTACAGAGAATAAAGGAAAAAGCGTTTAGTAGAGAAAGTTACAAAGGCTTATTCGCATTATTTAAATTATATAGCTTATGTAGTTTTACTTATTAATTCAACAACTTTAAAAAATTTTCGGTATATCAGCTGATCAACGATCTCAAGATTGGTGTGGTTGCGTGCATCAGCTTACAGATGGTGAATCAAAACCATACCTCTTGATCTATTTTCAAGAAATATCATAGAGAGATCCAAAATCGCCACAAAATATAAAGCGCAGAACCAGTCTCATACATATAAACATTTCCGCCTTCCTATTTTTAATATTAAATCGTGAGAAGTTTTTCTCCCAAGTTTCGACAAAAAATAGTATAATTTTAGATGATTGTTTTAATTTATTTGGTTTTTGGGTTGCAACTTGGAATTTACTTATCGGATTCGGTGTGACAAGGTCAATTCCAAAGACTAAACTCTTAGGTATACTTGACTGCCACCAATTTATGTACTTGAAATTGTCACTTTATAGTATAATATTTACTAATAATTGTTTGTTAAAAAAAAAAAATAGAATTTTCGACCTAAAAAAATGTTAGTTAAAAGCATTTTTTTACTCGAAACCGAAAACCCTTTTTTCCACGATTTATTCACAAATAATTTTTTGTCAGTGTAATGTATAGTTTTTCTTAAAAGCAAATGAAATTACTGAACAAAAGTCACGCTATACTGGGCTAAAATATTTTTTGCCTTAAATCAAAAAAAACTTAAAAAAGTCTGAACCTTATCTTCAATGAAATTAGATCCGACTATTTGTTACACTTAAGGCAAAAATTACAAAGGGACAAACCGCAAATATGCTTCGATATAAGGCGTCCGCAAAAATTGTAGAAGCTTAACTTCCTCCCTCTTGCTGTCCAGTTTTGTACGATTTCGCTATATACCACCCCCCAGAGCACGTCCACAAAGTATTATGCTACCACATCTCTTTTTTCTGTTTTTAGTTTTTATTCGTTTCTTATGAAAAATAATAAAAACGAAAAAATACAAGGATTATACTCGTATTTAAGAAATGAACGTCCGATCCTTCTTGAAATGTGACTTCCAAAGGTTGTGTAGCTGGCCACCTCCGCAATACATACGACAATATTTTCCATATCAACGTGAACTTGTCAAATTAACAATTCCCATAATTTACTGTAACATATGTATATTGATGACTAATCAATATATGGGTAGTTTGTTTTAGAAATTAGGAAATATTTTTTACCATATGCAAAATTATTTGCATTATTTTTGAGCATTAAACCTAAGTTTTTTAATTTTAATCAAATGTTATACCATACCATATATATTATCATTTTGTATATTTTTTATAAATTTCTAATAATTTTTATACATTTTTTTATAATTTCATGTGAACCATGGTGTTTTATTTAAATCGTCACATCATTCAAATATCATTTATCGAAACCCAATGACTTATCATTATCATACGTCATTCTGGTTCATCGCTTAATATCATCCCGTTTACTTCATTTATCTCATTACTGAACGACTTCATCTAAAATCAAAATTTGTTATCAACGTATGCCATGATATCACCATTTCATGTCATAATTTTATTATGATGCAAACTACAACTTTATTATCATCTATCATTCAACATGTAATCAAAATCGCTGTTCATTTGAATAGTTTACCATCACCATCGTCAACATCATGTAAAGATAAAGAGCAAGTAAGCTCAATATTTAGTTATAGTCCTGTAATACTTCAACCATATATGGGATTGCACCCAATTGAACGTGCCAATGATCCTTGGCTGAGTAAGCCATATGATTTGCATAGACCACTTTATACTGGCGGCGGCAGCTATGAAGCGTATCTGAGACAAAATGGCCGCTTTAAACGTGATATATCAACAGAAACATTTCAAAATATACTTACACCTTCAATGTTGGATCGTTTTCTTAATATAAAAGTTGAATTTCAAAAGAAATTTCCACAACTATACAAATCGATAGTTGAGAAATTGCACGAATCTAATCGCACACGTGTCTCAATAAAACCACCTGTTATACCAGAGCAGGTGACGTATGCACCCATTGAATTGGCCGCTGCGGAAAAGGATCCCATAGATTATACTGCAGCTGAGCAGAATGAACAATTTTTACCAGCTGATGATGGCGTAGATTATTTTAATTTTGATGATGTCGATAAGTAAGGCTGTCCTGTATATAATAAATTTGTTAGTTAGTATGTACAAAGCTAAAACGAACTGTGGGAAATAAACAAAAGATATAATTGTAAAATGAATTTTTTTGTTTAAGCAGTTTTCCAATGGGCTTGGTCCCGTTTGTGTAAGATTCTTCTTTCACGAGATATAGATGTAACTTTTTAGGAAAGCATTATTTTCCATGTAATTCCTATGGAAAAATAAAAAGTTCAATAAACCACCAGTAAATATTAATATTATGAGCTCTCTTTGCACCAGAATTTTGCTTTCTTTCTATGTATAAAATGTATTAGATAAACTATTGATTTGTTTATCGTATTGTACTATTGATTTCATGACACCACATTATTATTTTTGTTTTCATTAATTTCCCGACTTAATTTTAATTGTTTAATGTCTTATAAAACATAAACATTCTGTAGCAGATCTAGAAAAGGAACTGGGTCACAATCAAACTATTCTAGAAACGAAGCAGGTTCAAATATTGGTCATTTGATTAATAAAAATTGTAAACAAAATCAAATTAAGAGAAATATCCGTTCCAGAATTTGATCTCGTGCGTGCTGCGTCTCTGGCAAACGTTCTAACAACCAACAAAAATATACCTTTTATCATTTTCGTTTAAATAAACAATAGGACAACCTTATTGAAATTAATACGATAAAACACATTGACTAAAAACAATATTAAAATACCATTAATTCAATACGAATTCTAATTAATTTTAAGGTATTTTTGAGTGTATGTAGATAGCTGCCATAGGTGCTAAGGTTTAATTTGTCTATTTTTTTTAATAAAGATTACAGCTTCTAATGTGTACCAAATGATAGAGCTCGAATAGCCTAAGTAGACTATGTAGGGATACTTTGTCCAATTCTGTCGCAAACATTGGTTGCCACCCATTTAAGTGGTGGCAACCCAGCGAAATAAGATGCTCTCCCAAATTTTTGATCACATAACATATATGCTATCGGCATTTAGAACCTTTTAAGAGAAATAACTTATGCCAATCCGCCAACAACCTAATTTTGCAGGGAAGTAAACTTAAGTTTTGAACACCCAACTTTCTTGATGTTTTTTACGTTATACTTCTGTGTAAAAAGTATCCGGAATCTATATAAATAAAATGATAGCTGTTTTCGATGTTTGCGTATCACGCAAAAACTGCTTGATCAATTTCAATTTTGACGCTTGTTCTCAAAATACAATTAAGATTATCACGATATTCTTGTTAAATATCAAAATATTTAAGTTTTAAAATTGCTAAAAAAATTAATCACAAAAAAGTTCGTAAAAGTTTAAGCTCCAACTGCAAAAACTAAATTTTTTGAACAATTCTAAACACAATGCAAACATTTTTACTGTCGAGAAATATCGGGAAAATGAGTTATAACGATTTTTAGCAGGAAACCTGTGACTTTTTTCATGGTCTTGCATTGCGCGTGTTCTGGCATTTTTGATGATATAGTTCACAATAACTGAACTGATTGGAATATTTAGATTATTATTTTTAATTGTAAACACACAAATAACATAGCAATCAACATTGTAAGCTTTCTTTTTCTTGTTATGCCAAAGTCAATTTATAGAGTGCCACGGATATATGCCTGAAGCTTACCAGCCCTTTCATGGATGGCTACTATCTCGCGTGTTAGTCGTCGAGTCAGAATTGGCTGTATGTTTATAAAGCCAATTCTTACTCGGCGACTAAAATGGCGAGATAGTAGCCAACCATGAAAGGGGGGTAAATTTTTTATCAGGCAATAAGCTGGTAAAAAATAAAGGCAAAGGAGTTTTTTTTCTAGGCTTGTAACAAAATACAGGCTATACTTTCACAGGTAAAAAATTAAAAACTCGACACCTAATGAGTGCGTGCGAAATTTGTATCCTGGGCAATAAGAATATTATGCTTTCTTTAACAGGTAAAGAAACTTAAAGAATTCGATCACCTAAGGATATCTTCAATATATTGGCCGCATCATCAGATCCGAAAATTTCATCATTAAGGCAAGTCTGAACTCAAAAAGAGTTGAAAAAAAAGAATAAATTCCCCGGAAATGTTAGATTTATTAGATCTATACTATTTATATAAAATTGCTTATATGGAAATGGTTTGTAACGCCAAACCGCAAAATATACTGAACCGATTTTAATAATTTATGTTTTAAAACACTAAAAAAGGTTATTGTATACTTATTTCTATGATTTTTATAAGTTAAAAATGCTATTTTTTAGGATTAAGTTTTTTGTAAAACCTCACACAATGCTAATGCTGCTTCTTGAATTCTGTGTTGTTATTTTTGTTTTCATATGTACCGTTTGTATTTGGCTTCGAAGTTCAAAGAACAACTCTCCTTGAGTTTTTTTACTTGTGATGAGAGAGTACGATGTTAACAAATTTTTTAAATAAATGTACGTTGCTTTTAACAGTTAAACTGCAATTTGTTGTTTTTATAAAATTTAGTTTTTGCCTGTCCGTCTATCTGTTTGTTTTTTTATGGACGCGGAAACTATCCGGCCGATTTTGATGAAATTCTTACAGTATGTTAGTATCAATCACGCGGGTTTCATAGAATATAAGACTTTTATTAAGGGTGGCCCACAAAAAAAAATTTTAAAATAGAATTTTCACTAAGTCCGGTAAATCGACTCACACCGAATTTACACCACATGAAACTTACAGCACGTGTCTTTTATATCAAGAGGTATAAGTAGGCTATAAGACTTTAATTATGGGTGCATATTTAGGTTGGCCCTAATACAAAAACATTTTTAAAATATTACTTTCTCGAAGACCGCTTATTCGATTCTCATGTAACTTACACCACATGGCTTTTATATTAAGAGGCATAACTTAGGCCGTTCACATTTTATTTAGGGTGCATACTTTGGGTGGCCCTTATACAAAATAACTTTTTAAATAGAATTTACATGAAGATTTCATAATTGTGGCCTATGGAAGATTTTTACAAAGTTTGGTTTAAAAAATGGGCGATGACACGCCCTTTAAAATCAAATTCATCATATATCACCAACTACTGGACGCAAATGAATGGGGCTTGGTACGGGCAAAAGTAAGTTTCAAAGGAAAAAATTATCGCCCCACATAACGTCTGCTAGGCCTGCTATTTATTTGTTAAAGAATAGGGACAAAAGTTAGTATCATTGGGAAAATGGGCTGTTTCGCTTTTACATTCCATCGCATGCGTTCATACAACATCGCGCCACACATCGAAAAGGGCAGAACAATGTCTGCCGGGGTAGCTAGTAATTGTATAAATATCGATGAACGTTTCCAAAAAATTTAGGTAATGCTTTTAAATTATAGGTTCTCATATAAAACTGCATGTTATAATAAATTTTTTCTTTCGAAACTTTTTTTTCTACTAAATAAAGTTATACTGAAAATTTCGTTTTTATAGATTTTTACTCTTCAGAAAGCCTACCTTCAAAAATAAATTACTTAGCGTCCTGCACGTCTATTTAAATTAAAATTTGAAATGTTAGAGCTGTTTTATTTTTTAGTTTATAGAAAAAAAAAATATTGAGATACCTCAATTTGCTTAGAAGATCAAAAGATTTGCATTTCCGGTGATTCTAAAAAGCAGCTTTCGGAATTTTTTTCCCTGTCCTGATTCTGACAATGACTGGAACAGGGATCCAATAGTATTGCTAAGCAATTATCGACATTACAGCAAGATATGCTCGTGGATATCTCTTGCGATACGCCTTGAAACTAAAGTTCAATAAAATAGAACTAACTAACTTTTGGTTACTCCTAAAATCCGATTACCCTGCACTTGTAAATAATGCTCTCTAAAACTTGATTCCGTTTTGTACAACGTATTTGTGTCTTTTTCAGTTTTTTATGGTTCTACTATTACCTTATTAGATCAAAGTATAGAAACAAGCTTTATATAGAAGCAGACCTGGGGATAAAACTTTCGAATATAGAGCCCGACATTGTGGACTTTGTTTCAAGAAAATAACAACATCCATCTCATTAAGTAAAAATTTCTACAGAAGAAAATTTTTCTTATAAAATAACCAATAGTCCCCAAAATAATAGTTTTCATTATAAGCTTTATTGTTATTATATTATTTATTAAAAAAGATATAAAAAAAAAGACAATTTATTTTCCAAGCCTTATTTTGACCAAGAAATATTTGTCTGAGCTTAATGTACATTAGACCGGGTCAATTTGTATGAAGCAAAATAAAGTCAGTCAGACACCGACTCAAAAGTTAGAGGAACCCTTAAAAACTATATCTGCATACTTTTTTTTTCGTTCCGAGAAAAACCAATGGAGCACTTGATTCTCCCGAAGATCCTTTTCGGCTAAAAAAACGTGCTTTTTGGTCATAACTTTTATTCCTTCACAGAATGGATGCCCGACTTTGCTCGAAAATTAAAGAGTGCGCTCTTGCAAAAAATTTGACGTTAAAAAAATTTAAATTTTTTTTCTATTATAGATAATATTTAGTCCCGAAATTCGATTTTTTCACATTTTTTATTTATTTATTTTGTTTAAACTACTGTAAATGCTGCATTTAGCAATAGATTTGTATAATTTTGGTCTTATTGAAAAGGCAATTAATTTTTATTGTTGGGAAAAGCACTCTGGCAAAAAACCCAACTTTACTTACTCAATTTTTACAGTACTTGGTTATCGCTATATAAAAGTTAAGACAGAATTTGGTTATCGATATATTAAGGACTGGCGCGATTCTAGGCTACTGGACCATATTTGTATACGATGAGAAACCGAAAGTCACTTCAGGTACATAAAACTTCCGTATATTCCGTATATTTCTGAAACATATATTTTTCCGACGCACAGTGGATGGATTTGTATGGAACGGCGGCCATAAATAGTAATAATTGCGCTAGACTCTTGAAAATTGGTGCAAATGTTTTCAAGGTAAGAAGAACAAAAATTGGTGATTTTTAAAAAAACCTGTTCGAGGACACGCCTACCTCCCATACAAAGGTGGGATTAAGTTGTGACTAATTTTCAAAATTGGTATCAATTTTCATTAATTTAGCAATCCTGATTTCAAAAATGTTATTAATTTTTCAATATACTTATCTTATAGTTTTAAAGTTATTACGGAAAAACCAAAAAACGGTGGCCATAAACAGTAAGCATAGCGCTAGAGTCTTGAAATTTGGCACAGACGTTTTTTAGATTAAATCAACAAGAATTTATGAATATGAAAAAAATCGACCAACGTACACGCCTACCGCCCATACAAAGGTGGGATGTGATTGAGACTTGTTCTTCTAAATGGGTATTGATTTCCAATAATTTGGCAATACTGATTTCAAAAATGTTACAAATTGTGCGATATCTTTATCTTATTTGATGCTTCCTGAGCTTCTTCAGAAAGACGTCCAATTGGAACTTCTAGTTCTTGCATAATTTGACTTCAATGTATTAGAACTTTGTGCACGGAAGGAGGCATGTTGTACCAATTGTAGTCCTTTTTATAAAGTTACACAGTTTTTTGGGTATATTTGTAAAAGCTTTCGAGATTTATAACTTCTCCGTAAGCCAGAACTTGTAAAATATTCTACTATATTTGTTTTGATAAAATAATTTTAAAATATTAATAGCAAAAGCAATATTCGGCCGCAATGACTTTTGAAACATTGTACGTTTAGTTTCTAATAAAAACATAAGTTTTTTCTGAACATACTTATATTAAAGACATTGAAAACATAAAAAAAATTTATTGGAAAATATAGAATGATTACTTTTATAATTAAGGACATAAGAATTTAAAATAAATTTTTTTGGAAATATATTACGATAATAATAATAACAAAAATGTTTATAATCGGACCCCCTTTGCTGCACCATCCATATCTGCACTACGTTATGTTTAGTTCTAAAAAAGCGAAAGCAAAGAGGGATGAAAAAAGAAAAAACAGCCTTAACCAGTTCCCCTCCTATCTAATTTCAAGCAACTTTCTTCACAATGTAAGCTTTTACAATTTATAATTGTAAGGATTGCAAAATCCGAAGATACACAAATATTTTTTTCTTCAAATATTGCAATAGAAAAAAATTCATTAAAAAAAAAGTTATGAATATGCGCAGCTTTTTTTTTTGTTTTTGCTAACCATACTTTCGCACATAATATATAAAAAAATTGTTTAAGTCTGGAGATATGCGTTTTTGTTTTTTGCTGTTAAGTATTGCGAAATTTTTGAATTATGACTTTTTCAGCCTTAATTTTTAAAAAATCAGCATAATTCACAGACAGAATAAAAGATTTCAGGCAAACAATTTTTGAATAGTACAATTAATTAATTTTATGCCAGTATGCAATTTTGGTAAATTTCGATACAAACAAATTAGTGAAAGCATTTAATAAAAGTCGATATATTTTGTTCCATCTAAAACTACATTAGGAAAAACCTGATAAAAAAAAAGCTGGGCATATTCGCAGCTTTTTTTTTTTTTTATTTTGTTAACCATACCTTCGCACATAATATATAAAATTTTTTTTTAAATCTGGAGATATACTTTTGTGTTTTTTTCTGTTAAAGTTTTAAAATTTTTCAATTATACCATTTTTCATTCTAATTTTTGAAATTTCCGTAAAATTCATATAAGGCCGATAAAAGAAAACTAAATTAATTTTTATAAAGTAGAAACAATATACTTTACTTTACATTATTGCATTTTGTTTCAAACAAGTTAACTAGAGCACCCTATCTAACAGTTGCTTATATAAAAAAAATCATAGAAAATTTTTGGTCGCTAAGTCCAAAACAAATTTAAAACTTTTATAGTTTTTTTTTTCATCCCCTAAGTATTATCTGACGATTGTACTACAAAATTTTTCAATTCCAAGCACTTTCAAATTCTTCCTATTTATGGCCACAAAAATCAACTGTGCGACGCCTAGATTCACTTTCGCGCAAATATATCAAAAACTGCCTCACGTCGCGATTAAGTAGTTGGCAGTTTCGTCAAACTTAACTCCGATGCTATTAAATCCATTTTATATATTACAAAATTGTTCACACGTTGTACCAAATAATTTTATGAACGCACTAATGAAAACATCAAATTTGAGCAGAAAATCAAAGCTCTATGTATAGAGCACATAATATTAATGAATGATAATGTAAATTTCACGAAGCAAAATACGAACTTGAACGGAAGAGAATGGCTAATTTCTTCGTCTTATAGAAGACTTCAATTCAACGAGGTTTAAGTTAGAGAGGTTCTACTATATCATTGAAAAAAGAGCTATTTAAGTTTCCAATAAGACCAAAATTATACAAATCCAATGTTAAATGCAGCATCTACTGTAGTTTAAACAAAATAAATAAAGAAAAAATGGACAAAATATTATCTATAATAGAAAAAAAATTTAAGTTTTTTTAACGTCAAATTTTTTGCAAGAGCGCACTCTTTAATTTTCGAGCAAAGTCGGGTATCCATTCTGTGAAGGAATAAAAGTTATGAGCAAAAAACACATTTTTTTAGCCAAAAAGGACCTTCGGGAGAATCAAAAGTGCTCCATTGGTTTTGGTCGGAACGAAAAAAAAATGATGCAGATATCATTTTTAAGGGTCCTTCTAACTATTGAGTCGGTGTCTGGATGAATCTAAATTTCGACCCGGTCTAATGTACATATTTTGACTTTTTGATTCTTTTACATTTCCACCATTTTTATTCATTTTGTGTTTTGATTACATCCTAATAAAAATGTTTGCCTCTTTAAATGCGCAAGCTTTGTAAAAATACAGAGAGATTATATGCTTTAAGAATCAATATTTATTAGAAAGTATAGTCTGCATGCTTGTTAACTTTTGGACCTTAAAAAACCGGACATAGTGTTGAAAAGTCCTTTAAAAACCGGAACAATTAAAGCGAAATAAAAATACTTCGTTCCTTTACTTTGTCAGATAACCGGACATTTTATGTTTGGTTGAGTTTGAAAACCGAACAAAGCTTTAAAAAACCAGACTGGCTGACAATCATGAGTGCCTTTGTTATTATTGAGCCGGAAATTAAGCTTAAGAACGATGTCACATGTCTAGGGTTGGGGTCGGGTCCGCAAAAAAAAACTTAACTCGATAAGGGGTCCTCGGACCCTGTTTAATAAATGTTCCGTACCGTCCAATGCGGGAGCCCGGGTAACGTTCAAGTGCTTCACTAGTGCCCAAAATAAAAAAAAAAGAATTGTTTATTGAAAGAGAGCACCAGTTTCCAAAGCTATATCGGAAATTTCGATTTGAAAGTAGAATATTCACATAGGCATTGTAAGTAAGTATAGGGTGTTTTTTTTAGAGGTATAGAGCTTCGAATTGAAATAAAACACTAGAAAATCATTTTAATGTCCATCAATTTGGCTTTATTGGAAGGATAATTTTATGCCATTAATGTTTAAATATGATTTCGGGCATGTGGCCGCCGCGGCTGGCTCGAATAAAACCAATTCTACAGGTCCAATTTTGAACCACTTTTTTGGGGCCGTGTGTCGGCAATAACGCCACGAATGTTGGCTTCCAAGTCCCCTAACGTTTCTGATTTGTTGGCGTAGACGAGCGACTTCACATATCCCCAAAGAAAATAATCCAATGGTGTCAAATCACACGATCTTGGTGGCCAATTGACAGGTCCATTCCGCGAAATTATGCGCTCATCGAATATTTCCTTCAATAAATTGATTGTGACGTGCGCTGTGTGGCATGTAGCGCCGTCTTGTTGGAACCACAACTCATCCACATTCATGCCATCCAATTCGGGAACAAAATAGTCGGTTATCATGGCTCTATACCGGTCTCCATTAACGGTAACTGACTCTCCAGCATTATTTCGGAAGAGGTATGGCCCAATGACTCCACCAGCCCATAGAGCACACCAAACAGTCAGTTTTTGTGGATGTAATGGCGTCTCAAGGGTCTCATGTGGATTCTCTTCACTCCAAATGCGGCAATTTTGCTTGTTGACGTAGCCATTCAACCAAAAATGAGCCTCATCACTGAACAAAATTTTGCGATGAAAATCAGCATCGAGATCAATCTCATTTTCGGCCCATACACCAAAATCACGACGCATGGTCTCGCGGCTTTAATTCTTGCACAAGCTGGATCTTGTAAGGTCGCAAGCCAAGATCTTTGCGCAAAATCTTCCATAAAGTTGATGGACAAAGCTCCAATTGCTGTGCACGGTGGCGAATCGATTCATTCGGGTCCTCTTCAACGTTTTGCTCTACAGCGGCAATTGTTTCTTCGGTGCGCACTGTTCGACGTCTCTGCGGATGCGTATTATCACACAGAGTAAACGTAGTGCGAAAACGACCCATGATTAACCGAATTAATTGCTCTGATGGACGATTATGTCGACCATAAAATGGACGGAGCTTGCGGTAAACTTCGCGAACTGAACCATTATTTTCGAAATAAATTTGCACGATTTGCAAGCGTTGTTCTTTTGTCAACCTGTTCATGATGAAATGGCAAACCAAACTGAACATAAATGACATTAGAATTGCCAGATTTGACCATAAAATGCCAGTTTTATCTCTATTCGAAAAACAAACCTCTAAAAAAACACCCTTTACAATAAAACATTGAAACAAATCTTACGAAAAACCACATTGTTTTCACCACGAGTACTTCAGAAATAAGTATTCTCTCGAATTCGCACATAACATATATTTTTAACTGCCCACGCTTAAAGTTGTCAGTAAATACACTTAAGACACTTAAAATGTTACCTCATACTTATTACAAAAAGGGTATCAAATAACACGTCAGAAACTGAGTGAGTTTCGTTCATTTCGTGCATCAGTTTATGTCAACTTATTAAAAATTATGTTTCTGGGCCATCAAACTTATACATCTTTACTGCTCACATGCTTCACTAACTTCACTCAGTGGAAATGATACTTTTGCCACCGAACTTCCTGCCGCATGAATCCCCGCCCCCGCCATTAATGAATTTTGCCAAACTGTTTAATGCGTAAACTTTTAATTGAGTTTAAAATTTTATTAGATGAGTTATACGTTAGTATGAAGTAGCATTAATTTGTGCTTAAGCATATGCGTATAAATATATACCCAGCAAACATTTTTAACAGCATTTTTGCAAAGACGATGGCAAAGTCTGATGCCAGACGATAGTTTGCTCAGGAGAAACTGTTCGGAGTCAGCGACTCGCTAAAGCTATCGTGTATGAAACATAAGTTAGCGTTTCAAGTGATTGTTGTTGAAGGCAAAAAATTAAAATTTTATAACGTCATCTGACTCTGAACTTATTGTTTTTTTTTATTCACCCGACTCATTTACACTGATATTTAATTTCATTGCGTCATCGGACTATGAATTATTGTTTCATTTTATACGCATCATTGTATTGTATTTACATTAGGGTGGTCCTTAGGAAAAAAAAAGTACCCACTCAATTGGCTCGAATTAGCATATATCAAAAAAGTAATATCGATCATAAACAAATTAAATAACCTATAAAGTTTTTAAAAAATCTAAAAATCTAACTAAGCTCTTTTCGGTGAATTATAAATGCATGACTTGGAATATGGAATCATATAATCTCATAGAAGAGTCGCCAAATAATTGTATGGATTATTCCAAATCATTTTTATTTTTCTTGTTACTTTACTTTCAGAAGATCGTTAAGAGGTTCACTTATAAATAGCACTGAAGTTTGATCTTGTAATACTTCTCTGAAAAAGTAATATGGTGATCGTCATAGATATGAAAGACTTAAAAATCTTCCAAATGTTTGCTGGGTACTCATATGTATGTAGATGTGTAGTTTGGATGTGTTGGTTAAATTGTCGTTGTTTAAATTTGTGTGTGCGCCTCTCCATGTTTGTGGATGTTCCAACGAATTGTGCATCAATTATTAAATTTTACACATTTTGCTTATCTTCTGATGAGACTCCATAAAAATTCTAATTTGAAAACATCTTTTAATAAGCCCATAATTTTTAATAAAATAGCCTTAGTAGAAAAATAAGTGATACATACATTTTTTATACCATCAGACTGCTCTTAAAGCTTTGAAATCAAGCACAGTAAATTCTAGGCCAGACAGCGATTGCCTACAATTTCTTAGATATAAAGGGTATGCAATCTGCGAATGGACTGAACTGCTTAGGGAAAAGAGAAGCACTGCGATTCCTAATTGGCTTTAACATTTCTGATGACACTGTTATTGTCATAAATCAGAACTATTCAGGAAAAAGGAAGAAAATACAATGTGCTTGCCGCACCCGCATTGAGCACAGAATAATTTAATCCCTCCGTGCTAAATTCCTTGCTACGCCACTGCTGAGTGCTTTGATTTTTTCCCCTAATCTGAAATCTAAAGTTCAAAATGATTTTTCAAACTATTATTTGCCAACTCTTAAAGAAAAATGGCAAATTTTAAAATTGAAAACAGTAAAATTACATTTTTTCTGTTTACTTTTACAACACACAATCTTAAATTCAATTGAATTTTAAATTTTTTAACTTTACATTAGTCGTAAAAAACGTAAAATTGGATTTTGAAGTTGCAACGTAAGTATTTGAAATTGCTATTTTTTATTTTACATTCAATACTTTGTCACTTTAAAATATAGTACCAGGAGACCGACCCTAGCTCGGTTTTTCGTTTTGAGGTTGAAAAACTCGAAAAAATATAATGCAATTGAATGAGAAGTCGGAAATATGTATTTAAAAAATATTGAATAGTGTTGAAAACCCGAAAAAAAGTTAAAACAAATTTGAAAGAAGTTGATTATATGTATATGAAAAATGTTGAAAAACGTTGAGAGAGGTTGAAACAGGTGAAAAAGTTTGATAAACTCGACAGTATACTAAAGTGTTGAAAAAGTTGAAGGAGATTGAAAAGCTCGAAAAAAGTTGAAAGTTTCGGAAAAAGTTGAATCAGGTTGAAAAGCCGAAAAAAGTTGAATTTGGTTGAAAAAGTTCAAAAAATGTGGAACGTGTTGAAAAAAGTTAAAAGGTTGAAAAATATTGAAAAAGTTGAAAGAGTTTGAATAACTTGAAAAAAGTTGAATAAGGTTGAAAAACTCGAAAAAATATGAAAAGTGTTGAAAAAAGGTTGAAAAATGTTAAAAAAGTGGAAAGAGTTTGAATACTTCGGAAAAAGTTGAATAAGGTTGAAAAATTCGAAAAAATATGGAAAATGTTGAGAAAAGTTGAAAGAGGTTGAAAAATGTTGAAACAGTTGAAAGAGGTTGAAAAACTCGAACTAAGTTGAATGAGGCTGAATATATTGAAACCTAACGCCTATCGCTAAATATGGCAATTAACGTTAAAAGTTTGTATGGGAGGTGCAACGCCCACTAATTAAATCCCGTCAAAATTCATACAATTTCTAAGTTTATAGTAACCGACACCTCTACACCAAATTTAAAAAATATTGCTCCAATAGCACATTAAATATAACATTTAACGTTTTTTGCTGATACCCACTGAACACCCACTGATGCAATCTCGTCGATTTTCGTTTTATTTCAAAGCTTATAGTAACCGACACCTTTGCACCAAATTTTAAATAAATTACTCCCATAGCACACTAAATATCTCACTTTACATTTTTCCATGTATGGGAGGCGCCACGCCCACTGACGTAAAACCATCAAAATTCATTTAATTTAAAAGGTTATGTTAACCGACATCTCCGTACCAAATTTTATTGGGATCACTCAAATAGTACTCTAAATATATCCTTAAACGGTTTTAGCTTGTATATGAGGTGCCACGCCCACTAATGCAATCCCATCCAACTTCATTTTATTTCAAAGCTCATGATAACCGACACAACTGCACCAAATTTTAAATAAATTACTCCCATACCACACTAAATATCACACTTTACATTTTTCCATGTAGGGGAGGTGCCACGCCCACTGATGCAATCCCATCGAAATCTATTTAGTTTCAAAGCTTATTGTAACCGACAACTACATACCAAATTTAAAAAATATTACTCTCATAGCACACTAAGTAAAGCATTTAACTTTCTTCGCTTGTATAGGAGATGTCACGCCCACAAGTGTCGTTTCGCCCACTTTTGATTACAAGATACCCAATAGCCCGTTTATCTACCATGTTCAATTTAATAACAATTGCGTTGTTAGTTCTCTTATTATATCTTTTATAAATATTGTGGGCTGTGCCACGCCCTTCAACGAGTTTTGCCAGTATAGTGGCATAGCTTGACATGATGACTGCCTTTAGCGGTATTGTCTTCAAAATTTTTATGAAAATCGTAGGCACCGTTTTTAAGTTGAAAGATGCCACGCCCTCTGATCCAATTCCGCCCACTTTTGGTACTATTGAAGATATTTATGGTATGCATCAGTCTACCAAATTTCCTTAAATATCTTAAGTAGTTTGCGAGTTATCACGTTATAAAAATTAAATTTTAGGGCTGTGCCACGCCCCTGTTATAGTCCTTAAGAACTTAAACTCTAGCAAATCTTCATTTTGCTTCTATATGCACCAAATCCCTAAGTTCCATCAAAATTGCTGCAGCCGTATACTAGTAGATGCCCGCGATTTTGTACGCGTAGCCTGTTTTTCTGCAAAGGCAAACAATTTAATTTTTTTTAAATAGAACTACAGTCAATTTTGATTCTTCTTCACAGATCTAGAGTTGTTGTTGTTTTCTCTTCCATAAATATACCATTGCATTGCCATGTGAAAGACAAACAACAAAGCCTAACTAACACATTCAATTAGCCCAGTTCACATTATCACACATGCTGTCCAACATGGCTTGAAAACATCAATGTTCGATAATGTGAACTCTAGGAACGACCGCTTGACACACTTGTTGGATGGATTTCAAAAATTGTTGATTTTCCTGCTGGCTTGCCCAACCATACAACCTGCTAAACTGACTGTCAAGCCTAGTGAACATTTTTCATTTTAAATAGGATTTAATGCAGTTTACATCGATGTGGACGCTTATAAATTGTTCTGCAATTGATGTTTGATGGCATGCTCGATAATGTGAACTCAAAAATTCCGCGTTGTTGTGTTGACAAATTGAGAATGAGAGCGAGAGTAAAATTCCGTTTTTTGTCTTCCATTGCATTGCCATATAAAAATAAAACGCACACACTCTTACTAACCCACTAACTTGCCATTAAACGATTTGTTATGCTTACATGCTTCTTTCTATGTGTGAAATTAATTTTTTTTAGCAAATTTAAAACTTCAATATTTTGATATTTAAGAGGAATATCGTGATAACTTTAATTCTATGTTAAGACCAAGCGCCTAAGAAAGATATCTAAAAAAATTTGATCGAAATTGATTCAGTAGATTTTGCGTGAATCCCGTTCATCGAAAACGGCTATCATTTTATTTATATACATATATATAAACATACAATTTTAGCTCGTTGAATAATAGTAGATATGAAATCACTTCAAATCAATGTGGATTTTTTTTTGAATCCAAATCAAAACTTTCTTTTCAATTTAAAAACGTTCGTCTTTGGCGCTAAATCATAAGCGCTTAGTATACAATCATACATAAAATCAATAATTTTTTCTCGCAGCGATTTATTTTGGTTGGAAGAAAATTTCTATCTCAAAAACTAGACAAGATAAAACTAACTCAAAAACTAAGCCAGATACAAAGAAAATGAATATGAGATTTGAATTCAATTTTCAATTTTCAATTATTATTTTATAATAATAATTCAAAGAGTTTAAGATTTTTCATTTTCTACTTAATTATTACATTTTACTTTAGATGCACAATTTTTGATTTACAATTCAAAGTCTTATGGAGGCAAAAATTTACAAAAACCTATTTGAAAAAAAAGATTTGAATTCAGCGTCGGATATATGTACATAACATACATAACATAGTAAATGGTAAAATAATATAAAAATAAATTTTAAAACTTCATTCAATACGAAAGGTTTTTTGAAAATCGAGATGTAAATTGAAAAGAAACTTTGGAGATCCACATCATATATATACATACATATTTCTGTAGTGCCGTCAGAGAATCGATATTAGTAATATATAATCTTAAGAAGCAATTTCAGTAATGAATTTAGAAGTTACTCCATGCATTACATCGGTTTGTTTGAAAAAAAAGTAAATGCTCAACAACACCCACTAAATAGCCATATTATGACAATTATGTACAGTTAAACAAATTGTAGTTCACCATTAATTTTGTTCGACTAACGATACATGAGAGTAATGATATATCCCACTTTTGCAATAAGGTAGATGACACATAGCCAAGGCCTAAATTGAAACCGTGTCAAAGGAAATGGACAAAAATCATCATTAACACTAGCTGGGAAGAAAATGACAGCACAAAGAGAAAATAGTTGGGCTACTTGGTACCCATATAGAGTAGAAAAGACAAAAAATATATTTTTGCACAAAATTTGTGTTTTTATTTGCAAAGCGAATTCACAAATGAGCCATTTGTTTCAGTTAGTTAAACATTAGAGACGAAATTGCAAACGAAACTGGGGCAAAAAATTTTCTTTAGCAACTTAATTCAAAGGCTGTGGCGGTTAGGGATTTGTCACTGTTGGAATTACCAGTACACGAGTATAGTGGCGTGAAGCATTAAATCGCGTGCAATAATTCAATTACTTTAGAATCATGTGGTTGACACGTCACGTTTGCCTTTTTTTTATGGGAAATTGCATTGAGTTTAAAAGAATTTAAGCCTTTTAAATAACGTTACTCACTTACTTAACCCATTTGCTTTTTAATGAGAGCGTTCATATTTTCGAAAAATCAATGACCACATTAAAGACTGAATGATTTGAAACAAGAATAGTTTTTAAAAGTACATGTTTTTTTAAGTTTTTTATTATATGACTATCTGTAGCCCGCGGCGTAGCTCACGTGGATCTTAGAGTTTCTTACCTGGAGATATATCTTTCAAATACTTATATTATTATAACAACTTTTAATTTTAAGAAATAGTAATTTTATTCTTAATCACATCAAGGCTTCTCTCTACACTATGTTTAATGTTATATTATTTTCTGTTAGCAAAATGTATTGGTTTTCGGGAGATTCCACTCGAGATAAGCCAGCATATAATTGTCCATGGGAAAAGCACGCATTTCTTAGGTTTATACCTACCCACCATCGAAAATGTTTGTCCTTGGGACTTATTTATTGTGAGGGCAAATGAAACTTTAACCGGAAAATGCAAGCGTTTAAAAGATATAGGTAAGTTTGTCGTTAACATCGCAATACGCATATGTCAAAAAGTGTTTAGCATAGATAATGTATTTCCTTACACCAAATATCAAAACTTCCAGATACAGCGTTTTAAGTGTTTTTGTTGCCTGGAAGGTGCCACGTCCCCGATCATATTTTGTGAAGTGCTTAAGAGCGGCTATGTGCATCCTAGCACTGAGTTTTAAGACTCTTGCCATCTTATGAACCAAGATTATAGCTTTTTAAAGGCTTTTATTGCATGAAAAGTGTCACGCCCCTTGCTTTTATCAAAATAAAATGCATATAGCCTTCGGTTTCAGTAGTTCCAGTGATTAACCTCTACATACACACAAATAAATTTTACCTCGTATAATTGTATAGACATAGGTAAGGTTTTCAGTTTTGGCATATGGGGGTGTGGCAATGCCCATTTTGTTATTGAAATTTATTTTTTTACGTATCTTTTACATATCTACCAAGCCTCTTTCACCTGCGTCAAACAGTCGATGAGTTATGATGAATTTGATTTTGGATACGGTCATCGCTAATTTTTTTCCAAACCCAACTTATGCTAAGAACCTTCGCCAAACCATATGAACATTTAAATAAACTTGACCTAGGACAACGTGTTGTAAATTTGATGTGCGGTCTTCCTGAAAACTCTATGTAAAAAATACTTTTTTATGAGGGCCACCCTAAGGATGCACCCTTAATATTTCTTTAAAGACCAAGCTGTGCCTCTTAATATAAAAGCCACGTGGTGTAAGTTTCATGATAATCGATAAAGCGGTCTTTGAGAAAATGATATTTAAAAATATTTTTGTTTAAGGGCCACCCTGAATAAAAACTTTGTAGCCTAAACTGTGCCAATGAATATAAAAGCTACGTGGTGTAATTTCGGTGTGAATTGACATAGCGGTCTTTGTGAAAATTATATTTTAAAAATATTTGTGTATGGGGGTCACCCTAAATAAAAGTTTCATCGTCTTAGCTATGCGTCTTAATATAAGAGACATGTGGTGTAAATTCCATGTGAATCGATTAAGTGGTCTTTGTAAAAATGCTAAGTTAAAAATATTTGCGTATAAGGGCCACCCTAAATTAAAGTTTTATAGTCACCACGCCCCTGGTTTCTAATCCCGTTCATATTTTGTGAAGTGCTTAACATAGGCTATGTGCATTCTGATACCGCTTGCTATCATGTGAACCAAGATATAGCGAGTCTAAGGTTTTAATTGCATGTTAAGTGCCACGCCCCTTGCTTTTAGCAAAATAAAATATAGCCAATGTTACTCAGGAATAGTGTAGCTTTCTATTAGTAGAAGAATTTTTAAAATCGGCTCTGTAGTTCCAGAGATTACCCTGAACATACAAACAAACAAACAAACTTCACCTCTTTATATAATAGTGTAGATGTAGATTAACATTATTTTTAATTGATCGAAAAGCGATCATTGCCTACAAACAGGTCATACATACATATGTACATACCTATAATTATTTCAATATATCCATGTGTATGTTCACATGGTCTGAGTGGGTATGTTGAGAAAGTGTGAGAAAGCTAAGAAAAATTATAGAAAATAACAAGATAAGATAACAACATGGCTGGGCAAAACGTATCGCGCGCGTGACTACGGCAGAAAGAGAATAACTTATCATATACGTATATAAAGCAAAGAGCGTATAAATCAATTCAGTTTGATTTGAAAAGCTAAAAAGCACAACTACATATGCATTGAAGAGAAACACGGGCTTAGTGGTGCCCAGCTTTGGATAACAAGCATTTCATTTCACTTTAGACCAAATCCATCTCAAACCATGCTCACGGATTATTTCATGTTACGGAATTGGTTGCCGATTAAATATGTTTTTTTTCAAAGGATATAAGGGGGCCCATGTTTCCCCGATTTGATTAAAAAAATTTTAATATGAAGTTTTGGCCATTTTAAGTTATGCCCATTTTAGGCTGAAAATTGTTTCAAAAAAGCGGCATTTCCATCAAAATAACTAACTTTTGTCTTTTGATTCTTATAGAACTTCTTAATTTCTGTTAGAATCTTTAAACAAATTTTAAAATGGTTAAAAATTGGCAGAGTTAAAACGCTTTTTATGAGAAAAAACAAAGCTAATTTTCTGAAAAACCCCACCTTTTTTTTCGCTTAAAATTTTATTTTGGACTTGTTCTAATACGTAACAGTAACAAAACAGTAAATATGGAATTATAAAAAAAGCTCTAAGGATTTCTTATTTTTTTCAAATATCGACTCTAAATTACATCCCAAATAATCCCCAATTAAAGTTTTTGTTGTAACTCACACATTTATTAAAAGTTGGTTAAAGCCCACCGTGATCAGTTAGTTACTAACGTTTAAAGATTAAAATTGTCATTTTCAAAAAGTGTGACACCTTCCATTTTTTTAAAAAAATTTCTCAAAATTCTACTCCATTTTCTATTTTTTTTTCGAATTTAATATTTGTTTTTTTATGATTGAATTATCTATATCACTAGTTTACACACAAAAATATCTGATTTCTTTTTCTGCTAACCATTTTTTTCTCTTAAGAAACGTTTTTGAGTTATCCTCCAAAAACCTATTTTTTGCACATTTTTCATTTATTTGGTCATATTTCCATAAATTTTTTTCGAACTAAATCAGTTCCACACCATTTAAAAGGTAGTTTTTTTCTTACTAACTTTTTTTCCGAATATTTCGTTGGTGACACTGAATATCACTGGGGAGTGTTCGAGGCCACCATGATATATTTCGGCTTTAGCGTATGACCTCGACATCTTAGTGAAACTTTTTATATATAAAAATAACTTTAAAATGCGTTGAATGATTTCGTTCTGTAAAAATTTTGATCTTTTGGGCCATATTTCGATTTTATATTTCAAAAATTTTTCAGTAATGTGCTTGATAATGCTATAATGCTAGGTATAAATTGTATTTTTTTTTGTAACGAACTTATTATTTAAGCAAATACTTATTACTAATCAAACAACTATCTCAGTTATTAGTAGAAACCATATCCTTTAAATTTTTTGTTTAAATTTTATGACTTACAAGAATCGATATTCAAACATTTCGCTCAAGAACGAATATTTTGTATCGCATGTTAAGGAAACAGAAATCTGAGTAAACATCAACCAAGCATCAAGTTCAAAGTTATAATTAAATAAGGAACAACTGCCAAACTGCAATAAAGTTATGTAACGATAAGTAACAAAATGTAAAAAGTACAGAAAATCGACAGTACATATAATGCAACAATTCAATCGTGAACTTTTGCAATTGCCAATGTTATTCGATATCGACAAATGTTGATTTTATAGTTGTTACTATAGCACTCACGGTATTTGACCTCCAGACTTCAACTTTTTTTGACGATTTAACAGCCTGTCTGATTGTTAAAATTGTTTTTTGTCTTAATACAAAATGCATAAGGTAACTGGTGATTAAAGTGCTTAATTTAATTTTTGCAGCAAAGCATTAAAAGGCGGAAGAGAAGTAATGTTTCCCATGATATACATACATACATGGATAATCGCAGTGAAAAAAAAAATTCTTAAATATAGACATATCCAACCTAAATGCGGGTAGCTACTCTTTCATACACAAAATTCTAAAATAGATAATTGAATTTCGGAGCTTTACAATTTTTTTGCTGCTTCATCATTTTTTTCTTGTATTTATAAGAGTACCCGAGATAAGCAGCTTCCGGCTGTTGTCGTCACTTTTGTTGTAGTTGTTATGTCATCAACTGCAGCGACGATAACTACGATGACAACAACATCGGTAAAAAATTTATGAAACATACTTTTTATAAGAGCTGATTATTTTCTGTGAGAACGGCGGAAGCGTCTGCCTTAAGACGTAAAATGTACTAATGAAGTTGAACTTTGCTAAGATATTTATTCAAAGGATAAGATAGGCCACATCAAAAAGAGAGTGTTAGCTTTTTTGTACTCTTTCGCCGTCATTATGCCGCACTTATAAAATAAATAACTATAATCTTGAATGTCTCAACTTAATTGAAGAGTTGGGTATGACGATGGATACTACTCGTAAACTCTAGTTTAATAACCACGTTAAACGAATTACCATTAATGCTAAATGTGCTTTCGGTTTCATAAAACATTGGTGTAATGGTTTTGTGTTTCACAAATATCTTACTAAAACCATTTGTACATATTTAGTATGAACTATTTTGAACTATAAATATATATATTAGAGCGGTTCAAAATAAAAACTTTTTGATTTTTTCACGATGTGTCAGCGGATTACAGTAGTAATCCGTAGTAGTAGGTTAATATTGAAAACTGGATTAGCGCTCTCTGTTTATTGTTTTGATTGATTTAAAAAATGGTGCAAGTGACAGATGCTATGAAATTTTCCAACAAAGTGGGTATGGTTTTCGAGAAATTATCGATCGGGGAACTTAAATCCGTGATTTGTTTTTCTTATTTCTTTCTTTCTTATAAAAAAGTGACCGGACAAAAGTAAAAAAGTACCGATTTTCCACTTTCTAGCCGCAACACGTCACATATTATGTTACCGCCGATCCCATGGTGCATCATTTTTAATGAACTGTTATTTGCTTAAAAGAATGCCGAAACCGCATATCATTATCTTATTTCGAAACCAAGATATCTGGATGTTTCTAAATTAACAGACCTTATTTTTTTCGAAGCGGAGTCGACAAATTTGCATATTAAGGTGATTCAATTTTTTTTTTATTTCAAATAGTTACCATCAATCGGGCAATTCGAATCCGTGATTAGTTTTTCTTTTTCTTCTTTTTTCTTACAAAAAAATTCAAAATTCTATTCTATAGATTTTTCTATCATTTTCAAAAAGTCAAATTATGCTTTTTAGTGGTTATCTGCAATGTTTCCTCGCAAAGTTACAACCCTTTGAGAGTGACATGAATTTCATCCCCTACAACCAAACAATATTAACCAACCGGCCACAAATTTATTTCATCTTGATTGTAGGGGGTCAAATTCATGTCACTTTCAAATTTTACAAAGTTACAGCCTGTAACTTTGCGAGGAAACATCGCAGATAACCATTTAAAAACTTATTTTAAAGGAGAAGAACGGTATGATATGATTGGTCAATTTTGAAGCCAAATTCGGATTCAGCTTAAAATTACTTCTGAAAACCATCTTTAAAAAATGTATTACCCGAATTTATCTCATTTAAGCTTGAGTTGAGCTTGAGTTTTATCCTGTTTTCGAGGATTTTTCATTTTCTATTACTCTGGTCTTCTGATAAAAAATACTGGAACATCGGGACTGGTCAGAATTTTTTCGTCTGTTTTCAGACTACAATGCTAAAGAACATTAGACCAAGAAAAAAAAAATTATTCCTTAAGTTTACCTCACTTAAACCCAAATTGGCGCTGTTTTTTCGATGTTTTCTGGCAGTTTTTTTATGCTACCAAGATACTCAGCCACGGTATAACAAAACAATTATCACCATTGTGTTTAGCAGACCCGAAAATATAAGAATCATTACCAACAGCCCGTATCTCATGCGGAATTATCTTTTGGGAAGAGTTGTAATCACTCGCAAATAAAATTAATGAAATTAATTCATAAATCGGACATTAGCTATCTCTAAATATCAATATTTTTTAATGAAATTTTAAGTGCCTTATTTTTTTACATAACACTAACTACTTTTCACATAAGCAACATCAAAATCGAAAACTCGAATTTTTTTTTGGTCACTCTAATATACATATATACGTGCCCACGGCACCAATGCTACACTCTGAGTTATTTCCGTTAAATTTTACAACCATAAACGTCGGAATACATTATCAACTATAAGTGCTTAAATTTACACCCTTGCTCCTTTATGCTTTACACAGCGAGTGTCTTAATTATACTTTTCAACTAAAGATGGCGAAAATGATTTGTTTCATTTTAATAATAATCATAACAATAATAGAGTTTAGCTACTAAAGCTATTAGCTTTCTTAGCTATTTAGCTTAAAGTTTTTTTTTCAAATTTAAATGCTTGCAAGTTGCAACTAAATAATCAAACTCAAGTTAAAATTTTAGTTTAATTCTCTCGTATAATTATTCCATGAAAAATGCACTTCATACAAATTATAATGAGAAAACTTTTGAATGTAGAATAGAAGCACTGAAATATGCTAAATTCTTTGTCTCCATGCGCATATACTTACACCCATGATCAGAATAATAGATACACCAAAAAGATTTTCGCTCACTTTTCACAATAAATTTCATATTTGGTAAAATTGGCATTAGCTTTTTTGGAAAACTAGAGAGCACAATCTGCCAATGTCGTTAAATGAGAAATTAAAGAAGGTACTTCCACTATTTTTTTGCAAGTGAATATAAATCGAAAACGGGCGCTAATTCGTCGATCAAAATAATAGATACACTTGTTTTTATTTTCAATTTTAAATCTAAAACTTACTTTTTTTTGTGATTTTTTTTAAGCAACGGTAAAAGTATATTTATATATAAATTAATTCCAAGTAAATAGATATGGGCCGAAAAAGTCATTGCACAGCAGAAGAGAGACAATTGGCTCTGAGCCAACGAAAAATAGGAAAATCTTTGCGGGACATCGCTAGTTTGATGGATTGGTCTTTGCGTTTTGCGCAAAATGTTTTTATAAAAAAAATAGGAAAAGAAACTAGAGGTAGACCAATGAAATCCTCTCCAGAAGTTGGTAGCCAAATAGTTGTTCTTCAAAAAAAGATCTTTTCAAGTCTTCCAAGGCAATTTCTATAGAAATCGGAAATGTTGTAAGCGCTCCTGCAGTTCGTCGTCGTTTTCAGAAGGCAAACCTTCCAGAAAGAATTGCTTAAAATATTCCGCTGATACGTACGAAACATTTGACCGTGAGGTTAAATTTCGCAAAGTCTCACACCAGCTGATCGGGCCTTGAAAGTGAGAAAAAATGGCGAAATATTTTATTGAGCGACCAAATCAAAATTTATTTATTTGGAAATGACTACGGAAGAAATGTGAGGCGCCCCAAAGGTACGGAGATCCATGTGCGATTCACAAAAAAGCATATTCCGTCATTTTTTCTCAGCATCAAGGCCCGACCAGCTGGTGTGAGACTACGAAATTTAACCTCATAGTCAAATTTTTCGTACGCATCAGCGGAATCTTTTTAGCAATTCTTCCTGGAAGTTTTGCCTTCTGAAAACGACAATGAACTGCAGGAGCGTTAACAACATTTCCGCAGAAATTGCCTTGGAAGACTTGAAAGGGTCTTTTTTTGAAGGACTCACTATTTGGCGACCAACTTCTGGAGAGATTTTCGTTGGTCTACGCACGAACTCAATAAGTTTTTGTTTGATACTCGTAGTTTCTTAAAATATTATTTCCAACATATTAATATCTACATCTGGCGTACCATTCATATTGGGCGCCCGGGACAAAAAGGTAATTTGCCGCCCCCCACCAACAGAAACTACAAAAAAAAAAACAAAAAAAAGTCCTTACTTTTGCTCCTCGAAAACCCTATGAAAATGAGATATATTGAATTACAAAATCACCTACACATTTTCTCGAATTATTTTCCATTTACTAAAAAAAAGCTACATAACATTTTGAAAATTTCGTACTTATGCTGAAAACAAAATTTTAATTTCCTATTACGAGGATCATTTTGCCGCCCTTCTCGCTAGGTACGCTACTACTCATCAGTAGTAGTAATTAGTAGCAGACAGAATCGAGCCGTCCATAAGTGCAAAGTGGTGAGGCTGCGTTAAATTCCAAAAAGTGGGGACCTGAATAGAGCTGCCATATCATCACGGTAATAGATTACGCTGGCACGCCCCTGGTACTAGTAGTTCCCGTTTTTGCGATTGATTAGCAGACTTTGTCTGAAATTTCTAGTAGGTTATTTGATAAGCCAAAAAAATTTTTGAGTTTACTGAAATTTGTTAGAAAAATTGTCCATCATAAATGTGTTAACAACGCTGTTTCACTATTCTTAATTTGCTTGATTATACCAAACCCTTAATCGTTTGTTAAGCCCACTTATTATCTTTCTGTATTCTTTCAAAAGTAAATCTTTTGAAGGACAATTTTACCGTAACAATGCACTTCCGTCGTTTTACTGTTCATAAGCTGATATTTATTATACTGCCTACGGTTTCACTTTCTACCCATGCTGGTGTCCGTAAATCCAAAACAACAAGCTCGTTAATTGCAATGGTGTCCCATTCGTAGTGTGGTGAAGAGATTCATCGCACAAAAGGCGCAAATAATGTTCGAGACTGAAAAAACAACAACAAATAAATAATTGTTGCTGTACAGTTTTATTGGTGTCAGTAATACAATTTCACTTCCGTTTCCTGTCATTTATTCAATGCTTTCACTATACGTTCGTTGTTTACCCCTTAATTTGGCTCGTATCTTTGCAGGTAGCAACTCTCAAAAAAGTTCATGTATATTTTTTACACAAGGGGTACGTGTAAGTCAGTTACTCAATGCAGACTGAAAAAAATTTTAAGAATTTAGTAGACGACATCAACTAAAATGATGGCAGTTGTACGCTGTATATTTGTGGCAAGAGAGTTTATAAATTCAACTGCTTAATGAGTTAAGTTAGTCCTTAAGTAGACCGATTATTTTGGACAAACTGCCATTATAACGAGAGATTAATTTTACATCTTTTGCTTCTCCAGTTTGAATCATTGATAGTATTAGGATGAGAACAATAGTACTTGACTTATGTTAAGTATATTCTGAGAATATTCAGCACATGCCCATTATAACTACTTAAATTTGCGATGAAACTTTTTTGATTACAAGCGAGACTGTGCGTTGGAAGTTAATGATTTTCCTTCTTCTTTTGTCCTTTTAATCTTCACGAAACGTAGGGCCTCCACAAAACTTCTCCAACATGCACAATCAGTTATGAGAGCCTTCAATTTTCCCAACATTTCCCCGATTCATGTATTTCCTGCTCTAGCGAACGTTTCTATGATGATATCGAACGGAGTGTTTTCTGCTACCCTGAGGATTTCATTCCAAAGTTTGCTGGCAGACTTCAGTTGGTGATTTTCGCAACGTGTGCCTGACTGCTTGGTGGCAACGAAGCACATGTCATCGGCAGATGCGAGGTCTACCAGATGCTCGGTGAAAACACATTGAATGGCGCGATCTGTAGATTATCCTTTCGAATACGAGTACTTTTCCCACTTTAAAACGCTAAGAGTTTATTATTCATATTCTTTGTATAAAGTAAATCATTTAACTCTACCTAGCAGTTCCAAGTCAGTGTTTGAGCCTCTGGTTCATGCATTCACAGCTTACTCCTGTTTAGAAACAGAAATTATGTATTTCTTACACCGTTTTTAGAAATCTACATGTATGCTAGTCCACTTTTTTTGAACACATCGAACATATAATCCTTTCTTCTTAATATTCAAAGATCGCAAGTGCTGTTGAGATCGCAATAACTACGCTAGCGATAGGGTTCTGTTGATAAGCCTAAGCACAAGAATATATTGGGTCCAGCATGCATTTTAATCGGCCTGTTAGTGAATCTCCGCTTTGAGATTCGAATGACTCCAAACTTGATAAGCAACTTTGTAAGAATCCAGAGCTACAACCATTCTTTCACCAATAAATGTGAACATATTAGAGGAGCATAATCAGATCCCAGAACTGGCTATGCGGAACTGATATTGTCTATCACTAAGTAGTTAGTTGCGCTCCAGATAATGAACCAATAATTATGAAGGTTAGTGACCTCGCTGCTTTTGGGAGCTGAACTTTAACAACCATCTAACTTAATAAAAACTCACCACAAGTGAGGTGAATTGTTCGATAATTTACATAATAATCCAGCCAGTATGGAGAAACATTTTCTCAATGGCTTTCCTAATATTAATTGTAAGTATTTCAAAAACTATTTTCTTTTACTTTGGAAGACATTGTTAGAAATTTACTCTCGAAAAAGGGTAATGGCTGATTGCAATCTGGAAGTGTAGCATTTATTGCGAAATCGCATTCCATAAGATTAACTTCGTAGCTGGAAAAAGACATGTGGGTCAGTGATGGCATTTTCGGTACATTTGTATTTTTTCAGTATATTTGCGTCGTGAAAAATCGCCGTCAGTACATTCGATAAGTTTTCAGTACACTTGGCCCATTTTCAGTACATTCGGTGCATTATCAGTACATTTTAATAATTTCTATCTTATTTTTTTTTTAGTAAAAAAGTTAATATTTTGCTAAATTTAAGTAACTTCATCATTTTCATAACGAAAAAAGTACATTCGGCATCTAAAAAGTAGGTTAGTCTTTGCTTCGAAATCACAATTTGAGATATTTTACAGAGCTGTGACAAATATCTTCTATGAATTATTGCGTCAAATAAATGAAAAGGTTTTTGTATTCATCGGTATCTGGTTCCATGATAGTGTTTTTAATATTGAAGTACCCAACGTAATATAAGTTTGAAGTATCCTACTGAATCTGCCAGATTTTTGAATTAAATTTGAGTATGTATTTGTATTTTTGCAGCGTATTTTATACACTGGCAAATATTGTTTTTTACATACCTTGTAGGAAAAAAACAATTAACTTTTTATGTGAATATTCTAGCTGCAAACTTAATCGTAATCGTTGTAATCTTTCAAGTAATTGGAAATTCGCTCAGTTCTGAAGCTATGTGTTACATTATTGAGAATGAATGGTGTCGAAAGCCAGAAGCGATAATGCTACGGGGCACCGTATGCCAATGAATTGACGAACCGAGGCTCCGAAGTGAAAGCGAAGGAAGTGGATCCAACCAACAATAGATGAGAGTTTTTAGGAATCTTATACTGGAGAATTACCTTCAATAGGGAAATATGGAACTGGCTAAAGATCACTACGACCTTATGTCACATAGCTTTTGATTCTTGCAGGTCTGCCGTAAGAAAACTTTATCGTATGGGATTCGGATCACTTGTAAGTTGTAAGTACTTCGTTTGAAATTAGTCTGGGTTCAGTTTATTATGTTCAATTTCCTTCAGGGTATAATTATATATAGCATTACATGAATACAATAAGCATGTATGCTTTCGTATGTAAGCCTCAGCATAAATGATTTTTTTTTTTGGCACTCATCCTAGGAATTATGCAAATTATACTTCTCATTCTTTTTCGCTCATCTTTCTATGTGCGGTGCATGCAACGGCGGGATATGTTAATTTATGATAATCACTCGAAATTAAATGAATAAAAACAAGAACAAGCCAAAACTTTGATGAAAAATTAGCTCAAGATGGTCTTTACAACATTTTCACAACGACATTCGCTTACAATTCTCTCGAACTATGATGATATTTGCGTAATCTAAGGGAGGAACTTCCAAGCAACAAACAACTTTTACTGCATTTTAGCCGTATTTTTGTGCTGAATTTATGCTAATTTGAAATTGCACTCAAGTGCTGAAGACAACATTGAAACTATGCAACACTGGCATGTTGAAAACTTGAACTTTTTGCAACAAATGGCAACAAAGAGAATAAAATGAGAAAATATTGAATCAGGAACGACTAATGACACAAAAAAAAAAATATTTCGATTATCCGGTATTTATTTGTAGACTGTCAGCAATATTTTATATAAAAATAGGCCCTTATTGTGGAAAAGTTTTTCTTTGTTTTGTCTGAAATTTCAATTGTTTCGATTTCGGTTGGTTCTGTGTAAGCAAAATTAGTGAGGATTTACATCAGTTTACCAAGCTTTAGCAACTTATTGGATTTTCAGTTTCACATTTCAGTTTTAGATTTAAATGAACTTTATTCACTCATTGTCATTGACCAAACAGATTGAGGATCTCAGCAAATTTACTTCTGGTATATTGTTAAAGTCAGTTTAGTCATAAAAAATCATGAATGTTTTGTTTTTAGTAAGAAGGAAGGATGTATGTGTTATTTAATAGTATGTCTATATAAAAAAATTGTGACCAGATCATTTTTTAAAAGCTTAAATAAAAGAATTTCTTGGAAACAACACACGCCCTTTTGTGCAATCCTTGAATCATGAATTCCACGCCAATTTGAAGTTCGTTCCCACACGGTATGTGATGTTTCATAAACAGTGCATGACGTACCAAAAATGTTTTATTTGAAATATTTCCAACGGAATGTTACAAAAATCTTTCTTATATTTTTCATATAACATATAATGTTTAATATGCAATCATTCTGAAGAGTTTCTGGAGTTTTCCAGATTCAACGTTTCCTAAGCCTTTTAAATGAAATCTTTCGAACACGCTATACACGAAATCTTTCACATGTACTGATTCTGAAAGGTTCCAGATCACCGAACTTTTCTAATGAAATCTAAAAAATGTCTTATGATTCTCTGTTTAATGCAATGTTAGGTATAGTTTGTTGTCAATTACAAATTAAGAAATGGCACAAAAATAGATGCATATTAAGTATCAACGCAAGTGATGATGCGAGTAAAATAAATAATAATTCGGAGTCCCGATGACGTAATAAAATACCAGATGAAAAATGTTTGTTTTTCCCCCTTAATCTAACAAGATTTCTGTAGCGTTTCAGGAACGTTCCAAATTAAATCAAAAGCCAGACATTGATACATTGTAGAAATGTTTCTGAAATGAAAATGAAAGATTTCTGAAACATAACTGAAACTTTGCACGATATTATAGTATATGAAAGATATCTGAAAAGCCTACGAAACGTTACATGACGTTACTTTCACCTTTGTAAGCCTTTTGTTTGAGCAATATTTATTATACCCTACACCGAGAGTATATTCACTTTGCCCTTCCGTTTGTAACACATAGAAGGAGGCGTGGCAGGTATGGAAAAGTAGATATATTCTTGATCAGAGTCACCACTTGAGTTGATTTAGCGATGTCCGTCTGTCTGTCTGACTGTCTGTCTGTCTGCTTGCCTGCCTGCCTGCCTGCCTGTCTGCCTGTCTGTCTGTATGTTGAAATCAGGTTTACGGGAAAACCAAGAGAGCTAATTGAATGAAACTTTCACACACAGATTACATATTCTTGCAGGCATCTTGTTATTGAAAATGGGTGAAATCGGTTAACTGACACGCCTACCGCCCATACTCTATGTGTATTTACCCAGGCCCATTTTGAAAAAAGTTGCAGCGATTTTGATGAAAATTGGAGATTTGATGAACATGTGAACAAGATTAGGATTAGGATAGGTTTCAAGTTTTCAAAGCTTCCTACAGGGGAGTGGCACAACCCTAAATTTTAACTTTTATACCACCATGTCTCGTAAGCCGAGCAAGATATTGTGATGAAATTTGGTAAACGGGTACAATTCAAATATATCTAGAATTGTGATAAAAATGGGCGGAATCGTAAAAGTGGGCGTGGCTATTTTCAGCAGTTAAAAATTTTGACTCCATTTATAACGATTTTCATAAAAGTTTTAGAGATGATGCCACTGATAGCAGTCATCAACACAAGCTCAGCCACTTTATTGAAAAAACTCGATGAAGGGCGTGGCACAGCTTACAATATTTATAAACGTTATATTAAGAGAACAAACGACATAATCGTTATGAAACTTATTAAGGCAGATATAGTTGCTAGCAGGTATGTTTTTGCAAAAATTTGGCGCAATGTATCATGTGGGCGTGGCACCCCCATACAAGCAAAAAACGTTTACTGTTATAGATAGTGTGCTATGAGAGTAATCTTCAGTGGCGAGGCACCTCCTATATTACCATAAAGTTGCAATCGCAATATTGATTGAACTATTGCAACAATTGGAATGAAATTAAATTTAGGTGGTTTACTTGATAAAAGGTATACCTGAATCGAAAGTGGGCAAAGTAGCACGAGTAGGCGTGGCACTCCCCATACAAGTAAAATACCTTAAGTGACATATCTTTCGAAATATGTGATAAATCAGACTAAAATTGGTGAAAGAGTGTTGCTTATAAAAGCTATTTCTGGATAAAAATCGGACTATAATGCACCAATGAGTGTTTTAGCGCCCTAAATTTTAAGACAAATTACGGTATATATCGCAAACTATACAACCTATTGGGCTAAGATTTGGTATGTGGATGTCAATGACGAATATAGTTTAGTTACCCAAAAGTAGGCGGAATCGGAGAAGTGGGCGTGGCAAATTTTCCATATTATTTTGATTTAATCAACCTTTTATTTTTTTCCAATATATCTTTCAACTTTTTTGGACATTTTCATATTGTTTCGACATTTCTAAGCATTTTTCAACATTTTTCATATTTTTCCGACATTTTGAATTTCTTTCAAATTTCTTCAATGGTTTCCATATTTTATTGACTTTTTCAGTCTTGTACAACTGTTTCAACATTTTGCATCCCCTAAGCCTTTTTTATATTTCACATTTTTTTCGACTTATTCAACCTCTTCAACGTCAAACTTTCTCAATCTTTTTACATTTTTTTTCGACTTATTCAACCTCTTTAATGTCTTTTAACATTTATTTAAAAGGGACTTTCAGTGCAGTGTAGGGTATGTAAGTTTCGGCGTGGCCGAAGATAACACCTTAACTTTTTTTTGATTTGCATTTGATTTGTGTGAGCTATTTTCGTGGCAGTATAAATCTAAAAGTTCAAATAAATAAATTTTATGGAGATGAGGGACACAAAAGTCTTATTTAAAATAACCGGTTTTGTACCAACATAACTTAATCTCCGTGCAGGTAAATATGGTTAACATGTAACAGTAAGACTGTAAAGTTCTCATGGCAAATAAGACTCTTAAGTATCAGCATTACAATGTAATAAGTTTTTTCTCCAAAATATAATATAGTCATGATTGAAAATCATGAGTTAAAACGTATGCCTTTACAGTGAAAACTAAGAATCTATTCTGCATATGGGCATTTTAGTGCTTAGGTAAAATGTATTTCCAATGTAAATCATTTGATAATAAACTAATGAATGAATGAAAAAAAAAAAAAAAAAAAATTTCTCTCATGTTGAACTGGACGGAAGTACACTTTTAAAGTGGAATAAAAGTCAAAGTAAAGATTTTTATTTCTTTCTGTTACTTTAAGGAATAGCCCTTTGGTAGCACTATATTGAGTGGTAAAGTTGATGCCAGACGTAATACTGGTTCCAAGATAGAGGCAATAAAAAAGCCATTCGAACAGGACAAAAAACGGAAGTGTTTTTCATGGCCATAGAAAAGCACAAGTCAGCGAAACCTGGCAACATTTTTTAATCCGACTAATTTTAAAATGTTATGTAATAATATAACTTTTTAATAGATTTCGTTTGATTGAAAAATCTTATTTACTTTTTTTCTTACAAGGCATAATAATCCATTCGAACGGGATATATTTTTCCATTTTGGTTCACTTGGCAATTTCAAAACGACTTTAATATTTATATAGATAATAATATTTAAGATATATACAGCAATTAATAAAACAAATTAAATGTTTATACTTATCAAATTAATTAGTAAGATCAATTTTAACAAAGAAAAGAGGAAGGAGTAGATATTTTTCTTAAAAGAATATAAAACTTGTCTTTTTGCTGTTAAAACGTTTTTCCTGTAAGAGGAATCTATCTGCATACCAAATTTCATCAAAATCGGTGTAGTGGCACAGCCGTGATACCGTTTTTTCCCATTGTAAGTGATGCTACGCTCACTTTAAAGAATCAGAGTTTCTAATAATCTTTCTTAGGACTCAATCTATCTTTAAACAAAATTTCATCAAAATCAGTCCATTAGTTTAGCCGTGGAAACGTTTTTTTCCAGTTAGACGCGTGGCACCGCCTAATATTGAAAAAAAGTATACATGTCCATCCTTCTCTTCACAACCTTA
Source organism: Tricholauxania praeusta (assembly GCA_949775025.1). Lineage (NCBI taxonomy): Eukaryota > Metazoa > Arthropoda > Insecta > Diptera > Lauxaniidae > Tricholauxania > Tricholauxania praeusta. The sequence goes on along the minus strand of OX459029.1, from coordinate 129,540,025 downwards.
CCAAAAGAAAAAAAAATTATGCCATTATGGTGTGCTATGGCTGCAAAAAGTGGTTTAACTATTTTGAACTGGTTTTTACCGGTGGGCCTTTTGGCAGAAATGCCCATATGCCCTAAACACAGAGCATACTCGTATACATTTTACCGTTCCATTTGCAATGCATATAAGGGGGTGTGGCAGGTATAGAAATGCGATATCCTCGTGATGTAGCCACGATTACGGTATAACGATGTGATATAATTTAACGAAGTATTCAGGCTATAACTAATTCGTTTTACCATGAGGAGAATAAAGGTAGTAGTATCATACTCGTAGTTAGCTTTTGATTTGTTCTCTGCTATAGGAAGAGAACACAGTAATCACATTTGGAAGTGTGGGTGCGGTACTTTTTATAAAAGCAAAATTTTATGAAACTATATATTCGGGGAGCAATTCAAATACGGCAAGCTGTCAAATAAATTATTGAACTTATTGAGGCAAAAGAGTTGTGGATGCTTATCAAAGCTGGGCATTTACTCGTTAATCCGTTAACCGTTAATTAACGAAGTTAACATATATACTAACGGATTAACTTTTAAGTTAACTTTAAAAAATGTTAACGGACTCGTTAACTTCCGTTAAATTTCCCTAAGTCCGTTAATCGTTAATCGAGTACAATCTCATTACCAAAAAAATACAACTTTCTGACAACAAGTACGTTCCGGTTGATAAACTGAAAACGAAGACTTTTCAGTTCTGTCACTCAGTCTAAAGACTTGTTCAACGATGCGGCATTCCGCGGGGTACAGATATTCATAAATCTGTTTATTAAATATAATTCTGCTATGCTCTCAAGCGCTGTAGTTGAAAATCTTTTTTCCACGGTCAAAGATGTTCAACATATTAATGTCCATGAAGGGGAATATACGTCCATGAAGAGAAATATACGTCCATGAAGGAGAATATATACGCGTGTTTTTGTTTGTTCCTAACCTCTTAACTTCCAGAACCCAAACCAACAGTTTTTATAAGAACGCAACGATATAAAAAATGCAATTTTTATCTCGTCTTTACGGATTAACGATTAACGTTAACTTACGTTAAGTCTTCCGAAATATAACGGTTTAACGTTTAACGGAGCTAACTCTTTTAGCAACGGATTAACGATGAACGAAGTTAACTATTAGATTAACGCTGCCCAGCTATGATGCTTAAGCACAGCACAACCGACCACTTCTACCGCGCCCCCCTGCAAAAGCGCGGAAATAATACCTTTCGATTAAAAGTTTAAGGCTTCTACGAGCACTCTTATTGTTGAAGTGGTATCGGATATTTACTTAAGGCGACAATTAAAGTCGATACGAGCACTTTGCATTACTAAACACGCTTGTCAATCAAGAAATTATTACCAACGCGACAAAAGACCCACTTCCGTTGTAAGAATATGATTAAAAATGCATGCGAGTATTTAATACTATTTAGCAGAGTTATTTAGTCGTGCTTTTCCTTTGTTATTTTTACAAAAATGTCAATTACTTTAATTAGCACTGCGTTAACCTTTTCCTTTTGTGACAAAGTTATTGTTAATTTTTATTAAACAAATTATTCAAACTAAAAAAAAAAATTGGCAGCTTATGACCTGATTTGCAATTTGCATAAATTAATTGAACGCAATAGTTTCGACAATTGCATGCGATGCATTTTTGGGGTAGTGTTGGAAAATGTAATAAAAGTACTTTTATACGGCATAAGAAAATAATTTTTAAATTTTTCATTGACTAAAAGTTGACGAAAAGTTGTTACAAAAACTTTTCATTGATAGGCTAACCCAAGTCTCTGTAGATATTTCGTTCGTTATTTTATGCTGTGGCAGTTCATTTTGATTATTGGCATATAACTTTCTATCATTCGGCGTCGCGGTATTCCGAGTCTTCCCCTGCGTCTATCTCTCAACGGATTCCACAATACCGCTGATCGTAAAGTATGTTTTCATAATCTCAGTTGAATTGAGGCGCATGGTTGGTGGGCAAATTAAGTTCGTAACTCGAAATAGATTGGGGCCAGAAAATCATCAATATCCGTCTCAAGAACGAATTTACAATGGATTGTATTCATCTCATGAATGTGCTTGTGGGGGACCATGATTCGCAAGCATAAACCAAAATTAATTGATTTATGTATTCGCAGCTTGGTCTTCTTTTGTGAAGTTGTGCAAAGGCATTTCTCGCTGTTAATGTAGTGAGAACGCTACCAAGGTACGAAGTGCTCATGTTATTCCCTTATATGTAAAATTTTGAGGGAAACTTTCTTGTTGACATTGCCTCAGTTTTTGCAGTATAAATATGTAGTCCAGCAAGGCTGCCTGTTCGCTAAGTCATATAAGGTTGACTTCTTTTTCTTTTCCCTAAACGAGATTTATTTGTGAAGTGATTTTTTAAAGGTAATAAACTATATTTTTTAGAAAAAAATATTAAATTTATATTTATTAAAAAGAACATACAAAAAATATTTACTATTGGTTACACAGCCAGATTTAAACCAAGTGAATGGGTCAATACCCATTCGATTTGAAGTGATTATCAGCAAAGATACAAAATATTTGACTATCGATTTTATCAAAATAGTTGTCATGGTATCGGCTGAGCTGGTTGTCTGTTACAATAAATATAAATATTATCAAATACATTTTTAAAATATCCTTATAAGGACCAACTCTTTTACTACTTGGGCGCATTTCTGCACTTTGGTAACTTTGTTTTCATTTCAACAGGGCGAGTTTTTAGACTTAATAAGGATTTCAGAGTGAAGTTAAAGACTATGTTAATGAGCTACGGTGAATTTTTATTTCCAAGTTTAAAGTTAAGATTGCTAGTATTATTCTTGGATACATTGTTTTTGGATAATATATACAAGATGTCGAATATCGGCTATTTATTATTGATGATAGGGAAAAAAATTCTCAGATTAAAATTGTAACCTCCATTTGAATCACCCGTCGAAAACTTTTTTAGGACTTTACGCACTTGGAATTTTCCGTTATGATGGAGAGCTGATTTGCTTTGGTATTTGCGTTATTTGTTCATAAAAATTACAAATGGTTTTGTTTTAGTTCTTATGAAAAAATTTCCTTTATTATAAGAGCTTGCCAATACTGAAATGCATTCTGTAAACATTTTTAATTGGAATTTGGCTTGTTTTGCTGGTGCACGCTATTTTGAAAATTTTCGATTCGAATGCACATTGTGTTTGTTGGCGTGTGAGTAAGTACAATAAAGGGGCGTATTCATATGAGCCACTTTTCTGCGTACATTACAAAGCATTATCGAAGCAAAATATTTATGTAAAATGAAAATATTTAATCTGTGAGAATTATAGATTAAATTAAAAGATTTTTTAAAATTTTAATGGCAACTTAGCTTTAAGCCGTTCATTTTGCTTTCGTGACGAATTGAGAAGATGACCTAATCACTTGTTCGAAAATGTTGCAGAAATAAAGCTATGTATATGGTTGAAAGTAAAATATCTCAGTTTGAGAAAGTTCAATGCATAATCATTGCAAGGCTTTCTTTTTCACTTCTTTGCTATGTTTTTATTAAGCTCTTAGGTATTTTAACTATTTCATAAGCCAAGGACCAAGAACCGTCTCTGCTATCCATTAATACGAGATTGAGGTTAGTTACATAATGTTCACTTAAAATTTAACTTCGAGTTAAAAACATTTTTGTATGAGATTTTATTGTTGGCATCAGAATTAGATTTCGAAAAAAGTCCCAGAAAAAAAAGACCAACAGCGTTAAGTTGCATGATCTAAGTTGTCAGCTCAGGTCACCAAAAATAGAAAACTACACGACTAAGACATGACTCATGCCACATGGTTCGTGGCACCGACTTGTTGAAATCACATGTCTTGTAAAGCTAGGTTATCATGTCGCGATAGTGAACACCATTAACTGTTATTGAATGACCAGCCGCATTTTCGAAGAAGATCGTTCCGATATTGTATTTTGTAAGCCCCAAATGCGCCAATTTTGATTATTAACGAAACCATCAAGATGAAAATTAGACTCATCGCTGAAGATGCTTTTGTTCGAAAAATCAGCATCCACTTAGTGTTCCATTCAACGAACTCTCTTCGTTGTCCGTGGTCAGTAGGCTTCACAGTGGGCTTTAACCAACTTTTAATTAAAGTGTGGGGTACTACAAAAACTTTAATTGGGGATTATTTGGGATATAATTTGAAGTCCATGTATGAAAAACATAAGAAATTCTTAGAGCTTTTTTTTTTAATTCCATATTTACTGTTTTTCAATGATATTAAACATGTAAAACATTTTAAAAAATTTCCGATTTTGTTCAAATTGTTACACGTCAAAGTATGTACTTAGATAGATAGCACCACATTCCAAATTCCAACTCCCTAAGTGGCCGGGGTCCTGTGAAAGAGTCAAATTTTGGCCTGAAAATAGCCGAATTTAGTCCGTTTTAAAAATTTTAGTTTTAAAAGCCCACAAATATAAGTTTAAAGTTATGGATATTTTTTTTTGTTATGTCATCTACTATACACAAAAAATATTTTTAAGCTTCTAGACATGAAGATCTTTATTTGCGACCAAATTAAGTGTAAAAAAACTTTAGTAAAATATGACAACTTTGAAAATGGTGCCCCAAATCTAGGTCTTACTCAAAATACTTAAATTATAATACTTAAAATATATTCCAAAATGGAACAATGCGTGCGAAATGCAAAGAAATACGCACTTTGTACACATCAAGGTCACATACCCAATAGCTCAAGTGTTAGAGCGGCCGTCGCAATTCAAAAATGCATACGGTCGGGTGTTCGAATCTCAGTACAACTTAACCAAAACTGGTCTGATAAGGCTATGCATATGCATATAAATATGTATATACGTGGTAATAGCCGAAACATATGTCACCAATCACCAGGTTAAATTGATCCACTTGTTATCTTTGTCATGTTTGTTGAATAAAAATGACTAAAAAAGTTCAATATAAAATTGTTCAATAATTCTTATTGTTAACATTTTTTTCCACTTCAAAATGAAATATCACACAGTGAAAATAGTTGGCCTGGTTCAGAGATATTTGACATTGAATTCGGCAGTTCTCGCAAAAATAGCATTTTTTCTAAGCTTTGACCTAACAGTACTCATGACACCGACTATCTAGGGAACTGAAATTTGTGTTGTGGAGCTATACTTCAAAGCTCGTTAACGTGTCAAAATTTAAGCAAAATAAGATGAAATGAAATAAGATGTTTTAAAATTGCATACGTATGTCATACGTATTTCATACGTGTGTAATATCATTAAAAAACAGTAAATATGGAATAAAAAAAAAGCTCTAAGGATTTTTTTCCTTTTGATGTATATCGACCATAAATAGCATTCCAAATAATTCCCCTTACAAATTTTTGCAGTAACTCAACTTGTCATTTAAACTTGGTTAAAGCCCACCGTGGCTTCAGTTCCAGAGAAAAATATCCAACTCTTGACCACGATACCGAATTGATATTCCTGGACTCTTAACAACACTCACGAACTGCTTCGATCACTAATTGATATTGTCTCCCAAAATTTTATAATTAATATTTTCACAGTCGATGAATATAAATAACTTTTCTGACCATATTCTCTAGGATAATTGCGAACTGCAGCTGTAGCTACTTTTAAAATGTTGTTCAACAATGAAAATTCGTTGATCTGTCGTGTAGTGCTCCATTTCTAATAACCCTGAACTGCCAGCTATCATGCTGCCTTTTTTTTTAACAACACAAATGGCGTAAAATTCAAATCTTTGTAAATTTTGATACACCCTTTATATTCAAAGCATAGTTTACTTCTGAAAATAGACAAAATCTTGGTAAAGGCTATATTTTAGCTTTTTAAGCTTTGATTGATTTAATTTGTTGTTGCTTGACTCATTTCCTATGAGGACTCATAGCAATTCAAGGCAATCAGTTTTCGACGTTAATTTGCTTAAAGCTTAAGCTCATATCTTCTGATTCATAATGGTGTATATAAAAATTTTTTATCTATTTCGGTATCAAAAAACTCCTTAATTATACACATAATTATCACTAAGGAGTATATTAATTTTTACTTAAGCAACAGCCATTACAAAAATATACCTAACCTTCAACGCATTGACCATAATTTCTAAAATTGGTGCTATAGTGCCACAGTGTACATGACAAAAAATGTGTTAACACCAGACACCCGTTTGTTTGTATACTCTACTGACCTTGAGGTAGCACTTACGCCACCTACTGTCGAAATTCTATCACCTCATACATAGCGACATACACATACGATACAGGACGGCATGTTATATGGAGATACTTTAACCCTTTGATATCAAATAGGACAAACAAAGCAATAACAATTTACATACATAATGATATGTCTATCAAACATTAACTTAATTCAAAACAAGAGGAATAAAAAAATATTTCACTACATTTAATTTCATTTCATTGCACCCTACTACAGGCGCACCTCCCCAGGATATTCTAGAATGGAGTTTTAGCTTTTCTGCTTTTTCTATTTGATGGTAGTACGCCACTATATAGTTGTTCCCTCAATAAACTAAATAACACTGGTTTAGCATGGCGCACATTGCATGTCCGCAGGAAATTACCATAATTTCAATTTAAGAAATTGGACAATAACATCATTCGTGGCTGCAATGAATGCAGGAAACAACAAGGGAAGTTGCTTGGGATATTTATAGCATTCCATAAGTTTAAAGGCAAAATACACGCTGTGTTTTTTTATTATTGTTTAATAAAATAATTGTTTTCAATGTTCAGTGTTAACATTTAAGGCGATCTTTTTCGAACAGTGTACCTTGGATATAATTATAAGTTTAGTATTTATAATAAAACATGTGAACAGACTTTAATAATAGACGATGTAATTGTAAATTAATTTGTCTATGAAATAAATCTAATAACAATGCAAATAGATTCATATACATGACTAAAGTTATATTCTTTAAGGGGAGTTTGCCCGAAAATAGAAACTTTATATACAATTACTGGTATCAATAGGGTATTGAAGTAGAAGCGAAAAATATAAGGATGGTTTCCATGAAGAAACAAATTTTTGTATATATATTTTTCTATTTCTGAATTCAAAAATGTATTAGTGTTAGAGCCTCTAAGAGGAATCGTAATGTTTTCGAAAGAAGTTTTTAAAGGCTTTACACTGGCATCAATAACAGCCCAGCAGGCAAATGAGCAAGACCTTACTCGGAGAAGGCCTGCTAGCACTGCTGCGATTATATAAGGACTTCTCAAAACTAGATTTTCATGCAAATAAAAATACAATCACAGAAGGCATCATATGCCTTGCCACAACAGACGTGCTATCAGACCTGATATTAGAAGGCAAAGAAGAAGGACTCCATTTACTTTAGCGCTTTTCTGTTTCTTTTTTATTTCATGTATTGCAATGTTTTATGATTAGGCATAACTTTTTTGTCATATGCATTGTACATATACGACATGAAAAGTAGACACATGGTTAGAAATTAAGGGAGGTGTGCAGGCTAGTCTTCTGTCGTTTCATGTTATGTTAAGGAGGTAGAGTTTTGTGTATTCTTTATCAAATTGTAAAGTCATTAAAAAAATATCAACGCAAGTGAGATGGCGCGGATAAAAAAAAAACAATTAATATTTAGAGTCTTTAAATTTATTAAAATTAAATTTTTGTCAAGTACTTCTGAGAGTCTTTCTACGGTAAGCGGTCTTAGAAAGCCTGCTTAGGAAGGCCTGTTTTCTGCGGCCATTTCATATAAAAAAGAAAGTACGTTTGAAAGGAGGGTGGAAGGCCTTATACTTACCAAGGAAGGCCTTCTAGAAGCACTGTTAGCTCCTGCCCTTGCCTACTGGGATATTATGCCTTCTGTGATTGTATTTTTATTTGCATGAAAATCTAGTTTTGAGAATCGCAGCAGTGCTAGCAGGCCTTCTCCGAGTAAGGCCTTGCTCATTTGCCTGCTGGGATGTGTTCATATTTTGCTGTTCAGCTAGAAACCAATAACAACGAATTCACTAGTGTACTTGGTGCTCTTGCTGTTGCTATGTTTGCTTTTATATTGCTGTTTATTGTCATATGCTGTGGTTGACGCTGTCGTTAGGGATCAAAAGATCGTCGTGTAGTGACGAAGCAGGCAATCGGGTTTCGACACGACAATATTTATTCACTACAAACTATGCTATGACAATAATCAATACACAAAAAGTAAGTACTGAATCGAGATAAACAATGCTGTGAAGTATTGTTCTGCATAGAATAGAATGTCTTGTGCAGTGCTTTAGTACGCATAGTATCAACTGAAGTGAAATTCCACTGAGTATGAAATAGTGATACAGAAATATGTCATACACTCAGAAAATCTGTATTAAAAATCGCTTAAAAACATTTATTACTATTACTCAGAGTTGCTATGACTTCGAAATTTTTTAAATTTTAAGAAATATACAGCTGCGGTCAAAATAATAGCATTGCGGTGCCATTTATTAGTTGAAAGAAAATATTTCGAACAACAGACGTTTTATTCCTTCTAATCTTTTAAAATATAGTTACTTGATAAGTGCACAAAATAAACACATAACAGTTTGTTCGAAAAAAATAACGGTACTTTCTAAGACTGCTATTGTATTGAGTAATTTGTACTTTCGTGCGGTCAACATAATTGCAGTTTCAACTCCTTTACTTTTCAAGATTAGGTATTTACTCTTATTAAAAAAAATTTGATCGTAACAAGTAAGTTTCGTTATTTTTGTATAAAACTCCAATGATTTTTTAAAGTTTTTGTATTTTAGTGGGCCGTGGAAAGCGTTCTACGACAGAGCAAAGTAAAATTATTAAAATTATATTCTGCGAAAATGGTTTCGAATACGATAAATTACACAAATAAACGAAAAACACGAGGCCGAATACCTTCCATGTCCCCCCGGTACGTGAATTGTTCGATACGAGTTTCGATATGATTTTCAATACATAATCCGTTTTTGCCTGCTACGGAAATAAAGAAAGTGCTTAATATAGCATGAAAGTAGAAACCTTTAAAAGAAGACTCAGGGAAATCAATTTGAGTGCCAAAAATCCACGACGAGTTCCATTGTTAAAAATAAATACATATCACAAAAATATCGGACTTTGTGCATGGGTACTTGGTATGGCCGCTTGGAAAGTAGAAGTAAAGGAGTTGAACACTGCTATTATTTTGACCGCACGAAAGTACAAATCTATATAAATAAAATGATAACCATTTTCGATGAACGAGATTCACGCAAAATCTACTGAATCAATTTTGATGAAATTTTTTTAGTTATCTTTCTTAGGCGCTTGGTCTTAACATATAATTAAAGCTATCACGATATTCCTCTTAAATATCAAAATATTAAAGTTTTAAAATTGCTAAAAAATGAATTTCACACATAGAAAGAAGCATGTAAGAATAACAAATCGTTTAATGGCAAGTTAGTGGGTTAGTAACGGTGTGTGCGTTTTATTTTTATATGGCAATGCAATGGAAGACAAAAAACGGAATTTTACTCTCGCTCTCGCTCTCATTCTCAATTTGTCAACACAACAACGCAGAATTTTTAAAGAATGAAAAAAATTACAGTAGGTTCACACTAGAGCACTGCAACGGTACGCATTTTCACATAACCGAAAAGATTCGTGCGCTGCATGCACACACTACGTCAGTTCATCACGGAAAACGAAGAGCAAAACATAATCGTACCGGTCTCTTTGCGGTACGAACAGATACGAAACAAAAACTGCCACAGTACACTGAATTATTCGTATTAGTAAGCAGCGGGTAAAACGGAATAAAAGTAGTCGGTCACTTTTTACCTGCACCGAATATACCAATAATGTTCGGTATGAATAGAATAAAAGAAAATAAGCTTTTAGCACGATCAATCATGGAGGTGAAAAATAGAAAATACCAGGGACCCAAAATAACTATTATTTTCTTTTTTCAGATTGAAAAAATTGCCCAATTTTAATAATTATTTTTAAAAATTGATTTATAATTATTATGAATAAGAAATATTTTATTAGTTGTCAATAACTATTATTTTTCAATTGATTCTTTTTCACGTTGAGTCATAACTATTATGCATAAGAGATATTTTATTAGTTGTCAATAACTATTAATTTGGAAAAAATATTTTTTTACGTTGTTATGAAAAAAGTGTTCAACAGATTTTCATTTTTGTGAATCTTTTTGCACCAATCGATGGGGAGGTGGTTTTTATGACATCACCAGAGGTGGTCATAAAAACTTTGCTTCAATCAATGAAAAGAGGTCTAAAAAGGATATTGGCCATCACTAGAAGTGGTACCGATCCTTAAAAGTGCTATATTTAGGTCCATTTTCAAATTTTTTTTTGCAAAAAATCGATGGAAAGAGGTTGACAATGGGCTTCGGCCATCACCAGAGTTGGACCCAACTAAAAAAGTGGTCGATTTTAGTCTATTTTGAAAAAAAAATTTTGTACCAATCGTTGGAAAGAGGTCGAAGTCGAAAAAAAGTACCAGAAAGTGCCCGATTTAGGTCCATTTTCGAAGTTTGTTTGCACCAATCTTTGGAAAGAGGTCGAAGTCGAAAAAAAAGGTCCCAAAATGTGCCCGATTTTGGTCCATTTTCGTAATTTTGTTTGCACCAATCTTTGGAAACAGGTCGAAGTCGAAAAAAAAGGTCCCAAAAAGTGCCCGATTTTGGTCCATTTTCGTAATTTTGTCTGCACCAATCTTTGGAAACAGGTCGAAGTCGAAAAAAAGGGTACCAAAAAGTGCCTGATTTTGGTCCATTTTCGAAATTTTGTTTGCACCAATCTTTGGAAAGAGGTCGAAGTCGAAAAAAAAGGTCCCAAAATGTGCCCGATTTTGGTCCAATTTCGAAATTTTGTTTGCACCAATCTTTGGAAAGGGGTCGAAATCGAAAAAAAGGGTACCAAAAAGTGCCTGATTTTGGTCCATTTTCGAAATTTTGTTTGCACCAACCTTTGGAGAGAGGTTGAAGTCGAAAATAAAGGAACCAAAAATTGCCCGATTTTGGTTCATTTTCGAAATTTTGTTTGCACCAATCTTTGGAAAGAGGTCGAATTCGAAAAAAAAGGTACCAAAAAGTGCCCTATTTTGGTTCATTTTCTAAATTTATTTTATGCACCGGTCATTGGATACAGGTCGAAAATAGATTTTGGTCATCATCAAAGGTGGTTCCGAGTCCCAAAATGTGCCCGATTTCGGTCCAATCAACACACGCGAACATAAGAGCAGATGACAACGCACGGCATTTCGAAAATAACCAACATCAATGATTGGTGAAAAAAAAAATTTTCGAAAATGGACCAAACTCGGGCACATTTTGGGACTCGGAACCACCTTTGATGATAACCAAAATCTATTTTCGACATGTATCCAACGACCGGTGCATAAAAAAATTTCGAAAATGGTCCAAAATCGGGCACTTTTTGGTACCTTTTCTTCCGCCTTCAACCTCTTTCCAAAGATTGGTGCAAACAAAATTTCGAAAATGGACCAAAATCAGGCACTTTTTGGTACCCTTTTTTTCGACTTCGACCTCTTTCCAAAGATTGGTGCAAACAAACTTCGAAAATGGACCTAAATCGGGCACTTTCTGGTACTTTTTTTCGACTTCGACCTCTTTCCAACGATTGGTACAAAATTTTTTTTTCAAAATAGACTAAAATCGACCACTTTTTTAGTTGGGTCCAACTCTGGTGATGGCCGAAGCCCATTGTCAACCTCTTTCCATCGATTTTTTGCAAAAAAAAATTTGAAAATGGACCTAAATATAGCACTTTTAAGGATCGGTACCACTTCTAGTGATGGCCAATATCCTTTTTAGACCTCTTTTCATTGATTGAAGCAAAGTTTTTATGACCACCTCTGGTGATGTCATAAAAACCACCTCCCCATCGATTGGTGCAAAAAGATTCACAAAAATGAAAATCTGTTGAACACTTTTTTCATAACAACGTAAAAAAATATTTTTTCCAAATTAATAGTTATTGACAACTAATAAAATATTTCTTATTCATAATAGTTATGACTCAACGTAAAAAAAATCCATTGAAAAATAATAGTTATTGACAACTAATAAAATATTTCTTATTCATAATAGTTATGACTCAACGTAAAAAAAATCCATTGAAAAATAATAGTTATTGACAACTAATAAAATATTTCTTATTCATAATAGTTATGACTCAACGTAAAAAAAATCCATTGAAAAATAATAGTTATTGACAACTAATAAAATATTTCTTATTCATAATAATTATAAACCAATTTTTTGACATAAAACTTATAATAGTTATGTCCCTGGAAAATATATTTATTTATGCTTTTTTAAATTTATTGTTCAACTTTTCATTTAATAACAAGGTAACAAAAGGAAAAAAGAAAAAAAAAAAGAAATAATAGTTCATAGGTATGTTTTTTTTCCATATTAATTCTTTTCATTATTAAAATGTATGAACATTATTTGCTGAACTGCAAAGGGGAATAACTAAAGACGATTACGGTATTTTCAACATTTTCGGTGCAGTTGCTATGTCTTCGATTACTTTATCAAGTTCGCGGTCACCGAATACGAACAAACCGGTCTTAATGACGAACGAATATCGGGAAGCAGTGCATGTCAAGCAAAGCGACTACGATACCATAATCGGTCTGATAAGCTTTGCTTCTCTGAAGTTTTCGTTTTGTTGTTTACATTCTTCGTTCACAAAGTATTCGTACAGCATGTACAGCGGTACAATTAACAAACAGAATATATTCATGCAGGGCTCTAGTTCACACATAGAAAACTTACATGCTGTCCTACATGGCTTGACAACATGTGTAACTGTCAATATTGCTTTGAGTTCACATTATCGAGCATGCCATCAAACATCAATAGCCTAAACCAAAATAGACGAGACGACACATAACGAGTAAGTTCGAGTGTATGTAAACCAATGCTAGTAGCCAAAATGAAACTACGTAATTGATCGAAAGTGAACGAAACATTTTGACGAGACGTAAGAGTTCCGTAAGAACCTAACTTCAAAACGTTGCTACTCGTCATAACAGTTTTTTCTGTTCGTTGGCTAGCGTAACATTTTGGGTTAAATGTCAAAACAGACGAAACGAGTGCAAACGTTCGTTCAATTGCTACCGTCTCGTCACGTCTATTTTGGTTAAGGCTAATTGCAGAACAATTTATGAGCGTCCACATCGAAGTAAACTGCTTGAAATCCTATTTAAAATGAAAAATGTTCACTAGGCTTGACAGTCAGTTCAAACAGGTTGTATGGTTGGACAAGCAAGCAGGAAAATCAAAAATTTTTGAAACCCATCCAACAAGTGTGTCAAGCGGTCGTTCCTAGAGTTCACATTATCGAACATTGATGTTGTCAAGACATGTTGGACAGTATGAGTGATAATGTGAACTGGGCTAATTGAATGTGTTAGTTAGGCTTTGTTGTTTGTCTTTCACATGGCAATGCAATGGTATATTTATGGAAGAGAAAACAACAACCACTCTAGATCTGTGAAGAAGAATCAGAATTGACTGTAGTTCTATTTAAAAAAATTAAATTGTTTGCCTTCGCAGAAAGGTATTATTATTAAGTAAATAAGTATTTGATATTTCACACGAAGATCTTAGTTTTAGAGATATTACAATCAAAAACTGAAATTTTGTCATTTGAAACTTTAATAGTAAAATGCACCAAATATCAGAAAGAAAATGTTAAGAAACAATTGACACTTTGATTTTCACTAGGCACTATATTCATTTTATATAGACTTACACGAATCGCAAAATTACGTTCTTTAAATTTGTCTAACGCAAAATAATTCGCATCGAAATAGGACCTTCGATGATTATCCGTGTTATCTCAGAAAGCATATTACTTTACATTTTGATATGTACAGTAGAGCGGTTCAAAATAAAAACTTTTTGATTTTTTCACGATGTGTCAGTACTTTATATGTCTGGACAAAGCCGATTACTAAGGTTAAGGTTAATATTGAAAACTGAATTAGCGCCCTCTGTTTTAAGTAAACAACCCATTTTCCAAAATATTGATTTAAAAAATGGTGCAAGTTACAGACGTTATAAAATTTCCCAATAAAGTGGGTATGGTTTTCGGGAAACCATCGATCGGGGAATTCAAATCCGTGATTTGTTTTTTTTTGTTCCTTTCTTTCTTATAAAAAAATTGACAATTGATCGGACAAAAGTAAAAAAAGTATCGATTTTTCACTTTCTAGCTGCAACACCTCAAATATTATGTTACAGCCGATCCCATGGTATATCATTTTTAATGTACTGTTATTTGCTTAAAGGAGTGCCGAAACCGCATATCATTATCCAACCAAGATATCTGCACTTTTCTAAATTTCTTTCCTGATTTTTTTCGAATTCAAGTCGACAAATTTGCATATTAAGGTGATTCAAATTTTTTTTTATTTTAAACAGTTGTTATCAATTGGAGAATTCTAATCCTTGATTAGTTTTTCTTCTTCTTCTTTTTTCTTACAAAAAAATTGAAAATTGACCGGAAAAAATGAAAAAATTCCGATTTTGCACTTTAAAGTTGCAAAATCACCCCATATTTTTTTGCTGCCGATCCCGTGTTACATAAATTTTAATGATCGAGTCATTGGGGTAGTACAGAAACGTAATTTCCTGCGACGAAAAAAAAACCATGTCATATTGTCATGATGGTCCTAATAAAGTTTGATGGAAACCGGACACAGCTCTGCAGTAGAAGAGTATAATTCCCACTGTGAAGTGTGGAAAGTTGCCCGTGATGGTGTGGGGATTCATACGAGTATCATGGAAAGGCTTTGGTGAATTGAGAGTTTTTGCCGATATCATGACGAAGTAGTTTTACTTAAACACTCTTCAAAACGAATTGAAAAGAAATGCTCAGAATTTCGGGTTCAGCCGAAAGCCGAAATTGGTCTTTTGCAGGACCAAGGTGTTGTATAATTGCAGTAAAGTGATAGGCCCAAAGAACCGATATAAGCTCCATCGAAAATTAGGGGGCTCCAACATATAAAAACGTTCCAAAAATAGTTATTAAGGAGTAATGAACAAAAATATACCGGAAGAATATGATTTGAAAAACTTATTGCGTTTATTCCAAGGAGGACACAAGCCGTGATTGATGTTCGTGGTGGACACATCAAGTATTGAATTTTTTTCTTATAAGGTTATTAATTTCCTTTACCTGTTATGTGAATGGTAATCCGAATTTTTATATATCACGAACTCCACACTAGAATGCAGAACTCAGTCAATTTTAATAAGGTTGTCATTGGAGGTGATTAGTTACCCTTGGCATTATCACTAACTTAGATCTAGTGCTGGTAATCCACAAATAAATATCATACTGAGATGTACTAAATTAAAGTTATATCGACGCCTTGCGCGAAATCATCATATGTGCCAAAAAAGTTAATTTCGAAAAATGGCACATACGATGATTTCGCGCAAAATGGTCGATATAATAAATTAAAAGAATAATACATGATATCCTCGTACGAGGAAGAGGAAGGGAGATACAAAATTGTTACGCATATGTATATGTAGTACATTTAAGTGTAAATAGTGACAAATCACATAAACGCCAATGATTTCGAATTTCAAATACAAAAAATAAATAAATTTACTCTCGTAGCTCATTTAAATATTTTTTTTTTTCAGCAGTCAAACATACTAAGCGAAAATTCAATTGAGCCAAACGAGTAAGGGTGTGTATTAATATTTATGTATGTATTTCTTCCAATATCAAACAATTAAAAAGTAATGTACATTTTCATTAAAATGCATGAAACGCAATTAATTTTATAAACATAAAATAATTAAATTGTTTTGTAACTAAGTGTTGAGTTAGTATATTAGCTTAATTAGTAGTAATGTAAATTATTGTGGCATATTAATTATTATCTCTACCTTCTTGCTGACATAAATATATAGAAAATTTATCCGAAACATTTTTATGGAAATAAAAATGGCGAAATCAATGACATCACTCTTATAAGAAATATATTTAGCTGCATAAGCTACGAGCATAATATATAGGTCTCTATCTGAAAATCTGTAACTATCATCGGTTTCTTTCACATGTCTTTGTACCCACATTACTCTATTTTTAGTTTTATATCATCAGGAAACATTAAATTTCAGCACGAATACTGCCGCAAAAGCGAAAAGGGCGTTACTCAAAAAAATGCGTTTCTAGATAATTGATGTTTTAGTTATGTCAATTTGTTGAAATACAGTGAAAACTCCCCGTCACGGACAGATGAGAAAGACGTTTTTGGGTCATTTGGGTCTTTAGCCGTCTCAAAGCGCTAAGTGACCTTTCACAAGAAGCTGCTGAACCTAGCACTGTCATTATTAAATTGACCAGTCGATAAGCTTGATCTAAGTAGAAGGTGTTTCGTTATGTGAAATGATTTCCGAAGTTAGTCAGCGATTTCAGGACAGAACGTTGGTTCGTTGCCAGGCATGTTTTTCAATATTTGGAGTTGAAGACGGAGGTTCAAAATCATCTGAGAAAATGCCCAGTTTTGACTCCAAAATTTCTTCAGTGGGTACATTTCCTTTGTATGTATCAAGTAGTATATTTTCTAACGACTTTTAAGCATCAAGGTCTAAAAAAAAATTACAAATAAATTATCAGTGCAACAGTATTTAAAAAAAAAATTGTATACAGATCTTTCGCTAGTCTAATATTTTTGACTTTTTCATATTTGAGTTTGGAATTCGATAATGAGAGTTTTCACTAAATTTCAAAAAGCCCAAAGTCCCTCTTTTATTTCTACTGGGTGTTTTTTTTAGGGGTTTGTTTTTCGAATAGAGATAAAACTGGCATTTTATGGTCAAATCTGGCAACTCAAATGACATTTATGTTCAGTTTGGTTTGCCATTTCATCATGAACAGGTTGACAAAAGAACAACGCTTGCAAATCGTGCAAATTTATTTCGAAAATAATGGTTCAGTTCGCGAAGTTTACCGCAAGCTCCGTCCATTTTGTGGTCGACATAATCGTCCATCAGAGCAATTAATTCGGTTAACCATGGGTCGTTTTCGCACTACGTTTACTCTATGTGATAATAAATATCCGCAGAGACGTCGAACAGTGCGCACCGAAGAAACAATTGCCGCTGTAGAGCAAAATGTTGAAGAGGACCCGAATGAATCGATTCGGCACCGTGCACAGCAATTGGAGCTTTGTCCATCAACTTTATGGAAGATTTTGCGCAAAGATCTTGGCTTGCGACCTTACAAGATCCAGCTTGTGCAAGAATTAAAGCCGCGAGACCATGCAATGCGTCGTGATTTTGGTGTATGGGCCGAAAATGAGATTGATCTCGATGCTGATTTTCATCGCAAAATTTTGTTCAGTGATGAGGCTCATTTTTGGTTGAATGGCTACGTCAACAAGCAAAATTGCCACATTTGGAGTGAAGAGAATCCACATGAGACCCTTGAGACGCCATTACATCCACAAAAACTGACTGTTTGGTGTGCTCTATGGGCTGGTGGAGTCATTGGGCCATACTTCTTCCGAAATAATGCTGGAGAGTCAGTTACCGTTAATGGAGACCGGTATAGAGCCATGATAACTGACTATTTTGTTCCCGAATTGGATGGCATGAATGTGGATGAGTTGTGGTTCCAACAAGACGGCGCTACATGCCACACAGCGCACGTCACAATCAGTTTATTGAAGGAAACATTCGATGAGCGCATAATTTCGCGGAATGGACCTGTCAATTGGCCACCAAGATCGTGTGATTTGACACCATTGGATTATTTTCTTTGGGGATATGTGAAGTCGCTCGTCTACGCCAACAAACCAGAAACGTTAGGGGACTTGGAAGCCAACATTCGTGGCGTTATTGCCGACATACGGCCCCAAATGCTCGAAAAAGTGGTTCAAAATTGGACCTGTAGAATTGGCTTTATTTGAGTCAGCCGCGGCGGCCACATGCCCGAAATCATATTTAAACATTAATGGCATAAAATTATCCTTCCAATAAAGCCAAATTGATGGACATTAAAACGATTTTCTTGTGTTTTATTTCAATTCGAAGCTCTATACCTCTAAAAAAAACACCCTGTATTATTGAGTCTGCAGCCCCAAGGTGACAACCCGTAAAAATTCCAAGTTGAGAATACTCGAGAGTACTAAAAATATTTACCTGAAATATTTTCAATACTTTGGCTGTGTTTCGTAAATGATCAATAAATATTTTCAGGTTTCGACGTGAATATTTTCTGTTGCGCTTACCATTACTATTATGATTCAAAATGATTGATATTCATTTCATCATCATTAATTTTGATTATTATTTATCATTTTCATCATTATCATTTAATAAACGATTAATTTTTATTATTGCACAATTTTTTATCAAATCAAAAAATATACCAAAGAAACGTTGATCAGATCGTAATATGAAAAGTAGTACCTTTTTGATCGAATCTTCTTTCCAATTCGTTTGAGAGAAGACCCAACACTTCAAAGTAGTCTCACCGAAATCGATCTATTGCTGATAATATTATTTCAGGAACAATCGGTTTGTTCTAAGCGTCGAGGGTTTTTTCTGGCTCTGAGCTCAGAAGAGTATTCAAGTTCAAACTTATCAGCTTCATTCATCGCTTCTTTAACAATTCGTTCAAACTCTGTATCGGAATGGAGTTTTTGAATTGCTTGGACTAAAAGTCTTGCTGCCTGTTTCGCACCTGTGGCTGTTAATCTTGGATTTTGAAGAGCTCGAGCAAGTTGTTCGCAAGGACCGAAAATACTAATGGAAAGTTTGCTTGAAGCTCAGTTCATACACTCTTTCTTAAATGTTCATTTTGTCACATTTCGATGGACTCAAGATGTGAGATAATCACATTAATTAAAATATTTGCTGAGTCCTAAAAATGTTGATCAAATTATGATATGACTTATTTCCGAGTAGGGGGGATAAATTAATACACTGCCCCCCTGCCAAAATTTCTGGGGGGCATTTGCCCCCCGGTTGCGACGCCCCTGGTTTGAACTAAGATCCCGGCATTCGGAGCAGTACATTAGACGCGTAATTTTTTAAGCTATTCGATACCGTAAGAGTCAGGAACACGAATTTTTTTTAGATACGCCTTTTTTTAGCAGAATAGCTCTCTCTAATTAACATAAAAAACAAAACAAAAGGCACACACACAAACTTGTCATTGAACGGTTTGTTATGTTTGCATGTTTGTTTCTATTCGTGCAATTAATTTTCTTAAAGTAATTTTAAAACTTTAATAACCTGACTAATTCCATCAACTTTTCGTTCGTTCATATTTATCATTTTTTTTGCCTAGTGCAAAATTTCTAAAACTATTTTTGCGCTTATCAATCTTGTCTGAGCGTTTTTGCCCTAGCTAATTATAAAATGTGTTTTGTGTATACTACTTACAACTATGTACTTACTACTATTTTTATACCCTACACCGAGGGTATATTCACTTTGTCCATCCGTTTGTAACACATAGAAGGAGGCGTGGCAGATATGGAAAAGTGTATATATTCTTGATCAGCGTCACCACCTGAGTTGATTTAGCGATGTCCGTCTGTCTGTCTGTCTGTCGGTCTGTGTCGGTGGAATTGAAAAAGTGGGCGTGGCACTTTTCAACTGCTAAAAATTTTGATTCCATATATCTCAAAATTGGCACAAACGATTTTCATAAAAATCTTGGAGATGATGCCGCTGAAAGCTGTCATCAATACAAGCTCAGCCTCTTTATTGAAAAAGCTCGTTGAAGGGCGTGGCACCACCCACAATATTTATAAACCTTATATTAAGAGAACGAACAACGTAATCGTGATGAAATTTAATGAGGTAGATATACTTGCTGTAAGGTCTTTTATTACAAAAATTTGGTACAATAGTACCTGGGGGCGTGGCACCTCCCATATAAGCAAAAACTGTTTATTGTTATAAATAGTGTACTAAGAGAGTAATCTTCATAAAATTTGGTGTTTAGATGTCAGTTACTATAGGCTTTAAAAATAAATTAGTTTTGACAGAATTGCATCAGTGGGCGTGGCACCTCCCATATTAACATAAATTTGTAAGCGCTGTTTTAAGTAAACTATTGCAGTAATTGCTATGAAATTTAATGAAAGTGGTTCAGTTGCTATAGAGTATATCTTAATCAAAAGTGGCTGAAATAGCACAGTGGGCGTGGTATATTTCAAATTTTTCATTTTTATTCGATTTTTTCAACATTTTCCATATTCTTTCGACTTTTTCAACCCTTTAACTTTTTCCAATATATCCTATATGTATTTGTTCGACTTTTTCAATCTCTTCCAACTTTCTTCATAAGTTTCTTTATCTATTCGACTTTTTCATCAATTCTGAATTGTTTTAAATTATTTTAACATATTTCAACTTTTTTAGAGTTTTTCAACCTCTCTCAACTTTTTCCAACATTTTGCGTATATTTTCGACTTTTCAACATTTTTCAACCTCTGTCAACCTTTCTAACATTTCACATTTTTTTCGACTTATTCAACCTCTTCAACGTCTTCTTAACATTTGATGAAAAGGTACTTTCAGTGCAGTGTAGGGTATGTAAGTTTCGGCCTCGCCGAAAATAACACCTTAACTTGTTTCTTTTTCCACTGATATTTTGTGTTCATTGGAAACTTTTGAAATAAATTACACCGTGTGTGTGGCGGCGTACATACGCAAAAATTTGTTTAACTTTTGACATTTTGTTTTGTATTGACATTATTACTATCGCTATTGGGTGGTAAATTGAACAAGACTATTAAGTATTTATTTATAGACTATCGTCCAGAATTACACAAACAATCCAACAAATTAATCAGAGTGCTTCACTCGATTTAGTCGTTGCTGGTTTCGATTATCCAAATGCATTTACTTAGTAATTCTTGTGGAATCTTTTATTTCTTGTTTAAATTGTTGCCCATATTGATTTATTACAAAAGTCTATAAAATTACACACACACACACACACAGGCATACACTGGTTTAGTGTGGGCAACGGAAAATTTAATGGTTTCTTATGTGTATGTACAACAACAACAACAACAAACACAAAAACACAACGACTGTAATGAGCGGCCATGAGGCGGTGACATTGAAATGCCAATAAAATCGACTCAGAGGAACAGTGAAACGGAATGATAAACCTGACATGAAACAGCAATTAACTCATATTGCTTTGGGCAACCACTGACTGCCTGTTAAAGGACACACACACGCTCCTTCTTGATCAATTAGAGTTGAATTAACAAATACAAAAAGTTTCTGGTTAATTGAGTTACTTAAAAATAGACATGAAGTCGTATGAGTATGTGCCCAAATTAGAATTGTGTGCCGACTCATAATTATTATTTGGTCATCAATACATATGAGATTAGTTGGGTGGTACCAGATATTCAAGTAAATTTAATTTGCGGGTTGAGGATCAGAGATAAGAGTTTAATACGAGTATAGAAAATGAAGATAACATTACACTTTCACTTTGAATGATTAACAACGAAAATAACTATGCGCCCTTCTGCTGATAAAATTGCTATTTAATTGAAGCAGGAACATTGGATTAGTTGTAACTGTAACTGTTAGAAAATGGTTCCAATGAATGACACATTTTTCGAAATTTCAGTGTACCAGGGCCGAATTCACAGGACCCTATGTAGGACTGAAACTACCCACAGCGCTTAAAGTTGACCCAGATGTTGTTAAAAATGCCTGATTTTGACAAGCAATTGTTACGATGATTAACCGCATACTAGTGATTCGGGGACAGTTTAATGTTTCAATAGGCTATCTGAAATTTCTTTGAGACCCACGAGACATAAAATTCTTCTGTACACGGTTGAAAAAATAAGTATAAATTTTTATACGAATATCAGTTTAAGGGTAGTTTTATATGAATTTAGGTATAAATTTAATAACTTTTCAACTTATAAAAACCAGCTATGCGGCCAGTTGTTTATGCTCAATTTTGTCTAGTAAAACATCAACATTCTGTAGCCGAACTAGCTAACGAACGGGGTCACATTCAAACTATTCTAGAAATGAAGCAGGTTCAAATCTCTGTCCATTGAAGTTTTGTTATTCAAATCATTTTATAAATAAAAATTGTAAATAAAATTAAATCAGAAAGAAGTATCTGTTCCCGGACTCGAACCCATGAATTCTGTGTCCCAGTCAAACGTTCTAACAACCGACATAAATATACATTTTTTTTTACTGTCGTTAAAATTAAATATAAACTCTTATTATAAAATAGAATTTATACGTCAACCTATTCTATACTTTTCAATATAGAAACAAATATGAAATTCATATAAAATTTTATAACTTCGGAACTTATAAAATCTATACGATTTTTTTATGGATTTATATGAATAACTAAAAGTTATTAATTTTATACTGATATTTTCAACCGTGTACATATGTTAAAGCCTCCTGGTTGTCTTGTATTTGCATAAAACATTTTTTTTAAAATTTAAACTAAGATACCGGCACTTGGAGCAGTTCATTACATGCGTAATTCCTTAAGTTATCCGGTGCCTTAAGAATCACTAATATGAATTTTTTCAAGATACGCCCTTTTCGCTTTTGAGGACAGAATAATTCTGAACTGAAAACACGACTAGTAACAAAGATCATGCATACTAAAATATAAGTGAGCGCATCAGTGAGCTACCTTAGCTGCTGCATTCTGCTGACTATGTGTCTGCCATGATCTGTCCGCAAGTCTCAGACGAAACTTGACACCCATTTTGCACCAGTAGAATATTTTGAATACAAAGTATCATAATAAAATGATGTATTGTATGCATTCTAGGTAAGCACAAATTTTTCATATACTTACATACATATGAACATATAGTAGTGGAAAAAATAATAGAAACGACTGGAACTTTTTCTATTAAAAAATTAGCGCTTTCGCGCTATTCAAAATAGAAAAAATGAGATGAGATTAATTTCAACATATTGTTGTGACACCATGATTTCTTAAAACTTCGGTGTACCGACGACTCATTGAACCCACCAGCGTAGCACAAATTGTGGGCTATATAGGATACCACCGGGGTTCCACTTTTTTTTTCATAATTCTTCTATGTTTTTGGGCTTATAGATGGCTGTTATATTCTTCAAGATCCCCAAAGGTGCTTAATTTGATGTACATAAGTCCGGTGATTGTGAAGGAGGCCATTATAATTAAAACATTATTTGCCAATTGCGACGAATATTTGGGGTTGTTATTTTGCATTACCCCACACTATATATTGACATTATACGTAGCAGACATTTCATCTTTTATCCAATATATTGGACTATGAGGAAAAACATTCCCTTATCATAATATGGTGGTACATGTTTGATGATTTTTATACTGCCTTCCATCGAGTTTCAACAAATTTGGCTTTATTTGATCTGAGCAAAGCACGTTTTTCCAATTTACCACACCAGATGCTTATTTTGCAAATTCCTTGCGGATTGTGCATTTGTGGATTTAAATCATTTTCTATCAGCTTATTTCGAATTGTTTGACTGCTTACAGGTGCATTTAGTTCCTTCCTAAGTTTTTCCGATGAAAAAAATGCATTTTTCGCATTCGCAGAATACACTTTTTTCCAGAAATTCATTAGTTCTGCAATTTTGTTTATTTATTTGACTGAATTTTTAAATTTTCGCATGATATCTCTTTCAGTATCTGTGCAATGCACTCCACGTCCCATTTTAAATATAATAACACTACAAAAATTCGATTATCACAACCATTTTTTTTTAATTTGAAATGCTTTTATAATGATTTCTACTATTATATGCAATATCTTAAGAAAAATATAATTGCATTTTTATTTTTTTTATATAAAACCGTGCTCGATTGATCAAAAAGTACAACGGAATTAATATTTTTTGCAAAATATGCGCAATTCTAATTATTTTGCCTCCACTGTAAATATACATTTGAGATAGGAGTAACGATTTTCATCTACCTGTATCTTTCATAAACAAAGACACATACAATCATTTAATTTTATGCTGAGTTGCATTCGCTTGAAATTCGAAATCCAATCCAAATCAAAGCTAAAGCAAAGTATAGCTCGAATGAGTTTTAGTCTTAAGTACAAGCTTAATAAATACACATCAAAGCTGAAGCCCTACGTTCGTTGTTTGTTTTTTTTTTAGCTAACTTAACTCGCGTGAGATTCACGGCGTAGGAGCCTGCGTTGATGCACTTCAAATTGGGAAGAATTAGCAGTTTTAGTCTTAACCTGAGGAAAACCTACCTACACAGCTACTTAGATTTGAGTAGAACAAACATTGTCAATTACTTTACAGGTAAGGAGTGGCAATTAAGCTTATAAAACTTAACGTTGAATTTCCCTTAAGATATCTTCACAGATTATGGAAAAGAAGTTAGTGGCGAGCTTGTGACTTTACTTTTTTGGAGCTCCTTGGCTGGCGCACGAGCAGGAACCCGCTCAAAATGCGGTTTCTTATAAAAATGGATTTAAAGGATTAAAAATAAAATAGTGAATCAAAATAAAAATGCCTACTAAAAACTAATGTATAAGTAACAAAATAAAAGAAGTGCTGCGAAATTAAACATCCACAAGCATCAAATGTGTTTTAGTGTGTGGTGGGAAATAAACGCGTATATCCAAATGTAATGATAAATAAAGTCAAGTGCCCTCTACACCCAGACCCTCAAATATATAACAATATTATTAGAACAAGAAGCATAATATAAAAAGGATATTCCATTTAAAGCAAACACTCGCAAAACGTGCAAAACTCGAAAGTTTTCGAACTTGTTTACGTGAACACCCCTATTTTCGCAACCGATTAAGTAATGGCAATTTGACAATTTGATCAGTGTTGCCGCAGTCATGAAGAAATGCAACACTCCAAAAAATAAAAATATTTCATCATTTGAGGAAAAAATTATAAATTATACTAAAGTCTTTGAAAAAGTGTCCGTATAAGTTCAATTTAGTATATATGTACATATTTAAAAGTCGTAATGTTGGAAATTCAAACGTGGAAGTTCAAAGAAATTAAAATTTTGCAACAAACTGCATCGTCAGATTCACTTTTCAACTTTTTGAGGAGCAATATTTGAAGCAGCTTTGCGCTTAAAGGAATACCTTTAGTAATTATTATCAAGACGTACTCATAAAGGGTCTGATCCATGATGATGGTTGGGTTAAGTGGGACGGACAGTTCCGAAAACTTATTTACGGACACACATAGATTAGTATTATTCCCTCGTAGTTAAAAGAAATGATTACGTACTTAAGTGTTGATTTATTTACTTGGACTATTGAGAAAGAAACTCTCAACAGAACAGGACAATCACAGTGGGGTGTTAAATACTTTGCAAGAAAACTTTTGATTGTTAACAATTTTTCAATTCAATTTTTACAACAGATGTTCTCAATTGGACGTACAAAATGCGTAGCGAGAGGAATGCCTGTCTGACTTCCGTCTAGAAAAATTTTGTCTTTTGTAGCTACACTTGACGACTACAGAAGAATAATAAGTGTTATGTATAAAGCCAAATCTTAAGCAAAAGCACCTCGCACAAGATCTGGTAACAAAATTACGTGTAGACTGATCACATCAGATTTTTGGAGTCTGAACTGACTTGTGCTCAGTGCATGATGATTTTCCATAAACCTGGATTAAATGTTGAACAAAAAGCGTCGGGTTGGCTTTAAAGCAAAGAATCTGATGATTTTGTCGGCTTACTATCTTAATATAAGTAGTTAAACATTGTTAGTGACGCTTTAGCATAATCGTAGTTATATTTTTGACTTTTTTTCTCAAACGATTCTATTAGCCAAAATTAGTTAATTGTTGCCTAGTCACTATTTCTGAATTTTTGGAGAAAGTCGACAATAGTGAAGTTGCAACCATACATATTCTCATGGAGTAGAGCTTCAAGCTCCCATACTACACGTTTCGAATAACATATCTTTCATTAAAATAAAACATAAACTAAATTTTATTTTAAATCTTAGTATTTTATTAATCTTATTTTTTGTTTAATCATTTCTTATCAATGTTACTCTCTTCATTCAATTATATCAGTTTTCATATTGTTTTTTTTTTCTCGATTATAATTTTCATTATAGCAATTACATAATAACTTTAGTTCTAATTGTAAAACGGTTTTTAAAAAATTAAGTCTTATTAAAGCCAATTTTAGTGTTTCAAAATAGTGCAAAAATAAGTACAATACTTGAACATTATTTATACGATAATAATCATAATATATAATAATAAAATCAATGAATTAATAAAATCGTTGAAAACTATGCTCGTTCACTTTGCAGAATATTTGCTACGGTGTTGAAATCAGCGTAAATGAAGTGGTTGCATACGCAGTTTTCTTCAGGCATATGAATACTGAATGCCAGCTGAGAATTTAAAAAAAAAAAACATAAAAATCCGATATCGGTCACTTTTTAAAAAAAAAAATAACAATGAAAGTTAAAAAAACTAACGAAGTCAAAAACTAACCAACCAATTTTTTTTTAGCACCAACGTCGCTTAAGCTCTAATGCCGCATATAGCCTCGTTGCAAAACCGCGCTTATACAAAACTTTTTATTCGAGTTTACTTTTAGTAATTTATAAAGGGTAATTCACAGACAGTTTTTGATCTGTGAAGCAGACGAGGCAAGGCTTAAAATATTCGATTAGTAGCAAAATTTTAAGTAAAAAACTATATGGATGAGGGATGCGCCATTTTGAAAATTCTCAGCCGATCGGTGTCTTCAAGCATATTTTGGAAACTTCGACTCAGTAGGAACTTAACGCTATATCAATATACACAAAAAGTTAACTCAGCGTGCATATGGCCAAAAACACCATGGTCTGACTGCCCGTCACCAAGATCTCCGGAATTGACTCTACCGGACTTCTTTTTGTGATTTTGATTAGAAAACAAGTCAAGGATCATAGAAGAGCTCAAACGCAACACTTAAGTCGAAATGGCAGCCATATCGCTTAAGATGCTGGCCAATGTGATAGAAAATGTCAGATAAACAAATCGTTATTGGCTCACCAATAACAGCGACCCCTTCATCGATATTGTTTTTAAAATCTAGTTGAGATAAAATCTAAAGAGGTAAGCTTAATAAAAAATAAAACTTTCCAAAATTGTCAAAGCTCTTCAATATTTCCATTGAGCTTATTGAGATGGCGCTCCCGTGTACATTGTAACAAGCGATTTAATAGTTCGCATCAGACTTAAGTTGCAAATGAACCATAAGAAATGGAGTATTAGAACATATTTTGACTCCTAAGAACTTTAAGAGTTGAATTATGTTATAGGGTGTTTAGTGGTCGACCCTTAAAAACGCCCGAAAAAACTTCGAAGTTTTAACCCTCTCCCCCAGGCTGTTTACTTCTGTCCGATTTCACTACCACCACCCACCTTCCCTAAAAGACGACCACAAAGGATTACGCCAACTCCCCTCTCTGTTTTTTAAAATTATTGTTTTCTTTTATTATGAAAAAAAAAAAAATTATTTATCTAAAAAAATGGACGTCCGAAAAGTTTTTGATACTCGTTTGTCCGCTTTTGCTCGTTTTTACGACCCCACTCCCCTACCCTATGGATGATTCTTTCTTTTTGCAGAAATTTAAATACTGACAGAACACTGCAAGCATACATAGCTGACATTAGTTAAATTTGAAAACTTACATTTCGATATCTAGAGGCTTCCGTAAATAGTTTATGACCAGAATGCCTGAACATAGACTATTCTACTAGAAAGAGCTTTCAAACGAGACATATGTATACAATGTTACTGGAGTTGAAAATATAAAATACATTGGGCAAGATTTCAGGTCGTTTTTTTGAAAATTACTCAAAAGACATACGGCAATCATATGAGGCGCCCAGTTGCAAAAACGGCCAAGTGCAAAAATATAAAATTTTCAGATATTCAAATATATCAAAATCTAGACCATACTTTTCTACTATGGTTTTAGATTCAAAAAAATTTTTTTGACAGAATTATTACATTTTTTATAGATATTTTGACACATGGATTTCAAAACCGGCCAAGTCCATGAACTTGCTTTCAAAACCAGTCCAACGCCTTGGAATCAAAACCGGCCAAGTCCAGTTAATTGGTATCAAAACCGGCCAAGTCCAAAATTGTTTTCTGAAAAACATACGCAAATAAAACTTGAAAAGTCTGATCTGACGCGCTTTGAGTAAAAAGTTTTATAAGTTATTATGTAGGAAATACTTTTTAATTTTTCAATTAACATTGATAAAGATAAACGTTTTTCGTTGTTTGTCCAAATGTATGAAAAATGGACTTGGCCGGTTTTGAAACTGGGCGTCTCATATGTATGTAAGAAATTGCGAATGGAAAAACCTTTTTTTCTGATTCGAACACAATGTTGCATTATAACATCACTCGTATACAAAGTTCGGATATATTTTTTTTCATATAATTTCTTTTCAAGTTTCTGAAAAACTTATTTTATGAAACTGTTTACAAAATATTTGTTATTTCTTGTTTTTTTTTTTTAATATTTCCTATGCTTAAATTAAACAATTTTCATATTACGATATATATTTGCTATGAACCTATGTACAAATTTTTAAATATGTAGATATATAAATGTACCTAATATATATATATTGTTATTTTCTGTGTCAATGACTATTCATGTATGTTTTTCTATATAGATTATGAACAGTTTGTCTTTAATACATATGTATGTATTTTGAAATATATGTATGTATATCATGGGACAAGTTGCTGCGTATTTATAACAAATATATTTTAGCTTTTTCATCAATGACTTTCATATTTTTTTCCTTAAATTTCTTTAATATACGATTTTTTTTTATGAAATGCTTATGATGTTTTTTATTGAATAATTCTTCTGTCAGCAGTTTTATAGTGATTTTTTTTGTAGTACATTTCATATGTTGATTCTTGAAATTTTATTCTGTCAATGTTGCTGTATTTATTTTTTTTACATAACTAATAACAAAATATACATGCACCTATGTTGTTTTCATTAATGTTAACATTTTGTTTAAGCTTTGTATGCATTATTTGTATTATTATTAGTATTTTGTTAAAAACATTCCCGCATGTTTACGATCAAAAAAAGTGTAAGTAGGTAGTTTTATTATGAGCACGCAGCTCAAAGTTTAATCCGTTGATATTCGATTTAAGTATAGTGCACAAATGTAAATATCGCCCATACAAGAAGTCACCATCCATACATTTTTATGTTTTCAAGGGCTTTTTGTATACACTTTCACAGATTTTGTAAGAAGAATTTGTTTTCGCCATATTGAATTATTATTGATAAAATGTACATTTAAAGCCACATAACTCAAAAACATAAAAATGCAGATGCTGAATTTTGATTCCACAAAGACGATAATTATTTCTTGTGTTAAACTTTTGATTTTGCCTCTTTGAGTCAAAAGCAAATTGAAATGTGTGGCTCTAAGCACTGATGCCTATGGAAATATTGCTATAGTAGAAAAAGTAACAACAACGCCCAAACATATATGATTTTTAAAAAAATTTATTTAAAATGACATAATTAATATTTTGGATGATATCTATTTTTTGGGCGATATTTTATAATTAAAAGGAGGTGCTATTGCCTCTAGCCCAAATATGTATGTACATGATTTTTCCGAATTTGAATGCAGAAGGAGGATATTAAAAAATCGAAGATATGCTAGAAAAACACTAATGCTGATGTATTTTCAAATAATTGATGGACTTATTAAGTAAAATATATATTTTGTTTTTCCTACTTTTGACTATTATGTTACATGAAAACTAGACCCTTTCATGTAACGATTCAATAATAGGCTTAAGTAACGAAGCTCAATCGAAAAATTTGTTAAAATTCAAAAAACCGGATGATACTAAAAAAAAAACTAAACTTAACTATGTTCTTCCATAAATGTCTTCGAATTCAAGAAAGTCGACTTGTTAAAATTGAGATGAATTGTCCTATGAGGAACAAAAATTTGCCAGTGCCATATACTTTGAGACCAGGGACTAAAAAAAATATTTACAAACGCCGTAATAGGCTATGAAACAAATAAGACAGTTAATGACCTCACTAATAACTCTCAATTCGTAGATGGGTGCTTTGCTAATTTGTTAAGAGAATTAACAATCGTATATTAAAGATCGAAATTAAAGAATGCTAATTTTGTATATTTTGAAAGTATTCATTCTAAGACACATTTTTTAAAAAGTGTGATATTTCATAAATATCGAAACATTTTGATCAAATTGTATATGACCAGTTACATTGTGTTATGTTAAAGTCATAGCAACACATCAGCACGGTTGTGTCAACACCGCTATAGGCTTTGGCTAACTCGGTCCCCTATTCGAAGATCGTAAGGGATTGTAAAGCGAAACTTAATTGTGTTGCAAAGCGCAATGAGTTGAATCTTCTTTGGGTTTCCGGATACTGTGGTGTCACAGGAAATGAAATAGCGGATGACGTGGCTAACCAGACTTCAGCGGCCACTCCGATGAGGTCAGTTTCGCAAAAATTATTACTTGAAATATTATTGATTTCTGAAAAGCTGTAAAGTGTCTAGGAAAGTAGGGAAGTTTCTTCATCATCTGGGAAGAAAGGATATACGACTATTGTTAGGGTTAACGGCACATAAAACACGAAGGCAGCACTTGTCTAACATGGGTGTCATCACCGATCCAACTTCCCAATCGAGCCTTGAGGATGACGATACTATAGAGTGATACCTTTGCAATTGTCCGACTTACGCAAGATGCAGAAGAAGATTGTTGGCTAGCGATGTTTTGGAAATGAGCTCTGCTCATTCTCTTCCTCTTCCGATTCATTTGAAATTTCTTAAAGAACGCATAAGTTTGAGGAAGAGTATTTGCAATCCTATTCCTTTTAGTTTCGTTTCTATCTTCATTTTTATTTCTATTCACTTCTGCTTCCTCTATTGATAACGTGAATTATGGAAAAGTTTCTTTCCAGCCGACCCACAATTCTAAATTTTTTAATGAGCACTCTTTGAGTTAGAATCCCATTAAAACCATTTAACCTGTTTAAAGCAACCTATATACAATAAATATGTATATATATGTACATATGCATATGAATATATATGTACTCATAGTTTATTTGGGTATGTTTAGAATGCTAAAAAAAAGTTATAAGAAAATATCAATATGACAAGAATAATTTTTTATTGATTAATTACACAGGTTGACAGAAGTTGCTCAAACTTCTGCATCTGAAATCCAAATATGCTTTTCCGACGCGCTGAATTCTAACCTGAGGTCAGAATTTCTTTGATGGTTTTTAACCTGAACGTGCGAATATAACAGTTTTTCAAGGTATTTGAGGATATATTGTATTTAAAGGTAATTTTTATTTATGAAACCATTAATGGGGTCCGTAATAACTACTCTTTATCTTCAAAACCGACTTTAAATTATGTCGATGTCTTCTTTTTTCTCCAAAGTATCGTAAATTGAAATTTATTACACATTTTCCAGTTATTCTGGTTACTGAAACTTACATAATTTGATTTTTTTGGAGACCTGTATAATGAATTTTAATATACAATATTTCGGAGAAAAGACCATTTAATGGTTTCATAAATTGAAATCATCTTTCGATGTAATATACATGCTTTAAAGTACATTGAACAACTGTGATATTCGTACTTTCAGGTTAAAATATCTCGAAAACCGAAACCATCAAAGAAATTCTGACCTCGGATTCGAATTAAGCGCGTCGAAAACCTTCGGAAAAGTATATTTGGGTCTTAGATACTCTGCTATGTATGTATACATTTATAAGTTTCTTGTCTTGATTTAAAGCTTCAAGTTAAGAAGTATAGGGTGTTTTTTTTAGAGGTATAGAGCTTCAAATTGAAATAAAACACAAGAAAATCGTTTAAATGTCCATCAATTTGGCTTTATTGGAAGGATAATTTTATGCCATTAATGTTTAAATATGATTTCGGGTATGTGGCCGCCGCGGCTGGCTCGAATAAAGCCAATTCTACAGGTCCAATTTTGAACCACTTTTTCGAGCATATGGGGCCGTATGTCGGCAATAACGCCACGAATGTTGGCTTCCAAGTCCCCTAACGTTTCTGGTTTGTTGGCGTAGACGAGCGACTTCACATATCCCCAAAGAAAATAATCCAATGGTGTCAAATCACACGATCTTGGTGGCCAATTGACAGGTCCATTCCGCGAAATTATGCGCTCATCGAATGTTTCCTTCAATAAATTGATTGTGACGTGCGCTGTGTGGCATGTAGCGCCGTCTTGTTGGAACCACAACTCATCCACATTCATGCCATCCAATTCGGGAACAAAATAGTCGGTTATCATGGCTCTATACCGGTCTCCATTAACGGTAACTGACTCTCCAGCATTATTTCGGAAGAAGTATGGCCCAATGACTCCACCAGCCCATAGAGCACACCAAACAGTCAGTTTTTATGGATGTAATGGCGTCTCAAGGGTCTCATGTGGATTCTCTTCACTCCAAATGCGGCAATTTTGCTTGTTGACGTAGCCATTCAACCAAAAATGAGCCTCATCACTGAACAAAATTTTGCGATGAAAATCAGCATCGAGATCAATCTCATTTTCGGCCCATACACCAAAATCACGACGCATTGCATGGTCTCGCGGCTTTAATTCTTGCACAAGCTGGATCTTGTAAGGTCGCAAGCCAAGATCTTTGCGCAAAATCTTCCATAAAGTTGATGGACAAAGCTCCAATTGCTGTGCACGGTGGCGAATCGATTCATTCGGGTCCTCTTCAACATTTTGCTCCACAGCGGCAATTGTTTCTTCGGTGCGCACTGTTCGACGTCTCTGCGGATGCGTATTATCACATAGAGTAAACGTAGTGCGAAAACGACCCATGGTTAACCGAATTAATTGCTCTGATGGACGATTATGTCGACCATGAAATGGACGGAGCTTGCGGTAAACTTCGCGAACTGAACCATTATTTTCGAAATAAATTTGCACGATTTGCAAGCGTTGTTCTTTTGTCAACCTGTTCATGATGAAATGGCAAACCAAACTGAACATAAATGACATTAGAGTTGCCAGATTTGATCATAAAATGCCAGTTTTATCTCTATTCGAAAAACAAACCTCTAAAAAAAACACCCTGTATGTAAGAAGCTAAGAAGTATGTAAATGATAATTCAAATGAGAATTTAAAAATTTGATCAGTTTACTTGCTGACGTTTTCTGTTTATATTATTTCATTATTATTATGAACTCAAATATAACATACATACGAGTAGTATTTTTGCGTAATGTTTATTTGTTGCTTACATTTTTCCTTAAGTAGCTTCTTTATATGATGGAAATAATATTGTCAAGCACGATTTGTTTTTGTTTTCAAAATGTTATGATCTTTTTCTATGCTAACAATCAGTGATGGCTTTATGATAATTTATTAGATTTCTATGTAACAATGTTCATGTAAATACATTTTCTTTCTTTTTTTTTTAAAACTTTTCACTATTCAAATCTATGAAATTGTTTAACAACTTCGTCTCTTAACATTTTTGTACAATTTACTGTTGCTTCCTTTGTACGCATTACATCAAGCGGAACAGTAAAATACAAACATTTTTATTTATTTACTTATTACAATTCTATTAAAAGCAATTGGCAAAAGTCTTACAAAACAATATATAAAATGCGTGTTTTTTGTTTTGTCTAATTTTAAGTGACTATATGTATGTATGTAAGTAAGCCTATGTTTAATGTAAACATTTATTTTTGCGAATTTTTATACGAATTTTTTAATATTTGCCTCAAATTAATTTCAATGCATTACTATTTAAACAACCTATCTAATGTTTTTTTTTTTTTGTTAAAATTAAAAGATGGATTGGAATATTTTAGTAAATAAAAATTAGATTTAATTCTTTGTAAAAGTGAACTATGCATATGAATGGCTGATTTTAAAGCATTTGACTATTGCCTCACATAAAATGAGGGTGATAAATTAAAAACGGACATGGCTTTATTAGAAATTTTTTTTGGAATAAAAGGTATTTTCATTTTTGAATATCAAAAGTTACCTTGTTTTTCTCAAATTCAGTATATATGGGGCGTTCTTTGCCAAAACAATATGAGTCTCGGATTTAGCTAATTTTTTTTTGTGGGTAGTATTTGACAAGTTAATTACACTCTGTGCAATAATGTGACCTACATTTTGGAGAAAAATCGATTGATATCGACTAAGGAAAATTTGTGGTCGTTGAGCTAGCATCTGCCTTGAGATTTTAGCCTATACGTCAGTGTTTCAAGATAACTGTAGATTAACCGTTAATTGACTCCGGTTAGAAATGAACTTCTACGACTCTTTTTTTATTTCAAGTCTAAGAGGGATTACCCTACGTGGACCTTAGTTTCATCCAATTCCTCTACACACAGTGTTATTAAACTATTTCGGCATAAGTCGAACTATAAGAACTAATTACAGAATAAATTTCAAACATTGCGATCAAGTCCTTATTCTTGTTATAAGGGATCCCTTGCACTATGATGTCAACGGCATCGTTTTCATATTAATCGCTTTGCTTGTTTACCTTACTCTTTCTTAATTGCTCGCAAGATAATCGTGGATGCGATCTATTATCTATTCCAGAGATGGCCAAGTTGAACAAAAGTTAATTGTTCCGGCTCCTTTACAAATAAGATGAGCTCTCATATAAAGTTATTGGAAAATGTAATTTTTCGATTCCAAAAAAGGTAAGAATTACTGAACACAAGCAAAGAACAATAAAAATTATATATTGTGGTATTTAATGTTTCTTTTATTTTTATGTCACTGTTCAGTTGCTCATTATCAGTTCCATTGTTTTTGTTTTTGCAATTTCCTATTTTGCAAATATGGAAAAATGTGCGCTTGCGCAGCGGCTCACAGCTCGCAACTAAAAATGCCTCAACACATTTGACTTGATGCTTGTGTATTAGAGGTCTGCGCAAGTGCACTTGCTGTGACGTCAGACTATGGGATTTACTGACAAGTATAGATCAAGTTTGACATTTAGCAACTCATCAGTAGCAGTAGCACCAACGAAATGACTTAGCACTGCTAAAAAAATAGTAAGTGCGCAATAACTTAAAAAAAACAATACATCATTTTGAAGCAAAAGAATGAGATTTTTAGACTTATAAAAAAATATAGGTTATTAACACATTTATTTAAAAAATAACAGTTATTTGAACAAATATTTGTAAATATTTCAGAAAAATCATCACATCTCCAAAACTATAGGTAAAATTTGAAAGATATTTTCACCAACATTGTAGCTCATTAAATTATCTTTCATACGGCACCTATATTTTGGATATGTATACATAAGTCTAGGGGTTTTCAGGATTTTCCAGACAAAATGCTAATTAAGAGTAAAAGGATGCAAACGTACGACTTGCCCTCACACTTGCGCTTGAACATAGTTAAACATTTCATTTGCGATGTGGCAAGTGACTTGGTGGCCGTTCAAATGCGCTTACGCAGACCTCCATTGTATATAGAGCTACAATGTACGTAATTGTTGTTGCGATCACTCTCGTCACTTTTTGTTTCATGGATTTTTTTTAATTATTACAATTTGGGTGGACAATTTAAGCATTGGCTGTTTTAATCAAGTGTTTAGCAATTTCTAGCTCGCTTTTTCAGCTCTTCTGTCCATGCCTGATCTATTTTATACCAAAACTCTATCTAAACCTTCTTTCTATCCTATTGCATCAGCTAGTTGCACGACGATGCTCTACTTTAAAGACTTAAAATCGGTTCATAAGCACGCCCACCGCTCATTCAAATTAAAGATTTAAAATGCCATACTGAGAGAGTTCTTAACCCATTAATGACTAACGTTACATATATGCAACGCACGTACTTCTTCTTTATTATTCTTATAAGAATATCTAAATTAACTTCGTCAACTATGAGAGTCGGTTTTTTACGAAGTCAAATGTTTGAATAACGAAATAAAACTGCGCGGACCTTAGTAGGCTGGAAATATTCGAAGTGAGCATATGCCAAAAATTGATGATTTATGTGAAGTGCTATTTTTTGCTAATTATGGAGTCGCGTAAAAAGTAGGTGATAGTGGTGTTGTGAGTGGTTTATTTTCTCGCAAAATTTTTTACATATTCAAAATCATAAAATATTAGTGAGCAGTTCTTGAAAAGAAAATAAAAAATTTTCGGTCATTTTCCACCTATTCTGATCAGTTATTTATCCACGTTACATATATGTAACTTTAGTCCGAATACAGCATAAGTGCTATTTTTGATAAATGTTACAAATATGTAACGTAAGGCCCAATGCAGCATTAACTGATTTTCATTTTTGATTGAAGGGTTTTGAATATCGAAGAGATTTTGGACTATTTTGAGTCGCTGGAATCAGAAGATGAGGAACCGGTTCGAGTTTTTGCTGAGCCACCAGACGAATTTGGATTTTTTGGTGAAGACTCAGGTAATGAAGATGGTGGATTGCTGCAAAACTTGACAGTACGGCAATTAGCAGCACCGTGCGAAATGATTTATGCTGGCAAATCAAATGAAAACGATTTAGATGCTCCTGAAGCTGCAGTAGAGCGTGAGGAAGAGTCCAAAGAAAACCAAGAATCAGTTAAATCAGGAATTGTTGCAACACTGCCACTTCAAACAGAAAATACTCCTCAGAAAATGAATGTACACACCCCTAGGGCCACCGCTAAAAAAAGAAATAATAAGTATACAAGCTCAGCATAAGAGACCACTAAATACAAAGTCTATACAGATTTCAAAAAGACAGAAACAAGGTGATGGTTTAATTTGGGTTGCAGACGAAGAAGTACCGTCAAAGCCAATTTTTCCAAATAGTGACTATCGTGATTGTGCAGGCTTACAACCTCATGAACAGTTCGAGAAATTTTTCGATGATGAAGTGATTTAATTGCTATGTGTTGAAACCAATACATATGGAGTTTTACAATCACAACAAAATACTAACATTACTGCAAATGAAATGCGAGCAGGCCCCTCTTTTCCACTGGGCACTCTGGGCACGTGCCCAGGGCCCCGCGATCGATCCGTTCGTAAAAGAACATTAGTAAACGTTTTGATTTATTATTTCCATATATTAAATATATGAATATTTCCCTTGAAAACTCTGAATTCTGAAGAGTTGAGACAAAGTTGCAAAGAGTTCTCTGAAGTTTATTATGAAAATGTTAATGAGATAGAGTTAGAAATGGAATGTCTGCATTTAAAACAATACTTCAAAATTGTTCACAGTGAAAATGAGGGAACTAATAGTATATTGTTTATGTATCAACTTTTGAAAGAAAACAAAATTGAAGACACACTTCCAAATGTAGAAATCGTATTGAGAATCTTTTTAATCCTAATACCCAGAAGTGTGCCTGTCCGGCACATATGAGTAAAATACTGGAAACCGTAATTATTTTATCATATTTAACATCCGATATGTAATTAAAAGACACTTGATATTTTTTGATTTTTATTAAGAATTTACAAACAAGAATCAAAGGATTTTTGGCTAAGCAAAAAAGTTAGTAATAAACTTAAATTTTCACATTCTTGGGAAACCTTTGTTGTAAGTGAATGCTCATTGCGAAAATTTTAGTTTATTTTGGCACTCTTTGTTGGATAAATATGACAGCGTTTACGTTTCCGGGCACCAGTATCAGACGGCTGAGAATCGACTTCTTGGAGTAACATAATCTTAATAGACACCTGTGTTGCCTTTCGAACAAATTTTGCTCACCGCCTTTTTCGTATGTGTGATTCCACAAAAGACCTTCCCAGTTCGCGTAAAAACCAATATCTTTTCTTGTGTTTATGCTCATTTCAATGAGTATGTGTTTTTGTAAATATAAAATAAGCAGCAATATTAGCAGCGTCAATCAAGTTCATAAAGAAAGCTAGAGGC
This sequence comes from Tricholauxania praeusta, assembly GCA_949775025.1. Lineage (NCBI taxonomy): Eukaryota > Metazoa > Arthropoda > Insecta > Diptera > Lauxaniidae > Tricholauxania > Tricholauxania praeusta. The sequence goes on along the minus strand of OX459029.1, from coordinate 129,501,944 downwards.
TATCTATTGGTTTTGCGTTTTATCATATACTTAAGAATCAATTGGTCAAATATATCTACTCCGCCCTTAGTATTGTTTTAAAATTAGTTAACTTCCTCAAAAGTGTTTGCGTCATAATGTATAGTTGACATAAAAATAGCTGCCATGTTTTGGAACGTGCGATGCGATCGTTATATGTTTAGAAACTCAAAAATAGTTGAGTTAATGTCTCGTGATTTGTGCCTCTAAGGCACATTCCTGAATATTTGTTACAAAAAAAAAAAAAAAACAATTAAAAATGTGTACTTAATTTAAAATTTGTAAAAACAATATAACTCTCACATACAATTATGGGAATACATAAAATATTGAAAAAAAATATATTTAGGCTTGGTAGTCACACTCAACATTTAAAATGCTGATTGTGCCTGAGAGGCACATTTGTGGGGATTAGTGTTAAGTATGATGGTAACTAACTGCAGTGGGGAACACTCCTTCTCCAAATTGAAAATAATAAAAAATGAATTGAGAAGTACAATGCTTCAAGTGAGATTAACCAGTTTGTCGCTGATGTCCATAGAATGTGATATGCTTAAAAACATAGATTTTGAAGAAGTGATTAATGATTTTGCCCATCTCAAATATAGAAGGGTTCCTCTTCAATAAACATAGATTTTGAAGCACTAACCTGTGATTGCTAAAAGAGTTAGTTTTGTGGACTACATTACATTATCTATTCATTTAATGTGACTGTCGATATAAACAAATCTAGAACCTTGTTTATCTACTTTCCTTGTCTATTCTAACAAAATAGTGTTTTGTCAAAGTCATAGGGGCCCCATTATCCTCATATGCCCAGGGCCTCCAATACGTTAAAGACGGCACTGAATGCGAGTATTCTTAGGAATTATGATTGTCACTGGCTATAGCACTCGTCCATCAAAAAAAGATTAATGGTCTGAAACCAAAGATATGCTCAATGTAATGATATCTGATGTAATGAGACGCACTCGCTTTGAAACGATTTTTCGTTATTTGTATTTCATAGATAATTCTAAGGTAAATCGAGCCGATAAAATCTGGAAATTACGCCCATTGACAGATGTACTAAAGAAAAAGTTCTTACAAAATTTTCATCCAGAACAGGATTTGAGTTACGACGAGTCAATGGTAGAATATTACGGGCGTCATGGCTATAAACAGTTCATTCGCGGAAAGCCACTGAGATTTAGATATAAGATGTGGTGTCTGAATACACCACAGGGCTACCTAATCAATTTTGAAATATACCAAGGAACAAATCCTCGACTCAATGCAGAATATCCTTCAAAGTATGGAAAAAATGCAACCCCATTATTTTGCATGATCGATGAGTTTACTGACGACATCAAAAATTTACCATTCTGTTTTCATTTCGACAACCTATTTACAACGGTTCCTGTTTTACTGGGATTGAAAGAACGTAATTACCACGCTACTGGAACAATGCGGCAGATTTTTATACCAAAATCTTGTCCGCTACCGCTAAAAGAGGTGCTGGAGAAAGAAAAACGTGGCTACATAATGAGCACAAAGCTGAGTGAAGCTAATATCTACTTCACAAAGTGGGTAGATAATAGTGTTGTATGCATAGCGTCCACACTTTATGGAAAAAATCCGGTATCGAAGGTTGGCAGATATTCGAAAGAACATAGTGATAAAATTGATGTACCACGTCCTTGTGCTGTTGCGCAATACAATTTGTGCATGGGTGGAACGGACAGAATGGACCAAAATGTGAATGCTTATCGAATTGCTGTTAGAGGTGAAAAGTGGTGGTATTCAATCTTCACGTGGCTAGTAGATGTATCGGTCCAAAATGCATGGTTTCTACACCGCAAAAGTGGAGCAGAATGTACTCAACTGCAGTTCCGAAGAGCTATTGCTTCGTATTACTGCCAAACCCTTGGTGAGCCGAAACTACCTGGCGGATATCGGCGTCCAAAGACTGAGAAAGAGAATCAAATCCCTAGATTTGATGGATTGCATCACTATGTAATCAAAGTTCCAAACGACAAAAGACGCCGATGCGCAAAATGTTCAAGTGCTGGTAAGGTTTCATCTGTCAAAACAATGTGCAAAAAATGCAACATAGGACTTTGCATTGATTGTTTGGAGGACTACCATTTCATTCCTGTAAATAAACACTAATTTCTACCTGCATGGTTTTGCTCAAGCGCATTACAGTTTAGATTTTATACATATATTTCTAACTTTATTGAATTATCCAATAATTTACTTTATTTTCTTTTTTATTGAATTTCTAACCAATAATTTGTAATTTTTTTGTTCAAATTTCAATAAACTTTTGACAATGAAATTGGACCAAGTAAGTTTTTTTTTCAAAAATTAATTATTCCTGTTTTCGGACTGACGTTACATATATGTATCGGCCCAGTTTGGACCGATCGAGGTTGGTCCAAAATTTTTTATTTCGGATTTTGAATTCCATATATCTCATAATCTGCCATACAAAATTTCAAGTGTTTTGGTGCATTTTAGGACTCCTGTCCTTAATGGGTTAAGCTGATGCAACCAAATTTTAAAAATGCTTGAAATGGTTTGGAGTAGCACCAGATAGAAAATTGGCATATTTTAATAAGAGGGCATGACATCTGCCATTCTAGCAAAAACTTTTAGGGTGAATAATTCTACTGAATATAAATTTCGAATGAGTTCATCCCATCGGCTGCATAAGATTGCATGCATCAAATATTTAGCTTAAAATATTTTCTCAATTCAAAATAAAAATTAAGTTCAAAATAAATATAAGCGTTTTTCTAAAAATGTATTGTTTTTTTTTTTATAAAAAATAAAAGTTTTAAAAACAACATTTTAACAGCAATGAAAACTTAAAGCGCTTTATTTAACAACTATCAACAACTACAGAGTAACAACAATAAAAACATCAAATTTTATGGGTACATAAATTCATGTTGCCTCTTAGTGCAATAAATTCATAACACGTTCATTCACACTTGGTATGAGCTGACCAAATAAAAGTTAAAATTTTGTATTGTAAAACTTTTTGCTTTCATAAAACATTTCAAAGGTACGACGACGACGATACATAAAAATATTGAGTTCTGAAATAAACGAAATTGCTTTTATGTTGCTGTTGTTTTTTTCCTTTTCTTCATCAATTCATTCACAAATACTTTAATTATTTTAAATTTTATTTTTATATAATTTTTTTTTTGAATTTTTCCAGTATTTAAATTTATTTATCATTAAATGATCACAGTTCGAAAATGTTAAATTGTTGATGCTTTTATTAATTTATAAACGCGCAATTGTATTTGCGTTAAATTTACTTATGACAATTTAATTAAATTCGGTGAAAAAAAATAATAAATTTATTAAATAAAAAAAGCTGAAGCAAAATAATAAAATATTTTTTTTTATTGATTTATTTGCACTGAACATTTTTATTTTGATTTATTGAACAGTGCTAAGTTTTAATTTACTGACTGTGATTTTTTAGTAGTAAATATCGTAGTAGTTGTAGGTATTTAATGAAGTTTTATTATTATTTATTTTAGTTAGGTTTTATTTTTAAATGTTGGTATGAACTGTAATGTATTTCAATTTCAAAATATGCTTCTTTACTCAAATTTTATTTTTTTATTCTACATATAATCTAAATGTTATTTTTTTAATATCTAAATCTTTCGCTATATAAATTTCAATTTATAACAAATTCAGCAGTACAAAAATTATCAATTGCGTATCTTATTTACCCTTAATATTTCTATGGTTATAAATTTAATATACTTTCATATTTTCACAATTTTTTTTATCTAAACTAATATTTATTTTTACCTCATAGTCCAATAATCTCAAGAAAATTATAAAGAAAACTCCCAGTAAAGAGAAAAATTCAAATATCAGCTAAAATTTTTTTTTTTTAAAGTATTTTCTTAAAAAGGTGTAAAGTGAAGGTTTCGTTCTCAAAGCGACTCTTTTGAAGAGTTATGTTTTGACGACAGAATATAAAAAAAATTTATCACAATTTCGGGCATTTCGAACCTTTTATTAACTTTCGATTGCTAGAGATCTCTAACGAAAAACGCAACTGTATTTTTTGCCAAAATATGATTCAATCGCACTGTAATACCTGGAACATTTTCTTTTTGAGACGTACTGGAAGAAAACGTAAAAGCGTAAAATTGCTAACAGTTCTGAAGTTCAAGCGTGAATCACTACTTTCATTAACATGGCCATTTTAATTCTGTTTGCGCCCTTTACAGGTTTGACTTATGAAGCTAAAATTTTGAACGAAAAGAGACTCCAATAACACCTATGTGCATAAAAAAGAATTTCCAATAAAATTATTTCTTTGCTTTTTGCAGGAAATGCGTATTTTCAGGTTCAATCCTAATATATTTAACATGTGGTGAATGTTTCTGAAAAGGTTAAGCACTACAGATGCGAAAGTTTAGCATTTTACATACCGTTTTTCATGAAAGGATTAAAGCTGAAAAATGGTACCAATACCAATACTGGACAAAAAGCGGAAGGTTTTGGACAACTGGGCTTGGAGTTTTCGATAAAAAGAAAAAATTATCGTATGATATGAAAATTTCACTTGTATATTTTCTAAACTCGGTAGCATAGGCTAGCGTTGGTAAAAATATGAATTCAAAATGACAAGTGAGCGTGGGATCTCCCATGCGAGTCAGAACATCCAAACGCTATGCCAACAGTGTACATAATTTGAACGAAAGTTCATTTTTGCTTGTAGGTATTCTTTCTCTGAATATTTCATTGATTGTCATCTCTGTGAATTTGTTTTACTATATATAGGATAGAATTGAAGTCACTCATTAATAAAGCTTCACCGATTCGTGAACGATGCGATAAATAAAAAAAAAATTGCAGTTCCATTGACTAAAAGAATTCAAACTATGCTCTAAGCCTTTTATACATCAAATCATTTAAAGCCTGTAAATTTGAACTCAATCTACTCAGCAGTTTCCAGGTCTATGGATAACATATAGACAAATATTCATTTCAATGTGTGTTTATTTTTACATTTTATAAGGAGCAAGTATCTAAGGAAAAAAACATAGTATGGTCTATGCGCGAGATATTAACCAGACCTTTCTCGTTCTCGTCCGCGGTCATAAGTAAAAAAATTTTTAATTTCGTCTCGTTATTGTTATTGGAACCGAGAACGATAACTGTATTCTTCGGTTCACAGTGAAGTACTACTCGCTAATGACCAAGAAATAGTTCAGTAAAGGTCTTATGCTCTGGCGGGTGATTAAAGACGCCGAAATATATACTAGATTCGATTAGAGTAATTTATTTAATTAAGCAACACATAATGAAATGTTTCTGTAACGTTTCAAATGAAAGTTAAAAACGGACCTAGAAACATTGCAGAAAGCTTTATGAAATGAAAATGAAAGCTTTCAGAAACGTCTCTAAATCAATGTAAAGTTTCACGTGAAAGATTTCTGAAAGGTTTTCGAAGCGTATCATGCGAGTGGGAAGCTATTCATCGCTGTGGTGAAGCCTGCCTTTTTCTAATTTTGTTCTAAGATTTTTTTAGCCTAATCCTTAAGGAACAGTGGAGAAGTAAGAGAACGTTATTTCAATCTTAGGCTTTGGTTTTGAAAAATGTGATGCGACTTTCGTTGAATGATCGAATGGTAACTCATTTTTGACAAAAAATCAACTTAAAATTATAAGCAAGTCGTTAATTTTCGCATGGCATCAGGAGCAGCTTAATTAAGTCTGCCAAAATTCACCGTAATGTTATTTTTCTGAATCAATATTTCAAAAAGTAAAGTAGGTGTCCTATAAAATTAATGTTTTTATAAAATTCACATTTTAAATCTCTGACTTAAATGAAGTTTCCTATCACTGGTTGCTGACATAACGCTTATAAAGAATAAATCTTATAGAGCTATGCCACAGTTTACCTCACAATCTCTTTGAGATTATGGGACTAGTCAGCTCAAAATAATTTACATATAATCTGTATTATTTTTTTTTTAACAAGTGTTTTTATAAATTTTTATATTATATATAAACATTTTGCCTACTCTTTTGTATATTATTTTTTTACTTAATTTAATTTGGTTTTTTTTTTCTTTTATAAATCTTAGGAATTATTCAGTTGGATCATTTTCTCTTTTTGGTAGTTGAATTTTTTAATTTATTTTAATTTTCTATACAATTTTACTCTTATCTTCGCGTATATCGTTAGTTTTTTTTACGTTTTTCGTTTGAAATATTTTAACAAATATTTTTTGTTATCCTCTCTCTAATTTAGTATTTGCTATTATTCTTTTTTATATTGTAATTAATTACCTAATTAATTACGTTGATAATATTTACGAGTATTTCGTGTTGATGTTGTTGCAAAAATTGAAAATGTGTTGGTTGTAGTTCACTTTGCTGTAGTTGTAGTTGTTGTTGTTGTGATTTCGATTGACACTATGATGGAAGAACAAATATATTATCCGTAGTCAGCTCAGCTGTTGTCATTAGCTTCTGCTAAAAATCACTACTTGTCGATGGATTACCTAAATTGCTTTCCACAGTGTCATCTTTGTGTCAGAGCGGTGGTTTATAAACTTCAATCGCTGGCGTCAACATATCAACGCGTGTCGATATCGATGTATCACTGTAAGATAATTGAAGAAAGAAATTTAATTAAAATCGGTGTACAATAGGTAGGTAATAAAGAATGTTTGACTTTTCTGGACATCTGCAATATTTTTAAAAGCTTAAGATATGAAAATAATTTTGGAATATGATTCATTAGGATATTAAATTATTTTATCGAGTTTGCCTCTGATATATTGTATTGAGATCATATTACAGATATCGAAAAAGATATATTGTGTTGAGATCATATTACGGATATCGAAAAAATGAAATGCAGACGTCCACACTGCCGTATTTTTAATAACAGCAATTATGAATGCGTACAAAATCGTTTTCTTCCAGAATTTCGTTGTCTTCAGCATTGCCTCTAGAAGTTGAAAATACAAGAGGCAGACGTGTAGGCCTCTTCTTTTTCAAAATATATGGCGTTGTATATGTCCAAATTGTAGATTTTGGTTAAATTCATATATACCAGATTTTCCGAATATATTTAATTTTATAGTCGGAAAGCTTAACCTTTCCCTTCAAACCCCACTCTGAAGTATATTGATATATTTTTTTTTTCAGATATCGTAAATTTACGTTTTCCAGTTATCCTGTCGTACTGGAACTGATGTAGATCTGTGTAATAAATTTCAATTAACGATATTTCGAAGAAAAGTAAAAATAATTACGTAGGCTAATCTCAACCAGTAGGTACTTAAAGAAAGAAAAACCTTACACAAAAATCAGAGACGCAAAAGCAAATTGGTGTCTGATTGGAATGCTTCATGTACACAGCCAGAGCAATTAAAAATCGAAATAATATAAATAACCATAAAAATAGAAAAGTAAATTTTGGGTTGCAAAATTTGTACGATATTAATCTAATAATATGCATCTTAAGTGCCCAAAAACTTGTACCTTCAAAAAAGCAGAACCGGAATCGTCTGCCTTCTCTATTTTTATGTTTTTATAAGTAAAGAAACCAGTCAGCCAAGTGTTATATGCTATAAAATAATTAAGTAGCTGAGATTGTTTCTCTAGCTTCTTATGACATAGTCTTTGCAATAATTGCAATCTGCCAGACAATAAAATCATATGTATCTATCATAAAGTTTTGAAAAAAATTTAATATCTCTTAAACGGAGTAACAAAATCGTCCGTCATACTCTTTCATTTATCTGATATTGTATATAGAGACATATTTTTAATATAAAAGGCAGACGCGATAGAATTGTTTATGGTACCTTTTTTTACAGTTTCAAAGAGCTCTCAATTAATTACGCAGAGTCAACGCAATGGCAGTGATTGTTCGTACTATTTATATTACTTAGAACTTCATGATTTTCAACCTCTGCTGCACAATAAAATCATATAGGGACTTAGGCCACAGGCTCCCAATTTGAAATATAAATTTATTTTTATGCTAAACACCCAAATTAACATTTTAAATTTAATTTCCACAAACTTGGCCCACTTTTTTTTAAAATATATCAAAATATCTCAAAAAATAGCTTAAAATGTATATGGGTCATTCTACCTCGTTTTTACTTTGAAAATTTAGGTTTCTCAAAAACAATTTTTTTTCGATACTTTGTCAAAAAATATTCGATACGTGTTTTTGGAAAAAGTTTTTCTGGGCTTATTTTCGAAAAAACGTTTTCTTGAAAATCACAAGTTTTAAAAATAAATGGATTTTCGGAAGCTCCTACTTCAATCGTCGTTTTCTTATTATTGTATTAAAAATTTTCTTTTCTTAAGTTATAAACAAAAATTTTTCAATTTAAAACTTAAAATCGAAAATGCAAAGCAATTATCGACATAAGAGCAAGATATGCTTGTGGATATCTCTTGCGATACGTCTTTGAAACTAAAGTTCAATAAAATTGAACTAACTAACTTTTGGTTACTGCTAAAATCCGATTACCCTGCACTTGCAAATAAGTCCTTCCAAAACTTGATGCCGTTTTTTACAACGTATTTGTGTGAAAACAAAATCAAAGTATAGAAACCTTGAGAACCTGAACTCGGCCCAAATTGAAATAAATTGCAATATGATTGTTATTTTTTCTCTAAAAAAAATCAAAACAATTAAACTGCAAAATTTTTGTTTACAACTTAAAAGAAGAACATTTTTAATTCAATAATATGAAAATAGACGTTAAATGCTAACTTATAAGCCTTAACGGTTTTTCTACATGACGCGTAAGTTTTGAAGTAGAAGCGTTCGAAGATCCATGTATTTTTAAAACTTGTAATTTTCAAAAAATCGTATTTTCGAAAATAAGCCCGGAAAAACTTTTTCCAAAAACACGTATCGAATATTTTTTGACAAAGTATCGGAAAAAAAATTGTTTTTGAGAAATCTAAATTTTCAATGTAAAATCGAGGTAGAATGACCCATATGTGTTTATTTATTGTAGCGCACTTATATTAAAATTATGAAAACTTTTTATGTCAGTACTTTTTTCGTAGGACGCATATTATAGGAGTTAGTAGGATAGTATGACTTATTTGCAAAGTCGTCAGATCTTATTGATTCCGAAAAAATATAACGTCAACTGGTATCTTAAAGTAATTTGTTTGAATATGATACATGTATGAACCCAGTCTGAACAATTTATTAGCTCGTTTTTGCGAATACAAGTGGTGCTGAATTGAAAAAATAAACTTTTTTTATTAAAAATTTCTTATTGTTATGTTGATTGAATTCATAGTTATAAGCACTAATCGTTATTCTTGAAAACTTGCAAGTCAGTCGCTGCATTTTCTTACAAATAAGATAACAGAGAAATGATCAACCTTGATAATGGGGCCTTGGACATCACCAAAGCAATTTCATTAATTCGTTCTGTGATGAATTTATACTCAGAGCCTTTAGTTTAAAAAAAAAAGTATATTCTTCTACTAAACTTTTGCGCTCATAGAAACCTCACGTACCTACCAGATCCAACCAATCCCCTATGTTTTCATTATCCATAACTATCTAACACTATCCATACTATAACTTTTTTACTTCATGATCATTTTTTTTAAAGGGTTTCCACAAATGCACGCGTAAAGTAATTCTGATAGAAAGCACAGATTTTTAATCGAAAATTGTAAATTTCTTATTGATTCGTAAAGTATACAACATATTAGCGATATGCCTCCGTTGGACGATGATTTGCGGAGAGCCACAAAATAGAGCCATCAGTCAAATAGAGCTCCTTACTGCCCAAAATGTACTGACAAATTGGATTAATCGCATGGACTACTACAAGGCCAGCCGAGGAAGTGAATTGAATAAAATTAGTTCCATAAATAACCGGTTAGATTGCACTTTCGAATAAAAAAAGACACATAGGAAAAAAATTATTGGTTTTTATTTAATTTTCAAATTATTAATGGGGCATTATGGCTAAACGAAGGGAGTTGAACCTTGAAGCCATCGATTTTGCTAATGTTTTCTTTTCGAGGGTTCTTTTTTTGTTTAGCTGATAATTTACAATAAATGATTTAAGTTTAAGTCGAAATTGTTGTTAAATAAAAAAAAAATATTTCGTATCTGAAATATAAAATATAAGGAAAATTGGTTTTCAAAAAACTGTTTTGAAAATTTTTTGTACTGTATTGAGTAACTTCAGAATTGCTCAAAAACCAAATTTTGATATTCACAATTTATCCACATCCATAAATTTATACAAAAAATTATCAAAACCAGGGTGAGATTCTAATTCAGGAGAATCTGAATAAGATAATTCAAACAGACATAACATTTTTCTAAATATCATAAAAAAATTTACAAAAACTTCCACTTTATGGCTAAACTTTTACAATTTTTGTATAAAAAACTTAATTTTGTTCGAATTCAACGAAATCTCTTCACTATATGTGGTCAGTAGGTTTCAGTTCTTGAGTTAATTTAATTGTGTAAGCTGAAGATGCACATCTTCTGAGAGAATATACTGCAAAGCGCTTCTCAAAATGTTGAACTCTTGACCACTATCACGAACTGATCCGTTCTTTTGTGTTAAGCAATTTGTTGAAAGATGGCCAAAGTATCTAAGATCCTTAATTGATCCAGTCCCTCTGAATTTTGTAATTTATGTCTTCCCAGTTGATGAATTGAAATCACTCTTCTGACCATATTGTATATGAAAATTGTTAACTGTAGCTGCCAAACCTTTATTATTTTGAAAATATTGTTCACCAATAAAAACGCATTATTCTTTTGTGTAGCGCTCCATTTTAAATAACCCAGAGTGCAGTAACGTACCTGCTAGGGGGGGGGGGGGGGCGACAAAATGGTCCCCGCAATATGAAATAAAAATTTTGTTTTTAGCATAAGTTGTTAAGAAATAGTTTTTTTTTTTTTTAAATGAAAATTTAAATGGAGATATATGTATGTCATTTTGCTAGGTTTTCGTTATGTCAAAAGGGAGGACCCTTTTTTAGTAAATAACATTTTTCGATGTTGCAAAAAACACAATATTTTCTTTCGATAGGGAGCGAAAAATTACCTCTTTGCCCCAATGTGCACGGTACGCAAGTGCTTGAAGTGTCAGCTATCTTGCTGTTTTTTTAAGCAACAATATTTTACTGTACCCAAAATTCAAATCTTACGTACATTTTGGTGCCATCTGTCTTATTTTTCTAGAAATGAAACGAAACATTTGTAAAACTGAGCGGATTGATTCATTTTCTTGGAATAACTTGGAAATAAAATTTTATGTTTGTGATTTAAAAAAAAAGACAGAATATTAAGTAGTTTAATTAAATGTGGCTTAAGTTTTAATTGATTAAAACATAACATATCTGCTTATAAACAAAATACAGATAGTATAATTTTCTTTAATTTGTATACATATAAAAAAAATATGTAGATTTATTAATACACAGTGTATTGAATTTACATAAAAATAGCTACTTGAAAACCAAAAGAGATCCGCTATATGAAAATATCTCGAAATCTACAAGTCGAATTTTTTTTTAGCTATCTATAAAAATTTATTAAGTCTGCGATTTTCGGAACCAGCTTATAATTTTATATAGGTTCAGGTACATTTTGGCTTTCGGATAGTGTACTCAGTCGATAGAAACAAATGAAACTTAAGTTTATGAAATAAAGAGTTTTTGTATACATATTAACTTAAGCTGCTACAAATTTTAAAAATGCTCTTTTTCCAAAGCTCTTGACATTTTTATATTGGCTTACAGAATTCAGACAGTGATATTTATTGCACCACAACACCATCCCTGTAGACAAGTATTTGGTTAATTAAATTTCATTTTAAATGACATTTAAACAACTTAAATGCGGAAGGAATTGCAATAAAAATTTTGCACATTTTCAGCAAGAGTGTGCAAGAAAATACAACATACCGACTGACTGGAAAAAAATTCATTAAATTTTCATCTTGCAATTGCCCAAAGCAGAGCACACTTGAAAAGTACTAAGCGTTACTAACTAAGGACGAGGACACAGCTATTACATATCGTTTCACATTTTTGGTCAAAATCAAAGCAAATGCATACTGAAAGGTTAGGTCCTCAAAAGTCATGCAAAGAAGCATTTGGAAAATGAGTTTTTTTGGTAGGCTAAGTTTTAGAGTGAAGCTTACCTTTAAAGAATATTGTAAAAAAAACGTATTTTTTGAGGGCTGTTTTCATATATTTAGACAAATAAAATACGCAGAAGCTAGAGAGATATGTTCTACTGCCAAAAATCATTGAGAAAATTTTTTTTTTTTAAATTGGTTGAGGTAGGAATTTATTATTTATAACTTCGTGCGCTGAATCGATACCAACTTTGAAGTGCACTTATATTAGTCAGAGAAATTTTTAAAAATTACTTTATTCGATTGAAAATTTTGAAATGTGCCTTTGTATGTAGAAAAATCTTTAAATATGGCGTTATTTGTGCTATATATGTATGTGTTTAAAGATCTTATTAATTGCAAAATTTTTCAATAATACCCTTGGTGCAACAAGGGGTAAACTTACATTTTCATAAATTCAAGAAAATTTTGTGCAAACAGCAACAGCATAGCTAAAAGCTATAAATCACAGGGACCGTAACTATTATGAATTTTATGATAGAAATCACTGCGTGTAATCGTTATAAATGGATTTATATTTTTTCGATCCGAAGTAAGCGTTATTTTAAATTTATATTCTTTTCAATCAAAAGTAATCGTTACATTCGATTTCTATTTTTTTCGATCATACATACATATATAATCGTTATATTGGATTTCTATTCTTTTGGATCAAAAATAATCGTTATTTTGGATCTCTATTCTGATCGATCAAAAATAATCGTTTTTTTGAATTACTTTTCTTTTCGATAGGAAATAACCGTTATTTTGGGTTTTTATTTTTTTCGATCAAAAATAATCGTTATTTTGGATTTCTATTTTTTTCGATGAAAAGAAATCATTATCTTAGATTTCTATTTTTTCGATCACAAATAATCGCAAAATTGGATTTATATTTTTTTCGATAAGAAGTAATCGTTATTTTGGATTTTTATTTTTTTCGATTCAAAGTAATTGTTATTATGAATTTTTATATTTTTTGGTCCAAAATATCCCCATTTTGAATTTTAATTTTTTCTGTCACAGCTCAAAACTTTTTGATGATTTTTTGATATACTATATTTGCTTTTGCCTATCTTTGATTTTTTGAATAGTTTGGGAACATTGGGATTTTTCGAATTTTAGTATTTGCTAACTTATTCAATATTTTTGGACTTATTTAAAACATTTAAAAAAGTGCACTGGTTTTCGTGTGGCATGCTAGTTATACTGCGTAAAAATATAAAATTGTCTTATGTTAAAAAAAAAAGTAAAGAAATATGGAATATAACGGACAGTTAATATAAATAGAAGAAAATATCAGCAAAAGTATATTAGCAAAATAATCGACGAAAACCCCTTTACACTACATATAACGTGAGCTTAAAGTTTTTTCAATTTACATTTTTGAAGTTTTAGTTTTGGTCGAAAAAAATAGAAATCTAAAATAACGATTATTTTTGATCGAAAAAAATGTAAATCCAATATAACGATTATTTTTGATAGAAAAATATAGAAATCCAATATAACGATTTTTTTTGATCGAAAAAACATAAATCCAATATAATGATGACTTTTGATCGAAAAAATTAGAAATCCAAAATAACGATTATATTTGATCGATAAAAATAGAAATCCAATATAACGATTTGTTTTGGTCGAAAAAAATATAAATCCAATATAACGATTACTTTTGATCGAAAAAAATAATAACGATTATTTTTGATTTTAAAAATAAAAATCACAAAATTAAAAATTATGTCATATACATATATGTATACGCTTCTCGTCAAAAGAAACTCATCTGTATACTCAAACCCTGATAAATCATGTAAATTATTTTTTTTAAAAATAGTGAAAGTGAAATAGTTTTGTGTTGTCAACTAGCCCACCAGATAGTTAAGATCTTAATCCAAAGAAGTTGGAATCGAGAAGGTTGGTTCTGGAATCATACTGGCGTATTGTTAGTACGCCAATTCGTTCGAAAAGCTTGAGCTGGAGCTTGACTGCGGGTCTATAGTGTGAAATATCAGTTTTATTTCTTAAGGGCTTATATCCCCTTAATTTTTTTTTCCATTTTTTTATTGACTTAAATCATGCCAAAACAATCCTAGAATCAAAATCTACAACTCCCAAGTACCGATTAAAACTAAAAATTTTTTTAAATCAATTTTTTCCAAAATGCTTTGATGACGACTTATAGCATTTTGAAATTTCAAACGCGTTTTTCTCGAAACCATTTTTTCAAAATCGGCAAGCAGCAGAACTCAAAAAGTTTACATCCGATTGACTAGAAATTTTAACAGTGGCTTCATTGTTTGATTATCTAGTGAAGTACAGAAGCGATTAATTAACAAAAAAAGAAGTTATAAGCAATTTAAGTCGATTTTTTTTTGTCGAAAATACGATTTTTTGTTAAAATAATCGCCATTTCGCGAAAAAAATTCTAAAAATATTTTCATGTGTACTTCACTAGCAAAATTCATGTAGATTATGAAAATTTTTTTTTGTTATAGGTGGAGTTGGACGTGACTTCTACTGCTCGCCGCGGAAGACCTTTTTGAAAAAGCGGTTCACGGTAATCATTGCACAGCCGCCATTTTGTAAAAATATCAATAAAAAATGTTTTTTTCTTCAAGAGTTGCTCAATCCAATATTACATTATTTGTATACCTTTAATCTCAAATGTTCTTTAAAAAAAATAATTGAAACAGCCTGGTTTTTTAAAGCATAAGGGGGACCCCTTAAGAAAAAAAAAAAAAAAAAATTAAAGGCCCACCTCAATTCATATTATTTGGCCAGTCCTTGATTTTACTACGGCAAAATTTTTCGAGTTGAGTGTGAAAAACTTAAATTTAATTTAAAATTAAATAAAATTTCGGACAGCACACACGGACAGCAGTATAACATGGGCGGGCAACTGACGCAAAGTCACGTGCTGGATATCGAGTGCATATTTGCTTTCGTTGTTGTTGTTTCTGTTTTTTTTTGCCCACTTTCGAGCAGTTGAATGCAGACATTCAATTTGAATGTATCGTACGTTCGGTGAAAGAGTCTGTCGCAAAAGTTTTTAATTATTTTATTTTCAAGGGGTTTTGCGCAATTCATATTTAAGGATTTGTATTTAAAATTGCATTGCTGTTGCGTTTGCTGCAGTTGCAGCTGCTGTTACTAAATTGAAGTTAACAACATGCAGCTGCTTCAAAAACCACAGCTACAACTACGATAAGCCAAGTCCCACAAAACCATTAAGCAAATATCAATTTTAATTCTGTATTTTATTAGAATTTAGCAAACAATTGCAAATTTAAGTATATTTTGTGTTTTTATTTTTTATGTGTAACTTGTTAAAGTGGCTTCAAATCTGTTGCGGAAAACTTTTTTATTTTAACCACTAGAATTTTTTTCCCAAGTGTCAGCCGACTTAACTTTGCTGAACGAATTTGTTTTATGTTACGTATTTGTTTTATTTTTTCCAAGCAGTCAGAAGTGTTAATTAGAACTTTTGTTGACTTTTGCGCTACCGGTTGAGAGCATATTTTTAGTTTATTTGACTTTTCAAGTTGCAGTAAAAGCGTTTCGAGGAAAAATCGTTCAAAAGTTTATGAGCAACTTAAAAGAAATTATTTATTTATAAGACGTATGGCACTTTTGATAGAACGTAATGATTAACTAAAAGCACTGCATTTTCCAAAGAAAGTACAACGAAAGAAAAATGGAGAACAAATCGAGTGTTTTGCTTTTTTGAAGCCCGCCCTCTGGATTAATAGAAACGCGTACATAGTGAGGTGACTTAATTTTGAACAATTAGGAAATTTATGGTAAAGTTTGAACATTATATTCTAATTTATTCATTACACGAAAATTGGAAGGTAAAAATGGATCATTTCCACTTTTTTAAGGTTAAAACTGAAAATGTTTGCAGTTCGTAAGCCATGTGCTTCAATTGAGACCACCGTTTCAATTTGCTAAAAAACATTTACACTGTCGATAGTCAGCTTTCTGCTGCATAAATTTCAACAGCCGAAGCAACAGTTCACGAAGAGCTGTCGCAGTCGACTGTTGACTTTTGCTACTGCAATCGTTGATTTCTTATGTTATATTTTTAATTTTGCAAATGAATTGAATTTTTATGCTTTTTACGATTAAGCTGCCACTATTGCTTTATCAAGTGTCTTACTCTACCGCAGTCGTCATAGTCAACAGTCGACTGTGAACAATATTTTCATTAATATTTAAAAATTTAAGCCTTGCATACATTTTTTAAAGCCGTATAGGAACCACTACTAGCACGTCCAGCGTTATTTACTTTTGAAGCATCTACCCAAAATAATATATAGTCTTGAAAATAACTGGAAAATTGGTTACGTTTATTGGCGACTTAAGCGCTCGCATGTCTACTTTCTTGATTTAAGTCTGTTGTCTAGTTTGCCGTTAGTATTGACGGATAGAGCATCAAAGATTCAATTATTGACTTTAAGGGAAAAAAGCTTTTAAAATTGATTGAAAGTGCGGGCGGTGTCATAATCAATGGAAGAACGTCTGGGGACATGGTGAGTTTGTGGGGCTGACAGTTCTGTGATTGACTATCGTATTTGCTCGTTTGAGTTTCTAGAGCTGCTCAGTAACTTCGCCATGCAAAGTAAAATATACTCTGACCATTTATCGTTAACTTTGGATGTTATAGTAGCCAAAGCAACGAAACTTAGAATAAAAAATCTTCCTTTATCTCAAAAGCTGAAGTGGGATTCAAATAAAATATCGAAATATATAAATCCCTCCAGTTGTCCGTTAATACTGATTATGTATTTCAGTATTCAAATATTGATGACAAAGTGACATGTCTCGCAAATAAGATTATATATGCAGCGGGGCGACCTGTTTTTACAAAACGTTTTGAGCCAAAAGAAAGATTGGAACGATAACAAATATGCAAATGAACGAAACAAAATGTTAAATCTGTTAAATCTTTTTAGAAAAACTTACCTGGCATCGTACAGATCCCAGTATATTGCAAGTAGATACCGCTACACAAAAATTTGCTTCCAAAAAAAGCTTGAATTAAAACAAAAAAATATTCAAAAGCTTAACTCTGTAAAAAATACCGCAGATTGGTGGAAGTTAGCAAATGCGGTTAAAAATCAATCTCTCAAAATAGGCACTTATATACATGTTGCTAAATTTTGCGATCACTTTACGTCGCTTCTTGGTCAAGAAAACAATACTTCACAAATACATTGGTCTTTACCTGATTTATTTGACCCGTTCCTGGACTCCCCTTTCGGAATTCGTGAAATACATTTAGTACTTCATAAGGCAAAAAACAATAAAGCTCCTGGGCTGGATCGTATCCCATACGAATTTTACAAATACTCTTCAAAGCCTTTTCTGGAAGAAGTTTTATGCGTACTAAACATAATTTTCCTACGCAACGAATTGCCTGATTCTTTTCGTAAATCAATTATCATACCGCTATTCAAGAATGGTGATCCAAAAACTGTTTCTAATTATAGAGGACTTTCTCTTCTTGATACCCTCTATAAAATCCTTATGGATCTTATTCTGAACAGACTTAATAGTTGGCTAGGGTGTAGTTAAGGAATGCCAAGCTGGTTTTCGCATAGTTGCGATGAATTTTAAGAATAAGGTAAAAACATACGTATTTTTAGTTGAGTTCTCGTGTGCATTTGATTCAGTTCCAAGAAATTCATTATTTTATAAATGTATTTTAGCAATGTTCGATTTTTGTTCTGTTCAAATTCCTGGTATACAATTTTTTTTTGTATCGAATCTATATTTGAACAGAACAAAATCGAACATTGCTTTTGGAGTAATTATTTGATAATCTGCAGTTCGTTGTAAGCTAGCTTTTCTCACGGTACTTTTGATTGTACCTCCTGCACCATCACATGGGGTCTTGCCGTGATAAGTTGCAAAAAAATGCCATTCTGCTTTCAATTCAAAATGATCTTCGTGATGGCATATATTTAAAAAAATTTTTTATTTTTGTATTGAGCAGTTGCTTTACGGCTAAAGTAATGAATTTTTGTTCTGTTCAAATTCCTGGCATACAATTTTTTTTTTGTATCGAATCTATGTGTTGAAGCTGCTCAAACTTTTTTATCGGAAAGACTTATAAATGTAAATACCATCAAAAATACGAGAAAGTATCATAGTTTTGTTCCTTTCTCTCACTGTCAATTAAAAGCACGGAAGTATTCAGCTTCCGATAATTTTGAAATTGTTAATGTTATAAAACCCAGTAAAAAATAATATTTTAATATTAATAATTTCATAACTTGAATTCTGTGTTATAATTGAAGTGTGGGCGAACAGAACATTACACTAATCTTCAAATAATTTCAATCTCAGACACTTTCAAAAGGTACTTTTTTGATGGCAAAGTGAATAATTAGTTCAGAGACATAAGCTCTTTTTTCGCGATTTCTTCAAATTTTTGCAACTGGATATGTGCCGTTCTGTTTTAACACTCCTCAATTATTTTTTTTTTCATCTCATTTGTACCATTGGTGTTTGGGTTCGAAATTCAAACAAAAAACTCATTCTAATTTTTTTTTTGGTGCTTATTTAAAGCCACCTGAACACGTGGAAAGGATAAAAATAGGTTAACGAGATTTCAGGCTTTTGAAGTTCAGGTTAAAACTAAATATCCTGTAAGTTTCATATTTTTAACTCGTGGTCCACACGCCGATATAATGGCCTAAGAAATGCATTTTTTCAAAAGTTAGAAATTTCAAGCACAGATTTTTCTTATAAAAAGTGAGCCGAAGGAGTTGGTTGTAGATTAAATTTCTTACCCGCTATGTGTACTTGATCTATAAGAAATATTAATGATTTGTATCCAACAGTCGCGACACTGGAGCCAGTTAAAAATCACGAAAAATCAACAAAATACATGTATTTTCAACACCGTGTAATTTTCGCATATACTGATTGAGTGAATTTCTATTCATTGCACAAATACTACTATCTCTTAGCTTAATGATAATTTCTCAAGTGTGTCTATATCTTAAAAAAAAAAATTTTTACAGCTAAAAATATTGATGCGTAAAAATTATGTTTAACATATGCTTCAATTCAGCCTGGCGGGGACTGACGAATCCAAAAATTAAAAGCCCTTGGATTTCCTTTCTTGGAACCCTAACAAATAATCTCGCAAAGTTTGAGCAAAATTCAAAGTAGTGCAGCAACGAAATTTCCATTTTTTTAGACGTTTTCATCTGGAATGACTCATATAGAAAAATGATATTAAACGAGTTCGAATAAAATTTTAAATAACTTGGTTAAACAAGAGTACTAATTTCTGTATGAATTAAATTATCATAAGCATTATAAAAATTGTAAATATTTATATGTATTTATGTATAAGGGGCATTCCATGCCAAATCACCGAGGTTTTTGCCCGACCCTCTTTGATTTCGCTAACTTTTTGACATGTTTTAGTGCTTATTAAAAGCAACAATCACAACAATTTAGAGTCTTGTATTCGAAACCGTTAATGAGTAATCGGTTTTTTAAATTTTAAGGCAAAACATTTTCAATTAACGATAGACTAGTAATAAATATTGATATCAATAAAAAATAGGGTATCATTTTTTTGTATTTGAATGGACTTTCATTCTAAGTCTTAAAAATATGAAAAATAAAGATTTTCGGACTTAAACAATGCAATTGAAATTTAGAGACTTTTCAAAATAAGCAAAAAAAAATCACTTTTTTTGGAATTTGATCACTTGTAACTTCAGCAAATCTTATTCAATTCTCATTAACACCAACCCGTTAGTAAGAAAACAAAAACTACCTTTTGATTGGTGTGCAACTGATTTAGTTCGAAAAAATTTGATGGAAATATGGCCAAATAAATGAAAAAACGATTCTTAAAAGAAAAAAATGGTTGGCATTTTTGGAATTTACGACTCAAAATACATAAAAAAGTATGTGAAAAACCAGATCTTTTTTAGTTTAAACTAGTGATATACAGTAGTGAGCATAAAAAATGCAACTGTAGGAACTCTAATGGAAATGCCAATTTTTTCGATCACGTAGTCTGCAACATCTTCTGCCGTGGTCCTTGTACCATTTTTGACCTTCAACATCATTTGTCGATCTTAGCGAACTGTTGTTATTCGTCGATCTCAACCCTATAGAAAACCTATGGGAGCTAGTATATCGCGAAGTGAAAGAGAAAACCACTCCAAAGCAAAGAACTTGGAAAAAATCCTCCAAGAAGAGTGGAACAAGACTTCAATGGAGACTTTAGTGTCCTTGTGGATTCTATGCCATCGCCAATAGTGGTTATGCCTCTATGTATTAACTTAAGATAAAAATATTCTCGTGTAAGAATACGAAAACTATTGAAATAAATTGAATTTTGAAGAGTTGCATTTTTTTGCTCGCTTAATTTTTGAGGTTGTCTTGTTATTTTATGCATTACAGAATACTGGATGAAAATAATTCAACAAAAATGTACATCAATAAAGTGAGGGACCATTTGAATGTAAATATAAAATTATAAAGCTCTAACACAATTTTTTTTTAAGATATCGCAAATTGTCTGACTCAGTGATCGCATTTGCATTTTCTATGCTCGCTACTGTAGATAATTCAATCCTAAGAAACAAATATAAAATTTTCAAAATTCGAAAAAAATAGAAAAAATTGTCAGCACATATAGCTTAAAAGTTGTGTAAAAATTTTGAGAAAAATTTTAAGAAAAATCGAAGGGGTCGCACTTTTCGAAAATGTCGATTTTAATCTTTAAACGTTGATAACTAACTGATAATTTAATTAAACTACATTTAAATACAAAAAAATGTTACCATACTTTTTATTGATATCAATATTTATTACTTAATTGAAAATGTTTTGACTTAAAATTTAAAAAAACCGATTACTCAATAACGATTTCGAATACAAGACTGTAAATTGGTGTGCTTGTTGCTTTTAATACGCACTACAACATATAAACAAATTAGCGAAATCGAAGTGGGTCGGGTCAAATGTACCGAATGTACTGAGAACTTGTCCAATGTACTGACGACAATTTTTTACGACACAAATATACCGAAAAAAGTACAAATGTACCGGTAATGCCATCACTGAAACAGCCCCTTCATGGTTGGTTACTGATTTTTATCACCAAGACGAAACAGTATGGAGACAGTTTCATTTTTCGGTTTCATGGTTGGCCAGAGTTAATTGTCTCCATTTTGTTTAGTTCCACACTTTGTGGATGACAGAAATATTGAAATTTCTGAATTTAAATGACATTTTTAACTTTTGTAGGTTCATTTCCAATTTTCGCATCGACAAAATTCATGTATTCATGATTCATGTATGAAGTAAAGGACTCTTAGAAAGCCAATACGTGCATCAGGCATGCCACCCATTTTAAGATTCTGGTTTTCTTTCCAAAATTTCCATTTTTCGTTCTAGTTGCCTTTTGCTGGTGATTTTTATTTTGAAAGAGTGTTTTCTATTTTTTTTTATATAAATTGTATACATTTTTTTATTTGCGACTTTCCTATTGTGGCGATATCAAATGGCTGTCTACGAATTTTAACATTTCTGGATACAACTATGAGAGACTGTAGCCACCAATGTAGACATTGCTGCGGAAATACTTCGCCAATCAAACCAAGATTGTTGCCAACCATAAAGGGCTGTAAGTTGGTTGGCTACTATGTCGCCGTTTTAGTCTCCGAGTAAGTATTAGCTTTATAACCATAGTATAGTTATATCTAGTATAACCAGATAGTAGCCAACCATAAAAGGGATTTTAGTCTCACGGAAAAATAATGATGATAGCTCAGTTGGTAAAGATGAGCATCTTTGAACAGTGTCATAGCGCATGGCGACCTAGGTTCAATTCTGATCAGTCATAGGCGAAAACTTGAGATTCCTGAAAAACCATCTGAGTTGAATCAAATCTATCTGAAACTAAAGATATTGCAGTGCTCTTCTTCACTTATCTCGCCTGACGGTCTTATTTCTTATTACCACAGAAATTGAAGCATACGCTCAAAAAGAAAGAAGTAAGTTTGATATCATTAAAAAATTTAATCAAATAAACGGAGTTTTTTTTTCAAATTAATAAAATGTAAATATTTTACAAAAGTGTTATTATTTTACTATTCACAATCATAGCACACAAGAAAGTGTTCATATTTATAGCAAGAATTTTCTATAAAATTTCATGAATGAACAACATGCATATGGCCCATCAAATAATAAAAAACACCTGGTGCTAAAACACATATTTTCCATGTTTTAAACGATATATTGCCAATATAAAAAAGTTACCATAAACAACTGTTTGCTGCACATGTGTGACCAATGTTTCTCGTGGTTATGTCCCAGTTAGTCGTTTGGATAGTAAGTTAGTGCCAGTTAGCTTACCACTAAGCCACACACTTTTTGCTTCCTATTTTGCATTTGTTGCCAACGTTGTCCAACCATTGGAGTACATGTGCCATAAAATAATATTTGACCACGGGGCGTCTACGACAATGATGTAGCTGCTGATGTTTGCCTTGGTCGTGTACCTCTTATGTCGTCCGTTGCACTTGCAATAGGGACTTGTGCCTTTGATGCAGCACGCGACGGCAAAGGGAGCATAGCGGAAAAAAATGAACCTCGTGTAAACATAACGGTAAAAAAACAATTTTTAATATTACGACATGACGTATGTCTCCGTAAGGTAGCGGTTGTATTATGTCTGTTCCACAGATATACCCATACCACTATGAACAATGCATACACACACATAACTACATTCAAAACCTTTTACATCAAGCACGCTATTTCCATTTCCGCCGGATGTGGTTACACTCAAAATGCAAACAACATAAGCCGCGTGCCAACTGATTTATTTAGACTTTTCGACTGAACGGTGGAGTCTTTCTCATTCGCAAATAACAGCTGTCTCAACAACGAAGACGATGGTGATGACTTGTGGCTAAAGCAGCCGACTGCAGCTGAGCTGTGGCATAAATTTGTCATAAACTCATCAGGAATCCACAGTCATAAACTTGTTGATCACCATAATTTAATGATGACGATGAAAACGCGTCGGATTTATTTACCAAAAATCCCAACAACTTAGTCGAGGGGCCAAAGTCAATTATTTTTTCTTTCTTTTCTATTTAGCTACTGTTGTGCCATTTGTTGTTGATTCATTTAGGTTGCGAGGATTGTTTTGCTAAATGTAAATTAAATTGAAGATATCTTCTTTGCTGTTTATAATTTAATATATGGGGAGCTTAATTTTAAAATAGAATTACTTCTCTTTTGGTCAAAGTTGTTTCCTTTTATTTGACTGATAATTGACACTTGTGTTTTCCCTTAGTACATATTTTATCTGGAATTGTTTATGAAATTTATGTGGGAAAATTGATAATTTAATTTAAAATCATTAAATTATTGTAAATAAAATTCGATAAAAGATTCACACAGAAGATACACTGATCTTTAAAAAACTGCTTTATACTGCCATTTTAAATAATGCCTTTTGTTTTAAAAATAATGACCAAATAATTAAGATCATTCATACGATATGTGGTACGTAATTATTATATGGGCACATAAAAAAAAGCATGATGTGCGGTACATCAAATAGCACTTTTGTTATGGTTTTGGGTGTGCCACTTTTGTTTGTTTGTTTTTATATGTGTTCTGCTGTATACGTTTTTTGAACTGGTGGACAAAAACGTATGTTCTTTTATTGGGTCTTTGGATAATTCCTTACAGACTAGATAATCAATAATTTAAGTACCATTCAAAATATTGCTAAGTACAAAGATTAAGAAACTTAAAACTAAAATGAAAATAAGCTAAGTACTTAACATATTCTCAAAATTAATTTTGGATACTGAAAAATCAAAGTTTGAACTAGCTAACAAAATATTAAATAAAGATAAAGCCTTTGAAATAGTCTCATTAAGAGCATAATGACTCCTGTGTAACTGTTTATAAAATAATATATATAATATAAAATAAACCAATAAAGGAGACCCGACAATCTGCGCCAACTACAGTGATATCAGTCTTATTTCCATCGCATATAAGATCCTCTCGAGCGTATTGTGTGAAAGATTGAAGCCGTATACAGAAACACTGATCGGATCCTATCAGTGTGGCTTTAGACCTGGTAAGTCCACCATAGATCAGATTTTTACACTACGCCAAATCCTGGAGAAAACCCATGAATATCAAATCGACACTCACCATCTCTTCGTCGATTATAAAGCTGCGTTCGATAGCCCAGTGCGGGATTCCCGTTACGCAACAATGTCTGAGTTTGGTATACCTGCAAAGTTGATAAGGCTCTGCAGGATGACGTTGAGCAATACGTGTAGCTCCGTCAAGGTAGGGAATGACCTCTCCGGAACTTTTAATACCGAGCGAGGTTTCAGACAAGGCGACCCGCTCTCGTGCGATCTCTTAAATTTCATTATGGAGGGGATCGTACGAAAAGCCGGTGTGCATCATAATGGCACCATTTTCTTCAAAGGTGTTCAGCTCCTTGCGTACGCTGATGATATTGATATTATCGGTCGGAGTAAGAGAGATGTTACAGCTGCTTTCACTGCTATTGAAAAGGAATCAGCCAAAGTGGGTTTGACGGTAAACGAGGGCAAGACGAAATACATGATGTCTACTAACAACAACAAGAGAGCACGGGATCTAGACTCTCATGTTACAGCGGGCAACTGTAATTTACCTTGGCACTGCCGTAAGCAGCAACAATGATGTCAGTCTGGAGATTAAGCGGAGATTAACAATTGCTAATAGGTGCTACTACGGTCTCAGTAAGCAAATACGTTGCAGAGCTCTCTCTCGATCGACAAAGCTAACACTCTACAAGACGCTCATTCTACCTGTGCTTCTTTATGGCACTGAGGCATGGGTGGTTTCGACAACAGACGCAGCCGCTCTTGGGGTGTTCGAGAGGAAAGTTCTCCGCAAAATCTTTGGTCCTGTTCGAGTTGGAAACGACTATCGCATTCGAATGAACCACGTGCGGTATGAGCTCTACGCCGACATTGACATAGTTAAGCGTATAACAATACAGCGACTACGCTGGCGGGGTCATGTCCATCGTATGGATAAAGAAGCTCCAGCGAAAAAGGTATTCGAAGGGAAGGTCCCCGGTCAACGACGAAGAGGGAGACCATGCCTCCGGTGGATAGACCAAGCTGAGGAAGCCCTAACCGCGCTTGGCATTAACGATTGGAGAAGGCGCGCGCAAAACAGAGGCGCCTGGCGAGAGCTAATGAGGTCGGCCGTAACCTGACAACGGGTTGTTATGGCCATCTAATTAAGTAAGTAAGTAATATGTCGCAAAGACCTAGAAGGAATATTGAACATAACAGATTCCAATAAAGGTGCACAATCAATAGCACCTGAAATTAAGTTAAAAACAATGTTAAGAGGTTGAATCTTACGCCTTGTTTTAAGAGATTATAAGAACGTAAAGGTATATTCTCTGAAATTGGGGAACGTAACGTGAATCTGTTAAATGACTTCTGAACTTTTCCAACTCTAAGGCATTGAGTTGTATTGAAAGGGCTTCAAATAAAAGAATCATAATCTTATCTTGACCTAACATAGGAATTATAAAGAGTTTTAAAAGTATGAGGATCAGTAAATTCAGAACTATTCTTGCGAACAATAGTAAAATTTAAATAAGATTTAAAAAAAATGTAATTAATTTGTTCTCAAAAAGTGAATTTTGAGTCGAAAACTTCTCCAATATCACAAAAAGAGCTAACCATTTGTAATGGCATCCTAGGAAGACAATAAGATATACTTAAAGTTCCTCGAGAATTTGAAAAAGTGAATGAATAACACTTTTTGATAAGTAAAAGAAGAAAGTTTAATATACTGCAAGTTAAAACCTCATTAAGATCTCTCTGCAGCACTACAGAATCATTGAAACTAGATACTTTACAAAATAATTTCAAGTCATCTGCATATAGTAAAAAGCTAAGTCGAGTGAAAACAATATTTAATATAGTTTATAAAAAATTTAAAAAACAGCGGCCCCAGTATACTTCTTTGAGGTACCGCCAGAAGATGCTATAAACTGATAAGATTTAACATTATTAATTTTCAAAAAGCAAACTCTAGGCTTTAGATAGGATTGAACACATATAAAAAAAGAAATGACAATCCGTTTTAGCGAACTTCGCAATTAAAGCATTATGACAAACTTTGTCTAATTGTGAAAATCTTATAGTTTGAGCAGAAAAAAAGGAAAAATATTTTAGCCTAAGCTTTTACTTTTCAGTATTTGACATCTACGATGTAAAAATATATTTTTCCATGAAACTTGTACTCATAACACTGTGTGCAGTGAACCCGGAGGAATATCGACTGATGTCAGATATTGGCGTATATACGAGCTTTTCGGGATAACGATGAATTAACCTGATTTTAACATCGTTACAAACGCTATTTTGCAAATTTTTTTTTTTATTTCAAGCCTGAGGTTTGATACCTGAGGCAAAATATTCTTCATAAAAATAACAAAAGTTTTTTCACATTTACACTACCCCTCCACCACCAGTCATTATGCTCCCTATCAATCATTTTAATCAATATCCATATGAAAATATACTTCACTGTTTCCGAAACGCTATTTTTCACGTTCAGGTCAATAAAATGCCCCATTTGCATACTGCACTTCAAAAAAGAATTTTAATTTATCATGAAAAATATGAGCTAAATCAAATTAAAGCCATATAGAACATTTTGCGCCACCCTACATATCTATGTTAGCAAAATTTTGGCCCCTAACTGCATGTGCTGGGTTCTAAAAAAATACAACATCTAATCTGTAGTCGATAAATACCCTTCACATGTGGTACATGGTCATCCAAAGGCCCGTACCGACCCAGGGACTAGAGGGAGCTTTGCCCCCCCATGCGTCTCATTCGCCACTCACGCGTTTTTTAGGAAAACTTAAGGAAAAGTCAAAAACAAAAGCAATTAAGAAACTTTTTTTTTTACAGTTTATTTTTTTTTAAAACAATAACAAGAAATAACTTTCTAAAATAACTGTACTTTGCGATCTTTCAGTGCATTTATTCTTTTGAAAACCATGTCTAGATCTACATATAGGCTCAAGTCGTTTTTGCTCGAAAGCCAGAAACGATAATAGTCGACATGCTTATCCGTTGTGAACGAATGATTCGTGTTAATGCCGAAAATGATGTTTCGCATACTTCCGTTCCAGACGGGAAAATTTCGATTGTTGCGTATAAATTGTGCACATCTTAAATTTTTTTGCCTCTTCAACGCAATGTCGGGTTGGTTGGTCATCCAACAGAAGGTATTATTTTAAGTCAATAGAAAAACGAAATATTTTTGCGGAAAGTGGTGATATTTTTATTTTGGTGTAAGCAAGAATCTCTGCGGATATTAAGAATGGATCGATACTTACTCGCAAAACGTTTTTGAATTGTGAAGGTTCTCTTCAAAACCTTGTGGAAAAATTTAAAAAAAAAATAAAGCGAAAATGTTGCCACCGTAGCTGAGAAATTGGCAGAAAACCCATGCGTGTCCATTTTGAGATGTTCGTAGGGATTGGGGCTATCTCCCATCTTTCAAGGGTTTTTTTTATATGAGAGGTGCCAGGCTTCGTTGTTTAATTCAGTCTGTTTATCGTGAGGTGCTTAGTATCTATAGACAATTATCATCCTAGCACCTTATGTATTTTAAAAATCATGCTACAATAGGCGATAAGATATAACGTTTTAAGTATTTTTGTTGTATGAGAGTTGCACCACCTCTTTTTTATTACAATGAAATATAGATTATTTGTATTAGAAGAATTATTTCAAGAATCGGTTAAGTTGTTCCAGAGACTTCCCATGATTTTATGCAAACAAAAAACAATATCTCTTTATATAATATGACGTATATGTAGATTAGAGTTTCCCGAACTTGTTCTGCAATAAAACACTTTGCAAATCCGATAATATCACAGAATATTTAGCATATTGTAGCGAAATTTGGTTTATGTCAGAAGATTCTCGAAATAAAAACCAATAAAAGAAAACTAAACGATACTAGCTAGCATCACTGGCTGTATAAATACTTTTACACCATCTAGCGGAAAAAGTGCAGTTTTTGTACTAAAAATAATAAACCGAACAGACGCTCCAGTACACTATAAAAGTCGATAACCGAGAGAAGTTAACGCCGTCGTACAACGCCATCTAGAGCATAATAGCAACATTATGGATAGTTGTGAACTCAACGTCGATACGCCACTTAGAAGGTACTGGATTATTCGAGAGAGTGATGACTGTAGTATAAAAGGGATGTCATCTGAGTTGAGTGACACAGTTGAATTAAAACAGTGAAGCAGAACAGTTGAATTCAAACAGTGAAACAGAACAGTTTATTTTGAAAGTAATACAGTGTGTTCCGTAATAAAGTAAAACAGTTGTCTATAAAGTGTTAGATTAATATTTGAATGTTAATGAGATAAACAATTCTACCGTGTAAAAACTAACTATTGTGATTTAAATAAACCATTTTATAACTAAATAAGTTGTGTGTTTTTAATTGTTACACAATCCAGTGATCGAACTCAGAAAAGTGTAAGAGATCGAAATTATCGTCTAAGAGACAGGAATTTCGTAACAATATGTTTTCATAAACATCAGTGGAGATTGAGTATCACTTGCCTTTCAATATGAAATAAAAAATCCTTAAATGTGTTGCGGTATATGAAAACTTTTCAAATGTTTTAGCGGAATACTGGTGTTTGGTAAATTTTGGTATAGATAGAAAAGTGGCTAACGTGATTAAACGTAAATCATTTTCCAAAGTACTACATTTGAGTATAAAACGTATTACAATTATTTGCCTTGTTTTAACATTTATTAAAATTAAAATTGTCTTAAAGTACTGCTTCAATTGCTACCAATGCTAGAGCTCAAAAAACTAAAATAAAAATTCGCTGCTTTCAATTTACTGTTCGCTGATTAAGCGGAAATGCGCATACACATGGAAAACTGAATTTCCTACGTGGTTTGACTATTTATCCCGTTCGCGTGCTCTGAATCAAAAATGAAAACGACAATTTTTGTAATGCTATTTGTATTTGAAACTCATGAAGAAGTATCATTTGAAAATTATTTTCAATTTACGCTTCGTGTGACCACACAAAAGTAACAAATCATTTTTGCGCTCTCATATTGGAACAGCGCTTGTGGCACTTGTGCAGCAAATAAAATTTTCTTCTAAGAATAACCAAAATGTAAAGAAAAACGAAAAAAATTAAAAAATCAACATCATTTTCCAATGGGAACTTCATAACTATGATTCCAACTACAAACAGCAGGGATCTTAAGTCCATTCGCCCATCGTCCCTAGCGCATCTACTCGTACAGTTTTGATTGATTAGCCTTACGCAACTTTTATGCTCCTCATCGATATTTTGTAAAAGTTCTCGGTTTAAGTTTCTTTTTTTATTTTCTTTTAAACAAAAATGATGGATTATGCTGCGCTGGGGAGATGAAACGCAGAAAACTTGCTACTTTCCTTAAGAAGCATTTTTTAAGAGAGAAACTGTTTGTTTTTTATTTTCTTTGGAACAAAGAAATTTTCATTTTATTGTAAACAATTAAAGGAAAAAGTTTCTTTTTCTCGAATTTTTCTTTTCTACTTTATTTAATGAAGCGGCAAAAAATGTGTGTAGGTTGGGCTTTCGATTTAAGAATGAACTTTTAATTTCCCTCATGGAACTTGAAAAGTTTAAGCTTTGCGGAATTATTGCGAAAGTAAAGTGATGAGCAAGAAAGTGTGCCGCCACTTATTTTTTAATATTTCACTGATATATAGAAATCGTTTTTCGTTATTTCAGCGAAAATGACAAAGGCAGAGCAGAAATTAAATTTGCAATAACTATGAGCTAAATAAAAGTCTGCATGAGAAGTTCAATATCGAGAAAATTTAAGAGTAAAGTGAAAGAACAGAATCCCGTAACAAAAAAAAAATAGGTATTCAGCACGGAATGTTAGACCTTTGAGAACAGTGCAGCAGTATTGGTTCTTATGTAATAGGTTAGACATCATCACATTTCGCATAGCCACCCCATAATTGGTGTATAGGTAATGCATAAATAGTTAGGGAACCAGTGAACATTTTAGGTATATACATATTGTAGCGAAATTTGGTTTATGCTAGAAGACTCTTGAAATAAATACCAACGAAAGAAACTAAACGATACTAGCTAGCATAAACATACTAGCACCATCTAGCGGCAAAATAATAAACTGAACAGACGCTGCAGTACACTATAAATAAAAAGTCAACAACCGAGAGAAATTATCGCCGTCGTACAACGCCATCTAACATCTAGCATAATAGCTAGCTCAACGTCAACGTGGTGAATTGTGGATAGTAGTAGAATGCACGCTACAAAGTAGCACTGGTGGGTTGTAGTTCAACAGTAGAATTAAACCAGCGAAGCAGTAAGCAATAAAGTGAATACAGTGTGATCCGTAGTAGAACAAAACAGTTTTCTATACAGTGTTAAATTAATATTAGAATTTGAACGTTAATAAAATAAACCATTTTATAACTAAATAAGTTTGTGTGTTTTTAATTGTTACACAATCCAGTGATCGAACTCAGAAAAGTGTGAGAGATCGAAATTATCGTCAAAGAGACAGAAATTTCGTAACAATATATAATTTTATCGTCGTTGGTATTGATATGCTGTAGTTCACATTTATGCGAATTAGAAAAACTTAAAGTTGAGTGAAGCGTAGCGCCACTTTTTTCTTAAATTAATTTTGAAATTAAAAAAGAAAAACTATCGGTCATTTCACGCCAAGCGAACAGGGAAAATGGGGTCATGTTTCCAAATTCAAATATATTTGCATATGTTGTACCTGTATATGTCCTCGACACAGAAACAAAATATTATTAGAATATGGGTCTTTGAATATTTGATAAGTCGTTAGGTATGTACTACTTCAAATGCCATTATTCAGTTTAAAAAAAGTCTGGTAAAACTAATTAACCACTGGATTTTATACTTCATTTATTGGCCTTTTAAGCCTCATAGTTGGATTTTAAAAATAAATAAAAAAAAGGAAAATATTTTTCTTTATCGTTTTTTAAATGTTCGCCTAACAAAATTTTTTTTTAGTGCATTAAAAGAAAGCTTATATTATGCTTATACTTCGTGCCAAGTTTGTTTGTTTGTCCTAGAAGCTGAAAATACAGGTGGCAGACGTGTAGGTCTCTGCTTTTTCAAAATTTATGGTGTTGCAAGTGTGAAAATCGTTGATTTTGGTCAAATTCGTACATTAATTCTAGAGCCACCAGATTTTTCCGAATATATTTAATTATGTATTTGAAAAGCTTAATCTTTCTCCTTCATTTAATTTAAATTTTCTAGTTATTCTGCCGTACTGGAACTTATGTATACAAAACTGTATTTAGACCAATAAAATAAATTTCAATTTAGAATATTTTGGAGAAAAAATAAAAAAATTATGGAGGCTAGTTTACTAGTTTACACAAAAATCAAAGTTGCAAAAGTAAAATGATATCTGATTTGGTGTGGATTACATAATATACACAATCAGAAAAATAAATAAATATAATACAAATGACCGAAAAATAGAAAAGTAGGTTTTGGATAATAAAATTTGAACGGTATTAGTTTTATATAGAAAGTATTTAATATGCACCTTAAGTAATCAAAAATGTCTGCCTTTAAAAAAGCAGTACTAGAAGCGTCTGCCTACTCTATTTTTATGTTTTTTCATAAGTACATTAACCACTTAGGCAAGAGGAAGAAGCGATAAAATGATTAAGTAATACATTTTTTTTTCACACGTTTGTAGTATAGCAACTTTTAAATACGGAATTAACTAAGTGGTTGAGGTTATTTCTCTAGTTTCCTATGACATAATCTTTATAATAATCTTAGTCTGCCTTACGATAGAATCACTTAAGATTGTACATATCATAAGATTAAAAAAAATGGAATTACTCTTAAATGCAGCAGCAAAAACGTCTGCCATTTGCATTTAGCTGTTGTTGTGCATATACACATTTTTTAATACAAAAGGCAGACGTGATAAAATAGTTTATGGTACCTTTACTATTTTACAATTATAAAGGGCCCTCAAATAATAACGCAGAAGAACGCATTGGCAGAGTCTTTTCGTAATTTTCAACCTCTGCCGCACGATAGAATCATATAAAAATTTGGACCACCGGCTCCCTAGCCATAATCTAACAACTTTGAAAATATTTTTAGCGTATTTTGCGGAAAAAATATTACAAATTTGTTAATCTTCCGAATTTTTATCATAACCGCCCGTTTGCAGACAAAGTTTAAAAGTTTGAGGTCAAACCAAAATTCTAAATTTTTTGCCCGTCCGTGACACCAGTGAAATGTGACATAGGCTCTAATGTCTTACTGATAAAATTGCCTCATCATGTGCTACTGCCAAGTTTCAGACGAATCTTTTTTTCTTTCGGTTGCAGTGTACCATCTATCTATCTATCTACTATTCTTCGTTAGTGTATACATATGAAGCTATGCGAAAATAGCTCCAACAATTTTTATGAACAGCTAGTTAAGATTTATACCAATAACATAGGTTTTGTAATGAAAACCCTTGCCAACATATAGTTTTTTATTAGAATTTCTAATTTAGTTTCCTTATTATGATGTTCCAAGCATTGTGATTTGAGAAAAAGCCCAATACTTTTATTGCATATATTTTTGGCCATGACTAACTTCATGAAACTTTTTCTGTAGCTTCAAATATATATTAATCCCTTTTTATTTTGAAAATTCCAAGTCCACCTAAACAAAGCTTAAGATTATTAGGGCCCATCTTAATCTTACATTGCAAGCCATTTTTCAAGAACACAATTTGCGAGCTTCCTTAATTATCGCGCTTCGGATTCAACAGTAGATACTGAATCTTCGTCATTTTATTTAAAATTAAATGGACACGAAAGAAAAGCTGGACCTAGGGCATTTTCGGGCTGATTTACATACAGCAAAAGGAGTCATTCTGGTTAATTTTGTAGCTGAGGAAAAAGTCAAAAATCTGAATTGATGAGTGCAGTTCCCATATCGTAGTGGGACGAAAAAACATTTAGAAACAATTGATAACACAACTTGATCTTCATTTGAATGCTCTACTGGATAAGCCTTGAATTTCCACTTGAGCTCAACAGAACCTCTAACATATATTGTTGAAAAATTAAACAAAGTCAGGTATTTAATTTCCATGTCATTTTTTCTTGGGATCCTTCAAAGAAAAACGCCTTTAAATGACACTCGAAACTTCTACTTGAATTCAACTGGAAAAACAGCGTTGAGTATCTAGTGCTTTGCTATTATAGACAGTGCCTTACATTTCCACTTTACCCCGTAACAGCACTTCCAACCCTTGATATTGGATTATAAGTTGAATTTTCAGTGAAGCTCAACTAGAAAGAGCACGAGGCAGTTTCTTTCCTAATTTGAGAAGTTTTATTTCTGCTTTTTATTAAATATTTTCTAAAATAAAATGCTTACAAAATATTTCCAACATGTTCCATTTTGCTGCAAATTCTATATCTCAATCTGTTGGTTTCAAGAATTTATTTAATATTCAGATACCATATACGATGAAATTTCACTCGGAAGAAAATGTTGCAGTATTTACCAGATTCAATTTAATCCAATGCTTCATTTTAATTGCGAACAAAAACAACAATAAAGCTCGAATCAAAATAAGAAGAGGATAAACTTTTCCTTTACTCTCCAGTCGTAACTGTCATAGCAATCAATAAAATTCAGTATTTAGCATTCAATATACTCAATATACATTCAACATAAAATTGCCGCCGGTTGCATCTATCTCTATGAACAATATGTACAACAAACATCATTGGTACAGTGGATTTAGCCGAATACGATTTATTGCGAAAATCGAAAAATTCAATAAATTTCACATTTCATTTCGCTTTATTTTGCTGCGTTTCATTGTGTGGCAGATTCGATTGTTTCCTTCTCGTTGCTGATATATCAAGTAAAATTTAATATCCACAGCGAAGGAGGCAAAGAAAATTCCGCAACACATTGGACGGTATGCTGTACCCAGTTTGAAATTTGAAGAACCTGGCCTTAAAAGATTGAAGACTTACTCGCTTACTTTTGCAGCAAAAATAGAACAGGATCATTTTGACCTCGATCCATCGAATATTTAGTTTCATTGTGCTTTAATATGCTTTCCACTTATCTCATCGACATTGGAGCCAGTAAGCACTTCCAAACTGTTGCTCTTTTGTAAGCTTATGCTTTCTAAACAAGTTTATTCAATTAGTATTAATTCAATTTAATTCAATTCAATTCAATTCAATTCAACTCAATTCAATTCAATTCAATTCAATTCAATTCAATTCAATTCAATTCAATTCAATTCAATTCAATTCAATTCAATTCAATTCAATTCAATTCAATTCAATTCAATTCAATTCAATTCAATTCAATTCAATTCAATTCAATTCAATTCAACTCAATTCAATTCAATTCAATTCAATTCAATTCAATTCAATTCAATTCAATTCAATTCAATTCAATTCAATTCAATTCAATTCAATTCAATTCAATTCAATTCAATTCAATTCAATTCATTTCAATTCAATTCAATTCAATTCAATTCAATTCAATTCAATTCAATTCTATTCAATTCAATTCAATTCAATTCAATTCAATTCAATTCAATTCAATTCAATTCAATTCAATTCAATTCAATTCAATTCAATTCAATTCAATTCAATTCAATTCAATTCAATTCAATTCAATTCAATTCAATTCAATTCAATTCAATTCAATTCAATTCAATTCAATTCAATTCAATTCAATTCAATTCAATTCAATTCAATTCAATTCAATTCAATTCAATTCAATTCAATTCAATTCAATTCAATTCAATTCAATTCAATTCAATTCAATTCAATTCAATTCAATTCAATTCAATTCAATTCAATTCAATTCAATTCAATTCAATTCAATTCAATTCAATTCAATTCAATTCAATTCAATTCAATTCAATTCAATTCAATTCAATTCAATTCAATTCAATTCAATTCAATTCAATTCAATTCAATTCAATTCAATTCAATTCAGTTCAATTCAATTCAATTCAATTCAATTCAATTCAATTCAATTCAATTCAATTCAATTCAATTCAATTCAATTCAATTCAATTCAATTCAATTCAATTCAATTCAATTCAATTCAATTCAATTCAATTCAATTCAATTCAATTCAATTCAATTCAATTCAATTCAATTCAATTCAATTCAATTCAATTCAATTCAATTCAATTCAATTCAATTCAATTCAATTCAATTCAATTCAATTCAATTCAATTCAATTCAATTCAATTCAATTCAATTCAATTCAATTCAATTCAATTCAATTCAATTCAATTCAATTCAATTCAATTCAATTCAATTCAATTCAATTCAATTCAATTCAATTCAATTCAATTCAATTCAATTCAATTCAATTCAATTCAATTCAATTCAATTCAATTCAATTCAATTCAATTCAATTCAATTCAATTCAATTCAATTCAATTCAATTCAATTCAATTCAATTCAATTCAATTCAATTCAATTCAATTCAATTCAATTCAATTCAATTCAATTCAATTCAATTCAGTTCAATTCAATTCAATTCAATTCAATTCAATTCAATTCAATTAAATTAATTTTCATTGATTCCCATACATTACTTTATTGCTTTCCTACGAACTCTGTTAAAAGAAGTAAGGTGCAATAGCTATACGAAAAAGTGATCATCGTCACTTGCTTAGAAATGATTCTAACAAAATTACTGGTCCAACTGGGAAGCTTCAATAAATGTAATACATTCTAAGCATATATTGCTGCAAAGCAAAAAGGCAACAACAAGAAATAAACAATGAAAAGAAAATACCGATAAAGAGAAATATGAAGCATCGTATTGCGACAGTGGTAGCAGGCAACAATTGAAGTTAATAACAAAAATGGAGAGAAAATAAAAGCAGTTCCTTACGAACGCAGTGGCAGGACGAAAAGACCACCTACGGACATGAAAGTTCAATCATCTTTTCATTCATAACAAACTTTTGTTGACGGCGACATCCTTTTTGTGCTGCGTTATAAATAGGGATGGCAATCCCTAGGCACTTCTTGGGATCCATAATTTTCGGGACCAAAGTTTTCAATACCGAGATTTTTCTACAGGATCTAGAATTTTAAGCTGAAAGTAGTCAGAAACTTTAATTCACCGAACTAAATTGCTTTGTTTCATTGCAAAACATCAAAGAATTTAAAAAAAAAACAGCGGAAAAAATGGTGATTTAAAAAATGACTTAGAACACTTTCAGCATTAATGGCTTACACAATTTTACAGGATGATTCATATCATAAAGACTGCTTATTTCTGGGTAGAAGATACTTTGTCTTTGCAATAAATTAGCTCTCCGGATAACACCTTTAAGAAATAATTACATCTTGTCTATGCTGTATTAGACATCACTTTTTGCATAGTCATTTTCTATACTTATCCTATGTAAGATATCAACCATAGTACGAGTATAAGGTGGTAATTTTTGAAGGGGCTGTATCAGGATGATAAAACTAGTATTTTCATTCATAAATTTATCATTTCACATTACTTAATTGATGCTTTTTTGGCTCCTTCGGTTGTGAAAGATCAGCAAAATTAGGCCGGAAACATTTGGTGATACAGACAGGGTTCACAAGTACGCATGTCGCCTCCAATACAATCGAAAAGATTGAATTTTGCGAAAAATTATCAAAGTTTGCAGTGAAAGTTTTAGTGATTCAGATAAGCAATGGAAAAATTGACATAACATACATGGGGAATGTGAGTTATATTTTTTTGAGTGTAGCAACTCTAATGTCATTCAGACGGAAAGTTAGTTTGATATTAAGGTTAAGTTCTATATTAAGGTTAAGGAAATGGGTCGATATTTTTCGATTTCTGTTCGCTAATTGGGCTGTGGAGCGCTGGGAAGAAAATTAGCATTTTTTCCGTAAATAATCTTTTTTGACGAAACTCATTTCCATCTCGGTGGTTACGTAAATAAGCAAAATAGTCGCATCTGGGGTACATGAAATCCACATGCGATTGTTAAGAAGCGAATGCACACACAATGAACGTTTGGTGTGCTTACTGGTTCGGCGGTATCATTGGGCGATTTTTTTAAAGTAAATGGTGAGCACTACCATGCAATCATAACCGATTTTTCGGTGGCCTATTTTCGAATATATGGACAGTATTTGGTTTCAACAGAATGGTACAACGTGTCACACAAGCCATGCAACAAACTTGAGAAACTTGGAAATCGCGTTAATAGCCGTTTCGTTGATGCGCATTGACCGCCACGAAGATGCAATTTGACTTCGTTGGATTACACAAAATTTAACCAACATTCAGACCCAGAAATCAGACTATATATTTCAGAAGGTATTTGATGCACTGAATTCAAATCTGGCTTCACAAGTCTGAGGTTATGTAGCCTTGCGGATTTTTTGTTTCACCAATATTAAAGTTTGGCTTCTTTAAGTACAAGTCTTTTTCTTTCAAATAGCGTTAAGTTTGCTCAAATATCTTTTTTTTTCTCTGAAATATCACATTCTGAAGTTTTGAAATTTTTTCATAAGTATAAATACAA
This sequence comes from Tricholauxania praeusta, assembly GCA_949775025.1. NCBI lineage: Eukaryota > Metazoa > Arthropoda > Insecta > Diptera > Lauxaniidae > Tricholauxania > Tricholauxania praeusta. The sequence continues at coordinate 129,464,014 of OX459029.1, read as the reverse complement.
ATATCCCTAATGAGTTTTCAGGTATAGGGAAAATCACAAACATGAAAATTTCAAAATGTGGTAACTCGGCCAAAAGAAGATATTTCAGAAAAGAAAGAAGAAGACTTGTACTTAAAGAAGCCAATCAAGTCTGATTTCTGGGTCTGAGATGCTGTCGGCCTGTGTTATCATTTGTGGGGATGAGTTGGTGCCTCCATCGGTCAAATACCGCTCCTTACAGTCGAGTACTGAAAGATTATGTTCATCATATAGGCTACTGCAAGGCCAGCCGAGGAAGTGATTTCAATGAAATAATGTTCCTTAATTAACCAAAAGGATTGTTCTATCGAATTAAAACAAAAAAACATTGAACATTAATTTTTGATTCATAGCGAAACCAAATTGCAAACTATAGAGAATCAACCCTATAAACATCTAAAAAACTATCTTTTTACTTAACTATAAGCCCTTGCGAAGCCAGGACGTAAGTATGTAATAATAAGTAACATTTTTAAATAAAAATTTAAAAAAACTTCTAATACCGGAGATCCAAAGATTTCCCTTTTACAATCATGGGATTATAGAGTTAATAGCATCCCAGGATTGCCACCCCTAGTTGTTAGCCAAATAAATGAAATTACGAAAAATGTTCAGAACGAATAAGAAAAGGACTGTTAAAGAAACAAAAAAGAAATGAAATAAGGGCAGAAAAAAAAAATTAAAATGAAATCAGCGCAATGGACAGAATACGTAATGAAGAAACACGGAATGAAGTGATATTGAAAAGTAGTACGATGTAAGTATAAACGAATGTTGTCTGCGTTAAAATCGGTATCCAATCTATCGCCACGGCAGGCTAGGTAAGATTAGGTTAGGTTAAGTCCGTGGAGTTTTAATTTTGCAACGTCTAGGTCTGTGGAGTTTTGATTTTGCAATGTCCAAGTGTTCTATTCCTTGTCTGAGCGAGTGGAGGGCATTCGCAGAGTAAGTGCTCTAGTGAGTTTTCCATATTTGGTTCCATGCAGTTCTCTTATTTATCAGTTTTAACCCACTAAGTCCCAGCGGTCGATTTATAGACCAGTAATTTTCGAATTTTTTCAAGCTAAGCTAGAGAGTGGTATCGCCAAAGCGCTTAGCTAATATGTTAGCTTAGACCTTTGCCAGCATAAATTATTTTTGCTTTGGCGTGATTCGGTTATTTAACTGTTTTTTTCATGCCTTGGAACGGAGGTATTTTCGATTGTTTTTTATACCCTACACCGAGGGTATATTCACTTTGTCCATCCGTTTGTAACACATAGAAGGAGGCGTGGCAGGTATGGAAAAGTATATATATTCTTGATCAGCGTTACCACCTGAGTTGATTTAGCGATGTCCGTCTGTCTGTCTGTCTGTCCGTCTGTCTGTCTGTCTGTCTGTCTGTCTGTCTGTCTGTCTGTCTGTCTGTCTGTCTGTTGAAATCAGGTTTACGGGAAAACCAAGAGAGCTAATGGAATGAAACTTTCACACACAGGTCACATCTTCTTGCAGGCATCTTGCTATTGAAAATGGGCGAAATCAGTTGACGGACACGCCTACCGCCCATACTCTATGTAAATTTACCCAGACCAATTTTGAAAAAAGTTGCAGCGATTTTGATGAAACTTGGTGATTTGGTGCACATATGAACCAAATTAGGATTAGGCTAGGTTTCAAGTTTCCAAAAGGTCGTATAGGGACGTGGCACAGCCCTAAATTTTATCATTTAAACTACCATATCTTGTAAGCCGTTCAAGATATTGCGATGAAATTTGGTATACGGATACATATCAAATATATCTTGAATTGAGATAAAAGTGGGCGGAATCGAGAAAATGGGCGTGGCAATTTTCAACTGTTAAAAATTTTGATTCCGTATATCTCAGAATTGGCACAAACGATTTCCATAAAAATTTTAAGGATGATGCCGCTGAAAGCGTCATCAATACAATCTCAGCTACTTTACTGAAAAAACTCGCTCAAGGGCGTGGCACCGCCCACAGTATTTATAAACGTTATATAAAGAGAGCTAACAACGTAATCGTTATGAAATTAAATGAGGTAGATATACTTCGTATAAGGTCTCTTATTACAAAAATTTGATTCAATTGTGCCTGTGGGCGTGGCACCTCGCATATAAGCAAAAAACGTTTATTGTTATAGACATTGTGCTATTAGAGTAATCTTCATAAAATTTAGATGTCAGTTACTATAAGCTTTAAAAATAAATGAATTTTGATAGGAATGCATCAGTGGGCGTGGCACCTCCCATATAAACATAAATTTGTAAGCGCTGTTTTAAGTGAACTATTGCAGCAATTGCTATGAAATTTAATGTAAGTGGTTCAGTTGCTATAGAGTATATCTGAATAAAAATTGGCTGAAATAGCACCAGTGGGCGTGGCACCGCCCATACAAGTAAAATACTGTAAGTGGCATATTTATCGAAATATGTGAGCAATCATACTAAAATTTGGTGTAAGAGGTTTGCTTATGGAAAGCTATTTTTGGATCAAAACCGGGCTGGATTGTACCAGTGGGTGTGTCACCGCCCTAAATTTTAAATTTAACTGCTACACATATCGCAAACTATACAAGCTATTGTGCTGAAATTGCTGAAATTTAATATGAGGATGTCGATCACGAATATAGTTTATTGAACCAAAAGTGGGCGGAATTGGACAATTGGGCGTGGCATATTTCTAATTTTTCATTTTTATTCGATTTTTTTCAACATTTTCCTTATTCTTTCGACTTTTTCAACCCTGTAACTTTTTCCAATATAACCTATAGGTATTTGTTCGACTTTTTCAACTTTCTTCATTAGTTTCTTTATTTTTTCGACTTTTTCGTCCATTTTGAATTGTTTCAAGTTGTTTGAACTTTTTTAGAGCTTTTCAACCTCTCTCAACTTTTTTCAACATTTTGCATATATTTTCGACTTTTTCATCATTTTTCAACCTCTGTCAACCTTTCTAACAATTCACATTTTGTTCGACTCATTCAACCTCTTCAACGCCTTTTTAACATTTATTTAAAAGGTACTTTCAACGCAGTGTAGGGTATGTGAGTTTCGGCATGGCCGAAGATAACACCTTAACTTGTTTTCTTTTTTTTTTTTGGAAAATTCGGAAAAAGTCTTACAATCGGGTAAAAAATAGTTTCTCTCAATATATGGGTGCAATACGCCATTTTTCCCGCGAGCCGTGTGCGCAAACGATATAAAAAAATGCAATATTTTCTGAAATGAATTAACAGGCTGGATATTAAAAATCTTATTATCTTTGTAATTTACTACATAATAAACTAACGTGATCGCATAAGCGGGTGAAATACGTCCAGATACGCCCTAGGTTTTGCTTTGTTCGATAAGTAACATTTCACTAATTTTTGCAATTTTACATTGCACTCAGCTTTTTTTTCTTCTTAAATAACAAGGATCTAAAACGCACTTTTCTTAAAACTTTTTACTACTGGCCTGCAATTTTAAGTCATTTGCCTTTTTCCTCTAAAACTCACTACAATGACTGTCACTTGAATTTCTGTCATTTCTGGTATCTTGTTTTCTTCATTTATAGTTTATTTCGCATAAAAAAGAAACGCATGTTTTTCAATTTATATTCTATAAGCCGTAAAACTTTAAAGCACATACATAAAACAGCTGGTATGTACTAGATAAAGCGGAAAGCACAACAGCTACAACAACAACAACAACAAATAAACTTGCTGTGAATACGAGAATTCGCCACGAAATCATTGAAGTAAGGCAACACTTAAGTTCACACTTTCATGTAGTGCTGCACTAACTCCTGTGTCGTCAACCATGTTGATAGCGCTGAAACAAACCAGATAGCCAGAAGGACGGACGCTTTCATTTCCTTTCGTAATTTAATTTTTGTGTTTTTCCGAAGACTGTCGCTTGCGAGATAGCGGGAACACACCCACTTCATAGCAGAATTCACGCAAATGCGCTGTAAATTTTCAATTTACGCTTGCAATGAAAATTGAAATGGAAATATAGGTGGTAAGCCACAGCAGCTTCTTCTTCCCCCGATGGTGGTCATCAGTGCGGACAAGAGATATTTTCGCTTATACTACAATCATAAGTTGCACAAAATATTCCCGGAATTCATTTATATACCTTACGCAGAAACTGCACTCAAGTGAATCCCTTTGAGATCATTGGGTCAAAAGGACTTGGGGAGTTGTTTTTAAAGCTTAACCTAACACTTTACGAAGTATGCTAGCTTTATAATATAATATTTTAAGGGAAATGTAGTTTTTGCAGCTCTTCTATTCTAGGGAGGATGTGAGAAAAGCTTAAGCTGCACTTAATAGGGTGATTTAAGTGTTTTGCAGCGTTTATTTAATTTTAATTACATTGCTCTTAATTGTTTTTTTTTCGGTTTTATTTTACAATGTTCGAGTAGTGTTGGAGTTGATGTATTACATTTTAATTTACAAGATTCTATTGGTGGATTTTTTTATGCCATTGTAAGCTTGAAATACATTTTATTTTACAAAGTAACCAAGAAGCCGTTAAGAAGTTAATTCGGAAATAAAGTTGCAGGCAAATTTTTTAAGATGTTCACTTCAATTAGTGATTATTGGCTTATGAAGTTGAATCTTTGTGCATGCTCTTTCGAATATATAAATTGCCCAATCACGTGGCACCGTGAGCAATGCTACATGAACTATTACAATCGACTTCAGATTTTTTCAGATGACAATTGCATGGATCTTCTGCCAAACAATGAGAACAAGCTCTACAAAAACATTCACAAGGCCAACATCATCAAACTCAAGCACACTCCTACGAAAGGGTCAAGCCCCTCGAGCTTCCCTTTGCAAAACCTGATTTTGACGTCCTACAGTTTCATACTAAAAATTTCATAACCCACCACCAATATAAGCAACAGCAAGGATGAGTTGTTCAACAGTCTTGTTAAAACTAAAATGTTTTGAAATCTGCCACCAGATGGCGCTTTAAGCATTTTCAATAGTTTTAACAGCGCTGCGGCCGTTCGGAAAAACTGATGCCATTTGAACATCAATTGAGTGCCGGAAAATTTTCTTTTTTCATTTCACGCAGAATACATCTGCGCTTTTATGATATCAATCTCACATCATGCAAAATTGTGTTCGTATACTTAAGAGCTTTCATATGAGAACGGGTGTTTACGAATTTTTTTTTTAACAAAATGGCGACCATAAAACGACGCCTACACATAGATTACCATGTATAAAAAGGCAGTTGCCATAATCATAATCGCTTAACTTTTTTTTTTTGTAGGAAAGGCTGTGAAGAGAGGGAGTGCAGTGCATACTTTTTTTTTCAATAATAGGCGGTGCCACGCCCCTATCTGGAAAATACTTTTCCATAGCTAAGATAATCAACTGATTTTAATAAAATTTGGTTTGGAGATATACTGACCAATAAAAAAGGTTATTAGACGTTCTGAGTTCTTAAATGAGGCGTGGCACAGCCCTTAATGAGAAAAAACGCTGTGTAGGCTGAGCCGCTTCGTCGATTTTGTTGAAATTTAGTATGAAGATAGATTGAATCCTTAGTAAAGGTATTTGTTTTGAGTGGGTGGTGCCACGCCTCTAATAAGAAACAATGTTTTCACTGGCAATCATAGACATTAACTACTTTTAGCTTTTTGATCACATTGGTTGAACCGTAGGTGATGATGTGTTCGGTGTGTTAAAAGACCAAAATTCCTGAGGATATGAATTGATTTTGAATTTTTATAAGAAATGAGTTTTTGCAACTAAGACTCATATTTATTGAAATATTATTTTAGCACACCTAAATACGTAATATAAGTAATATCTACCTTCTGGATTACTTTTTTTGAGGGACTTTCTTTTTAACGTATTCTTAAAGTGTGATTTTGAGGTTATGTTAAAATCTAAGGGTGATGGGTAAATTCTACTACAATACTTTTTGTTTTTGTGATCCTGTGTAATCATTAAATTTCATAAAGTAGAGTCATTTCAACACTCGTTCAGATTTATGAAGCCTGGAATTGAAAATTCGCTCTTTTATAATTTTTTTAACTATCCATCTATTTGCATTACATCCGCTAGCGTATAAAGCAGTAATTAGATAATTGGAGACATCAGGTCAAAAAACTAGAGCGGACGCTCCGGGATACTAAACATATCTTATACATTTTAAAAAGTAATGCCGTCGTGTTCAATTTGCAAAGCATATATCAATTACATAGATTCTGAACTGTGATACTATACTGGCTCCCGTTCCGTTTAAATATTTCAACCGCTGCTCTCTGTATATCAATATAATAAAAGTAAAAGAAAAAAATTCTTCAGAGATCTCAATTTCTTGACATAAACGAAATCAGTTAGAATGCTTAAGGTAATGAATGGATTCAAATTGACCTCACGTTGCTTTGCTGTCAGATTCAAAGGAATTGACATGAAAACATTTTAAGTAATTAATTTGTGGTATCGATTTTTACTACATAAAAAACTGTCTCATAACTGAAATGACCGCTTGCCCACAATTTGTCTCTCTCACATTTTTTTTTTGTACAAGTTGCCGTCTCGGTCTTTTCGCTCATATTATGTAGAAACTCCCACACAAGCAAAGCAAAAAGTGCAACTGTATTGATTTTTACTATTTTCGCGCTAACTTCTTTGCATTGCCATTACATTTTGAAAAATTTTCCTTCTTATTTTGTTATTTTTTCTCTTTCTTGTTGTTTTTTTTTATTGTTTTCTGTTGCTATTTTAATTCTTAGTATTTTTATTTGTTTCTATTTTCGTGGCCAGCGGCGAAGGCAATGGACAAATGGCAAAAGTAAAAAAGCAACGGCTTAACTTAGCTGAGTTTTGGTTTGGTTTGACTTCACTTTGCTGCTTAATAAAACGTCCTTAAAACCTACATACATTCCGACACATAGACATACACGCACACACAGGCATATTTACAGAAACAACAATGAAGCACACACAAACAAATAAACTGAGAGTGGCACAGCAAGAAACAAATAGCAAAGTTGAGATAAAAAGTTGCGTTACAAATAACGGACGGAAAGCGACGCAGTAAGCAAGCAAGATGGAAGAATCGTTGGAAAACGCAAAAAAAAAAAAAAAAAAAAATGGTGAAGCGTCACTTCATTTAGGGGACGGAGAAGGCAACGTTGTTATGATGGAGGCGCTGATGACGGCAGTTGTTGAATTGTTTTGGCTTAAAAGTGAAACGCGATTCAAACGCACTTGGAACACTTGGAAAATGAAATTAGTTTCATAAGTTTTTTTCTATGAGTTCGTCATTTCCGTGTGAGTTTATATACATACGAGTATATATGTGTGTGTGTATAATATTAAAATGTGTGCAGGAGGGGGTTAGGGCTGGGGGCAGAAGTGGAGTGAGATATTAATATGACGGTGTTGAGTGGCGGTATATCCTCTTATGTGGCTGTTTTTATGCGCCACAAAGTGAATGTCTTAAGAGCGGTAATTTTCAGTAGACTCAACGCTAATTTTAGGCTTTAAAATATGGAGATTTTTATTTTTCATAACAAAAACATATGATAAGAAATTTTTAAGATTTTGTTTTCTTTTTGCATTTAGTGCGAAAATTTGTTTGTGGATACACTTTGCCGTGCTACAATATTTTTGAACACATGTATTGTATGTGGGACGTTTTACGTCATTCGGATCACTTTTTTACCCAAAACTTAGGGCAATGATAAGGGACTGAAGAGACTATGTATATAGTAACTTCGGGTATTGTGATATGGGTATTTTTGTATCTTAAATTACACGTAACTTTTATAGCATAGCTTCTACTTCTTTATGTATTATGGTTTGTTGATGCATGGTATGAGCTCTATAGCGTAAACCAATATGAAGCTATTTCAACGAGATGGAAAAAAGCCAAGTGACACCTCTAAATTAAATTGGCGGGTAATGTGATAAGTATATAGCGTTCGGATAATGTGATATACCATCATGAAAAGTATAACAAGTATAAAACCGTAGGAACTAATAATACAATAACATTACATCTTTCAATAGAATTTCCATAAAAAAGGAAACTAGACTTAAACTGAATCAATAAGCGAAAAGAAGAACATAAACATAAAGACAGATAGATGACTCACGTACACAAATTGGAAGACAATCATTGTGAGCCCAAATTGAATCGCATTGCACGCATTGAATTCAGGTCTGAATCTTTGTATCCCTTTGGAAGGATTTGTTTCAAAAAGCACAGGTAATGTCCTTGCTGGATGGACCAAATTGGACTATATCACATTACCCGAATTTCAGTTTTAATATACTCGGGTTATTTTTATTAAAACACATTTCAGCAAATAAAAAATTCACATTATTTATGACAAAGTATATTTATCTGCTAACAAATTTTACTACTTCGGCTATAATACATACTTTATTTTGAGCCTAATTCACTCATGAAATGCACACAAATAAAGTCTCGACTTGTGGCTAAATCAATATCATCGCACTGAGACCAAAACAGTGAATGCGAACGCACAACACCTTGCAGCACGTATCTTTTTCCATTACTGATATGTTGACAAAAAAATTGTTGTCGAGTATTGCTTATTCAAGGAAATATGATAGCATATCACATTACATGACTATATCACAATACCCGAAGTTACTCTATACAGTGATATTCCTCTAAGCCGAACTTGAAGGAACCGGAAGAAATGGTTCGTTTTAAGCGAAGTTCGTCTTATATGAAAACTTTAATAAAGCAATGAATATACACACAGATGTATATGAACGCAGTTAATTTTTATTTATAAAACCTTTATGAAATATTATGTGTCATTTTTGAAAAATTCACTTATTTGTGTTTGCCTTGTTCATGTATACATCCACTTCAGCTAAGTGATCAAAAACATACTGTGGGGTATCCCGTATAACATCTGAGATTTTGCGGTTCACCTTTTACTAGCATTTTCCTCTTTCTGTGCCCGTTAGGATTGCAACTAAAAGCACCATTATTCTTTCCTTTGAAAGTTTTTCTTCTGTGCAGGACTCACCTTTGAAGTGATGGTAATTGAAAAATCACTCCATTTAATATGTCTTCATATCTAAATTTTTTCTAATGTCTGGTTATTTGTTTTGCAACCAATGATTGACTACATCCATATTGACGTTTTTTGAATCACATAATCCAATTTAAACTTAAATTCATAAAGTAAAATAATATTTGAGGTGTTGCAACTAGAAAGTGGAAAATCGGTACTTTTTTACTTTTGTCCGGTCAATTTTAAATTTTTTATAAGATAGAAAGTAGAAGAAGAAAAAATAATTACGAATTCATATTCCCCGATCTATATTTGCCCGATAACCATACCCACTTTTTTGGAAAATACGATAACCTCTGTAATTTGCACCATTTTTTAAATCAATATTTTTGAAAATGGGTTGTCCACTTAAAACAGAGGGCGCTAATCTAGTTTTCAATGTTCACATTAATCCTAGTAATGGGCTTTGTCCAGGCATACATACATACATAAGGCTACTGTAAGCCGCTGACACATCGTGAAAAAATCAAAACGTTTTTATTTTGAACCGCTCTAATATACATACTATATGCAGATCTTTTCAGTGCAACGTTTTAAAGCTTATGTTTCTATGGAGGATGCCTCGCCTACCGAGTTATTTTCAAGAGCTTTTCCGAATCATTCTTACCATTGTGTGAAATTTGGTTCCATCAGCTTAAATAATTCTCTCAGTATAGCATTTGATGTTTTAGCTTGCATGGGAAGTGCCACGCCCTGTCGTCGGAATTTTTTAACTTTTTTCCAATTTTTTTCTATATTTTTTCTACGATTTTTGGAAAATTTGATTACACTATATCCAATAACTCTCTCAATATATCTCTTTAAGTGTTTTACTTGTATGGACAGCGAGCGTGTTCGCAAACGGATTTCACCCATTTTTAATCCCAACATGCTTGTTGGAAGGTGTGACTCTTATGCCAAATTTCACTCAATTGGCTTAGTTGGTGCTTCCGCAAACAAGACTTTTACAGACAGACAGACAGATCCACAGACAGACAGGCAAACTGACATGGCTATATCAAATCAGGCGAGCTGATCAAGAATATATATACTATTATGTACCTGCCACGCCTACTTGAATGCATAACAAATGGAATGACAAAGCGAATATACCCTTAATAAAATGTTAATCGGTTGTCAAGCAAGTAACGAACAGAATAAAAAGTCGTGCGTAAATGCCGTTGAAGGAGTAATTTGTTCATAGCCTAAAAACTGTTTACCGTAACTTATAACGGACATGTCAATTGATGAAGACTTAATAAGCGTTTGCAAAGATATTGGCATTGAAGTATCACACCGTTCGTTAAAATTCAAATTTTGGTTGCAAACATGAGAAATTCCAATTAGGTCTGATAGGCATAAGAAAAAATACCCGTTTATACTCGTTCTTTTGTATTATGTCAGAAAATTTTAAAGATTTTTTTTAAAGAAAATATTGTTTTTTTTTACGGATTTCTGTGGTCAAAACTTTTATGAAATACTTTTAAAAAAGATTATATACTTTTCTTCAGCTATACAATTCAAATATTTTAAGTTGGTATTTTCATTGGTCGGAAAAATATTAAAAGTGTTTAAAAAGTTCATAAAAGCAGCGACTTTTCTAATCAAAACAATGCAGGGAATATTAAAAGAATACAGGAACGAACTCTACAAAATCACTGTATTGGCGAAATTCCATGAAAAGCAATTAAAATATCCTTACAACAAAGATAATAAAGGATTCATTATTTAGTCAATGAGAAAAATTGCACATTATTGTGGCGCATAACTTAGATGTGAGCATTAAGTGTTGCCACTTGAAAATGCCATACACACACACATACACTCTCACGAACCACTATATAAAAAGAAAAGGGACAACCTTTTGCAACAATGTTGCCAACCATAGTCAATAGTGGCGCTGGTGCTGCATAGAGCGCACAGCTGTGCGATTCGATTCCTCCCATTCAAGTTCAATCAATGCGAAGAAACGCTTTTATCTGATTTCCATTTTCCAGTAAATTAACAGCCTGACATCAGCATACGACGCACTTCAGCATTAATTCCAATTTCAATTTACTCGTATCGTATCGCACCCACCAACAACAATAATGACAACAACAACAACCAGTAGTGGCAGCAGCAATTCAAGTTGAGTACGAGAAAATGACAGTTGAAAATGAAGGCGCGTAGTTTGAAATGCCAGAGTTATCATATTCCATGCCACAGATGAATTCACAGACCAAAAAGAGGCAGCTGCGGCAACTGTGAATGTTAAATCGTTGGTGTGGTAAAAACTGTGGTTGGGCAGCATTCGAACAAACGCTCAATTCCTAGAGATGCAACAACATTAAGCGAGCACACTGGCATAAATTAACACGCCCATCATACCTTTCATGTTGTTGCTGTTGTTGTTGTTGGTGAATATGAGTTGCCTGCCACCAGTTAATAAGAACAGAATTATTCATTCGCGTTAAGTAGGATCTTGGGGTGGTTAAGGCGAGAATGTTTGCACATACTGGCAGAGATTCCTTAGGCAGTAGGTATAAGTGTTCTTAATTTTAAAGCTTTTATTATTGTTTGTTTGAAATCTTCTATAAAAGCTTTAAATTTGTTTACCTTCAAGAAAAGAAAAAAAATATTAAAGTTCTTGGGCAGTATATTCTTTATACGCCTTGGGATTAGAAAAATTGTGGTTCTCAGAGGTGCATTGACTTAGTACTTACAGTTTTTAGCAAAAAAAAATTTTGTTTTTTATTTGCATATGATACAGCTGATAAATTCTCACCTGAAAATAAAAATGAAAAGAAAATTTATTAGCATATTTCAAATAATTAAATAAGTAATATTCAGATTTATATGCAAGTACCAACTAGCAGCAGCGGATTGCGCAGCCCGGGGCTAAAAAGCTTAAATAAGTTCCCCCTTCATCAAACATTTTTTATGATCTATAAAATTGCATGCTGATAAGAAAAAAAAAGTTTATTCAAAACAGAAACAACTTTATCCGCTGCAGTGCACAAGATATGGAAAGTGACCCCCAATAGTAAGGGGTTCAGGATTTACCCAAAATTCCATGTCAATGCCGGAGGCCTGCTAGGAATCGAAAAATTTCTGACATAAGTAGACGGGAATGTCATGATTTTTGTGAGATGATCTATGTTTACTCTTTTACAAATTCATTAATATTTTAATTTTACTGACTAAAAAAAAAGTGTTATCTTTTACGATTTTAGGAAAAATTTACTTTATTTTGAGAGGACAGGGAATTACTTTGTGCGACTTGATAGCCCAAAACAACAAAAAACTGAATCGTTTTCCCTAAAAACACCAAAATACCTTTTTTCTATCTTAAACCCCTGCCAAACAGCTTACTATTCTGCTACTTGGGGGACGCCTTAAGCTCGTGGCCCGGGACTGTAGTCTTCCAGCCTTATCTTAATCCGCCGGGCCAACCAGTGATGTGAAAATGGGTACAGTTTTACTCATAGAGCTTAATTTCGTTAGTGAATTTTCAAAATGTATACTACACTCTCAAAAAAGGTGCAATTTATAAAAATAATTCTATAAAATGAAACAGTAAAAATTTTGATAGCTAGTAATTGATCAAATCTTTTTTATGTAATTGATAACAACAATTTTTAAGGACATAAGGGGCCGTCCATTAATTACGTGAGGTATTTCTTTAAACATTCGGACCCCGCCCCCTCCTCTTGATGAGATTTGGTGAGACTTACCTTATAATTTTTAAATGTAATCTGCTATGATAATGTATACTCTCTGCATTAAAAAGTTGACGTGAGATTTTTACTGACCCCACTCCCCCTTGGTGAGATTTTGCCGGACCCCCTTTGATTCACGTAATTAAAGGATAGCCTCTATGCCCTTTAAGATAGTTCTTCAAAGATTAATTAATTGAATTAAAAGTTATTAGCAAAGACCGATAATCTTGTAAGTTCATAAATCGATCAGTGATGTTGCTTAACAAATATGATAAGATAACAGATGGATCACATTTAATTTGAAAATTGATGATATATGCATACATATATGTATATACAGTAGCGAGCATAAAAAATGCAACTGCGATCACTGAGGCAGAAAATTTGCGATATCTTAAAAACAAATTATGTTAGAGCTTTATAATTTTATATCTACATGCAAATGGTCCCTCTCATTATTGATGTAAGTTTTTGTTGAATTGTCTGCATCCAGTATCCTGTCCTGTAATACATAAAATAACAAGACAAGCTCAAAAATTAAGCGAGCAAAAAAATGCAACTCTTCAAAACTCAATTTATTTCAATAGTTTCAGTATTCTTACAGGATAATATTTGTATTTTAAGTTAATACTTAGAGGCATAACCACTATTGGTGATATCTGCACGCAATCTGGAGTGCATAGAATCCATTAAGGAGACAAAAGTTTCCTTGGATGTCTTATTCCACTCTTTCTGGAGGAATTTTTCCAAATTCTTTACATTGGAGTGGTTTTTCTCTTTCACTTCATGATCTACTAGCTCCCATAGGTTCTCGCTAAGATCGACAAACGATGCTAAAGGTCAAAAATGATACAAGGACCACGGCAGAAGATGTTTCTGACTACGTGATCGAAAAAATTGGCATTCCCATTAAACAAGGGAAATTTGTTTGCCGAACGGAAAGCTATAATACCTCATAAGTATAAGCAAGGTCGATAAAAAATGTAATGTATTTTGGCCATCACCAGAAGTGGGACCGGTCCAAAAAGTACTTGAATTTTTTTAATGGAAATGGAACGAAATCGGGCACATTTAGGATACATTATCATTTCTGATGATAGCCAAAATCCATTTTCTATCTCTTTCCACTGTTTGGAGATTAAAAAAATGTAGGAAAATGTACCGAAAACGGACACTTTTGGAACTGGGACCAACCCGGATCATGTCCAAAGTTCATTATCGACCTCTTTCCATCGATTGGTGGAAGTAAAAGTTTTCGAAAATGGATCGAAATCGGGCACTTTAAGGATACGAGATTGGTGGAAACAAATTTCAAAAATGCACTGAAATCGAAAACTGTTTGGAAACGATATTACCTCTGGTGATATCTTAAATACACATTCGACCTCTCTTCATCGAATGGTACAAAAAAATTTCGAAAATTTGTCAAAATCACGCAAATCATAGACATAAGCAGTAGCAATTCCCGACTAAAACCATTTTTGATTCACAGTTTCATTGGCATAGCTAGCAACATACTAGCACATGAGCCTGCAAAGCTCGCTAAAAAGTTGCCACTAGCCATCCAAACTTAAAGCAAAAGAAAGAATCTACACAAAATTGCCTGAAATCAATATATTCAACTGGACAAACTACTCTCATACATATATGAAAATTCTTTAACGTTGATAAAATCTTCCTGAACTGATTCCATATCAGCCATATTTGGCAAAATTCATAAACCAGTTTTTGGCAGCTCAGTCTACACCTATTGCCTACTGTCAATAGTTTTTGTAATTACTCTTATACACCCAACGGGAAATTTAGAAGCAGCTTCCAAGGGGAGCATGTCAGATGTGCTTCCCAAAGTGAAATTTGGAAGCAGCTTCCAAGTGGATCACGTCAGATGTACTTTTTCGGATGCATTGAATTTGCAATTCAATTTGATTTAAAAAAAACTTTTTTACTCCGCATCCACTAGGGTTCGAACCTAGGCATCCTGTGCTGTTACATGCAGTTACGTACAGTTAAACGACATCAGCCAAGACCTCAAGATCTCTTGTTATAATTAGGCTTCTAAAAGTATATTATTTGAATTATTAAGTGGCAACTATAGAAATCAAAAACTCAACATTTCAATTTGACAGAAGACTTTTGCAGTTTTAGTCTCCTTCAAATTAATAATAAGAGTAGCTCGTTGGTTAAGATGTGCGCATTTCAGAACACTACGAGTAGCATGCCACAGGAGGCCTAGGTTCGAATCTGATCGGAGACAAATTAAAAATATTAGTTGGTTTTTCTTTTTTCAATTTAAGCTTAATATGTTTCCAAAGATGTGCATTGGAGGCAGCTTCCACTTCCCTTGAAATAAGTCTGAAGCCCTTCGAACGCGCTTCCGTTTCCCGTTGGGCATAGCTTAATGTTCAGTCACTGGAAGATTCTGTTACCAACTAAAAATTTAAAGTCTTCGGAACAGTTCATATCACTAAGTAATCTAAATATCACAACTTAAGTTTCTCAAATGGATTTACTTTTCACCTTATTTTAGGTAATATAAACAACATACTTAAGTCCTAACTGAGCACTTTAATTACAGTGTTAGTAAATAAGTTAAAAATTGTTGTTTATAACTTTTTTTTTATGAAACTATTATTTATAGAACAGCCGCCACTGTCTTATGCGTATCTTGCTTACTAATTAAAGAAAGAAAGGAAAGTAGAAAAATATGATGACTTACATCAAATAAACTTTTTTAATTAGGCTCGTCACAAGTGCATTTAAACCAACAACTGCGTTACAATAAAACAAATGATATTTTTTGTAAGCAAAGTCTATAGAACTAAACAGAAGCAAAACCCATAAAATTAATAAAGAAAACTTTTCGTTTACTCCTTCCAAGTCAACTTTGAGCAACGATGACAAACTGAATTATTTTGCTTTTGTATGGACGAAGTTTTCTAAACACCTTCTGTCCGTCAAATGACAATTAAGCACACCCACCCATACGACTACTGTCAAACGTAGACCGTTAAGACTAATGATAATGAACACAATGGCCAAATACAAGTGAGCGAACGAACCACTCACCGTCGTCGGTGTTAGCGTTACCATTATCGTGTGAGTTACTTCCAAACTAAATGGCTTTCTGCATTCAGACCTATGTTGTGTTGTTGTGACCAAAACAATGACACGCACATGAACAGGAACAGCAATAGAAACAGAAACAGAAAAACTATTTCCATATTATTTATTTGTATCAATTATTTTACGTTCTGAATCCACATGCAAAGTCACCATCACCTATCATAGACAATCTGTCGGTATGTCTTGTCTGTCTGTCCCTATACCAGTGTGCTAGTATGTCATTTTAATTCGTTGTTCAAGAAAAAAACAACAAATACTTTTGGTTTTATTTATAATGTTTTAATTGTCAAAATAATGTTTGACGGCGTTGTCGATGGTAATGGCGCTGACCTTAAGCACAAGTCCATACACAACTCCCACTTTGATCGCTGCCTGCCATCAGCGTTCGTTTTTCTACGTTTGCATAAAGAATTCGACGAACTCTACCTGTAGTCTGTCAGTGTGTATTCACCATATGTTCAACGCTGTTGTTGTTTGGGTAGCAAATAAAGTCGTACAACTCACTCGCAAACTCTGCCTTGGTTGTATACCTACAGTCTGGCATTGAATGAGAAAGGAATTCGGTTAGCACTGGAAGAGTGAGAAAATCAATTTCTAACATGAAACCAAAACACAAACCGAAAAAAACCTGACTCTATTCGAATTAGAAAAGTTGAAAATTTGCTAAAAAAAATGCACATAAATTGAAAAGAGGTGAGGGAGGAAAGTGGTAGTCCAGTGAAAGTCGATAAATTGCGTTGACAATTTTACTGGCTTAACGCTGCTAAAAGTTCAATATGCTTAGGCACATAGGCTGGTTGATTTCGAATATAATTTGACATAACAGATTTTAAGAATTTTACATAACATCTAATTAGTAAATATTATGTTAAATTTAATTATAAGGTTATAATATGCAGCTTTTAACTGATAAACTTGGATGAGTGGAAAAAACCCGCTGTTGCTAAGGAACAAATAATGAAATGGTAAAATAAGAGTTTACGTTAAAATGCCACCGAAACTGAGCCTAATATGATGAAAAAGATTTTCTCCTTTGATTGCGATTAACGCCTTGGCAATCGTATTAGATTTCAGTTTATTTTTCGGTCAAATTGTAGCTATTGACCTTAAAAACGCATGAATGAATGGACAAAGATCCCAAAAATTGAACTAATGAAGAATAGCAAATAAATTTTTTGTGCTAAGGCTTCCATAGGGAGCGATTTCGTTTGCTTGTATTACTTGTATTTGAGTTTTTAATTAAATTTATCGAACGAAATATGTGAAGGGTAATCCGACATCAACTCAACTTGTAAAATATTAAGATCTTTGTTCCTAATTTACACGCAAAATTTATATGGCAAAATTTATATGGAAAATTATCATTCTTACATGTTTCTCTTCTTATATCGAAGAAACTTTGAGATTTATAGCCTTTAAGGGGGGAAATACCTTTAGAATTTTCAAAAAATATAATTCTTGTTTTCATAATTTGAATGTATAATATGTTAAAAAAAATATTGAATTCTTATGGAGTTATTGTCAAAAATGTCAGGGTCCGCATACCGTCGTATCATATCGCATTGAAACTTTAAACGCAATTTTCAAAAAGTTATTGACCGAACAGGCTGAAATTTGGATAGGTTTCTTTATACCATATAGCATTTTGGGGTCAAAACTGTTGAAAAAATAGTCGAAAATCTGGACCTTTGATTAAACAGTCGATAATTTTTTTTTTTTTATAATTTTATAGGTTTGTCCTTTCCTTCAACCTATCAGTAATCGTAAAAAAAACCGTTTTCTTTTGAGGTAAATAGAAAAATGTTGACAGCTGCAGCAGTTTTCGATGCCTCTGAAGAGATATACTGAAGAGATACTCTGCAGAGCCGCCATTTTGTTAAAAAATTACATGTTTTTTACACTTTAATGCTGTAAGATGTTAAAATATAAAAATTATCCAATTAAGTAGTTTGCCCTTCGAATATCTGAATAAAATTTATTATTTCTTATTATTCTTCAATACACATATGGCATTTTTGGTACATATAGCTTAAGTGTCCATAGCCACAAATTTAAGAAAAGTACTTTTTGATCTACTAAACTGCAATTAATCCTAAACTAGTATTTACTCGTCCTAACGCACTGCTCTCTTCTAAATCTAACATATATTTATACTGAGAATAGAATATGTTCCCTACAAATTAATATATTTGCAAATAATTAACCATAATGCAATTATAATTAAAGTGATATTAATATTACCATCGTTCTCATTATTTTCATAATAAAAAAGTTGCTTATTGCTACTTCTTGAGCAGCGAAAATTATAAAAAAAAATTAAGTGTAAAGCGCATTAATAGCGCTATTGTTTAAACAATGTGTAAATAGGGTTTCATTTCATTTTCAGATATATTTTGACCAACATTCCATAAATTATTTCGAAGCTATATTTCTTCGTTAAAATTGGATTTATGAACAAGATCTTCTAAAGGCGATATATTTTGATGGTTACAGAAAAACACCTTTTTTTTGGAAAGCTTTTCAGAATATAACCCTAAAAATTGTATTTTTTTTTACAAAAATAGCATAGCATAACATCATTCTTGCAATTATTCATGTAACTAAAAATACCTTGCTAATGATATACAAATAATAAAAAAAAAACACCGAACAGAAGACAATGGCCGGTATGCAAATATGACTGGATAATGTGAGTACTAACGTTATTACTGCTGTATCTAGCGATGCCAACAACAAAGATTGTGATAGCAATGGAGGTCATTTTGTCTATATCACTTTCTTAGGGTTCAATCTATTTCCAAATCGTTGAATTAGCTTAGCTGACAACATAATTTCCTGTTATGGGTGTGAAACAGAGATGTGCACGAATGCATTCATACGCAGTTGTGAAACACTCACAAAAAATGAATTGTGAATCAACACTATGCATCAAACGTGTGAAACGAATGAAAACACTACTCACTCAAAGCGAATACGAATGCTGACGTGCAGTACTTTTTTATCACTTTGCCGTTGCTTGCCTTTGTTTTCTTTGAAGGCAACGAACACAATACAAAAGGCAAGCACTATTCACTCAAAGCTCATTCATTCGTTTCTATTTTCATGCAACGAATTCTATGGCTATGCAACGAATGTCATTGCGCAGCATTAACTTTTTGTATTATATTTTCTCTGACTTGTGTATTTTCCATGCTTTAAAATAAGAAATTATTTTGTCTTTTAGAAGAAACTCAACAATCACAAACAATGGCAAGCAAAGTACTACTTACTCTAAAATAGCATGAGTTCAAATCGTATGAGGTATTCGATGCTGTACAATAGTATTCGTTGCATAGCCATATAATTCGTTGCATAAAAATAGAAACGAATGAATGAGCTTTGAGTGAATAGTGCTTGTCTTTCGAGTATGTTCAAAGAAAGCAGAGACAGGCAATGGCAATGAAATTAAAAGGCAATGCACTGCAGCACTCGTTTCATATGTTGTCGAATAAAGACACGCAATAGCAATGAATAAGCGAATGGTAAATAAAAACGAGCCACTCGTTGCACATCTCTGGTGTGAAACCACCCACTTAAAACGAATACTTTTTCTAAGGGTTCAATCAATCTCCATACCAAATTTTATCTAAATCAGTCCAGCTGTAAAAAACCTATTTTCTGATTAGAGGCATAGAACCGCTCATTTAAAACAAGCAGCTTTTTTATTTAATCTATCTCCGCACCAAATTTCATCAAAATCTGTCGATTAATTAAGTCGTGGAGAAGTATTTTTCTGTAAGAGGAGTGGCACATAAATAAATAAACACATATATATGCCAGTATATTGTGAACACAAATTCTTAGGGTTAATTTATTTGATGTTTATGGTTTTTGGTCAATAGCTTTATCTTTATTTAAAGAAATTAATAATTTCTTCCTTAACTAATGCCCTGACTTAATAATATAATTAAATATGAATAATATATAATATGATTTCAATCAATATCACGACACTTCTCTAAGATGTATGCTAACTTTCTCAGTACATAAAAAGGATTATAATAAAGCAAAATTATCATCTTTCATAGTACATAATTATAATTCAGTTTTCACTAATGTAAACAAGCTACTAAGTTTACGTGCACGCGCTTAGCAAATCTGCATTAATGATAAGGGATAAGAATAGGTAATAATTCTTTATGCCACACTTTAAACCCTAATCAATTTGATGTTAGGTAACTATTTTATATTGAGTGAATGCTGAATTGTCACGAGCACTTGCATACTCCCTTAGGAGGAACTTCGTCACCTGCTTAGTTGACACTTAAGCACAAGTAGAGATTGCTGCCTAAAGGCAAATGATAAGCTTATGTTCATATAAATTTATGGTTGTTGTTAATTTTTAGTAAACAAAGTTAAATTGGTAATTATTGTAAATTTAACCAATGCAAACACCCATTCCAATTATAAGCTAATTGCGCCCTTTTAGCATGAAAATTATGCAAACTGGCAAATTTAAATTGCAAAAGTTTTGTAAATATTTACATTAAAAATTAATTTCTTGCACTAAAATTTTATTTACGAATATTTAAATAAAGTATTGAGTGTGACAACAACTACGATTATGACATGGTTGGACTTTTCTATAAATCTGATTACTGCAATAATCAAATACTATAGAATAAATATTTAAATTGGTTGAGAGAATTACCACAATTAATTTTTAAATAGAGAAAAAAGTAACCCCACCTTATTCGGGATATTTTCGGTCAAGGGCTGGGACAAATATGCCCAAGACTTAAGCTTACTAACTTAGGAGTTCTGCATTAAAATTGTTTAGTTCCTGTTGTCGAAGAGTCTGTGTTCAGGTTACTATTTCTGTACTTCGTAGTATTATAGCGATTTTGATATAATTTTTCTACTACTTTTCTTCTTTATTTATTATAACTTAGGGAAATCTTTGTAATACATTAGAAAATTTGTTCATTTGAAGGAAAACATCGGTAACTATCGATAGACTATCGATAGTTGACGACATCGTTAACTATCGATAGTTTTTTGTTGTAATTGATATCATCGGTAATAAAAATTTATTTTTTTAACGACACTACGAAAAAAGTGTTTTTTCTGTGAGTGACAAAGTATAGATTAAAATATAAAATGGAAAGCCATGCTGAACCTGGGATCTCTCATTGAGAGGATCAGATGAAGATATACTCTTTAAAATGGAATAAAGTTTGTTCTAAATATTTGCATATTTAAAACCTTCTTTACCGGAAAAAAAAAAAAAAAATTCATTGAATTTTTATGAAAAGTATTTATTTATCGAAAAAAGCAATAAAAATCGAAGAGCAAAACAACTATTACCAAACAGGGAGCAAATATGCAAAAATTTAAAACAAACTATATACCATCTTAAAGGAAATAAATTAAGCTATCTACATTCGCTTAAAAAGGTATAGGCTTTACAAAAAAAAAAATTGGTTCAAATTTCAGGAAAATCGTCATATATATGTATATATATGGGTAGTTCTTTGTCAAAAAGGCCACCCCCTCTGCCCATTTCAGTTTTGACAAAAAAAAATGTTCAAGCATATGAAAAAATCAGAAATTTTCTCAATTTCTTGATGCCGTCTGGTCTTTTTCGAAAAAATAGCTTTCTAACCTCAAAAAAAGTGTTTGAAAAGAAAGTGCTACTAAAAAATATACATAAATAGGGAATCTCTAAACGGTTGCACCACTTTTTCTCAGCCATAGCACAACGTAATCGCTCAATTTTTTTTTTGTTGGAAAGGTTGTAAGGAGAAGGGGGGACATGTATAGTTTGTTTTTCAATAGTAGGCGGTGCCACTCCCCTAAAAAGGAAAAACGTTTCCTTGGCTAAACTAATGGACCGATTTTGATGAAATTTTGTTTGAAGATAGATTGAATCCTAAGAAAGATTATCTGAAACTCTGATTTCTAAAAAGGGGCGTAGCATTGCCTCAAATGTGAAAAAACGCTATCACGGGTGCCACTGCACCGATTTTGATGAAATGAAATCTGTAAGAGGCGTGGTACCGCCCACTAAAAAAAATATTTTAACTTAAGATCCAATCTATCTACATACCCTGTAGTTTTTTTTAGAGTTATAGAGCTTCGAATTGAAATAAAACACAAGAAAATCGTTTTAATGTCCATCAATTTGGATTTATTGGAAGGATAATTTTATGCCATTAATGTTTAAATATGATTTCGGGCATGTAGCCGCCGCGGCTGGCTCGAATAAAGCCAATTCTACAGGTCCAATTTTGAACCACTTTTTCGAGCATATGGGGCCGTATGTCGGCAATAACGCCACGAATGTTGGCTTCCAAGTCCCCTAACGTTTCTGGTTTGTTGGCGTAGACGAGCGACTTCACATATCCCCAAAGAAAATAATCCAATGGTGTCAAATCACACGATCTTGGTGGCCAATTGACAGATCCATTCCGCGAAATTATGCGCTCATCGAATGTTTCCTTCAATAAATTGATTGTGACGTGCGCTGTGTGGCATGTAGCGTCGTCTTGTTGGAACCACAACTCATCCACATTCATGCCATCCAATTCGGGAACAAAATAGTCGGTTATCATGGCTCTATACCGGTCTCCATTAACGGAAACTGACTCTCCAGCATTATTTCGGAAGAAGTATGGCCCAATGACTCCACCAGCCCATAGAGCACACCAAACAGTCAGTTTTTGTGGATGTAATGGCGTCTCAAGGGTCTCATGTGGATTCTCTTCACTCCAAATGCGGCAATTTTGCTTGTTGACGTAGCCATTCAACCAAAAATGAGCCTCATCACTGAACAAAATTTTGCGATGAAAATCAGCATCGAGATCAATCTCATTTTCGGTACATACACCAAAATCACGACGCATTGCATGGTCTCGCGGCTTTAATTCTTGCACAAGCTGGATCTTGTAAGGTCGCAAGCCAAGATCATTGCGCAAAATCTTCCATAAAGTTGATGGACAAAGCTCCAATTGCTGTGCACGGTGGCGAATCGATTCATTCGGGTCCTCTTCAACATTTTGCTCTACAGCGGCAATTGTTTCTTCGGTGCGCACTGTTCGACGTCTCTGCGGATGCGTATTATCACATAGAGTAAGCGTAGTGCGAAAACGACCCATGGTTAACCGAATTAATTGCTCTGATGGACGATTATGTCGACCATAAAATGGACGGAGCTTGCGGTAAACTTCGCGAACTGAACCATTATTTTCGAAATAAATTTGCACGATTTGCAAGCGTTGTTCTTTTGTCAACTTGTTCATGATGAAATGGCAAACCAAACTGAACATAAATGACATTAGAGTTGCCAGATTTGGCCATAAAATGCCAGTTTTATCTCTATTCAAAAAACAAACCTCTAAAAAAACACCCGTTACTATATATGGATATTCTATACATCTATATTTCGAAAACAGTGCGTGATGCTGAAATTTATTTTTGTCATATGGCTGGTCCCTCCGAAGACTATCTCTTCTTTAAATGCGGACAAGAAAATCCGTTTTCACAAAATGCGGCGAAGAAAATCTCTTTTTATAAAATGCGGCGAAGAAAATCTCTTTTTTTAATATGCGGTGAAGAAAATCTCTTTTTATCAGATGCGGCGAAGAAAATCTCTTTTTTTTTCAGAATGTGCCGTAAAAAATGTTGTATTTTTTAAGGGTAGGGAATAATTTCTCTGAAAAAAAGGTATTTTTTCAAATAATTATTTGTATTCATAATTTGATCTTTATCATTTCTTACAGTAATAAATAAACTGATTTCAGAAAAAGAGATGTTTTTCGCTGCAATTTCAGAAAAAAAAATTTTCGCCGCATTTTTTAAAAATGGATTTTCTTTGCCGCAATTTTCGGTCGGAAGATTTTCTTCGCATGCACCGGCTATATGTAGATTAGACATGTTTAAAAAAAAATTCATGTTCTAGAATACTTCAAGAATACTCGATTTTAGAAAATTTATTTATATTCGAGTATTTCCTCACTTAAAAAATAAAAAAAAAAAATAATCGTACAGCTGCTACCAGAGCTGCAAAATTTTTATTTTTTGCAATTTGGCCAAAATAATGATGAAAATTTGATTTTTTTCTTATTTATAATATTTTTTTTTTAAATATTTTTTTGATTTTCCTTGTGTACACATAAGGAAGTATCTAAAAATATTTGCAGCTATTTTTAAGCCTATACATAAGGAGAGAAACTGAGGTCCCTCCGCGAGTAGAGCTTTAGTGTTTCTTGGTAACAGCTCAAATCCTTTGTTGTTTTCACTGCATTCACCTTAATACAGTATAACTTGAAATTGTCAATGGCACAACATGAATTTCTATTAAAAAAATAAATGAGAAAACATTTTTTTTTTCATTTTCGGTCCAAAAATGATAAAAATTAAATTTTTTCACAAAATTTGTTTTTATTTTAAAGTTTGAAATAATACATTCCACTGTTATTTAAAATCATTTTTCCATCTTTATAATAGATATTGTGTTATTTATTTAGTCATAACAATTTATTTTAATGACAAAAACCAAAAAAAAAACTATAAGCTTAAAAATATTAATTTGTAATTAAATATTTGTGAATTAAAAATTATTGTAGCCATGAAGCATGTTCGCTTTTGTTGTTTAATTTTTCATTCACAAATTACAACTAAGCTTGCATAGTAATTTTATTGGAAAGTGTTGAAATGATTAATAAATATTTAAATTAACTTTTATTTGACATAAGAAAGTTTGCAATTGGTCAACTAGAACAGGAGGTATTTGCAATTAACCAAAAACACTTTTTTTTTGTAATGAAAAACTATTCCAATTTAATAATTTTTAACTTAATTTTCGAATTCAACGCTAAAATAATATTCAAATGTCATGGGTTAAAATCATTTAACCATTACAGTCATACTTGACTTTAAAACTTTTTAACATTTCATTTACCCAAGTGTTTTGCGCGGCTTTAAAACTTTTTCATTTTATTCAAAAAGAACATCTTTATTTAATAAAACAATAAGTACTTAGCATTTTATTGAATATTTAATTTTGTTCAATTAATGCGCTGTCATCGTTTAATCGCAGCAGCAACATTCAATTAAAACAACAACTGCAGCAACAATAAAAACAGCAACATGTCATGTTAAAACAAAAGTGCAACACTGGTGAAATTAAGTTGCTATTCGCAGTGATTGTGCTGCAATTAATAAATGACAGCGATATTGAAACGCATAAAAAGACAATTGATTTATCAATAAGCAAAAATTAAAGTTTTATTTTAATTGCAAATATTGACAGTTGGAGTACGTATGCACTTTAGATTGAGTTATATTAAAAGTATTGATATCCAACAGTTCCTTTCAGTTGGCGTTTCTTTTCACCGAAAAAACATTGCTCTAAAATCCAATATTTACATTTTCAGATATCAATGTTTCCCATAATATAATATAAATAAAATATATTTTCAACCGAGCTATCTTTACATTGGCAAAGATTCAAAAGGAAAATATTTTCCAGTGCTCCAACTTACATATATTAATTTCCTGCATTAAAAACCTACCCAAATTAGTTTATACACCCATTATTTGAACACAATATGCAAATTATGAAATAAATTTGTTTTTCCAGTAAAATGAATGAATTGAATTTTTCAACTTTCTTTGTTTTTCTGTCAACTTAAAAATTTTAATTACATAAATTGAAAAATACTTGATGCGTGTTGTAAAACAGCCAGCAAGTAGTTCACTTAAAAAAGTTGTTCCTTTTTAAGGAAACAAAAAAAAAAGAAAAGAAAAAACTTTTACAAGGATTCACCAATTAAAAGTAGAAATTTCCGCAGTAAATCACTTTCAAGGTAGAAATTCATCGTTGTCGTTTTGTACCACTGAGAAAGCGAAGCGCTGTATGAAACCAAACCAAAGAAAAGCAACGTACCTGCCGCGTTTAGTGTCGCACACAAAGTAACAATTATTTGGCCCACTTCTTAAACTTTTCCGCATTCACTGCTGTAGTGGCAGGTTTTTTAGAAAACAAACAAAATGGAAAAGGTAGCACAAAGAGTAAAAGGCAGAGAATAGCTTCCGCGTTTCATTGTTTTCAAAACGAAAGGAATACGAAAACTTTATTTTCAGTTTTTATTATTCTTTATTTGGGCTGCACATGAAGGTAAGAGACTAAAAAACTGCGACCAACAATAAAGCTCCTTAAAAAATGGGCGAAAAAGGACGACGTCGACTATGTTAAGAGCTAACGCATTGTGTGAAAGGAAAACGCTATTTTGCTTATATGCTTCTGGATTGTAAGTGTAAGGCAACAGTACTTTGATCCTTTGAGAAAAATGTGCAGAAAACTCAATAGAAAATTTAGCTATTTAAATTTAAAGGAATAAAATGCATTTAGTGGATGCTTATATCGTTTTATAGTAGTGCGTTTTACTAAATTTACCGGAACATTGATAAGATGCTGATCATGTTTTTCGAACAATGCTTGCCTATCTCAATGACTGTCCCGGAGATAGTGTCACAAACGATGTATCGCTTGTGCACTTTCTTTTATTGCTATACAGTAGAACCTCGATTATCCGTCACTTCTGATAGCCGTCGCGGACGGAGAGTGAAGTGAGAGTTGTTCAACCAAACGAATTCGTCGCAAATTAAATTTTGACTGAAACTAAAGCGGTGTTTTCTGTGGAAAATGAAAATGATATCATTGAATGGTTACGGCTCTGACGCTATAGAAGTTGGTTATCGTATCATGACGGATGACGAAATCATTGAAATAGCGAATAAAGATGAAGATGGTAGTTAAGATACTGTTGTTACAGTTACAGCTAAGGATTTGCGCAAAGAAGCAAATGAAGCAGCACTCAACATTCAAAAGTTTATCGATTGGTACGTTAAGCAAGATGATGCAAATCATACTGTACAATACAGGCGACCTGCTACTCTTTTGGTAGAACAAGGATGCACAGTGATACGAAATTGAGTTACTTTGGGCAAACCTTGTTTCCAATGTGAACAATATTTTTAAAGTAATGAAGGTTTGGAAGATGCAGTTTGCAATCATCGTACAAAATGTGGTCGGACTAGTGACATAACTTCATCAACTGAGAAAAGATTGAAAACAAAGTTCTTGCCGACTGAGTCTATTAGTGATCTTAGACGCTCTAACCGTCCTTCGAGAAGCCGTTTGAGAAAAAACAACGAAACGGTTTGTAAGAGTGTTGCTGGGGGTCCAGGATTAGGAATTCGGTACCATGCTTAAGAATTGGACATTTTGAGATGCTCTCTACAACGTATTCTCATGTAAGATTTGCATCTCTATGCAAGCAGATGCTGATTTTTAATACAATATCATCTTCAGCTATGTGGTTCATTTTCATCTCGATGGCTTTGCTAATCGTCAAAAATGTTGCATTTGGAGTTCGCAATATGAAGGAGTGATTGTTGGGGAACATATGCATCCACAGAGTGTGGACGACATGTGGTTTCATCAAAATTGGGCCACATGCTATACAGCCCGATAAGCAATTTAATTACTAGATGAGTCAGTTCCTGGTTGTGTAATTTCTCATTTTAGTAATCAAGCGACTTAACGCTATTTGACTAATATCTTTGGGATTTGTTTTAAGTTTAATGTTTATGCCAACAAGCCTATAACCACCCACCCACGCCTTTAAGGAAAAAATTGAGCGCTGTATCAATGAAGTTCCGCCACATTTATGCAAAACAGCTATGGCGAATTCTGACAAAAGAGTACGTAGGTTACAGCAAAGCCGTGGAACCATAAGCACGATGTACTGTTCTATACAAAGCCTTATACTATAAACTTCATGGTAGAGCTTACCAGTGGCCGAGGGCTCAAACTAGAAGATAGTTAACTGTACTGTACTTGGCTCGTTTTGAGCCTTGTACCGAGAGTACTTTAAACAAATTATTAAGCCTTACCAGAGATGAAGCTGCACACCAATCTGATTCTACGAGTTGTCAGAATCCTTTAAGACTTCGGTCTGAGTTTGGTGGCCGTTTCAAAAACGGCATAAGATGTCATGAGCACGAGGTCACAAAAAAAAGAGAGAATCTGAGGTACGAATAAAGTAGCGCACGATTTTCATCCTATCTAATGTATAACGGGTAGAATATTCAATAGATTATCTCTTCAGGAACGCTAGATTTGAATTTGTTTTAATCTTGTGCTCATACGAAGCTTTGATCAGAATGGCATTAGGAACTTCATACTTCAATTGCTGCCAATTTAACCGGAGTCGATTTTCCGTAATGACTGAGCTGGGTCCTTTACAAATTTTGTGGTTAAAACTGAATACATTTTATTTTGGTTTGTTTTGAGACTAATAATTATTATATTAATAATTTTTGTATTGAACTTTTTAGTCATTTATACAACCAACATGACAAAGATAACAAGTGGATCAATTTAACCTGGTAATTGGTGACATATGTTTCGGCTATTACCACGTATATACATATTTATATGCATATACATAGCCTCATCAGACCAGTTTTGGTTAAGTTGTACTGAGAATCGAACACCCGACCGTATGCATTTTTGAAATTATATGAAAAATATAATTATAAAATCATAGCACATGTATAAGCCAAATAAGCTTAAAAAGAGCTATGTCAACTGAACATAACTCAGAAAGATAACAAGAAAAATGGAACAATACGTGCGTAATCAAAAGAAACACGCACTTTGTACACATCAAGGTCACATACCCAATAGCTCAAGTGTTAGAGCGGCCGTCGCAATTCAAAAATGCATACGGTCGGGTGTTCGATTCTCAGTACAACTTAACCAAAACTGGTCTGATGAGGCTATGTATATGCATATAAATATGTATATACGTGGTAATAGCCGAAACATATGTCACCAATTACCAGGTTAAATTGATCCACTTGTTATCTTTGTCATGTTGGTTGTATAAATGACTAAAAAGTTCAATACAAAAATTATGAATACATTTTAGTTCCACTGGCTCCAGGTAACAAATATTTGGTGAGGATAGCACAATGCGAAGAAAACCAAGTGTGTGTCGATTCATTATTTCATTCCTTGCAGATATGTTACTTGGTTTTTATCTTTACTGGTCATTGCTTTTTAAACTGATATTATTGATCTGGTGCATTTTACACGCTGATGAAAACTTATGGTCAAAAGTACAATCTGAACGAAAATTTTTTTGACAATCGATAGCCACTACGATTTTATTTTTTGTGGATTAAGTGACCTTAATATTTTAAATGAAGTAGCTACCCTAGTAGCAAGCGGGTCAAAAACAAAGCAGTGATGTCTTCAAATAGCTTGGTATCGTAATTAAAAGGATACTTGGATTTGTAAACAGAGATGTAAAAAAGACTTTAATATGCTTTGCAAAGCTCATAATAGGCTGATTATAAAGCCAATGGATGGCATGTCTTGTGTGTGTGTCTTTATACTGTACTTTATAAAATGCTTATAAAGTCATGAGGTGACGTGTTTCGTGTATTTTGTTATACTGCAGTCATAAAAGTCACTTGAAAGATATGCCTGCTCATGTTAAATAGTTAATTTTTTCTCTTTTTAAGGAACTTTACAAAGACAAATGTGCACAGTTGATAATATCAGTATAAAATTAATAACTTTTAGTTATCCATAAAAAATCGTATAGATTTTATTAGTTCCGAAGCTATAAAATCTTATATGAATATTATATTTGTTTTTATATTGAAAAGTATAGAATAGGTTGACATATAAATTCTATTTTATAATAAGAGTTAATATTTAATTTTAACGATGATACAAAAATGTATATTTATGTCGGTTGTTAGAACTTTTGACTGGGACGCAGAATTACGGGTTCGAGTCCTGGAACAGACTTTTTAATTTAATTTTATTTACAATTTTTATTTATAAAATGATTTGAAAATGACAGAACTTGAGTGAACAGAGATTTGAACCTGATTCATTTCTAGAATAGTTTGAATGCGACCCCGTTCCTAAGCTAGCTCGGCTACAGAATGTTGATGTTTTATTAGACAAAATTGAGCATAGGTGGTTTTTATATGTTGAAAAGTTATTAAATTTATACCTTAATACATATAAAACGACCCTTAAACTGATATATATTTTTATAGTAGCTTATACTTATTTTTTCAACCGTGTGAGAAAAGTAAGATTTGTCTTTAACGTTTAATATGATATATAACAGATAGCCTTGTGGATGGCGTGCAGGACTATGGACCGTTGGGACAGGAGAACTATATTGGATGAGAAAATAAGTTTCTTTGAAAGAACTTTAGAAAAGGCAATTGTCTGGGAAAGCACTCTTTTTAAAAAATTTGTAAGATGTATTTCAAAGACGTAAGAAAGATATTATACTGAGTCTCTTCAAATATGAAACACAGAGAAGAACATGTCTTTATACCTCTTACGCCAAACGGCTGTTATATGTCCCTTTAAAGAATTTATAAATGCCTTTCTTGTGGTGTCTTTTTACTTGTTTTCAAAAGGCATTTAAAAGAGCTGAAAACTCTTTTCTTGCTACTAGGGTAAACTTTTGTTTGTCATAGACGCTTATCAAATACTGTGCAATGGTTACGTACAAATCAGACAACTTTAGAAAGTGGAAATAAATGGAAAAATAAAACCAAAAAAAAATGAGAAAAAACAAATTGCAACGCTGAGCAACGCCACCGGAAATTGTCAGGGTAATATTAAGCGGTAAAAGGAAGCACTGTAGCGTCAGTGACAAAGCGACAAGTTGTGCGTTAAGCGTGGCGGGTTTTTAAGATTTACAGCATTTTATTTTTGGTGTTGTTTTTGTATTTTTACAAAGTGCAAAACGTTGCTTCATACACGCACAGTTGACCAAAGGTTTTCTTCTACAAATCTGTGATTGTGTTGCGTTTGTGTGTGTGTTTGTGTGTGTGTAAACGACAATGTAACAAAGTCCATTAAAATCTTAACCTCTTTCGAGCAGCTTTCATTAGGGTTTTAATTTGCCTCTTTTTCGTTTTTCGTTTTTGTTTACCTCATCTTAATTGCTTGCAACAGCTTTACGCTTAGTTTTACCTGTTTTATTGCAGTAAATAAACTTGTTTACAACAAGACCAACAACAAAATAACAAATCTTTTTCTATTTTATATAGCCCCATCCAAAGGTACCACCAGCGGGGATGCTTACGAGAAGTACATTGTTACTGACCTAAATGTTGCGCTGCTGCTTTTTGCGCCTTTTAGCCGTTTGATTGTCAAGGCAACACAAGCGCATATACCAAATTCCCGTGCAGTACTGGCTGGTGGTTACACCCTCTCTTTGTCAACTTCTTGCTCATAAGGCACCCCTCTAAGTGTTGGCGGTGGTGGCATATGAATGCGACGCTGAACGTTCAGTAAAAATGTCAACAACAACTAAAGTTTTGGTTGGCTCAAATTTATGAGTGTTTTTGTTATTGTCGGACAACAATTTACGTAAATTTATTTATTTTGCTTGGAAAATTGCATGTTTTATAAAATAAGCTGCTACCACTGCAGTGTTGCCAGAGTATTTGTGTGAATTAAACAGAGCATCATATAATAAGTATGCAAATCAGATGGTATGTGGGTGGGCTATTCAAATACCAGAGGTTGTTTGGCTGAATTTTAGAATTTAATTTTTGTATTTTACAGAATTTTGTTTGTTAATGAAAAGACTGCATGAAGCCGAAATCACAGCACTAATTAAAGAAAAATTTTAGAAAATATTAAACTGGAAAGCTAATCATATTATGAGATTAAAGTATGCATTTTGCAAAAAATTAAAAAAAAAATTATTAAATTTTATTTTGTATTTAATATTATTTTAAGAATAATAAAGACTAGTTTTGCTATCAGGCCTTTTAGTTGGATGTGTATGAAAAATATTATTCTTTCCTTAAACAAAGGGAAACTCTATATATTATACATACAATAAACGAATTTTTAGTATTTAACAGTACTGCAGTACTTTATTTATCTGTCAGATTCAGTCAAATAAAAAGAGGCATTTTTGGGTAAATCCCTTTCCTTTTTCTGCACCAATGGCTAATTTGTAGCGATGCCACAGTGATGAGTATTTATCACTTCGCTATTGTAAAATGTAAAACTCTGTCATGCGTAAGTAAATAAGGGTTACTAACCAAAGGCAGCCATTCAAAACAATTCTGTGCAAAACTTAAGTAAAGAGATGGTGCATATAATGCGAGTGCCTGTGGCATCAGAGTTTCCGTCACCAATGAATGAAATTTAATTCGAAGGTACATTTGGATAATTTTTTTGTTGGTAATGTTACAGGTGTACGCACACTTCTTTGTGGTGTCCATGTAAAAAAATTCGATTTTGAGTCAAAGTGGACATCTTTCGAATGCATGTTACCTTAAAAAATATCTCTCATAGAAACTAAGAACTTAAGTTTGGAACAGAGCTTTTAACCCATAGGGTCGTGAACGACACCAAGAAAATATTGAAATCATTTTTCGAACTAATAAATACTCAAGTTTAGCCTCATGTAGCACAAAATTTTTTTCAAAAATATCCCTAATAATCATCGAATTTCATAAAGTAGAATTTCACTCGCTCACATCTCTGAAGCCTAAAACTGAAAATTCGCTGTTTTATTCATATTTTTTTTAACGTGGTGTCGTGAAAAACTCCTATGTGCCGGATTATTACAAAATCGAAGTGGTGCCGCTAAAGGTTAAAGCTTTAGAGTTTTTTACATTTTCGGAAAGGCTATTTGACATTTTTAAACATTTTAAAAAAAGTTCAGCCTTCGGAACAATATTTTTCTTTGATTTTTTAACATTTGCTTTTAATGTTTTAATTTTCTTTATGAGTTTTTATGGTAGTACATATGAAGCATGTTGGTTACATTATTCAAAACATTGCACCTAACCGCTAAGCATCCCAGTGTAACTTTCAGGTATTATCTGTATATATATTCTCATACAATATACATGTCTGCCTTAACCCTTTGATGACCATTGGTACACCGGTGACCCTTTTAACTTCGAGCTTTTCCTGAAAAAACTATGGAATGGATTTTCATCATCAAGGTATCATTCAATAGAGAATGAATATGGCTTGCAGAAAGTACCTAATTTATAAAAGAATATTCATTCCTTTACCAACCAGACTACCCCATAGTCGAAAAATCTTAACTTTATCTCGCCCATATTCTTGCTGGAATATTTTGAAGGTGGGTGGAGCTAAAGGATCAAAATTTTTGGAAAAGTTACGGGCAACCTTCTTCTTTCCAACGAAAAAAAAAAAAAATAAACATAGTCCACTTCGACCACCCACGCGACCACCCGATCTGATGGGACCTCTATGTCCCAATTGTCGTCAACGGTAAAAATCAAAGACATATTTAAGTTTTGTTGACGAGTTGATTTATTTGAAAAAAAAAAAATTGGTTACATTTTTGATCGATACTTTGAAGTTAGTTTTTTATGATAAATTTCGAAGCAATTTCTGTCTTTGGTGAAGCAAAATGATTTTTTGCAAAGGCACAAATAGAATTTGTTCGACGGTCTTTGCCTTGTTTGGAGCAGACAATACAGCTCTTATGTCCTAGTTCACTTTTGCAGAGATAATGACAGGACAGAGTAGCGACCTCCGCAAGTTTCAATCGCTTAGATCCCTCTCTTACAACTAACATGACGGTCTTTGGCGGTTGGTGAATGAATTGATCATTTGAATTGCCATCTGCGCGCAGATTTCCAATGCAGATATTGAAAATGGATCATTATTTGACGTAGGGATTTTGTTGCAAAAATTCGAATACCCGTTGTCCAATTCGAATACCCGTTCATCGTCATCGCTATTCTCGGTTTTTATCAATTGAATGATTCCTTCCTCTGTGAGGTAGAATCTGCATGATCTCGGCATTTTGTGACTGCAAAAGTCGAACGATAACAATATTACTAAAGCACATATAAAAAAAAGACATGAACTTACGAAAATTTGATAAAATTCCACACAAGTTGTTAAGCAATAATATTTGTCACTCCTTTCGATACACTCTCGTGTCAACACCTATTTTTCCCGCCAAAAGTGACACTCAGTCCTCATTATGAATGCATACCAGAATGCGTTTGAATACTGCAAAAGTGAAAAAACAGTTGCACACAGTTTTACCTTTGACGACCACTGGGTCATATAGGTCCCACGATTTTTCACACCTTTGCTGGTAAAATAATTTATATTTTGTAACACTTTTGTATAGTAATTTGGGGTCGCTGAACACGAATCCGGTGTTGGATTTGAAAATTTTTCAGGGGTTCAGGAGCGGTCGTCAATGGGTTAACCCTACCCTCCAACTCTTCGGAAGATCACTCTTAGGGGGATAATCTTTAAGAGTGGTTTGCGTGGCAGATGCCCCCGCTAACGACCAATGACTGCTATACCAAAATTTAATTAAAGACGTAGCAGATGTCACAGCAGTCAACAATTTACCAAAAAAATAAAGAAAAACCTACTGACGAAACCATAAGCAGATTAAAATAAAATTCTGCATAAAAAAGAGTCCACACAAGAAGTCCCATATGTCTCTAGAGCCTGATCCGCTACTTTGTTCATTGTTTAGCGTTTAGTTTCACACAGAGCAATGGGAAAATTTAATAACCGATACCGTATAGCTTTGCTCTTTTGAGAGAGAAGCTTAAAATCCAAAAATTTCGACAAAGCAAAGCTACACCAATTGCCAAGGCTACCTGCTATTGAAAATTTAATAAGATGTCATCTGTGGATTTGATGTTAACACCAAACTATGCAAACTCATTGACTAAATCGAAATTTAGCTATCGATTTTGTCCCAAATGGTAGACAGATCTTGGTCGTAACTAGACAAAATGTAATTGGTTTTATGCTCGTTGATCGAAGGCTTTACGGAGATATCGCCGCCAAGATCATCGGCATACTATAGATAACATATATTTTTCTTCATTCTATCTATGTACAAAATTTCATCAAACAAATATCTTTACTCAGGAATCAATCGATCTCCATACCAAATTTCATCAGAATCGGTGTAGCGGCTTAGCTGTGACAGCGTTTTTTTCAATTACAGGCGGTATCGCGCCTACTAAAAAAAAAGTTTTAAGAATCTGTTTTAGGGTTCCATTAGTTTAGCCGTGGAAACGAATTTTCCTGTTAGAAGCGTAGCACCTCCTGCTATTAAAAAAAAATCATGTAAGCAGTTCATACGCGGTAGAAGTGAGACGAAAATGTTTTGTTAAAATGTTAAAAGTTGGCAGGATCTAGAATAGCTACAGCAATAAATGATATATCAACTTAAAGTACTCATCAAGCAGAGTGCCCAAAAGCTATCAGCTTCCAGATCGGTTAACCAAAAACTGAGATATATGCGTGGAAAGATTTTCTATTTTTTGAAGCAATGCATTGATTAACTGCAAGTGCCTTGCCACATCTACGAGAAAAAAATGTACTACTCTTTCTCACATTGTTATTGTTATTGTTTCCCAATTAAGCGTTGTTGTTATTAAAATATAAAAGCAATATCAATTTTCATTGGAGTTCTTTGTTTACTATTTCGACAATATCAACGTTTTCAAACGGGTTGTATTGATTCTAGTAGCTCTTTTTCTCTTCTATTAACCTATTCAAGCTACATTCATTTTACATTACCCTTTAGACTGCTTTAATAAGTTAGATACCATTATTTGTATATTTATTTTTATTTCAAATATCCATGACAACGTAAAAAAAAACTAAATATTTAACAATGTTCAAAATTAAAATGAACAATTGGAAGACAGCCAGTAATATTTTTAAACTTCAAATTAATCCAATTTAGTTTGTTTTATTTTGATTAGTTACGTTATATTTCTGACAGCTAACAAATTTGATTTCATTAGAGGCAGTTTTTCTTAACTTCATTAACTTGGGAGTGTAAACAGAATATAACTCATAGTCAATGTTGTTGAATTCGGTAGTTGATTTCTTTACAGCGTTTTTATTTCTGCTATTTATTTGTAGAATCGTGCATGTGGGCATGACACCTTCCGTGGAAGCAAGAACTCATTTCGCTGTGTTGAACAGCAAAGGTAGACAATATGCTATACAATCAGCAGTCAAACAAACAACGTTATAAGCCACCAAGAACCAACAGATTTTGTTCCCAATATCAAGCATGTAAGCAAAATGAATATGACGAGATTCGGTAGTCACTATGTATGTTGTAGAAAGAAGCACACTTTTTGAACAAAAAGTGCACCATTTCTTGTGGCAAGGTGTTTGCTAAATAAACCATTTATGTTCTTAATACCTAATCAATCTTCTATTCTTTACCTAACTATATCCATTTTAATTGTTCTTAACATTTCTGATTTTGAAATCACAATTGTTTTTCTAAGTTTTAAGCCATTTTTTTATGATTTGAGATTTTTATGTTTTATGTCTAATATAATATATATTCACGTTTTTGAATCTAAAATTAGAGTTGTTGGAATGAATTCAACTACCATTGAAATATTAAATGGTTGGTATTACTATATTTTTCTGAACGACTTTAGTTCCAAATCGGTAGTTTTAGAAATCTCGGCCTAGTTAGTTTTATGCATAAAAGAAATAATTTCGTTAATGAAAATGTGTACCTACAAAGTTAGAGCCGAAAATAGTGTAGGGTTAAGGATACATTTTCTTCCAGACTATTCCTTTTCTCGGGGCCCATAACATTTTTAGAGGTCCATCTTTTTTTATTTATTTTAAAAGAATCTCTTTTGCTAGTGTTATTTGTTAGTATTTCTAGAACGTATATTTCATCAAAATATTTGTCTCGGATAAAGTTTTGGAAATTGGTAAAGCCTTTCGAAAATCGTATATAAATTACATAAGAATTGAAACAAGTTTGAAACAAGTAATCCTTACATGTAATTGAAAAAATAAATTAAAAGTAATTGTAATTGAAGGTTTTTTCAATTACATTAATTTTAATTACTTGTAATTCAAAATTACAATTAAATACAATTCTAATTACTTTTGAAATTGAATTAGTAATCCATGAAAATGTAATCCTTTAGAGAGTCGTAATCCATTACTTTTGCCAAGTAATTTGAATTGAAAATGTAATTAATTACACATTTTTCTGCAATTATGTTTATTAAAATTTAAAAAAAGTTTTCTGTCAAGCGATAAAATTCACAAAAAATATTTATGTTTTGCATATGATTTATATGTGAATGTAAAGAAAATAACTTTCTCCTCATTGAGTCAATGACGTCGACCTCAGGTTCCTCAAGCTATCGTAAAGAAGATTTGGCTTGTAGGCTCATTATTATATTTCGT
Source organism: Tricholauxania praeusta (assembly GCA_949775025.1). Taxonomy (NCBI): domain Eukaryota; kingdom Metazoa; phylum Arthropoda; class Insecta; order Diptera; family Lauxaniidae; genus Tricholauxania; species Tricholauxania praeusta. Next base: position 129,426,803 of record OX459029.1, on the reverse strand, counting down.
GTTAATGTATTTATGTATATGTATGGATATGTATTTGTATTTAGTATTAATTAATTATAGTCTTGTAATTAATTATTTGAAAAGTTGGAAATTACAAGTAAAAGTAATCCATTTCGAATTTCGTTCAATTACTTTGCTTTTCAATTACATTTTTTGGATTACAGTAATTTCCGTAGAAAATATTTCAATTACAATTACAAGTAATTGAAAATACGTAACTTTCAATTACATTAACATATAATTGTAATTGAAATGTTTTAACATATAATTGTAATTGAAAAATTTCAATTACAAAATTACGAGAAATTGTAATTGCATGTGTAATTAATTACCAAATGTAATTGATTACACCCAAGTCTGCTTTAGTTTTAGTTAGCTTCGGTCCGGTTGTTTTTGTGCCATTAGCTATTTTCAAAATTACATTTTCCTTAAACCAAAAACCGAATAAATGATAAATGTAAATTAAAATTTAAAAATTTATTATTCACTTATCTTTCAAATACGTTTTACTTAAAAAGTATACCTTACGTTCCTTAATATCGTCTTCTGAGTAGTTTGCCAGTTAAATTTTTTTTTCTATATGAAAATAGCTGTCTTATTAGAATATTTTGGATTTCTATGCCGAGAATCAAGGCTCATATAAATTGTATTATTATCTAGGATCTGTTTGCCATGTCTTTGTAAGCGTAGACTGTTTCCTGCCTTAAGAGTTCCCATGTTTAAGTTTTGAATCCTAAATCCATATTGTACACATACAAACATTTTTATTTTTGTATAGCAATGATTTTCTTTATTATTCCTTTGTATTGATCGATTTACACTCACTCTTTCAAACTACTCTACCTAATTAATGACTTCGCCTTGTATAATAACACCATGGAAAAATAAAAACATAGCGCACACACACAAACACATCAGCTTGCCATAAAACGGTTTGTTGTGTTTGCATGCTTGCTTCTATGTGCACAAGCATTTTTTCAAGCAATTTTAAAACTTTAATAACTTGATAATTAATAGGAATATCGTTATAATTTTGATTGTTAATCGAGGCCAAGCATTTAAGGAATGAAACAGAAGAAATTCGATCAAAATCGATTCAGTAATTTTTATGTGATGCGAGAACAGCTTTAACTTTATTTAGTTAGATAATAAAATCGCCAGTGGTGCTGTTATTTTTGTTAAAGCAAAATTTACCGAAATGCCTGAAATTTGAGCATTGGGCGTACAAATTAATTGAACAATTTTTAATAAGAAATGCACGATATTTTATGAACGTTTTTCGCTAGTCAAAAATTGTACTATCTTTCTGTGAACTAGATCTTGAGAACTACTATATCTGTGGAATTGTAAAAAACTAAAACTCTTCTATAGATTTTTCTACCATTTTCAAAATTTCATATTATGACAGTTCTGTTAATGTAGAAAAATGCAGAGATCTCGGTTTCGAAATAAGAAAATGATATGCGGCTTACGCCATTCTTTTAAGCAAATAACAATACATTAAAAATGATGTAATATGGGATCGGCGGCAAAACAGTATGGGGTGATTTGGCTACTTTGAAGTACAAAACCGAATTTTTTTCATTTTTTTCTGGTCAATTTTAAATTTTTTTTACAAGAAAAAAAGAAGAAGAAAAAAAAAACTAATCACGGATTCGAATTCCTCAGTCAATAATAACTGTTTGAAACAAAAAATTTGAATCACTTAAATATGTAAATTTGTCGACTCCGATTTGAAAAAAATTAGGTCTGTTAATTTAGAAAAATGCAGATATTTTGGTTTTGAAATAAGATAATGATATGCGGTTTCGGCATTCTTTTAAGCAAATAACAGTACACAAAAAATGATGTACCATGGGATCGGCGATAAAATAATATTTGAGGTGTTGCAACTAGAAAGTGGAAAATCGGTAATTTTTTACTTTTGTCCGGTCAATTGTCAGTTTTTTTTATAAGAAAGAAAGAAGAAGAAGAAAAACAAATCACAGATTTGAATTCCTTGATCGATAGTTTCCCAAAAACCACACCCAATTTGTTGGAAAATTTTATAGCGTGTGTCACTTGCACCATTTTTTAAATCCATATTTTGGGAACTGGGCTGTTTACTTAAAACAGAGGGCTCTAATCCAGTTTTCAATATTAACCTTATTCCTAGTAATGGGCCTTGTCCAGACATATAAGGCTACTGTAATCCGCTGACACATCGTGAAAAAATCAAAAAGGTTCTATTTTGAACCGTGCATATCAGCAAAAAAAAGCCTTTTAGCTAGCCTCGTTTTTTTTTTTTTTTTTTTTGTAGCACATCCTTCAGCCATAATTTTTCTTGAAGCTAATGCTATCTTGAATTAATATACAAGGTTGTTCAATTAAAATTCAGATAGCTATTTTTTATTTAGCTTTATAAGTACTTATGTAACTTTTGTGTTTTTTTAACTTAAATGCAATTTTAACTATGTCTCCCTTTGAATTTTAATTGTTCCTCCTTGGATATTAATTCAGGATAGTCTTAACTTAAAAAAACCATGCTTGAAGAGTCTGCTCCAAAAAATAAAAAAGACTAAAATTTAAGGTTATCCTGGATTAATATCCAAGGAGGAACAATTAAAATTCAAAGGGAGACATGGTTAAAATTGCATATAACTTAAAAAAAAACACGAACAGTTACATATAAGGTTAGATAAAATAATACTTAAGTACATCGATTTTTGATAAATCGAATTTCGGCATTTCGATTTTTGATATTAGGCGTGTTTTATTGGGTTTGGTTAAACCAACATTTCATACGAATTCGTGAACCAGGTCAGTTTCTAGTTCAATCGATTGAACATTTTTTGTCTTTGCTAAACTGTATGCTAGTGAACAACAGATGGCGCTTATCGCAAGAAGATGTAGACACAAACCTAAATATATTTGGCAACTTTGCCGGAATTTTGAAGAGGCGTTCCTAGGTCACGCGAGGCCTTGTGCATCGAGTCAGTGCTAGGCTCAAATATTAAAATAGAAACACATAGTAAAAATAAAAACTGTGCTGAAACGACAGAAAACGAAAAGAAAACTTTTGCATTAGCGTTTGCGACACTATAAAAACAGTTTGAAATCATTTAATAGCAATAATTTGAGGAAAAATAAATTATGTACTGAAACGTGAGGCCCCTTACCGTGCTAGGCACCGTTCAACCACACGACCATAAAGCCGGCTCTGATTTGAAAATAGAGTTTCTTTCAAACACTGTCATGCCACCTGTTGGCCAAATGCAGAATTATAAAAGGCTAAACTTGTGCGTTTTATTCACTTTTAGGTTAAGCCAAAGCCAATAAAAAACGGCTGCTAACATAAAATGTTTCATAATTATATATATTGACGATAATTTCGATCTCTTACACTTTTCTGAGTTCGATCACTGGATTGTGTAACAATTAAAAACACACAAACTTATTTAGTTATAAAATGGTTTATTTAAATCACAATAGTTAGTTTTTACACGGTATAATGGCTTGTTTTATTAACGTTCAAATTCTAATATTAATCTGACACTGTCTACACAACTGTTTTACTTTACTACTTAAAGTCACTTTATTACGGAACACACTGTTCTGCTTCACTGTTTTAATTTAACTGTGTCACTCAACTCAGATTACAACCCTTTTATACTGCAGTTATCACTCTCTCGAATAATCCAGTACCTTCTAATTGGCGTGTAATCTACCATTATCCATAATTTACCAGTACTTTCTAAACGGCGTATCGACGTTGAGTTCACAATTATCCAGAATGTTGCTATTATGCTAGATGGCGTTGTACGACGGCGATATTTTTTCTCGGTTGTCGACTTTTATAGTGTACTGCAGCGTCTGTTCTGTTTATTATTTGCCGCTAGATGGTGTAAAAGTATTTATACAGCCAGAATGCTAGCTAGTATCGTTTTGTTTCTTTTGTTGGTTTTTATTTCAAGAATTTTCTAGCATAAACCAAATTTCGCTACAATATTATATCATTCATAGCTATTTATATTTTTGTATTCTATTCTTTTTATTGTTGTCTGTTTTAAATAAGTGACATTTTACAGATAGTTTGTTAATTTATGCCTTTTTATTTTACGTTTATGATTTTAAATCTCATTAATTATATTAGATGTGCGGCAAGACAAGATCTTGTTGAAGATTTAAAGTTTATGCTAAATCTTTAAGAGTCCCATATATATATTTTTATCAGATATTCTCTCTCAAAAATTTTATTTGGAGTTTTCCTTGAATTTTATCATCCGAGGGTTCTTAAAATATGCAGTTAAAACTTCTTAAAAATGAGGTAGCGAGCGTAATCAAGAGCAGATATGAGAACATTGACTTAATGTGTAAATTTAATATTAGTTAATAATAGTAATAACTCCGCACACAATGTGCGGGTATTTGATTTACAATCACCAATTTATTTTGAATAATAAATACGGCGAGTCTTTCCAAACATATGCATCACAAAATAAATACTTCCAGACTACCAACAACATAACACGAAGTTGTTTTTCCTTTGCTCTTTCTTATCAAACATCAAGCTCCACTGATGAAATCACTACCTTACATTACGCACACTTAATTGGGAAACAATAACAGTATCAATTAGGAAGACAGAGAGTAGTATGCAGGCTTGTTTTTCCTCGCTATGGCAAGGCTTTTGCAACTTATCAGTGAAATGCATGAAAAAACTGATGTAAGAAAAACTTCCTATTTTGGGAATTCCGCTCGATGAGCACTTTAACTTGATACATCACTCATTCATGTAGCTATTCTACATTGTGTCAATTAAGTTTTACCTTCGAGGAATAAATATATAGACTTAACCATTATTGCTTATATGAGAGATGTAATGACTACTAATGGATAATATCGTGCACTTTGAGTTCAAAGATTGCTTGCAAGTAAACCTGCCCTACTAAATTTCATAGCAATTTCAATCAGTTCTTTTATTAAAACGTTGTAACATCTTTGTGGGCAGTGCCATGCCTTTAAATAGGTCCTGACATATATTAAAATCTCCCTAAACTAAATTTTTATCAAAAGCATTACAGTGTTTTGAAAGGTACCAAAATAAAAATGACAAATTTTTTTTTTTTTGGTAAAAATGAAGTTGACTTGTTAGTCCGACAAGTCACAGATATATAAAAAAAATGAATGTAAACGAATAAAGAAAAGAGAAAACACAACAGAAAATAAGGGAATGCTGAAAACTGAGTGTTAATGGTAACAAGCAATAAAAAGTAATCATGCCAACCCTTACATTCAAATAAAATGTAATGTACACTTAAGATTTTGTCTTCAAATCTTGTTGTCCGGAATAGCAAGTAACGGATTCCCTCTTGTATTTAATGAAATTAAAGCTGCTAACTATAAGACACAATAACTCCTACATATCAGGTGTCAAAGGGTCAGCATTAGTAAGCAACGACCACTTCCCTTACACTAACATATTCTTGAAGTTGTATACCCTACCTACATTTATGTAGTAATGTGATTACCTAATCAATTGCACTTTCATTGCTTTCATCGAATAACAAAACGATACATGAGTTGTAAGTATCTCAATGCATTTGTTGTACGAGTGGGTGCTGTATTGTATTTGCCCCCCCCCCCCCCTCCTCCTCAGCATTTCAACATCCCCATAGTCTTTGTTACATATACAATTCATCTGCAGCGCCCTCTCGTTTTCATTTTTGTTACAAAAATATGCTGCTGATATTGTTTTGTTGTTGGTTTTAGGTTTTGTTAACAGAACTTTGTATTGACATGATGTTGTTCTAGGATGTATTTATTTGTTTTTGTTATTGTTATATTTTTCCTTTTTTTTTGCAAGAGCTGGTGCGCCTAGGATTCAGTACATTTTATTCAACTGCGTGTAGCCTTAAAGTATGCATGGGTTTTATGTCATCGCTTCAATATGTTGTTCGGGATTTTTTTTTTCCTTTTCTTCAAATTTTCCAATGTCGTTTTATTTGCCTTTGCTTGAAAATGAAATGAAAATTTTATTTTTATTAGAAGGACGACAGACAAATCGATTTACGGCCTATTAACAGCTAAGGATGACAAAGTTTTTTTCTGCGGAGAGCAGCTCTGTTTCCTTGATCTGTCTTTTATATGCATTTGTAAATGTGAATGGTTTGTGTTTTTTTTTCTTACGTTGCTTTGTTGTTGCCTTATAATTTCATGTCAAAGTTTATCAATGTGTGTATTTATTTTTTGATATTTTGTTTTTTTGGCTATGTTTGCTTTTGCCTCCGCCATATTAGTTCTGCTCTGCTTATTCGTATGTGTAGCATGTCCATTTCCCTTTTGCTTTTATACATGTGATTGTGTTTGTGTGCATGTGCATGAGTGTTGAAATGTTTGCATGCTTTCGGCATTTTTGTCATGGATTCACGAAATTGCCCATTAAAATTGAAATATTCCTCCGGGATCCATTCGGTCTTTATTCTCATAACATTACAATTTTTTGCATCCTGGGAGAAATAAAACATATTCGCTTGTGTTTGTTTGTCTATGGAAATTGTTGATTTTTATAAATAACATTATTAAAATAAATGTTATTTTAGGAAAATGAATTGGTTTGCTACAGAAAAAGATAAGGGCAAGCACAAAAGAGTATGAAAAGTTTTGCTATTTTCTATGGCGCTGTAATTACTGGACCGTACCAAATGCATTAGGAGAAAAATTAAAGTAATTCAGGAAACGATAATGGATGCCATGATGAACTTCTTACAGTGGACGGAGAAAAATAGCTGGAGACATTCTAAGCCGTAAGCACCGAATCGTTGTTTCATTTCATCATCACATCTTGCAGTTGGAACTTTCATTGCACTTTAATGACGGCCCTTAAACATTGTTTTCATTCTTTTGTGAATAACTTCAAACACGATTATATCGATTTTAAGTTTTTTTGCAATACTTATGTCATGATTAAAGATCTGAAGTTAAAAATTGTTACTAGATATGTACGACTATATAGAGTGAAACCATTGAAGAAAGTTGAAAGAAATTCTAAATGTCGAAAAAATATGAAAAATGTTGAAAAGTGCTTAAAAATGTCCAAATAATATGAAAATGTTCAAAAAAGTTGAAAGAGATTAAGAAATGATAAAACAATTCAAAATCATTGAAAAAGTCTTTAAAATGAGGAAAATAATGAAGAAAAATAAAGAGGTTGAAAAAGTCAAACGAATACATATGGGATATATTGGAAAAAGTTAAAAGGTTGATAAAGTCAAAAGTATATGGAAAATATTAAAAAACTAAGAAATTTAAATATGCCACGCCCACTTCTCCAATTCCGCCTACTTTTGGGTTGCTAAATTATATTCGTCATTGACATCCACATACCAAATCTTAGCCCAATAGGTTGTATAGTTTGCGATATGTGCCGTAATTAGTCTTAAAACTTAGGGCGGTAACACACCCATTGTTGTAATATAGTCCGATTTTTATCCAGAAATAGCTTTTTATAAGCAAGACTCTTTCACAAAATTTTAGTATGATTGATCACATGTTTCGAAAAATATGCCACTTAAGGTATTTTACTTGTATGGGGAGTGCCACTCCCACTCGTGCTATTTTGCGAACTTTTGACTCAGGTATACCTTATAGCAAGTAAACCACATAGATTAAATTTCATACCAATTATTGCAGTAGTTCAATCAATACAGCCAAAATCTAAGCCAAATTTTATGAAGATTGCTCTTATAGTACATTATCTATGACATCAAACGTTTTTTGCTTGTATGGGAGGTGCCACGCTCACATGCTCCATTGCGCCAAGCTTTTGCAAAAACATACCTTCTAGCAAGTATATCTGTCTTATTAAATTTCATAACGATTACGTTGTTAGTTCTCTTAATATAACGTTTATAAATAGTGTGGGCTGTGCCACGCCCTTCAACGAGATTTTTCAGTAAAGTGGCAGAGGTTGTGTGACTGCTTTCAGTGGTATGTTCTCTAAATTTTTTATGAAAATCGTTTGAGACACTTTTGAGATATATGGAATCAAAATTTTAAGCTATTGAAAAGAGCCACGCCCACTTTAAGATTCCACCCACTTTTATCACAATTCAAGATATATTTGATATGTTCCCGTTTACCAAATTTCGTCATAATATCTGAACGGCTTACGAGATGTGGTGACACAAAGTTTAAAATTTAGGGATGTGCCACGCCCCTCTAGGAAGCTTTGAAAACTTTTAACCTAATCACCAATTCTCATCAAAGTCATTGAAACTTTTTTCAAAATTGGCCTGGATGAATATACATATAGTATGGGCGGTAGGCGTGTCCGTGAACCAATTTTGCCCATTTGCAATAGCAAGATGCCCGCAAGAATATGTGACCTGTGTGTGAAAGTTTCATTCAATGAGTTTTCTTGGTTTTCCTGTTAACCTGATTTCAACAGACAAGGAAGTAATAAAGTTTGAAACCAGTGTCCAACGTTTTAACGAAAAGAATTTTAAAACCGTGGAAAAACTTGGGTTTCAGAGAGGGATGTAACCATTTTATTTTATACAGCATACTGAATAAATTTCGCTTGGTATTACGGAAGATTTATTGCTGACGTTACGTTAACCCTTAGCAGATTTTAAGTTTATTAACTAAATATATATAGGTGTAGCATGGGGGATTACTAATCGTGGGGCAATTCCATTGTGTTCGAGGCCATTCAAACTGGTAAGCTTGTCAACTATACTTTTACATAATGAGGTAAAGTTTGTTTGTTTGTATGTGCAGGGTAATCTCTGGAACTACTGAACCGAGTCTAAAATTTTTTTTACTAATAGAAAGCCACACTATTTCTAAAACCAAAAGGCGTGGCACTTTCCATGCAATTAAAACCTTTAAAACGTTAAGATGCACATAGCCTATGTTAAGCAATTCACAAAATATGAACGGGATTAGACGCCGGGGGTGTGGTAGGCTAAACAACTTTCATTTAGGGTGGCCCTCATATGCAAATAGCGTTTTCACAAAGACCACTCAATCGATTTACATCGAATTTACACCACGTAGCTTTTATATTCAGAGGCACAGCATAAACTACAAAATTTTTATTCAGAGTGACACTTATACAAAACTATTTTTAGATTTTATTTTCTCAAAGACCCCTTAATCGATTATCCTGAAATTTACACCACGTGGCTTTTATATTAAGAGCAATAGCGAAAACAAAAAGTTTATCGAACAAATTCCCCTCAAGCCCCCCATTACCCACTCTCTACTCACCTAAATATTTGAAAAATCCGATTTTTGTTCTAATTAAACCCATCCTTTGTAAAATTCTTCAATGAATTCTAAAATAAATAAAAAAAAAAAAATTTTGTATTGCCACTTCCCCCATTTCCTCCACTCTTCTCACCAAAATGCTTAAAAAATCCAATTTTCGATAATATTTTTTTTTTCGAACTCAGCAAAGAACTTTACACAAGAATAAATGGGTTTGGATTTTCGACCAAAACTTTTTTTTTATTGGCCTGTGTAATTTTTAATTTTTATAAGGCATAAGTTCTTCATTTTCATATTCATTTGGTAGCATAAAGTGCGATGTTGATAGTAAAAATGCTATTTATAAATTTTGCCTCTAACCACATCATCCCAAATTAGCGATTAGTATTGCCACATTTTCTTGAAACGTCGAAAAATTTAAGGGCTTTATAGAAAATTCACAACTTAACAAAGAAAAGAGCTACAGCTAAATGTTATGCGGCGATATTCTAGCTCAAAATATAAGCGTTTCAACGGTCGTTTAGTGTTTAGTCAATTAGTTTTGCACCATTTTACCCCTAAAGTAGTTCAAAAGGAATGGGCACGTCAAGTGAATAGAAGATTTTCAATTTAAATTAAATAGAAATCAAAAGACGAAAGCCCAAAACTTCGTGTGAATGCTGAAACCCGGTTGTTTGGTCCAGTTATATAAAACCATAAATGATAACTACTTCATAAGGTATATAATTTCATACAGTAAAGTACTAAGCATGAAGCTTACTAATTCTCAAACTAATTAATTGCATTAAGTTTGATCAAATGAAGAATACACAAAGCACACACACATACATACATACATAAAATATGCACATACATTCGCTTTGATTACATGGTGTTGAAGTGAAGTGATAATTGGATAAAATAATTACAATTTCAAGTTTTATTATGCATCGTAAATTCATTAATTTGCTTGTATATATCTTAATTAATGATTTGTTAAAGCAATTTAATTTAAAACGACTTCAGTACAAAGCACCCCAGCCGCTAACGAGAGGCAGCAGCATTTTGCTATGCTGTGACAGCAATTTACGAGCATTTCAAATGGGGAAACTTAAATGCAAGTTGAATTATTCAAGTTTGGATTGCAAATCTCTCAACGGTACGGTACGGCATCTGTCTAAATGCAAAAACCAAGCTGTCTATAAAGAAAAATAAATAAAAAAAACATTTGCTTAAGTACATGCATGCTATGTACATATACATACATATATACATATGTACAACATTCAATGTAAATAAGTTAATGTTGTTTTTGTTGCAGCTCTGTTGGTGTGTGCGCTGTGCTGCGCTTTGCTTTGCTGTGCTGCCGTCATTTATAAATAAAACATTTATTCAAAGTGTTACACGTACATAAACCATTTATCTTTATGGTTTTGCTAGTTCTACACTGTAAACAAAATTTAGAAGAAAACACAATTCGTATATGTATCAACGTTGGACTTAAAACATTAAAAACGTTTTAAAGGGCAAGCACGTTTTGAGGATTAAAAAACGTTTTAACAAGAAAATTACTTAATCTCTACAAAAATGTGTTTGTAATTCTGCAGTTTTATTGTTAGATGCTGCACGTGGTGGTATTCGAGTGAAAATGTTGGCTTTTGTTTCATTTAAATATCGCAAAAATTCCAAAGGATATAGTCAGAAAGAAACCATTGATTTCTTCAAACGTTTTTTTTAGAAATATTCTGTTCTTTTGGCGATCAAAATATAATTAAACAGGCGTAACAACGCCCAGAAAATATTTATTCTGTTAAATAGGTAACCTAATAAAGTAACCGTTATTGAATTTAATATGGTAGATCAGAGTGCTAAGGACTGTCCCGGAAAAAACTTTCAGTTTTTATTTTGTTTGATTATAGTCTACCTGATAATTTTATAAGTCTAAAAAGACTCAATATTTGATCTATATAAAGTGGCGTTTAATGTGATGCGTAACACTTGGTGATAGCACTTTTAACGAAAAAGATGTCGAGCAAGCAACAAAAAGTTCGCAAACTCATTTTGTTCACACCTGCAAAATCCAGAATTAAAATATTCAAAAATAGCTGATGCATCAGGAAGAACTGTTTTGATGGTTATTTTTAATTATAAGAAAGGTCTACCTGTTTCACGAAAAAAAGGTTTTTATCAGAAAACCTGAATTTTCTAACTCAAGTGTAGTGGCGAAGGTGAAGGGTCTTCTTAAGCAGAATTCCAGCACCTGAGTGGCATATAAAAACCTACTGTACAAAATGTAAAGGAAAGAAGTAAGCTGAAGACATATAGAGTTTAAAAAGTACCAGACCGTTCTGATCAAAAGCAGTTGATGGCTCAGATACGAGCCCGAAAATTTTATGAAAGGTATCTGGCTAAATTTGATTTCTGCGTTATGAACGACGGAAGTTACGTCAAAGCAGATTTTAAGCCGCTACCTGGGAACAAATATTATACATCACCGAAAAAGGGGCATATGCCTAGTAAATTCAAATAGAAAAAAAATTTCGAAATTTTCGAAGCAATATATGGTTTGGCAGGTCAAATGTGCCTGTAGCCTGAGAAGAAGCTTCTTTGTTACGCAAGGCACAATCGATTCAAAAATTTATATAGACGAGTGCCTGGAAAAACGTGTTCTTCCATTTATTCGTGCACATGAGGGTACAGTGATGTTCTGGCCTGATTTAGCAACCTCTCATTACTCTAAAGCTACGATGGAATGATATCAAAGTAAAAAGATCAATTTTGTACCAACAATAGCAAATCCGTCCAACTGCCCAGAGCTTCGCCCAATTGAGGGAATTCAGGCTCTAATGGAAATAAGTTTTCGAAAGAGTGGTAAGACTACAAAAAACTTACAAGACTTTAGACTTAAGTGGAAAAGATCATTCCGTAATGTCGATAAAACACCTGTATAAAATTTAATAAAAGGCCTTAAGAAAAAAGTTAGAAATTTTTATAAAAAAAATTGTTAATTAGTTATTTATATTCTTAACAGTAGCCATTATTAATAAAAAAAGAAAAAAGACCAAAAAGTTTATTGGGTATTTTTTTATAACTGAAAATAAAACCGAAAAATTTTTCTGGGACAGTCCTTATAAGCTATCTCTAAATATAGAGTGGGTAAAACATTAACACAGGGTGTTGGTGAAATTGAAACAGTTGGCGTGACACATTCTTAGAACCTTAAATTTTATATTTAGTGCGGATGAGAGTAGTCGTAATAAAATCTGGTGGGATTGTAGTATCCAATATAAGTAGGCGTGATACCTTCCTTAGAAGCGAAAGCCATTGAATGAAATATGTAGGCAGTCATAAAGTAAGAAGGATATTTCTATTGTTACAGTCTTGATTTGGAGGTCTGGATCGATTTTTCGCTATTTGGCATTACAATTCCTACCCAAACCCAACATTTTTCTAAGTATATCATATTTGAATTTGACTTGAGTTATTGTAATGGTTGATTACTGTTTGTGAGATAGTACGTACATATGAGTAAAACAAAATACCTACCCTAAAAATACATTTCAATCAGAGTTTTGCAATCATAATGTAAAACCGAGCAACGGTAATGGGTCTCCTGGTTCTATTAAGGGCTTTGAATTCATAGTTCTGTAATGATCTAAAAAAATTCTCTAATCCAACTGTTAATATACAATTCTTATATTAAGTACGATACATTTTTGAAAGTTTAACGGACGTCCAGTCACATTTTTATAAGTAAATCGCACTAGAATAGAGGAAGCTAATTTCATAAAGCACCAACTAAAGGTGAATTCTTAAGAATCATCTTACGCAATATTTCACAGGTGGTTCAAAAGTTTCGGCAAATTTAATCAAATTTCGAAACGCAGCTACACTTAATCATCTACACGGTTGAAAATATCAGTATAAAATTAATAACTTTTAGTTATTCATATAAATCCATAAAAAAATCGTATAGATTTTATAAGTTCCGCAGCTATAAAATTTTATATGAATATCATATATGTTTCTATATTAAAAAGTATAGAATAGGTTGACGTATAAATTCTATTTTATAATAAGAGTTTATATTTTATTTTAACAATAGTAAAAAAAATGTATATTTATGTCGGTTGTTAGAACGTTTGACTGGGACGCAGAATTCATGGGTTCGAGTCCGGGAACAGATACTTCTTTTTAATTTAATTTTATTTACAATTTTTATTTATAAAATGATTTGAATAACAGAACATGAATGGGTAGAGATTTGAACCTGCTTCATTTCTAGAATAGTTTGAATTCGACCCCGTTCGTTAGCTAGCTCGGCTACAGAATGTTGATGATTTATTAGACAAAATTGAGCATAAACAACTGGCCGCATAGCTGGTTTTTATATGTCGAAAAGTTATTAAATTTATACCTAAATTCATATAAAACGACCCTTAAACTGATATTCGTATAAGAATTTATACTGATTTTTTCAACCGTGTAGGAAAAATAAAATTCATATAGGTATTCCAGGTTCTTAAGTTTTTACGTAGAGTTGGACTTTTCAATAGTCAGCGATGTTCAAAAACCATCGGCTAAAACTGAAATTTATCATATTAGTCGGTCGAAGAACGATCTGATTTTCGGCTTAAAAGGCGCTAAGGGGTTTGAATACAAAAATTAATTTTGGTTTTTATATAAATAAATAATAAATATAATAAAGTGACTCAAAACAATATTTTTCTTATATAAAAATAGTTGAACCTGGAGGATTCCGATACCGCAGGTTATGTTTTTGTTGCTAGTATTATGTAAGTTCTTATAAATTATTGCGGCATATGTAGGTGCAACCTATTAAATTGCGCTGCAATTAATTTTTAAGCAAATTTATTAAGCAAATCAAAAAAAAACGAAGTGTGCAGTCATTTAAAGAATAACCGATATGTATAAATGAATAAGCTGGTGTGAAGATCACTCATACGACCTGTTGCACATAAATAATATTAAGCAAAAAACAAACAATGGCGCTCCTCAGACAAACAGCACTTTTTATATTAAATTGTGCTTAAAAATATTAATTTTTTATCAATGATACAGATTGGTACGAGAAAGTTTGCCAATTGGCTTAGCAGGTCTCCCTATTTGAAGTTTAATGACTGCCAAACAACCTTAACACAAATTTATAAGCTTCCCTATGATTTGGCTTCAGATTTGTTGCTTTTTTGTTATGAAACAAAATTAAATTATTCCGGTGAGATAATATTGTTAGGATATTTTGCACTAGAATGCAATGTTCATGTGACCACAAGTAAAATTTATTGAACATATTACAAAAATGAATGAACAATGCAAGCTAATAAGAATTAAGAGCAAAGCAGCATTGTATTCATATGCATATGAAAATATATATATTCTACAGTTCAATATTAATAACAAGCCATATTTTTAATGTTTTTGAAATGATAAAATTCAAATAACAGTTTTTTTGAGAAAGAAAGTTCTTAAAATCGTAGATTATACACAAAATGCAACCAATGATTTGAGTATTTTGTATATACAGCTATTTGTTTCTTAAGTGGGGATCCTGAATCAGGAGATCCAGAAAATCGATTTTTTTAATTGCTTGAATGAATACCTAAAGCAGTGAAGGGCACTTAGTGGCTCTATTTGCTCACATTGCTCTAACCGTTATTCGACGCACAAGCAAGCAAAAAAAAAATTTGCAGAATTCAACGCTATCGAGGCACAAAATTCGCAGAATTTCAACGCTATCAAGGCACAGCGTTGACTTGAATTCAAATGAAAACAAAAACAAAACACAAAGGCATAAATGACGGCGCCGCATTGTGTCTTGACCAATGTAGCCATTGTTTTTGTTTGCAGTGTAATTTGGTTTTTTTTGTGTTAATGGCAATTTTGGAAATGAAAGTAAAAAAAACTGTAAAATTTCGTTTGTTGTTGCTTGATGTTGTCGTTTTGCTCTTTTGTTAGATTTTTGGGCCCACCGCTGACCTAAGGCATTCGAAAATAAGTATGTACACAAAATTACACGGAACAATTCAAAGTATTCTGGCCGGAGTCAAGCGTGTGTCCTGCTACCGATCTTCTACTTTGTATTGAGAAATTTTCCGGTCGATAAGTATGAAGGGCGTTTTCTTTAGTTTTAATTTTTATGATTTTACAAAATTTGCGGACATGATGTCTATTTAAATTTTTTTTTTTTCTACAAAAAGTTGAATGGATACTCCAGTGGCGAGGCGCTCTACAAATCTGCTTTTAACTCGGATTATGGTAATTTTTTTTATATTGTAGGAATTTTGTTTTGATTATCAAATATATATAAATCATTTGCAAGATATAATCTTTTATGTTAATGCCAATGACATTTCCCAATTGCATGTTGTACTAAAAAAAAAAAAAAAATCCGTTGGATTCCATTCAGATAATTTTGTGCTACCCTGTATAATATCTTTGCAAAAGCCATCATGATAGATATGCAAGCGAAACATTGCAGCTCTTGGGATAAATAAAATCTATTTCTTAATTAAAATCACATAGACCATCTCCATTCTTCAATATGACATTTAAGTTGTTAGTAAATTTTTCTTATTTATGTATTTAAAAGCAATGACATTATTGTATTTGCAACTCTGCAAAAACTTTGACAAGAGCCCAAAATATTCTGAATATGACACAAATTTTGTTTGCAATGAGACAATGATTGTCATATGAAAATGGGGAAAAATGACAGCAGAGCTTCGAAGGACATTTGGTATACGCTACAGTGTATTATATAGAGAATAGAGAAAAAGTGTATGTGTGTGTGTAAATGTATGAGTTGAGCTTGTGTCCTTTTCTGTCTTGAGATACGCTGCATTAAACTGCATCCATCACCCGCATAAGCCTTAAGTTTTGTAGTTATATAAATTAAGGACATTTTTGACAGTTCTGTATATCTCTTGTGTGTTGATATTAAAATTTCAATTTATGCTGCTTTATTGAAACTTACATTACAAAATTTGTATAAAAAAAGTTTTTGGTTGTCTTCAGCGCAGTACGATTTTGTTCTATTTTTGCTTTCATTTATGGTAACAAATAATGCAATCATATCATCATAATGGACCCTAGTCTATGTTACAAATTTGTTAAGTTAAATCGAAATTCTTACAGAACAGTAACTTTTTCCTTAAGTAAAGTAAGTCCATCGTGCCAGTGATCGTAGCTTTTCATAAGATTGCGGAAACCTTTCTTTCAAAGGAGTAACATTTTGTTACTAAGCAAGCCAATTGACCCATTTTTATGAAGCGCTTGGGCTTTGTGCAAATTTTGCTTTGAATTAAAGAGCTCTTCCTAAAATGGCGTATTTTTTTTAGTGCAATTCCGAAAGTGCACAAAATCAGTAGGAACTTAAAGTACTCAAAAATGCTAAGGCAATAAGTTTACTATTAACATTGAGTACAGCAAATTATTATGAATTTCTGACCTAATTCTTAGAAGCAAAAAAGATATTTTTCTGATCAATGGAAAAAGTCGAAAAATATGTTTTGGACATCACTAAATAACACGGCAAAGCTTGTCACAAGACATGGAGAAAAGGTCGAATGTGAATGAGTTTCCGATTAGGCACTCGGTTTTAATAAATCCAACTTAATAAAGGTGGAGCTATCTACGGGAAAGTATTTGTCTTACAAGCGTTCACTCATGACAACAGTGGATAGCAATTGCTGCACGTGCTAACTTTTTGATAAGACAAAGTCCGGAACATAACCACTTTATATACCCAATACAAAAAACTTGAATGTGATAAAAATATTTTCAAATTTGTAAGATAAGGTTTTAACCCCTGTTTTAGAGGTCGCTTTCGGATAGAAAGGCTCTCACTCATGTTTCTGAAATTTTACAGAAGGAGGAAAAACTAAAAACCTAAAAAAAAAAACAAAATTAATGTGATTTTCAAAATTTCTAATGGATCAGTTAGTAGAAGTCATGAAACTCTACAAATGTTATTTCCATTTTAACATTTGATTAATTTGCGCCAAAAAATTTCATTTCGAAATATCTTAAGCCTCTAGTGCATACATTTTTGATTCTCTTATAATTATTAGACTGAACTAATTTAATGCTGAAAAACTCAAATCTGATATCCATTTTTAATTTGAATGAAGACTAGGCCTTCCAGAGAAGCCGTTTGGGTCACCGCCTTAAGGCGGGATCATGTTGTAACTAAAAAAAAAATGTAATTTTTGTTATAGAATTAATGTTTTATTTTGAACGAAACTTATAAAAGTATTGGTTACAAAAATGTTTTATTTTGAACGAAACTGTTACAAATATTAGTCTTGCACGTTATGGAATTTGGAAAAGCAGAGTTTTTTGCTTGCACCGTGGCACAAATGAAGATTGCATTTTACACAAATGCACTGCGTCTCAGCTTTGCACCCAGGGAACTTACAAGTTTTTTTGCCAGACCGTTCCAACCATTTGGCCCAATGCCCGTAACCATCTTCACGGACATTTGTTGGCGGCAAGTATGTCTTCTTGGCTGCTTTTGGAAGAGAAGGAGGAATTAAACTACTGCGTGGACGACCGACAGCCTTTTTAGCTCGCGAGTCTGGTGTTAAAGCTATGGTACAGAGCACATCAGCAACTTCTAGTCGAAACTCTGGCAACTCACCTTTGTGAATGCTTTCGTCTCCTTGGTGAATGCGGCGGTACAGTAGGTAGGCGTTCACCATGGCCATGTCCAACAAGTGATAAAAAATACGATTGCTCCATTTCATCGTCTTCATACGAATATGGTATCGTCCAATCAGGCCATCCATGAGATCTACACCGCCCATGTGTGCGTTGTACTCACGGATTATGTTTGGGCATTCCACTTCCTCACTGGAACGGCAACACTTACCTGAAATTGTTGTATGTCACAATTATAGTCCTGTGATTACTTATAATATGACGTCATCATTTTCAAAATTGACCTTACAGAATTATGGCCATGAATATAAACATGGATTTACCATTTAATCCTTTTACTTATATACCCCTATACCTGGGGGAGTAGAGGGGAAATTTTGCTTAGTTTGGGTCTTTACCTAACTAACAATATCAATATTGATAAAATATATTGAGGGGTTATCGATTCATCGACAAAAAAAAAACTGAGTTAGGACTCTTCTATCCGAGAGCGAATTATTAAAAGCAAAATGATGTTTATGAAATCAAAAATATGACTTTTTAGACATTTTATTTCACCCTTTCTATGGTAAGATACTCTTAAATGCTTTTATAATGAGATCGAAATTGATGTTGCAATAACACTGTTATGTTGCCGCTGCAACTTCTTTCTATTCCCGAGGCTGAAGAGAACCATGGAAGGACGATATTTTGCCACCATTGACGAAACAAAAACAAAAAAAAAAAAGAGAAGTTGGTTGCAGAAGTGCTTCCAAGCTTAGAAAAAGTGCTGGCACAAGCTTATTATATCTGAGGGGGTTTATTTTGAAGGGGACAAAATTAATGTTGATAAAAAAATCAAGGTTTTTTTAAGAAAAACGAAAGTTCACGTTATTTCTTGATCAAACCTCGTATACAATGCGGTACGTAATATGAAGTGGAGTACGAGACCTCTCCAATTTGTCTCAGCCGTATATCTTGAGCGATGTTGTTCCTCTGAAAACTGTGAGTTAAACCTTTTGTGTAACATTAGCTTAAGAACAAAATTTATTTAGCTGAAGTTGCCGTAAAACCAATAGCTTACGTGATATTTGCGAAAATCCGAGTTTAGTGACCTTTGACCTTAAATAACTTTTGCTTTTAAATAACGTGGACGATATCGATGAGGACTTTTTACACGTTAATTATGAAGCCAAACTATGTATACTTTTAGCTTGCTCAAAATTATTCCGCAGACATCTCATACTTTCGAAGTTTTTCGAAATTCAATGAGGTTCCAATTGCGGAATGTAGGCCCAGCCTACTTAAAATCCATTTCGGTTGTCTTATCATATTTACTGAAGCTGTAGCATTGTTTGATTCATAAACTTACAAGATTACCGGATTTTGCTAATGTAAGTCAAATATAAAAGATATTTATGTGCGCCGCTGCTTAGCTCCCAAAAATATGTTGAGCCTACCTGGTCGGATCTCTGGGTGCGAAATTTGAGAGCCTGTGATATCAGTAATAGCAATAAATTTGACCTTATTCAGCAAAAGTTTTGTGAATTTAACATACCAAGCCCAAATTTTTGCTTAGGTAACACTTGATGACAAAAACTTACTTGTCTATCGATGTAATAACTTGCGTCATATAAAAAGAATTGGTTTTCAAATAGAGACGTACTAAATATATGAATTTACTTATAAGAATGCACTAAACACAAAGTTTAATTTCGAACTACCCAAACCAAAAATTTCAATTTCGTAGGATTATATCAAATCATGCTTAAATATTAATGTTTTCTTTTAGGATATGGTAGGACTTAACTTTTGCTTTATATAAATTTATACAAAGAGTGAAAAAACCAATCTACCTACCATATATTAAAAGTGTTCTTTAAAATCTATTGATGCTCTACTCAGCATCAGATTGACTTGCAATGACATGTTCTTTTGTCTGCTTGTGTGCGATGTCACCTTTTGGAGTAACGAGATGAAGGATACTCAAAGCGGTTTTTTTTTGCATCCTTACACTATCGCATCTGCTGAATATTGATGCTCGAACACATAGCATACATAGCTTGCTTTTGTTCTTGCAAACAAAAACACTAATAAAGCATCTGCATCTTTTTGGCAGCGGTTTGATGGGAGACAATAGCAAGTGAAGAATATTTAAGATCGATTTTCTGTCACCTTCACTAGGCAAAAGACATACATACCCAGTAGGCAATTGAGCAAGGCTGCTCCCGGAGGGAGGAGCAAGCATAGTCAACACACATGCTGAAAGCATAATCATAAACCTTCCCATAATTGGTTTTTAATGCAAATATTTTTTCCAAATGCTCTTAAAGCTGTTTAAAGTTTGCCCGGTTGTCAAAAATTACTGGATATTTACTTTAATACCATCAAATAAAGAATGAACACTTCAACAAATCGATTGACATACATTTTCTGCTTGGAATAGGATGCGTCAGTCTCATTTTATTCCATTACACTATGCTAAGGATTTACTTTCTCCCTTCTAATGATGGGGGGCTACTTTGACGTCTTCTACAGAAGGCCTTCTTTTCTCCCTTCCACTTGGAACTTAAAGTTAATAAGGCCTCTTTATTTCACATAAAATAGAAAGTAGGTTCGAAGTGAGTTGTTTGCAAGCAAGAGCTTCTTAAAGCGCAGTTACTTTTTCCTACTGGGTACAAGTACATGCAAACAAACTTACAAATAGGCTGTAATGTATTTACCATACAGTGGGCCTGAAATCATTTTTTAAAAAAATTATTATGCTGCTTATCATTGCATTACGTATAAACAAATATTCGTATGAATTTTAAGCTGCCCTAGTAATAAACAGCGAAGTTATCAAGACACTCCAGGTTACGAAGCAGTGATATCCTTAAAATACTTAGGTTGGTATCGTGATTAAAAGTATACTTTGCCTTTGCAGCGAAATTTTGGTCTTATAATATCTTGTTACATAGAGTAAGATATAAGAAAATTATAAAAAGAGATTTAAAAATGTTAATAATATGCATTTGCAAAGCTCACAAGCTTATTATAAGACATTAGGTGGGATATCTCGTATGTGTCTTCATATTGTTTTTTTTTTTCTTTTTAAGGCACTTTAACGAGACAAATGTGAAGAAAAATATAACACGCACATATAATATAATATATCATAGACAGCCTAGTAGATAACGTTCATGACTACGGATCATTGCGACAGGGGTTCGATACCGGTGTACAAAACGTAAATGCAATTCAATGATAAAATAAAATTTAATAACCTTTATTCTTCTATTCTTTCAAAGATCTTTAATCGACATCATCAAGTCACTGAGTCTTTTTGAAAGATCTTTAAAAGACATCATTAAGTCACTAAGTCTTTTTGAAAGAACTCTACACAAGGCACTTGTCTGGGAACGTATTGTTTTTAAAGCCTTTATGAGCTATCTTATCAAGACTTCTGAAAGATATTTTACCGAACCTTGAACCTCTTCAAAGATACAAAGAGGGAAATATGTCTTTATACTCCATACACCAAATGGAGCACCTATGAATACTTTATAAATTTAATGCGTTTACTTTCTTTTTTGTCTTTTAACACTTTGACTGCCAAGCAGTTTTGACGAAAAGCTTTACCGGAGGCCAAACAATTTTTTTATTGGAAATGTGTGTAAAAGTGGTATACAATGATTTCTAAAGCATCCGCGATCTAATCTGTTGCTTATTTTTGAATTTATAAATGTTCTTATATGTCGTTCGTTTTTGGACGACACGGCACTGAACGAAGAGATTGGTATTGTAATAGTCGCTGTCAGAATTGGCCAGAATTTTCACTAAATGACAATATACTCTAAAAACATAAGCAAATTTTTGTAGGGTGGTTCAAAAACTAATAACACTGCCATATGTGAGACAATCCCTGTCGTACGTTTTCGTACGACGTGGCACCCCAGGAAGTATTAGGTACGACGTGGCAGTCAAAGTGTGAAAGGCCTTTTAAAGAAACTATAAAATCCTTTTTTGGCACTTAGGCTGTCAAGTGTAGAATTTAATTGTAAGTAGCTCAAAATATTTATTTTTCACTTTAGAATTTTAATTTCTTATTATATGGAACAACAGATCAATTCAGATATCTTTTGAACTTCTGTGCAACATATTACTTTATGCTCTAGCTTAAGTGATTTAAGCGCCGCTCATTTCATTACATCTTTAAATTATTTACTTCACTACTATATGAGTAACGAACAGTTTCACTGTGCGACATCATTACAATGAAGTAAAATTGAAAATGGGTGCAGATGGGCAAAGACGGTAGCAGCGGTATTGCAACAGCGACAGCTGGGGCGCATTGCGGTTAAGGGGCTTAGCATAGTGTATGTGTTAGCATACAAAGAACATGACAAACACACTCACTGACATTCACCCACATACAAATACAATATAGCAAACAAATAAAGCATGCTGTGGCTGTGGCTGTGGTAGTGTCAGTGGCAGTAGCAACAACAGCCAGCATTGCAGTAATAATCAAGAATCTTATTATTTTCAGTCGTTGAGATTCAGATTCCGAAAGATTCAGTTCAGTTAGTGTCGTCGTGCCTGTGTACCATATGTGTTATGGGGCCGGATGTTACTGATGTGGAGGAGCTTTGTATTGTGCGGCATGTGTTGCTACCCAATATCATTTTAATTGACATCAGTTGAATTTGCTGCTTTATCATTTTTCAGCACAATGGGATTGTGGAGCGCAGATACCCTGTTTGTTATCCTTTTGTACATTCATTAAGTTAACCAGCATTCGCTACAATAATTGCAATTTTTTTACGATAAAAATCAATAATTGTACCTTGTGCTTTTTTAATTATTGGGGTGCATTTTGGAATGTGCACGCAGTAGTTCGATTTGTCTTTGTGTTTGTGCAACTTCGCAATCAAAACCAATTCGATTTTTAATTACTGTTAAGTAGAACGTTAATGAAATGTCATAAAAAAGGAAACAGAACGGTGTATTCAAGCACATGAACTTGAGGCATAATGAATTATTTCTGTATAATTGTCTTTCCAATTAAATATAAAGTGTGTTTCATTTATTATAGTACCAGGAGACCAACTATGGCTCGGTTTTTGGTTTTGATCATATAATTAGGATAAACTGTTGAAAAATTTTAAGGAGGTTGAAATAAATAAAGTTTTGAATAAAGCTGAAAAAAGAAAATATGAAAAATGTTGAAAATGAACGAAAGAGGTTGAAAAAGTCCAGAAAGAATCGAAAAGTAAACTGAAAACAATCCACGGACAAGATATTTTATTTTTTTTTCTTGCTAACAAATTGTAGTTACTTAAAAGTTTTAATAAATATAACTCAATGAATGCACTTATGTAAATAGGACAAAAATGAAAATATCAGCAAAAGCAACAACAACAGCAATCCAAACAATAGCAAAAAATGTATGAACAACAACCTTGCTAACAACAATTTGCAAGTTGCACATACCAATATTGTGCAAAATCCTTTGTTATTTGAACGAAATGCAAGTGAAGTTGGCAACTTTACTTAAAGGAGCGCCACGCACTTCAACATACAGATGCACATATGTATGTATTTACATACAAATGTAAACAGATACAAATACAACAAGCTTACAAAATATTCAACCTTAGAAATAGCATTGATTTTAAAAAAAAAAGAGTAAACAACGAAAGCAAAGAGAAAGCAGTTTAGCGAGAGTATTACAATTTTTATGCAGAACTGTAAAAGGGAATTTATATTTATTATATTATAACCAAAGTTACTGTCTAGGCCCTATATAACTCACTCCTGCATTTATCATTTGGCCCCGACTTTCTGAATTTCAAATTTTGTAAATGTTGCAACATAACAGTGTTGCTAAGCACTGTTGCTAAACATTGTAGCCAAGTACTCATGCTAACCAAGCACTGTCGGTAAACATTATTGTTAAACATTGTTTTTAAAACATATTTAAGTTAGTGTTCAGTGTAGTTAGGTTAAAATAGGTGTTTGATCGCGTTGATCTTTTACGCTCAGAGAACTTTGTAAGTCCTTTCGTTAGATTTCAATTCTTTTTACCTCACCTAAAAACCTTCCATATATGGACCAAAACGCAAAAAAGTAAACTACGGAGAAAAATTTTTTTTCTTGAATTTCGAGGGTTTTTCATTACTTTCTGGTTGTACATATCCCAAAGCATCGAGAAACACAAATGTCAACCCGAAATCTGTTGCTTGCTGCCAGAATTTAAACTTGTTTCCTTGTTGCCTCTTTATGAATAAAAATTGACAAAAATACAACACGAATCAAAAAAATACGTTGTATTCAATATATATTATTTTATACTTACTATCCGCTTTTATGAGGTAGATCTAGGTATAGTGAAAGTAACTAAATAAAATTTTTGAAGGAATAAATAGGGTATCAGCATTTTGTATGAAAAAGGATTCGACCGCATTTTTTGATGTAACGTAACAGTCAAAAATCCCAAAAAGTCTTTTGGTGCAAAATCTAGCACGTCAACAAAAGAGATTGACCGCATTTTCTCCGAGCACTTTTAGTCTATTTTCTAAAAAAAATTAGAAATTAGAGGTCATTTACTTATGTGTGTGTCCAGAGCCAAAAACAATTTGTAACGTAACAGTCTTTTTTCATCGATAATATTTAGAAGAACGAACTGAGAATCTTTAGATCGCCCTAGAGCATCAAATGATAAGTTTAACAAGGAGGGAACGCTGCAAATTGAGTTTGCTGAAAATTTCGCCTGCAGAGACAAGACGAAGTGCAAAGTGCACATTGGTATCAAAAACAGCTAACTTTGCTTACTACTGTCTTCTATCACAGCGAAAAATTTCAATCAAAGGTTTTCGTATCTGACAACTTAATGCACACAAAATTTATCTGTTACTCTTATTCCCTACATGTAAATTTTGCTGTCAAGACTATTTTACTTCTTCTCACGGGAAAGGTTGTATCGATGGTATAGGCGCAACTACCAAAATTATTGTGATGAAGCATGTTTTGTCTCGTAAATGTATCGTGAACTATGCTTCAGACTTTGTTACTGCATTTCATCGTACAGAATAGTGAATCGCCATCGAGGAAGGTAATGAACGCGATTTCTTCAATACAAATTACATTTTGAACGCGCCTGCGATTTTCGCTAGTGTTAAAAGTATCTGCGATACAGAGTCGGCTCACCAAATTCATGTGAACAATCATCACTTTTACCACTTCGAAACAAGTATACGATTTTTAATTTTTTGATCTCCACTTTGTAAATTATTTTTAATAAAATTTAATGAGTTCAGTGAATAATTAGAGCTTTGTTGGTTCTTTTGGATTCCATGTCAATTACCTGAAGCTTCTTAAATGTCTAATCGTAAGACCTCTGAATTAATGATATCTTGTGAAATTAAACAATTTAAGCCATTTTAATGCTTTATTTTACTTTTTATACCAACGTAGATCGCAAAGGTAACGTAACAGTCTTTTCGTGTAACGTAACAGTCCGAACATATTTGCTTCTATAGATCTCAAAAACAATGTTTTTTATGAAATTAAAATTTAATTAATTACTATCATTCTAAAGCTTAGCAATTATAAGCTTCATGTTGAAAACAGTCCACCAAAAGAGCAGACTTTTCCAATAATGTAAGGCAACTTTAAAATCGTCTTCCAAAATTATGTAACGTAACAGTCCATGCTGACACGTTCATAGCTCCTAAATGACAAGGCATACAAACATTTTTATTATGATACAAAATGGTATTACAGAAGCATACTCTTAGATGCATCCATAAAAAATATTTAAAGTACTCCATTTCATGTATTTTAGGAACAATTTATATCAAAATATGCATACGAATGTAACGTAACAGTCTGCGTTTTGGTCCATATGTATTGCTTGAAATCATCGCACTTGTAGTAAGTTTTTTTTTTTTTAATCTCTTTTCTAGTTTATTGTATCTCTTTAGTCTTTGTAAAGACTAACAATAAGTTATAAACTCTTATTTCTAATTAAAAAAAAAAAACTATTACAAATTATAAATTTATATACAAATTGGTATATGTATTATAATAAGTAATTCAAAGCTATACGGGACTCAAATACTTTAGTTGGTCTAAAAATAAATATTACTAAGCACATCTCTTGTTTATTTCTGCAATTGCGGTAGGTGAGAATGGGATAGCCCGTTGGAGCGATGTCGTGGCGATATGTTTATGGCAACCATCTATAGTTGCAGTTGTTGATTATTAAGTATCCCCTGATGAATTTTCAGCCGAGACGAGCGAGGTCCCGGTCTGAGTTTGCATGGTAGCAGAGACGAGCTAGGTCCCTATCCACCATCATAACATCGTAACTAAGACCTCGATATTATTGTGACATGGTAGCCGAGACGAGCTAGGTCCCGGTCTATCAAGTTGGGAAGAGCTAGTGCAACGAGGATAACTTTGAAGCGGTAGCCGAGATGAGCTAGATCCCGGTCTAGCACCCAAATGCTTCCTAAAAGCACACTGCTCCAACACTTTTGGTGCCGCACTCTTCACTCATTGGGCAGCAGGCGAGACGGGCTAGGTCCCCGGTGCCCTCGGATGACAATTCTTTTTTTATCATTATTATTAGGGAACAGTGCCCGAGACGAGCTAAGTCCCGGTACAAAGTCCACTTTGCGTAGAGTTTAGAATGCTTCTATCGTTGCGTATGCACATGCTCAAAGCGTGGAGGATATATTTATAATAGCTGGACGGTCAGACCTTTTTAAACGTGAATGTGCTGAAGTGTTGGCAAGTGGCGTAGTTAATGGATTGATGTGATTTTGCAGTTTTTGGAGGTATTTTCCCCTTATTCTTTCAAATTCATCCTTAACCATATGCATATGGAGATCTCTGTGGATATGGTCATTTCTAATGAACCAAGGTGCTCCTGTTATTGTCCTTAGTATTTTTGCTTGAGCTCTAGTAAGTGAATGACTTATATTTCCTCCTCCACATCGGCCAGTGGTACCAAATCGAGTATATTTGTTCAGAAATAACTACTTAGAGAATGCAAATTTAGTCAGAATTTTTTTTTTTAATAAAACTAATTAAAATTTTAACAAATTCTCGGACACCAAATAGTAAAAAAAATATCGTTTTATATTATGTTAAATGCCACAAGTATTTTTGCGAATATTTTGACCAATTTTAAGAACTTTTTTCTCAGTGCGATTTTTATTGAAATTTGATACTTTAGGAGAAAAAACTAATAATACGTAAAATTTTGACCAAAACTGATTTTATCACTAACGCAGAAACTAAAAGTTTTTAATATTCAAAAATATTCTTAATCATTCACACTACGCATCAAACCATGAAAAAGATTTTTTGATATCTTTTTATAGCCCAAGATCCCGCTGTAGAAAAGTCGAGTGTATAGTTAAGATTACGAAATGGGATGTACGGGAAGGATAGTGTGCCAATTTGGTGAAACTAACGAACCAGCGTTGCTTTTCCAAATTTTGTTTTTTAAATTGAAATTGTATAATATTATATCTCAAACATGACATGTAGTCATATAATACAACTCGAAGAAGCCTAGATATAATATTCAAGATTGCATTGTTGAATCTTGTCCAACATGGCTAGTTACCGGTTTTTTGGGCCCGATAAGGCTGACAGCATGTTAAAGGCCTCCTTGCACTATCGCTTTCATGATATCTTGATTCAATTGAGATGTCTGTATTTCTTGCAGTCCTTCTGCTACATATTTGTTTGCTTAAAATTAATCTATTTTGCCTTTTGTTCACACGCACCAGATCCTTTTTTAAAATTCTAGGCATTTTCGTAACAATGTGAAAATTCTTAAACACTACAACTCTTAGTCAGAGATGAAGGTTATTGGTCCTACATATATTATATGATATTTTCTCATCTCCTTACAAATGTCATCGAATGTTAAAATAAGATAATGTATAATATAACACTGCATAGTTCTAACATACTTTAAAATATGATATCTTCTTCAGTATTAAGTGCATTTTCAAAAGAAATGCTTTTCTTTACAACTCTGCCTTTTGCAGGAAAAAAAAACCCAAACGTAAACAAAGCTTTAAATTTACTTCTTTTGACTTTTTATTTCAGTGCTGCTACCACTGACAGCACCGCTACTGCAAATGTGCGATTAGGATTGCGAACAAGGATGTCGTGGATGAGATATTCTGTTATTGTCTTTTTAGCAGTAGTAGCTACCTGTCTGTGGCACTCAACAAGGATTCTAAGCAGTCAGTGCGAGTATAAAAGCTATGGTTGTAACGAGAAATACTAAACGATATAATACGGTTACATAATCATCATCATTCACAATAGTACAGTAGTGGCTTAAAGAATGCAAACCCCACACAATATGCAACATTTACGTGATATTGATCTTATAAGTCAATTTTATAATAAAATGCTATTGACTATCAAACCTGGGATATGAGATACGACAGTAACGCTTGTGCTTTCATTTTAGTACTAAAATCAAACATTTTTCCTCAATAGACCAGGTAATGTTGGTTCAAATGATATTTGTGCGCTAAGCACAGTTACCATTGCTTCAGAAAATTGTGATATTTCTGATATTTTGTGCAAATAACATTGCCATAATTAAGTAAAAAAGCTCATTATTTGCGGTTGCTTCAATCCAGTAAACTTTTTAAGTCGTGAGAGGCTCAACAATTCAGTCACCAAGACGATAGCTTAAGTTGCGAGCGAGCTCGTATTCTGATGCATGATCAATAGTTTGTTCCGGAGAAATTGTTCGGTAGTAGCTATTCTTAGAATGGAATCATATACGAGTATCTTATAGAATATTCTCCATATAATCGTATGAATGATTCAAAATCAATTATTTTACATTTCTTGTTATGAATCTTTCTGGAGAGTGTTAAGAGGTTCGCTTAGTAAAGGTGCTAAGCTTTGATCTCGTAAGACTCTTGGACTTATAAATTCACTGTCATGAAGGTGTATGTCAAAAAAATGTTTCAATTGTTTCCTAAGTATTAAGGCATTTAACCGTAAACCGATCCTAGGGTCGTTTTCGACCAAATTTTCTTTTCCATTTGAAATATTTCGAAAACTGTCAGCTGTGTGGGTCTGTGTCTTCGTGACTTTATCAGTAGGTATGTTATCAATGAAAACATGCAGTGTCAGAGTTTATTGATAGTTGTCTCTAAGTTTTTTTCACTTTGGGACTTTTTTCGACATTCGGGTTGTTTTCGACCCTACTAATTTCTTAATGTAAAGGCATGTTTTTATACTTTCTATCGGCTTAAAAAGTTAATCACAGTTCAGTGTTTACAAAGGCTGTGCAACGAGCTGATTGAACATGTTCGAAGTTCTGCCATACGCAACGAGTTAAGCTCGAACAACTCGGCTCGTTTGACCCAACTCAAGTTCAGTTCGCTCGTTGTTCGTATGATTCGATCGCAACTCATGATGTCCGAGCTCTGAGTTGGTCATGCGTTATGTTTGTATAACAGTATAATTGCATCTATACGAAATTCAAAATAACGAAATGTGACATCGAACAAAACGAACTTAGTCTCACGGCTTTGGAAAAATTCGCACCAATACGAGAATTAGGGCACAAATGGGTTGAATTTCTTCCACTTTTCTTCAATCCAAATGAATGTGTCACTATTGACGAGCAACTACTGGTTTACCATGGGCGATGCTCGTTTAGACAGTAGATGCCAAGTAAGCCCGAGGAGTACGGTCTGGATCTGCTGGAGCTGGGTGAGCGGGTGGTTTTCGATTTAGTTGAGGAGCACAAAGGTAACAACATTACAATGGATAGTTTTTCTCTTCATACGACTTGGGTCAGAATTTGCTACACAAAAATTTGACTATGGCTGGCACATTGCGGAAAAATAAGCGTAGCATTCCGCTTAAGCTTCTCATCGAGAAAAAGCAGTCAGTTCTCCAATCTACATCCGCCTTCATCGAAAATACTGCTTTGGTTTTATATGTAAGCAAGAAAAATAGATGTACATTGTTCAGAGCACAATGCATTATTCGCCTGATATCGGACCAGCACCGAAAAAATTGCCAGAGATAGTTTCATACTATAAAAAAACAAAAGGCGGTGTTGACAATGCTGGCAAAATGCTTTCGGGATTCAGTTGCAAACGGAAGACTAACCGCTGGCTGATGTGCGTTTTTTCCATCATCGTGGACATTTAAGCGTTGAATGCTTTCAACATCTACCCAACAATAGATCCAAATTGGCTAGAAAAACTCCAAAAGCAATGTCGTAAGAACTTTCTACATGAACTTGGTCTTGCATTGACAAAAAATCCCATATCTAACAGAGCCAGAAATCCACGAAATGCATCTTCTCTTTTACTTCTGACAACGCTATCAAAATCATCAACAAATCTTACTTGCAGCGAAGAAGAAGAAGCTGGTCATTCTGCCAAGCAGCCTAGAATGGTCCCGATACGACTAACCAAACAGGGTAGATATTCTCTTTGTTTTACCGAGAAAATCTTACACAAAGAGTACAAAAGCGAATTGGTTTGCTGTATGACATACAGTGTATGTGTAACAAAAATGTTTGTCATTTTCATTAAAAAAAATTTTTTCCTTAAAAATTCCATACAAAACATATGTGGGTCGAAAACGACCCGCCAAGATCAGATTAGTCGTAATTTTTAAGGATCGGTCTATAGTTAAGTAAGCGATTTGATTTTTTAGTAGTTTCGTCTTCCTCCTCTCCTTTAAAATATTTTTAACATGCTCCTAGTTTCTTCCGATTACATGCCTTTTGATACGGGTAACACTAAAAGCCATAAAATGTGTTTTTTATTTTTATTCTTATGCTTTGTTTCGAAGTTATCGTCATTAGAACTTTGTATGTTAAAATTACAAATATGAAAAAAATTCTGAACGGTCTTATTTTTAAATTGTCGAAATTACTTCATTATTTTATTGGCTTTATGAAAAAGTGACCTTTAGTGCAAAGTAAGCGGTCGGCCGAACCAAACAGTGCATTTTTCAGGGTGCATTGGAAGCTCTTGAGCTGCCTCTGGCTGCTCTTTAGACCGAATTTGCCAATTCTGATTGTTGACGTACCATAAATGAGCTTTGTTGCTGAAGAAAATTTTTCGACAAAAACACATTTCTCACAGAGCACGAATTGTGAAGGTGAAATTCAATGAGTTGCAGACGCCGTTTGTTTGTTAGTTCATTTTTGGTGAAATGACAAACCTTATTGAGCTTTTTTGGTGTTGACGCATTTGACGAATCACGCGTGAGGGGTGTCAAAAAATTTACACTGATAAAACAAATAGCAAAAATCACCCGTTATATGTTAAGAATTGCATAGTTTGCATATTATTGAAAAGTGAAATCAATTAAAAATATGATTATCAAGTAGATATTTAAGCGAAACAAATTCCTTGAATCAACTCAAACAAATATTATGTTTAGCCCAATAAACAACAATTCAACGTTCAATTAAGGAGATTGTAATATCTAACAGAATTTCTTGATAGTTACTAAATATTTTAAAAATTTTAATAACCAAATACATTTGCATTAAGCACCCGCATTTCTCAGTGTACATACATATATATATATGTGCAAGGTTGCCCATATTCGAAGTGCCCATTTTATTTTTAAATAAAAGATTCGATTGTAATGCGGCTTGTGTGTGGTGGCGCGCCATCTTGTTGAAACCAGTAGTGCCCCATACGCTTTCGACGAATGATTGGCATGAAAAAATTGGTTATCATATCGCGATAACCCTCCTGATTAACAGTAACCGTTTGGCTTATCATCTTCGAAAAAGAAGGACGCAATGACCATTTTATCACAAACGCCGCACCAAACAGTGACTTTTGCATCGTGAAGAGGTACCTCTTGAATCTCTTGTGGATTTTCAGTGGCATAAATACGGCAATTTTGTTTGTTTACCGTTCCGTTCAACTGGAAATGAGCTTCATCGGTCATGATAATAAAGCACGTTGAGTTTTCACTATTGACTTGTTTTGTTGAATGTAAATTTCAACAATTTTAGAGCGTTTGCGTTGCGTGTACTGTTCCATGGTAAAAATCTGCTTGGAATGACGCTTCAAAACGCGGTCAAAAAATATAGTGTTGCCTGATGGGCGCTTCGAATATGGGCAACCCTGTATGTGCTCTTTTATGCAGCTTCAAAGGTTTTTATTGTTTACTTGCTGCGCTAACACAAAAAAATATACGTTGGAATGAAGTCCCCAACCAATATTTTAGCATGCACCTCCCCGAGGTGCCGAATCAATTGACTCGGTTAATAAAATACCAAGAATGGAGCTGTTAAAAAACAACCCTGCGTATGCGAAGTGTCGCTCCGATACATATCTTATATGTTCGAATGTATGTACGAGCTAAAAAGGAGAAAAAACAAAAGGATAAAGAAATAAAACAAAGGACATACAGGAAAAAACTGCTTGCCATTCTTACCAGCCAGAGAGTATGTCCTCATACTGATATCAATGAATGTCTTCAAGTTCGTACGGTTGAAAAATTTTAATAAAAATACTTTAAGTACATAGTTTATCTACACTGTGTGGTATGCTAAGTACACTCTATCACATGGTTTCATATTTAGAATTCATGAGGTGTTAATTAAAGAGCAAGGCAGAGAGACCAAAATAGTTGAAATACTTCAAATATGCTTATACTTAGTACAGTCATTTGGTAGTAAAAAACGACGTTACCTGGAAAGTTTTGCGGTAGTTTTGAAAATGAGTGTTTTTTTTTAGGTTTTGATGTGCTCTTTCTGAATTTTAACTTTGCCACCTCGTATTGTTGCCGCTTGCGCCGCCATATTGAAAAAATGGCGCCCAAAAGCAGTTTTTTGACAATATCTCCTTTCTGACTCATTTTACGATAAAAATATATACACAAAATCAAACTTAAGGAAATTTCCTACAATTTATGTTATAACTTTTTTTTTCGTAAAATCAATAGTTTTGGCGTACGAACTCCAATACTTCCGTTAAATACGATAATGTCATTAGATATTTTTTTCTTGATAAAAATATAAAAAGATTGAAAAATTAGTGATAAAAATTATATTATAGAATCATTCGTATGCCAAAACTATTAATTTTACGAAAAAAAGGATTATAACATAAATTGTTGGAAATTTACTCTAGTTTTATTTTGTATATAATATATATATTTACTATATATGCATATGTTTTTATCGTAAAATGATTCAGAAAGGAGACATGTATTGTCAAAAAACTGCTTTGGGCGCCATTTTTCCAATATGGCGGCGCGAGCGGCAACAATACGAGGTGGCAAAGTTGAAATTCGGAAAGAGCACATCAAAATCTATAAAAATACTCATTTTCGAAACTACCGCAAAACTTTCCAGGTAAAACTACCAAATGATTTTACTATTAGGCAGTATATAATTATTCTTAAAAAAAATATCTACAGTAATGAGAATATTGTGAATAAATATTTTTGTACAACAATAAAATGAGGCGTTTGAATAAATTTACAACTACACATGTAAGTATGTTACTTAATTTTAAATTAAATATTTTAGACTTTGTATTTCCGACTTATGTATTAATAATTAAAATTGAGATTATTTTTAAATAAACTAACTGTCATTACGACAAATTATAGCTTGTATTAGAATTAAAATTTTTGGTATTTACAAAAAGTAGACTGGATTTTGCATCACCAACAGAAATATTAGATCTTAGTAATACTTCTTTTGGTAAGAAAATACATTTTTCAAGTGTTTCGAAGCCCTTTTTTCGAAAAAGTTCACATAACTTTATCATATTGTTATGGAACCAACAGCATAAGGTATTTCAATATATGTTTGCATATATTTTGTAAATAAGTATATGTCTTTTTTATGAAAGCACATAGGTTACGTTAGGTTAGGTAGGAGTGGCAGTCAGTTACCAAAACCGACTCACTTAGACCAAATTTGGTTCGTTGTGATACCACTGGATACTTTACTATACCCTCTCATTGAACCATCCAGATTTCGTAATAAAACTAAATAGCTGACCTATGCTAACATGTTTAAGGTCATCTAGGTCATCAAACAAAAACGAACCAAGTGTTTTGTGGCGTTTTCTAGCAAGTGCAGGGCAGCAGCAAAGAAAATGTTTAACGTTTTCCTCCTCCTCCACATCCCTACAACTTCTACAGAAGTCAAAAGACCGAATTCCTAACCTCTCCGCATGTCTGCCGATAAGCCAGTGGCCAGTTATTACTGCAACAACTGACGAGACACTATGTCTAGTGCGGGATATCACTTCTAGAGATCGCTTAGCGTTCTATTCCGGCCAGATTTTCCTTGTTATATTGCAAGTTAACCCTTGGGTCCATCTTATGTCAGCCTTTTTTATCATGGCTTCTTTAAGCAGTAACTTGCAGGTAGCAAGTGGCATGCCAACACCTTCCTTATTTTGATGAATTTGTGTAGTAGTCCCCTGCCTAGCAAGTTCATCAGCTTTGCAATTGCCATCAATGTTCCTAAGCCCAGGCACCCAGATGAGGTAAATGTTAAAATGCTGAGCCATCTCATTAAGAGACGAGCGGCATTGTTGGGCCACTAGTGAGTTTAGGAAGACTGATTCTAGGGATTTGATAGCAGCTTGACTATCTGAGTAAAGGTTGATGCCCTTCTTGGATACCACATTTACCCTCAGCCAGGATGCTACTTCTTCTATTGCTATAACCTCTGCCTGAAAAACGCTACAATGGTCTGGTAACCTCGCAGCAATTCTTATCTTCAGTTCCTTAGAGTAAATACCATAACCCACTTTGTTATTTAACTTTGATCCATCCGTGTAGAAATTAATATGGTTCCTTCTCCCCGGGATTCCTCCCTTCCAGCCATCCCTAGATGGGATATGGGTTACGTAATCTCTCTTGAATGAGATTACTGGAACAGTGTTGTCCAATTTAGAGGGTACGGAATTCAAGCTATTATGGATAGTTGAGTGTCCTGTTCTTCCCTCGGTCCAGCAAGCTGTTTCCCTGAGTCTAATGGCGGTATATGCTGCCATTCGTTTACAAAACAGGTCAAGGGGAACGAGATGAAAGAAAACCTCCAAGACATCAGTCGGTGTGGTCCTCAGTGCACCACTGATGCACATGGAAGCAGCTCTTTGAACCTTCTGCAATTGTCTGTAATAGGTGACCTTATCTAAGACAGGCCACCACAACACAATGCCATATAACAGAATCGGTCGAATTACCGCTGTGTAGAGCCATTGAATGATACGAGGTGATAGCCCCCCTCCCCACAGCTTTTTTACAAGAGTATAGTGCTACAGTTGCTTTCCTAACTCTCTCAAAAACATTTATTTTTCAACTTAATTTCCTATCCAATACCAGACCAAGGTACCTTGCACTACTTTTTAAGACAAGTCTAATGCCCTTTTGCGAAGGTGGTACTATAATTGGAAGTTTGTGACACCTAGTAAAGAGTAATAGTTCAGTTTTGTTTGGATTTATGCCTAAACCAGCCTCATCTGCCCAAGAGACGAGTCTGTTTAGAGCATTCTGAAGAATTTCACAAAGTGTGTTTGGGAATTTCCCACATATGAGGCACATATAAGGGCTGCTATTTACGCATCCGGATTCGTCAATAATTTTGCTAGCAGCCATTTAGCGGACTTATCGCGAAGTTAGAACCAATTTCTTTTATTTACAGCTACAGAAATTTCGCACGATGATTTACTATAACATTCGACGTGTATTATCAAAATGGCAGCGGATCGATCAACTAGCTTTGACTTTTGGTTGTGAAGTACCTTCAAAAACTATTGTAAGTACACTGCGTTCATAAACTATAGCCCATTTTATGTATTTTAAGAAAATGTGCAGTAGCATGTTGGATATTGAAAGTCTAACTTTCCACATTTTCTGCTTAGATATGTTCTCGTTAAACTGACATTATCAAATGTTATATTCACTTGACTCTCTCCATAAACCGATATCAATATCTCCAACACTGCATTTTTTCCGCCTAAGAATCGTTCATTTACTTAGTACAGCACAAGTGACTTAAAGTCAATTTTTTTCATCAAAAACAACAAATTTTTATTTTAATTTTATATTATTTAATACGACGTGATTCCACCATTTGATTTGGTGCATTCAAATATTCTGTTTCGCATGGAGTGTGCTAAATTTTGTAAAAGTTAAGCGTCGAGAGCCTCCCACTCTTCAAATTCTGAATTGAATCCGAGATCAGAATTTCTATGATGATTCCATTTTTTGAGATACTTGAGGTCATATCCAACTAAGGTCATATCTAGCTACGTTTTCTTTTCAAAACACATCTCTTTTTCTTCGATAGTTTTGCTGTAAGTTCTCATATAAAAAACAGGCAAAAAACGTGGACAAGAGATTCAATCGTCAATAGACGAAGGATTACGTAAATTGACTCAATAATTTTCTGAGTCGAAATTAATATTTTAATAAATTTATTTACAGTACACTATATTGTTTCATAAGACTTAATAATTTTTAAAGAAAATTATATAAAATATAAATATATAAGAATATTGTTTCATAAGACTAAAGCATTTTTAAACAAAATGCCACACCAATATCTTAAAAAATGTCAAAACTATGTTGACATCAGACAGTTATCATACATTGTGAAGACGTACATTAGAGCGGTTTAAAATAAAAACTTTTTGATTTTTTCATGATGTGTCAGCGGATTACAATAGCCTTATATGTCTGGACAAACCCCATAACTAGGATTAAAATTAATATTGAAAACTGGATTAGCGCCCTCTGTTTTAAGTAGACAACCCATTTTCAAAAATATTGATTTAAAAAATGGTGCAAGTTACAGAGTTTATCAAATTTTCGAACAAAGTGGGTATGGTTTTCGGGCAATAATTGATCGGTGGATTCGAATCCGTAATAAATTTTCTTCTTCTTCTGTTCTTCCTAGTACAATTCGTATGAAAAACGAAAAAGCAAAACAACGAAAAACAGATTTTTTTTTTTGCGTTTTAAGTAGTAAATTTTCTGTTTTTCGTAGTTTTGCTTTTTCATTTTTCATACGAATTGTACTAGGAAACAAAGTGGATGCGCCGTTCGCAGGTTTGATAAAGGAACCTGCAATTTTGGGAGAATTTTCATCAAACCCGATTCTTTTATATAGGCATATAGGACCGCAAATTTTTGAAAAAAAAAAATAAAAATACCTCCTTCGGGTATATTTTTTTCTGCATTTTTAGTTACACGAAAAATGTGGGCATGGTTTTACAACAGTGGGTGGCGACTTCCATTCAACTAAAAAAATCAAAACGCTATATCTTGGCACCTAAGACAGACTTTTTCTACGTTTTCGTGAGTCGGTTTTTTCGTTAAATTTCAACGAAATTGGACGTAAACTCTGTCCGCGCCGTTTACAGGTCTGAGCTAGGAAGCTCAAATGTTGGGACAAATATTTTTTATCCTCAAGCTATAATAGAGTAAAAAATAAATAAAATCCCTCTCCAAAAGTTTGAAAAAAAACAACCTTGTACATATATGTATGTTTGTATGATTCATTATGCTGTGGGAATTATGACACATGCCGGTTTTTATCTTCTTGATCTATAAATATGGCCCTTACTAGCTTTGTATACTTTTGTTGTAGTTTTTTTCAACATTTTAATCTGAAATAACATATATTGATATTGAGTTGCTAAGAATAATGCACTTAATACTAGCAGTGTTTTTTTTTGTGCTCACGAAGTGCATGCATAACATGAAAAATCAGTTTTTATCCTTAAACTGTTCCTGCAGCATGTAGAAACAAAAAACCCGAAGATACAACCCTTGCTTGTGTATAAGAGAAAGCATTAGATTATTAATGTTCTTTTTTTTTTTTTTCAAAAACCCTTCCTTACTTTTACCTCCACTTTCGTATGATTTTTATGTTGC
Source organism: Tricholauxania praeusta (assembly GCA_949775025.1). Lineage (NCBI taxonomy): Eukaryota > Metazoa > Arthropoda > Insecta > Diptera > Lauxaniidae > Tricholauxania > Tricholauxania praeusta. The sequence continues at coordinate 129,388,982 of OX459029.1, read as the reverse complement.
TCGTAACATAAAGAGTCATAAGTCAGTGCTTAACCTTCGCAAAGAAAGATTGAAATTCTGGTAAAGTAACATGAAAATATCATGGAATGCAAATTTGCTACAGATTTATGAGCTCATTACAGAATACTGAATTTTCTCATTCATGCAGCAATTAAATGCGTAGCCATCACCATAATCGTCAACTGCAACAGTTGCAGATGTAGTAGTAGCAGCAGCAACAAATGTTTTTGGCCCCCGGGAAGTACAGCAACACCAACTATTGTGAAAATTAAAAGGGCACTTAAGTTTATAATTACGTCATACACAAACGGCATCGTTTTGAGGCGAAATCACGATGCAACAGAGGATGAAATTAGCACTTGCATTCGAAAGATGATACTGGTGTGATTTGCGCTACAGCGCGATACTGGCAGCAGGAGTTGTGTTAGTGGCAACAGCAGTCGTGATATGTCAGTGAAATGAAGCTGCAACAGTTATAATACAAAATGATGTACTGTCATAAATGTAGTGTTGGCAACGCCACTTAAGGCGATATATTATGTTTTGCAATGTTGCCAACACTAAACAGTTGACAGCGTGATTGGCGTTTTTATCTTTTTATTTGTTGCAAATTTGTGTGTGGGCTTGAGTAGCTGCATCATATGTGACATAGTGTATTAAATGCAAAGAGTACTATTACTTCCGGTACTACTTAATTGCATTTGTTAAGTTTTACCTATCACTCTGAGAAATTATTAACATTACAGTTAATTATTAGAAAATATTTTTCTACTTATGTATGTATATCAATCTTTAAGTAATTTAAGGACATATTAGAAATTTCGCAGTCAGCGAAAATTTCCTTGTTATTGAAAAACAAATCGCTCCGAAAAGATACAAATTTACTAAATGCTTGATAATTGAAAATATAAATTTTCATGCAATTACTCGCTGTTTGTATTCAATAAAATGGAAGCATACAATGTAAAGCACAATATGAAAAAAAAAGGATCAACAGGAAATGCATTTTGCGCTTGGACGAAGTAATCGATAAAAGATGCATTTGATAAATGCGCATAATGGTGATGAATGTCCATAAAGCTTACTATACGTATGGAAAATATGTGCATGTGTGAATATGTGTTTAAAAGACACACACACACACACACACTGCAAAACACTTTTTGTACATTGTTGCTGCGGTGTTGCTGCAAAAATTTGCTCGAATTTTGTACAACTGTAGTAACAAGTCGAGATGATGATGATCCATCACTACGAGTATTTATTATTACTGCCATGGGAAATTTTATTCCCATGTTGTAACTGCGGGCGTAAGTTATTTATGCCCCTCATGTAGTACATACCTACATACATACGTATGTATTCTTTGCCAAAACAAAAGAAGATCAACCTTGGTGAATACGATTTTGTATGGTATTTTTTTTACTCATTTTCTTGTGCATAGTATTTGACTAGCTGATGATTTACCATTAATCATTTCGGTAATAATAAAATATTATGAATTACTTTGTGTTTCAAATTAATTTAGAATTTTTATCACGCTTTGAAATTTTTAATACTGGGCATAAAAGTCACTGACGATTTCGCTTAGAAACGTATGAAACTAGTATGACTAGCTTCAGTTCATATTTTCTTAAATTATCTTTGTTCAATTTAATTTTTTGGTGTTAACACACACTGTACTGAACAGTTACTTAGCTCAGTAATCTCTTTCAGGGTCAATAAAATTTTGTATTTAACTTAAAAGTTGGGATAAAATCGATTGTAATTTGTTTTTTAAATCTGAATAAAAAAGTCAAAATATAATGAAATATAAATATCAGATCAAAGTCTTCTATTTTTTTTCCTGAATATTGTAAATGTTTCAAGACTACAGAAAAAAGAGATTCTTTTGAGATTGCATTTTGGTTTGAAACATTTCTTTATGTTTTCTGCACAAATTATAAAAAAAAGTTTTTTCCAAATAGAAATACGGATATTTGAATCTTAATCAGTTTTCGAATTCAACGTAATATATCATTTAGCCTATAGAAGATAATTTTTCAGTAAAAAAAAACATAATTTTTTTATTTTCAGGGTAATTTTTTAAGGATTCTGATTACGTTGTCTTAATTTTGCTTCCCCACACTATTTAGTGTAAAGTAGCTCCATTTTCTGGAGAATCATAAACAAATTCTCGAAATTTGTTTTTTTCTTTTCTATTATATAAAATAGTTATCAGTGTAGGAAAAAAAAGACAACCAAGAAGAAAACAAAAATTTCACTGCATATTTTTAGTTGTTTAAGAAATGTCGAGTTAAGTTGTTTTTCAAATATAAGAAGAAAACAAAAATTCTAAGAAGCGCAGAAGAGGTTCAGAAATGTATGAGCATTACAGGACTATTTTCTGATTTTGATTAACACATGAAGAGCACAGTTTTTTATTTACATTTTACAAAAGAAATATTGTAAAAGAATTAAGACCTTAATAAGTTTTGAATACTAGATTATTAGGTTTGATTTCTAAAATCGCTTTAATCAAAGTCGAGAAAACATTTTACTAAATTAAGATAGCTAAAAATATCAGTTGCAAGCATCTGTCCTTAAAAACAAAAATAAAAATATTGTTTGCCAAAAAAACAAAAAAATTATTTTTTTTAAATTAAATTTTCATAATTTTTACTGATCCGTTTGAAAAACTGTGATCCTAATAAAAACAAGTTAAGGTATTATCTTCGGCCAGGCCGAAACTCACATACCCTACACTGCGTTGAAAGTACCTTTTATGTAAATGTTAAAAAGGCGTTGAAGAGGTTGAAAAAGTCGAAAAAAATATGAAATGTTAGAAAGATTGACTGAGGTTGAAAAATGTTGAAAAAGTCGAAAATATATGCAAAATGTTGAAAAAAGCTGAGAGAGGTTGAAAAACTCTAAAAAAGTTGAAAGAACTTGAAACAATTCAAAATGGATGAAAAAGTCGAAAAAATAAAGAAACTAATGAAGAAAGTTGAAAAAGTCGAACAAATACATATAGGATATATTGGAAAAAGTTACAGGGTTGAAAAAGTCGAAGAATAAGGAAAATGTTGACAAAAATCGAATAGAAATGAAAAATTAGAAATATGCCACGCCCACTTGTCCAATTCCGCACACTTTTGGTTCAATAAACTATATTCGTGATCGAAATCCTCATATTAAATTTCAGCACAATAGCTTGTATAGTTTGCGATGTGTGCCGCAGTTAAATTTAAAATTTAGGGCGGTGACACACCCACTGGAACAATCCAGCCCGGTTTTGATCCAGAAATAGCTTTCCATAAGCAAACCTCTAACACAAAATTTTAGTATGATTACTCACATATTTCGATAAATATGCCACTTACCGCATTTTACTTGTATGGGAGGTGCCACGTCTACTGGTGCTATTTCAGCCACTTTTGATTTAGATATACTCTATAGCAACTGAACCACTTTCATTAAATTTCATAGCAATTGCTGCAATAGTTCTCTTAAAACAGCGCTTACAAATTTATGTTTATATGGGAGGTGCCACGCCCACTGATGCAATCCTGTCAAAAATCATTTATTTTTAAAGCTTATAGTATCTGACATCTATAGACCAAATTTTATGAAGATTACTCTCATAGCACACTATCTATAACAATAAACGTTTTTTACTTATATGGGAGGTGCCACGCCCACAGGTACTATTGAACCAAATTTTTGTTATAACCTTATAAGAAGTATATTTACCTCATTAAATTTCATAACGATTATGTTGTTAGTTCTCTTTATTTAAAGTTTATAAATACTGTGGGCGGTGCCACGCCCTTGAGCGAGTTTTTTCAGTAAAGTAGCTGAGATTGCATTGATGACTGCTTTCAGCGGCTTCATCCCCAAAATTTTTATGGAAATCGTTTGTGCCAATTCTGAGATATACAGAATCAAAATTTTTAACAGTTGAAAAGTGCCACGCCCATTTTCTCTATTCCGCCCACTTTCATCTCAATTTAAGATATATTTGATATGTATCCGTTTACGAAATTTCATCGCAATATCTTGAACGGCTTACAAGATATGGTAGTTTAAATGATAAAATTTAGGGCTGTGCCACGCCCCTGTACAACCTTTTGGAAACTTGAAACCCAGCCTAATCCTAATTTGGTTCACGTGTGCACCAAATCACAAAGTTTCATCAAAATCGCTGCAACTTTTTTCAAAATTGGGCTGGGTAAATTTACATAGAGTATGGGCGGTAGGCGTGTCCGTCAATCGATTTCGCCCATTTTCAATAGCAAGATGCCTGCAAGAACATGTGAAAGTTTCACTCAATTAGCTTTCTTGGTTTTCCCGTAAACCTGATTTCAACGGACAGACCGACAGACAGACCGACAGACAGACAAACAGACAGACAGACGGACATCGCTAAATCGACTCAGGTGGTGACGCTGATCAAGAATATATGTACTTTTCCATACCTGCCACGCCTCTTCGAGGTGTTACAAACGGAGAGACAAAGTGAATATACCCTCGGTGTAGGGTATACAAATTAAGCATAGACGTTACTTCCTCAATCACTTCTAAGCGGTTTAACGGATCGAGAGTATAAGTATGTCTTGAATTAGAGCATAGGCTACTTTTTACTCTGAAAAATTCATAGTTCCTTAAGCTTCAAATTGCTTTAAATAACACTGAACCAAATTTCGTACATAAACACTATACTATGAATAATTAAAATTTTTTACAAACTAGCTCTATGTAGTTTTACTTTGGAAATGTGTGCATTTTTCGTTCAGGACACCACCACCCTGTGACCTCACCGATTTAGCTCAAATTTCATCGTTTAGTATTAGATTTGTTGGTCCTTTCAAGGAAACGCTAAACAATAAAAAATATTTATGTTTTATTTGTTTTTATGATATTGAAGCGAAATTTGGTTAATGCCAGAAAATTCTCGAAAAAAAACCAACGAAAGAAAAATTAAACGATACTAGCTGGCATCACTGGCTGTATAAAAATACCATATAGCGGCCAAATGTAGTTTTTATACTAAAAATGATAAGCCGAAAAGGCGCTGCAGTACACTATAAAAGTCGACAGCCGAGAGAAATTATCCACGCCGATACGCCATCTAGAAGGTACTGGATTATTCGAGAAAGTGATGACTGTAGTATAAAAGGTTGTCATCTGAGTTGTCGAAAAACAGTTGAATTTAAGCAATAAAGTAATATAGTAATAGCAATAAAGTAATAGTTGACTTTAAGTAGTAAAGTAAAACATTTGATTTTAACACAGTGGATTTTAAGTAGATAAGTAAAACAGTGGCCTATACAGTGCCAGATTAATAATTGTACCGTGTAAAAACTAACTTTTGTGATTTAAATAAACCATTTTATAATTAAATAAGTTTGTGTGTTTTTGATTGCTACACAATCCAGTGTTCGAACTCAGAAAAGTGTAAGAGATCGAAATTATCGTCTAAGAGACAGGAATTTCGTAACAATATGTATCATCCAGAACATTGTAATAAAAATGTATAATGTAAAATAGCTTATAAGTTTGTGAAATAAAGAGTATTCTATAGATTTGAATTTTTTCCTTATTCTAAAAGTAAAAAATAAAGTAAAAAAAAAAGTTAAAAAAAAAGTTAAAAATAAAATAAAAAAAAAGTTGCATCAGCGGATAATCGAACTAGTGACCCTCAGGATCATACGCTAACTCGTTAACCACTTTGTTACTCTGCTACTCGAACGAAGGTTAACTTTTTTTCTATAAGACAACTATTGGAAAACTTTTCTCGCTTTTCCTTGAGAATTGCGAAAAACGGTAAAACATATGTTTTCTTATTTCACGTGAACTACCATCTAGTAAAATTTGAGCCAAATCGGTGAGGTCACAGGGTGATGGTCTCCTTGTGGGTTAAAATTTCTTTCATAAGACAAAACGATTGAATATTGTAGTTTTGAATTATTGTAACAGTTGAGCACGTTACTTATTTCCCAATGACATCGAGTTTTGTCTTGCTAAATGTGAAAGACGAAGACAGATTGTACTCACCACTAAATTTAAGGACAGGGTAACGTATTTTTTTTTCACTTATTTTTATTTTTTTATCTAAATGAAAAACCATTCAAGAATATTGTGTGAAAATTTGAGACGGATCAGAGCAAAAACAACGAAGATACAGCAGTTTAAGCAACCGTGCCTCATACATGACTCAGTGCACGTTTAAAACTTTAAAGCGTTTTTCCCACAACTCACGTTTTGAAAGTCGGTGCACACAAAAACTTCAAAACTGCTGCATCGATTCTTTTGAAATTTTGAACACTATTTTTGTACATTTACAAGGTAACGCTGGAGAGTTTTTTTAAATTTGTCCATATTTATTATTTTATAGTAAAAAATTATCCGATTTTTTTTTTTTTCAAAAAATCGCTTTTTTCAATTCAAAGTGTTCCCAAAAATTGAAAAATTTAAATTTCAAAAAAACCCCCAGCGTTACCTGGGGAAATCGATTATCTAACGAAGAAAATTTTTTGTTTTGATTTCAAATGATTCAGCAGCAACTTATCGCGTGCACCGCAATTCTACTTTTTTCTAAGACGCTTCCAAATAATTGCTGCCATTGCCGTAGTTTTCAATATTTCTACCTGAAAATTTTTCAAAATATTCTTCAAGTGTTAAACTTTGATCTACCATTGGTATTAATAAATAGATTTTAACTGTCCTGCCTAAAAAAATTCACAAAAATGTGCCTGTTTTTGTACGAACTAACGTTACCCTCCCCTTAAGAAGAACACTCTGTATCAAAAAATTTGCTATTGTATTCAAGGATGGCATATGGAGTAGAAAAATAAGCTGAGATGATGATAACGTTAGTGTTGCACAAATTGTGAAAATCATCGAGTGCATTGTCTGGCCAATAGATGTTGAAACTGCAGCTAAGTAAATATTCAAATCACAGCCACCTGATAAAAATATCGAAAAATATTGAAAAGGTCAGAGTTGTTAAAAAGACACTAATGTTTAAAAAAGTCTAAAAAATGTTGAAAAATCCGATATAACTTAACGGTGGATAATATCGCACCGTCAAAACAAAAGGGCCGCAAATGAAAACAACGAGTTTTTGAGTTATGTATACCACTACATAGCTCGTTAAGTGTTCTTAATTTTGGTCTTGTATTTATATTTATAGTTCAGTTAATAACTTCAAAAATTAATTTTTAGATAAAATATATATTGTGACGAATTTTTCTTAACATAACAACACCGGCTCATTTCCAAAAAATTTTTTTGCTGTTAAAATAAAGAAAAAGCAATTAAAATAAAAAAAACCTTAACTCGAAAAAAGACCTTCAAAATATTTTTCCTTTGAGTTTTTACAGTGGCAAATCAATATAGTTCAATATAGTCAAGAATATTTTCAATCAAAGTAATTAAAACACTGTCATATTTCAAAATATGACATTGTTACTCTATAGATCAGTTCAAGACTGTCATATTCTGTAAATAAAGCTGTCTTCAAATTAAGTAAAAAATTTCATATTTGCTTAATCTATTAAATTGTTATGACAGTGCGATATCTTATAGCCAATATACTCCAAATTTTTCTTTCACGAAAAGTTCACACATTAAATATTTATTGACATTTTTAGGAAAATTTATAAAATTATCTTATAATTGCTTATAACATATATGTACAAGTATAATCGTATGTTTCTGGAATAAGTTTTATTTATTTGTCTTGTAACGCGTCAACCCCAAGTTATTTATTTTAAAAACAGTGCGCACTGCGTTGTTGTACGCGTTAAGTATTATTGTTTTTATTGTTATTTTTTGTCGCGTCCTTCTTAATTTTTCATTTGTTTCTCATTGTTATGTCTACTGTTTTTTCGTTTTTTTTTTTGGAATAATTTATGAGTTATTGAATACAATTTCATATTTGTTGACGTATGAAATACAGGTGGCGTTGGTGTTATTGCTGTTGGAGTTGGTGTGTAACTGACAGCCCGCTCCAATTTCGGCTTGACGATGATAGATAATCTTTGCCGGCGACGAGTTTTGGCTTCATAAAGTGTTGTATGTTTTTGTTTTTTCTTCTTATTTGTTTTGTGCTCCTTTGTCAGGTGACAAATTGTGAGTGCACAAGGGGAGGCAACTAATTGACAATAATTTATGTTATTATGCGTACCCATATGAGTGTGTGTCGTGATGTGACATTTTTTCCATATTCTTTTGACATAAGCGCATGATGAAAATTTGTATATGTCAAAACTTAAATATAGCATAGATTTGAATATATAAAATAAGTCTTTGATAAAAACGTTGATTTGAGCACATAAAATATGTAAGTCCTCGATAATAACAGAGCATATTAAGTGCATAATCTGCAGCATGGCAAATAGGCAGCTCTAAAACATTTCCGTTGGAAAAATGCAGTTTAAGGGAGCTAGTAAATGTGTGGCGGTGTTACGAGACAAAGTTGAAAAACAAAATATTTTTAAGGATATGAGACCTCAATCTATTAAATAGTGATTCGCTTTAGTCAATATATACCAAGAACTTCGCGAATAGAAAAGTTGAACAAAACGAAAGCAAAGAGCGACTTGTGCAGAAAAAAAAGGTTCTCTATTGGAATCAATAAGTAGATAGATAAATAGTGGCTTGCGATCTCCAAAATGTGCATTTAAAACTGTGATCTCTGATCAGCTGAATAAAGTTATAATCACAATTGGAACGAAATGCGACAGCGAGAAAAAATCAAAAAAAAAACAATTTGATTTTTCTATACATTAGAGCAAGATAGCCAATAGAGCTTTCATTGCGTATCTTGTTCTAAAATATTGAAAATAACTATGTTATCTCGTTTTATTTTTTTCTCGCAAACGCATCTCGTTACTTTACAATGTGTTATGCGCTGAACGCACGGCCAGTTAGTTAACCCATTAAAAGCCCAGGCCTTTTAAAATCAAAAATCATCGCCTTCGTGTATTTCGTTTTTAAGAAAATAACATAAGATAATTATAAAATATGAAAAAAACAAATAAAAAAAATTTAATCAGTAGGTTTTTGAGCCTGTTCCCAAGCGGGTAAAATAGTGTTTTGATTCAACTCGTTGAAACTAGGAAAACACAAGTGTTTTGCATTGCAAATCAAGTGTAAACTTTTTTAATTTAATTTTAATTTTCAAAAGCCTTATGAAGACCGATCTCCTCAAAATACGCAAAATTGAAAAGGCAGTATTAAAACAAAGCAAAATATTGAAAAGCGTCATTCGTTTACCCTTCATTGTCTAGTCATAGTATGTATGATGAAATTGCGCAATAACCTTAGCAAAATGTTTTTCTTGATTGTATTTACAGCTATTTAAATAATCTGTACCCAAGCATGTATAATGACTGTAAATGGGTTAAGTAGCAGTGCTCATGATACAATTATAAAGGCAGAATTATTTTGTTAAACTCAAATTTATGCAACCGTGAAACTGGAGCATGAAATGAGAATGATTTGTTTGAATATAACAAATGTATATTTCATGTAGAGCAATCAAATATTTATTTGAGTCAAACATATTGTACTTTGATCAAATAGTGGTACATGTTGTTTGAAGTATTTTATGTTTAACTCAATCAAATATTGAATTGGTCTATATCATATATAATTTGTATATTCAAACAAATCGTTTTCTCAGTGACTAGAAGCGACATCTATTGGAGTTGAGTCTATTGAACGAACTCAACATATTTTATTGAATTCGGCTTACATGTGTCAGACTTATGGCTTTTCGTTCATCAGTCTAAATAAGTAGTTCACGTGCTGAAATATAATTATGAAACAACACGCTGTTCTACACGAAACTTGGCACAGCAGCCGCAGAAACGTTGTTGATGCAAAGAGTTTGTGGAGACACCAAAAAAAAAATCCCGAAAAGTTTCATCAAATATCAAGGTAATGCTCATTGTTTTCTTTGATAGCAAGGACATCATCCACTGCAAATTCTTCTCAACTAGTCAAACAGTTACTGGTGCTTTCTTTTTAGAAGTATTATAATAATATTAATATACCGTTTGATGGCCAGAACTTGTCGAGATCTACCAGAATATCGCGATCCTGATGACTGGTGTTTGTTCCATGATAATGCATCAAGTCCGACATCGTGAAATCCCGAAATCAAGTCCATTTACCATATTCCACAGGTTTAGCAACATGTGACTTAGCACTATTCCCAAAAATTAAAATCAAGTTGAAAGAATGAGATTTTGATTACACTGAGACCAGTCATGCAGTGTCAGTACACACCATGAAAGCAATACCACAACATGTGCTCAAGAGGACATTTTAATCACATTGAATCAGAACCAAAACTGCTTGAATAAAAGAGATATTTGAAAAAAATGTTTAGTTTCATTTTTAAAGCTTCAGTTCCAGAACTTTGTTCGTGTTAATTTTTGTGAAATGTTTCTAATTGATATGTGCGAGATTTATAACTTTTTTTTCTCAGCTTTGAGGATAGTTCTCCAAAAAAATACCACACCTACTGTTTTCAAAGTTCGTCAACGCTCTCGGTGGAAAGTTGACTTTTACATCCGTTTTTGGTTAAAATATTTGAAACTTTTGGTTTGAAACTTTTAGACTTTCTTATGAAGTCTTTTATGTACACTTAAAAGTATACACATTTTTATTGGCAGCTTAATTTTGAAATTGTAATTTTACAAATCAAACCCGGAGATAAGTTTTTAAAATTTGAAATTTTTTTTTGAGCCAAAATGTTTGACAAGCAAGCCAGCCAAATAATTTTTCTCCAAGCAACTAGAAATATATTTGCTTGGACTGAAATAAGCTTTACACCTTAATTAGTTTCTACTTTTGGCTTGAAACATCCACAATCTTCCTTTGAAGACTTCTTGTCTATGTTTGCTTGCAAGTGCTTATAGCCTTAAGCCTGAATTTATTTAAGTTTCTTCTTTTATTATGTTATTTTTGACCCAGATTTCACAAATTTTCATATTTACGTTTATTCAATTAAATAAACCTTTTTCACAATTTTTTTTTGCATATTAATCCAATTAATCAAGTTTTTTGTGGTTGGTCTGTTTACAAGAAGTTCGTTATAGTCAGCAAAATTTCAGCTTATTTTAAAATGATCAGAATTTTGGTTAGTAATAATTGAATTCGCTCTCTATTTTTGCCAACCAACAAAGTAGCAACAACAGCAGCAACAGCAACAATTCAATAAATTATTTATTGAAAGTTAAGGAAATGGTTAAGCTTCAAGTCTACACAATCCGTTAGCGCTTAAAGAAACAGCCGGATATCTATTTTTTTTTGTAAAGTTAGCAGTATCTGTTCATCGTAAAAAAAGTGCTTTAAAACTCATGCAAAGCAGATAATATATAGAAACTTAATTCTCTAAATTTATGCTATTTATTGGTAACCAGGTTGTCAAGTTATGCGATTATGAAAAAGTCGATTAATCGAAACGCGTTGTGTGATTCCGTTGATTCCGTATTTGAGTTTTTTCTTTTACTCTTTTTCATCTTTAGGCTTTATCGAATAGCTCATAGTTAGGGTTACCGGATGTACTTCTTTGGTAGTATATTTACTACTTTTGCGCTGTTGCACTACTTTTCTAATTTCCGGTGAAATGTACCACTTTTGTTCGTAAAACTTTTTTTATATCCATGTTTTTTAACACTTCGACTGCAATGGCCAATTAGAGTCACTGTAAGAGCATGTGTAGGTGATTTTGTTATTTTATTCCAAATACATCTCATTACATCTCAGGAAGACTTTTTTTTTATTAAAATTTTTTTAAGTTTTCTAGGCAGGTCAGCTGGCAACCCTACTTATAGTTAGCTATTGCTTTATTGGGTACAAATACGTATGTATATAAGCGAAGTGTTTATTCACACAATCCATGGTATATTCGTACTGTATAAACAGCATGATATACCTATCGTATAAATTGCAGGGAAATCTAAACTCTAAAACACTGTGGCTAAGGAAGCCGATGTTGAACATACCATTTAAATGGTTAATCGCAAACTTAAGACCTTTTTTGAACTCTCTGAAGAGAAAAAAAAATAAAACCAAACTGTTACGGCATATTCAAAACATTTCGGAATAATGTTATCGATATACTTAGCTCACGAAAGTAAACTTGGAATCGAATAAAACTCCAAAATCCAAAACATCATTAACTTTTCACAAACTGCCGTATTGCTGTAAAAATAGCTTGATGTAATAGAAATTGCGAACTTACAAAAGGATACATGAAAACAGTTTTCATTGATTTCTAATGCAGCATTCAAATAGATATATTGTTTAAATCATTTTGAATATCAACTATACCAAAACTATAATGAATTTCAAGGAATAATTTCAGGTCAACAGCAGAGAGGTGGAATTTTGTTTCCTTAAAGCAAGAGCAGATATCGTTTAAAAATCTGGTGATACTCCAGATGTGGCAATAAAAGATTAAGACTTAGATGAAACTCCATCAATTTGCACAACTTTCACTCTATTGGTTAGGTAAGAATCTATTCAATCCAAAAATTAGAAGTAAAAACCCAGTTTCAACCATGTAGCAATAAGCACATTAATGTGGAACTTCATCGAAAGCTTTTGAAAAATCTATATAAATCGTGTTAACTTGAAAACCATTTGAGAAAGCAGAAATGCAATAGTTAGAGAATACTACTAAATTAGTGACAGCAGAGTGGCTATACTCAAAAAAAGGATTGTTTAGAAAGCGTTTGTGTCAAATTATCGAATGCTTAATATAAGCACTTATTATTTCAAGCAAACACTTAACTTTTTCCTTAAACTATAAGTATTTGTAGACAATATAAGAAAAACCAATGTATTTGACACAAGTAAAAGTTAAGTAGTGGCAAGTGATTCAATTACTTGTAACAAAACATTTCATAAAATGTTGCTACTAAATGATATAATTATTTAAGACAAATCGTCAAAATATTTCAGACAACTGATTCAATTTATGGAAGTGTTTCGACAAACACTTATTATTCATTTCAACAAACGATTTATCACTTATAAACTTGTCATGTTCATATTTTGCAGTACTATGATTCGATATTACTTTTTTGTTACTTAGACTGTACATATACGATATCAAATGCTTATAAGTATTTAGAAGCAAAGAAAGATGACGATGTTGCCAGGCTGTAGTCCTATGTTATATTAAGTTTTAAGAGTAGTTTTATAAAATAATTTTCAACTATAAATAATTTTATATAAAAAATCACTTAACGAAAAGTAAACAGCTGTTAAAATTAAAACTATTTGTACATTATAACTTGCAACAACAATTTTCAAGTAGTGTTTCAACTATCTAATTTTATTTGTCACAAATAGTAAAAATGTTCATGACAAATAACTTCGACATTTGAGAGTAAAATCAAAAGTTTTTGTGACAAACATTTTATTATTTTCGCAAACACTTGAAGTAGTTGCATCTATATCATTTATGGCAAACACTTTTTTTTTTGAGTGTAGGAAAAAAGCCATGCTGCATTTAAGTTATAGAGTTTTTAGCAGCAAAGAAAATTTTCTTCTTTACAATACCTTCAAATAACTTAAAAATTGTTGACAATTTTAATATCGGTCGATAACTATAAATATTATTTTTGTTAACACTTTTGTATATAGGGCTGACAAACGCTATTTTCCAGGAATCATAAATTTACCCGTTTCTAACGATATATTAATAAACATGCATAAAGGAACAGCTATTGTTTTAAAATATTTTATTAAGAGAAAAGGACAAATACCATCAACATCAAATTTTTGAGATTAAATTAAATTTAACGGATTAAAAGCCTCTAAGGCTGTCGGATCAAATGCAAAAGTACTGGTTGTAAGCTAGAATTCAAAGAAATCTCCAAAAAGACTTAGAGATTAACACTGCGAATTACCGAAAACACCATTTAAGGATATACTAGAAGGCATTGAAGAGCAAGTTTTCTTCGAGCTTATAAGATTCCAGAATGATTTCGGATTAAATCTATCTACTTATCTGAATGCGTCGTTATTGGTCCTGGAATTCTTGAATTCATAAGATTTTAGTGAGCTGACACGAACCACAGAACATATTTTTACTATGAATCTGAGCTTAAGATTTTCTGGAATTGAAATATTTACGTCAAAATTCATATGAGGACAATATTCTCAATGAAACGTCTTAAGACAATTTTAACATAAGACTCTGTTACCGAAATATCTAAATGAATTATAACTAAAAAAGGCTTTTGTAAGTTTTCACAATTCACATATACCGTCTGTAATAGTAATAACTTTTATGATAATTTCTGTTTTTTTTTTATAAAAGCCTTTTTACATTATAAAAAGTTCATAAGAAATTAATTTTCCAAATAAAAGCCAAATTTTATGATGTTCCTTTGAAGCATTTCATTAAATTTATTACAAAGCATTTTGCTTCAAGAAAACGAAAAAAAAAACAACTCAAATTAAGCGCCTTTTTTGTGTTATAACATACATAGTATATGAAAAAAAGCCTCACTTTTTTAATGCTTAAAGTTTTTCGCATAAATCTTAGGGAAAATTTAATAACCTTGAGAAGGATACAATAATTTGTATTTACAAAACAACGCACATGGCTTAATTTGTTGCCTTAAGGCATAAATTCTACACGGCGCTTTGTATATTAGACTGTCCTTTACTTTCAAAGTTTTCCTTATCGAGAAGCTTACCAAGCTCTCTATGCATATTTTTCTCAAAACAAAAAAAAACATTTTTGACTTCACAATATTTTAACTTAAGCTTCCGCAAATTTTCTCAATCGATTAGCTCGGTATATTTTTTTTATAAAAAAGGAAAGGAAATTTTAGACGTTAGAAAATATTTTCTTTAGCCGTGTACAGTGGTTCAGTCTAATATGCATATACGTATATGGTGTATATTTAATGTACCATTAAATCCAAACCAATTGGGCGCACCATATTTGCCTTATGGTGTATCAACACATTAAGGCGCGGTAATGAAAATGTTGGAAATCCAAGCACATGCATTTTTGGGGGGGGGGGGACCAAACACAAATGCATTATGTTCGTTTAATCAACAGGAAACTGGATTAAATTTTAGCATCCACAGATTAGGCTACTTTGTATTTGTGGACAACAACAAAGACAACAACAACAATGAAAGCAAGCAACAATATATGGCAATAAGAGCAACAACAATGTTTCATTAATATTGACCATGTTTGCTGTACAATGTTGCAATAAGGATAACAAGAAGAAGAACAACAACAATAGCTGCGAAAATACCCTGCAACAGCAACAAACGCAAAATGTTTTGGATTATGTTGTCGATGGCATTAACGATAATCCACCAGTCAACTGAATGAGCAAGCAACACTGACAACTTGATGACACAAAATGTTATGCATTTCAGATTTTATGTTTTTCTTTTTGGGATTTCTCTAGTATTCATTACTTTTCCAAGAAAAGTTTTTTTTTTTTTCATTTCTGAATGCTGATGACGATGTTTTCAGAGCAGAAAAAATGCTGGTATCTCAAACAAATTCTTACGCGAAAAAATAGCGCATTCAAACAAAGTTTACTTGCAACAAATTGTGAAAGGAAAGCGGTGCTTAAAACTTTTGAGAAGAAAAATTCTATTCATAATTACCCGGAATTTAACAATCAAACACAAAACCATCACAACTTATTTGATTGTCTTAAAAATATACTCCGTTTAAAGCGATACACTTTTCCAGCAAGCATTTTCGTCATGAAAGTATTTTTTTATATGTAATTTTGGTATGGCATCTGGGCTCATCAAGTTTACAGTTTGCTGGAAAAGTTTCTTACCGAGGAGAAAGCGCCAAATATTTCAGATCCCACGCTTCAAAAATGCACTGTACGGCATATACGTAGCTACTTTTGCAAACTGTTTAATAGAACCCGCACGTAGCCATTAAAGCGAATACGGCGCACAGTGAATGGGTTCTTATAGAACAATGGTCATCAGTAGTAATAATATCGCTAGAGTCGAAATTTAATACAGATGCTTTTTTGATCCAAAAACAACAAAAATTTGTGAACATGAAAAAATCAGCTCATGGACACTTTCCCATACAAAGGTTAAGGGTTAAGGCTCTCTCTTCAAAATGTGTACTTATTTCTATTAACATGGTACTGTTGATTTCAAAAATGCTTAAAATTGTGAGATTTTCTTTCTATAGCCTTGAAGTTACAAGGGAAAACCCAAAAACGGTGGCCATACATAGTACGAGTAATAATTGAGCTAGATTCTTGATATTTGGTACAGATGTTTTTTACGTTAAAACAACAAAATTTCGTGAGTATGAAACAAATTTGCCAACGTATACGCCTTACCTCCTTTACAAAGTGTGAGATAGGAGAGATACATATAGTCAATATTTTTTGTTCCCTCAAAAATTACGGTGGGAATTAGACAAAAATCGATAAAAAAAAATTGTGAAAAGCCGCAGCTGAAACTTTGGACTTTGGCTAACCATACTGCCATACATACATGCGGATATATATTTTTCCTTTCAAAGTTTGCCACCTTTTTCATTCTAATTTTTGAAAAATCCGATAGATGAAAAATTAATTAGTTTCCATAAAGTCGGAATAATTTTTTTTTTGTGCAATTCGTTACATAAGCACATTTTGTTTCAAATAAGTTAACTAAAGCATTACGATCTACGAGTGGCACTTAGCCCATGATATTTAAAGAAATTTTTACCAAAAATTTGCCTGAACATTTTTGCAGAAAGTTCAATTACTTTGATTTGAACTTTATGCTCAAAAGATTTAAATGTCACAATTTCTAACGTGAGAAACGATAAGCTCGTGGTTCATATTTTCCAATTTAATTAACGATTTTCGTCACATTACAATTGTTTTCATTAGTTGTAAAACTTCAAATGAATACTCAACACTTGTTTTTATCGATGACTTTCTGTCCTCGACCACTAACCCAATCCATTCCTTTGCGGATGACAGCAACATATGTCATTTATATTGCTTTAAAAAGCGCCCAAGCTCTGTGGAGTTTGAGAGAGAAAGGCGTTCTATGAATGACACACTCTCAAATGACCTAAAAACAATTTCCGAGTGGGGTCGAGCTAATCGGGTCGATTTTAATGCTGGAAGGACCCAATGTTATTTGTTGTCTCACAGGCAAATGCATTATTCTCCTCCACCCCACAATATGGCTGACGTCGACATTTTGAAATCAACATCTCTTGATGTATTGGGCATATCGATTCAATCAGATCTGAAGTGAATAGATCATGTGTTCGGTGTGTCGAAAGAAGCGGCCAAGTGTCTAGGTTTTTTGAGACGATGTAAGAAATACCTTACCTCTGTTGACCTTCAATCTGTCTACTTCACCTATATTACTAGATCCCTCATTTCAGGGACCAGGTGATCACCGACGTCACATCGTTTGGGCTACGAAATAGAAAGATTAGTTGGATGGGACTGGAAACCGAATCGTTAAGTAAACTTAATTTCGCCGAGTGGTTCAAATTTAAACATTATAGTGGCAAAAAAATAAATACTTTTTGGTAATAAAAAACTCATAAAAAACAGCCTTATCACTTCCAAAAATAAAAATTGTGGCATCATGTTGCCCTATTTCTATCTCTATCCCTTTCTTATAACAAATTCTTTTTTCCTGGTGCAATCCAATCCAAATTCAATTTATATCAGTCTACTAATTTAGCAGTGACAAAAAGCTTTTTTTTTCGTGAGGGGCGTGGTATCACCCACTCAAAACAATTACTTTTACTCAGGATACAATCTATCTCCATATCAAATTTATTGAAAATCGGTGTAGTGCCTCAGCCGTGACAGTATTTTTTTCCCATAAGGGGACGTGTTACGCCCACTAAAATATTACACAGTTTTTAATACCCTTTCTTAGGACACGGTCGATATCCAAGTCAATTTCATCAAAATTGGTCCATTAGGCAACAAAAAAAAGTCGAGTGACTATGTTGTGTTATGGCAGTTAAAAAGGGATGGAACTACTTTGCAACTGCCTATTTATTCATAGATGTAGATTATTCAAATTATTATTATTATGAAACAATTCAAAATGTCAAATTTCCTGATGCCATCGGTTAACAAAAAAAGCTTCTTAATAATATACCGAAGAACAAAAATTAAAAAATACTAACTACATATGAACTTTATCGACTCACCTTAGGTTTTCAATACGCGGTCTTCTGCATTGTGGTCGATTCCTTCGATGGCTGCGATCTTTTTTGCACCTACAATCGCAATGCATGATGCAGAGTGCTATTGATGATATCACCGTTATCACAAATGGCACCGCAAAGAAATTCACTATCACCGCCACTTGGTCGTCGTGCTTGTAGGATGTTAGGACGACCGTTTTATTTTTTCGCGAATAGTAACACGGAAATATCGCACCTTCGACACCATAGTACGCGTTAAATTTCTTGCACGTTACGGTCGGCGGATAACCACATCCCTTTATATTCACTAGCAGTGTGGCCTCGTCCGATTGCTCCCATTCGGCGGTATAATTGGAGAAATCGGTCATATTCTCTGGTATCGTTATGTTCTGCTCGATAAACGTCACATAAATGTGCACACAACGATACAGATCAGAGGTGCAACCTTCGCGACACGAACTCCACGAACAGTTGAAGATACCGATTAGATCTTCACGACGCACAGTTGTGCACAGAGTTGGCGATTCGATGAAATCGTGACTCAGTGTCGATATTGCTGGGTCAACGTACAGCGGCACTAGAAACAGCAGTGATGCACCAGCTGTCACCGAGAAAAACGCAAGCGTCGACGTGCCATAGAAGCGTGCACGTTCGCGCCACGAACGAAAACGCCGATTGCCATTTTTCTTTTTTGGAGCCAGTTCTCGTTTTTTACGTAACCGTAACTCTTGTTGTTGCTGCTCGAGTAATAATTCCGAACTGCCACTCCTCATATTATTGTCTGTGCACTAAGGGCAATGATGGCAGTCAGTCGCCTCGTCTCGTATCGGTTGCGACAACGAAGACGACGCGACGAGGATGAACCCACACCAACGACACGACGAACAAATAACACCGAACAAGCAAACGTTTAACGACGACGTTGACGGTAACAACGTGGGAGGCGAAGAAAAAGAATTGAACTTGCAATGGCAATGGCAGCAGCAACAACAACGTAAGCGACGACGACAGCAATAAGTCAGCGTAGACGTCAGTTTTTGGGGTTTGGAAAAAGTGTTGCTTTAACAGTAACTTCGTTTTTGACGTCAGCGTTGAAGTTTCGTTCCTTAGTTTTCGATGCAATTCGATATAGTTGTGAGAGCAACAACGACAACAATCATAACAATGGCAGCACCGTCGCAGATGCACTTTCTGGCCGCGCAGCACCACCTACCACAACAACAGTAGCAGTCGTTGAGTTCGTGTCCTTCCACCCACTTGTTTTGTAAGAGCGACAGGATTGTGGAATTTCGAAAGAGCGTGTGCGTATGCAGCAGATGCCAGAGAGCGAGTGATAGAGAGAGAGAGAGTGAGTCTGCCAGAAGTGTCAATAAAGATGTTAAATGTTTGTCGAAAGAGAGGCACAACTAGCGCGCAGTTTCTAAAAGTTAATTTTGCTGAGTGGTGGCATCAGCTGTTCGTTGCCCATTGCTGATGCTATGGCTTATACTTCCCATTGACAATGACAATGAAATGCGCGACGCTGCAAAGCTTAAAAAATGGCAGTTGTATGACAGCTGATGGCAGAGAGTGAAATTTAGTTTGACACTTTCGTTTTTTCTTATTTTTCGTTGATTCTGTTTTTATAAAAAAGGAACTGATGACTTTAAGTTTTTCACAGTTGGTAACAATTTCAGAT
This sequence comes from Tricholauxania praeusta, assembly GCA_949775025.1. Lineage (NCBI taxonomy): Eukaryota > Metazoa > Arthropoda > Insecta > Diptera > Lauxaniidae > Tricholauxania > Tricholauxania praeusta. Next base: position 129,369,108 of record OX459029.1, on the reverse strand, counting down.
TAGTTTTGTTCACTGTTTTTGTTTATTTTTTATTTTTCGGGACAAGAGCGAAGTCTTTGTTTTTACATTTGATTTTAAACATTTCTTGTATATTTCTATTATGCCATGGCATAAAAAATGTCAACGGTTGTGAATACAGCGGAACATTTTATATGCAAAATGAAGAGCATCTTTGGACTTACATCTTAGAAGTATTTTTTAGTATTCGGTTCAAACACGGAACTTTATTGAATTTATGTATTTGAGTTTTTATTTTTTCTTCTTCATTTTTAAAAATTATTTTATAAAGTACGAAATCCTAAAAAAAATGTTTTTAAGCTAGAACAACTTATTTAGACCAATTTTTTGCATTTCTGTGGGTATAAAAAAATTGAAATATTTGTATGTTTTATTTAAAAATTAATTTTTGCAATGTTGATAAGTATATCAAATAACACTATGTATTATGAAAATCCAACATTTAGATTTTTTAAAATTGCAAAAGTACGATTATATCTTGAGGATCATTCACTGTTAATAATTTAAATATGAATTCTACAGTCATATGTATATATAAAACTGATCCAGTAAAAAAACAAACTCATAAAAAAATAACGTTGAGATATAACTTTTCACTTTGGTTGGTGGAGCTTTTTTTGCGAAAAAAGTAAAATCAAATAAAATCAAACTAAAATGAAATGAAATAATAAAAACTGTGATGACGAACAGCATACAAACAAATTATTTTCAATTGCAAATTCAACCTATCGAAATGGAAAAATTATTCTCAAAAAGCATAAGACAACTGCCTTAGTTAAATGCAAGGATCTTGCACTTGCACTTGCTGGAAGCAAAACTCCTGAATATGCTTGTTTATCAATCTAACTTTGACGAATGAGCGTAGTTCCGGAATGTCAAAATAATAAGCTGCAAAATCAGAATTCTCCTATATATTTCAAAGGTTCTGTTAAATACCTCAGAAGTTTTTGAAAAGCTTTGAGAAGGTGGTCAATGAGAAGAAACGAAAATAGATGAGACTATAACACTACATAGAGCAAAAGTAAGTTTTACTACTCTACTTCCAACCGCTTGGTTAAAAAGCGATGCATACTAGACGACAACGACAACACGATCGAAACAAACCAGATAGAAAAAGACATGGAAATTAAATATAAATATAAATGATAAAATAATGATAAAATGATAATAAATGATAAATGACAAGGCAACATAACGTTACACAACCATCACAAGTGATAATAAGAGATCTTAATAACCAAGGATATTGTGTGACCCCTAAATTTTCTTTGGATGTTTCAAATGTTTTTCAAACGAATACTACAAATAATTTTTTTTAGAAGGATGGACAATTTAAATCGTTTATTCAATTGGAAAAACATTAGTTTTTCAATTGTTTGAATAATGTCGAAAACGATTTAATTGTGGAGCTTGAACAACTCGAACCTTAATTCCAATCCAATTCTAAATTTTGATTCTCTACCTGTAATCGACAAATAAATCAATTAACTTGGAAATGACAAACTTGATAACAAATTTCAATTCCAAGAAATTGTAATTTTTAAGGAATTTAATTTGAAAAAATTATTTCTGTCCTACTCTGATTGCAGGTAATTGTAAAGCTGGCAAAGAGTAATTTCTTAAAGAAAAAATGAAAAAATAAATAAGTATTAGTTAAGAGAAGGATAATATATTAAAAATATGTGCTTTATGTAAAACATATGTTTTTTTAGTGCTAAGGTCTTGTACTGAAAATTCTTGAGGCTACACTGTTTAAAAAATATTTATATACTTTTCACCGTAATCGTGAAGCGAAAATAACGCTATTGATATTGCCATAGAAAGTCTCCACTGTTCATGCAATTAAATTTTTAATCCTTTACAAAAATCATATAGAGTAAAGTTTTCTCTACTGGGCACAGTAAAACCCAAGTTATTAAACTTAAACTTTTTATTGCATAACTTTGAAGATATATTGATCAATATTAAGGTATTATACTTATTTCTGCAAAATATGGATTTTTGAACACTTATGAGAGTATTTTTTTAAATTGCGATTTCTCAGTAAAACATTTCTTCTGCTATCACGAAAATTTAATTGACTTTTTCCCAATATTTACTGAGAAATCGCAATTTAAAAAAACACCCATATAAAAGTTCACTTGCTCATAACTTTTTAAAAGATCCAAATTTTGCAAAAATAAGTAGGTATAAGGCCTTAATATTGATCAACATATGTATCTTCAAAGTTATGCAATAAAAAGTTTGAGTTTAAAAACTTGGGTTTTACTGCGCCCAGTTGAGAAAATTTTACTCATACCGAGAATTTTAAATAAATGTTAGCTTCAAAATATAATAAATTTTTTTTCAGTCAGCAGTGAAAAAACTTCGTTTTGGCATATATGAGAGAAATCCTGCAGAAAATTAGGCTATTGATGTAGGTTAGTTAGATGAAAACGATAAATAGTAATCACCCAAAATGTAGAACATTTTTCGAAAGAGAACACACTGCTTGAATCTTCGAACTATCTCATAAAAACAAAAAAGTTTGAAAAAAGTAAATCAAATAAGAGAAAGAGAGCACAATAGAAATATTCGATGGGCACATCTATTAAGCACATGAGAGAAAGAGTGTTGCGTGACAGAGAGCATAAAGAATGTTGTGCTGTAAAACTATGTCGTCCCACTAACGGAAATCTCCTAATTGTGGGAGGAATAATTTATGACTTTTGTTGCACAGAATTTTACTTGGAATTTACTGAAACTCAAGATATTTTTATTTTATATTAGAAAATTAAAGAAAAAGTTAGATTTTAAGTTAAGGCTTTTAACTATCCGTTGGGGTAAGTAATTATTTCCTTCAAAATCAACTATCATAATTTGCAAGATTTTTTATCTGAAGTTTTCTCCTTTTGTAATTTTATTAAAACACTTGCTTTGTTGTTATTGTGGCTTTTTATGTATATATATTACTTGTTTTGCTGTTAGTTTTGTGGTTGTCATGTGTGACTTCATTTTATATTCACGCCACCACCGTTGCAAAGTTGTCATTTTTGTCCTACCTTCATTTTCACTGTTTTTGTCTTTTTTTTATTTGTGACTAACTTTTTTCCATTTTTTTTATTAAATTCATTTTTTTTTTCACTCTGCTCATATATTTTGTATTGGTGTTTGCAGTGTAAATAATGAAAAAAAAACTGGAAAAAATAAAACAATTCTTCAATTTTCGTACCTTTGCGTGACTGAGTTTTAGTAGCCTGGTGTTCTTTGGTCACTTTCACTTGTATTTTGAACTAACACATGTTTATGTCTGCTACACACGCACCTCAATTTCATTTTCATTTTAGTTTCCATTTCAAAATTATGATTTCATTTAATTTTACTGCTAAAAACTTCTTCCAAATTAAGTCAAAAAATAGATATGCGCAAATTTGCCGATTTTTTATATTTTCAAAGTAAAGGTACTCAAATGTTTTTATGATTTTAAATTATGTTTTCTTAGAGTGTCTTAGTCTCTAATAGGGACTAAACGTCAAAGGGTTCTTCAAATCTAGCAACGCTTTTATCATTTATACTAAGTAGAGTTTGCCATTTTTTCACAACGTTTACAAATTGTCGAAATTTAGAATTTTCACATAACTTTCAACAGAAAATTCTCTTGAAATTCACATGGTATTTTTAATTGAAGAAACAACCAAATGGCTGCCAAGTTTGCGTGATGTGACACCTCTGGATTTTTTCTTGTGAATATATCAGAAGGTTCTGATTTATGTGGATAAGTCAGCGACGTTAAACTATCTGGCCAACGTTTGGCGTATTATTGCCAAGATACGGCTCAAGAAAACTGCGCTATATTTAGAATAGTCCTGGCGCTGATTTGACCATACATACTTTCCGATACTTGCGTTCGAAAATTTCGGATATTCTGTAATATTCTTTTGCTGTGCGTATGATTTATATTGGTTTGAGTGTTAATGAATTTAATGTTACTCATACGTCTCGTTATCCATTTGCTACCATAGCTACAAAGGAAAAGAATAAGTGATGACATAAGAATTTTGTGGAAATGTACTGAATCGAAACTTGGAATGTACTTTTTAGAGAGCGACTGTAGTTTTTTTTTTTTTTGTTGTGGACACCGAAATTTCCTAAGAAAAAAGTTTGTTATTAGAAATGGTCCATATGTACCGAACATGCGCCAAATGTACTGAAAATTCTGTACACAGAGAAAAGGATGTTTAAGCATATATCGAGAATTGGTAATAGATAACAAATTATACATTTGATTTAGGCGATAAAAATACATGATATAAATTAATATGTCACACATTCCGCTGAGTTAAATAATATTATTGAGTCAATATATTTGGTTATAATAACCAAATCATAAGTTAAATAAAATAAATGTTTCTTTGTTGCAAGCATCCACTTGTAAATAATCTCCAAGTCATGTATCTGATTGTAGAAATTTTTGACGCAAAAGTATAAATTTATTAAAAACGGATGACTAAAAAAGATATTTTAAAATATCGATTCATGAATAAATCGATATTTCCAATGTTTTCCCCTCTTTATATTGGATGTCGTTGGTATTTACACTATCATAAATACCTAAATTGCATATCAAGCAGAAGATGCTTAGGAAGTGTCGAGAATTGCATTGTTACCATATTAGTGAAAAGTGAAATCAAATAAAAATAGGATTATCAAATATGTGCATATTTAAACAAACAAAAAATTCTCTAATCGTCACAAGCAAATATTATATTGGGCCCCATAAAAAACAATTTAACTTTCAATCAAGGGCATTGTAATATCTAATATGTGAAAAATGCCGACTTTTTTTTGTAAATAAAATAATTTGATGGAAAAAAATTTGGTAGGTAGGTAGGGGATGCAAATTAACTCTTCGCCCGGGCGCCACATGCCCACGATACACCACTTCCTGTAACTCATAGGGTGCTTAAGATAGTCCCTCTCTAATTTTTCCGGATGGTGCTTCTAATCCGAACCACCTTGTATGTATACTAGAGCGGTTAAAAATAATTTTTTTTTTAGTTTTTTCACGATGTGTCAGCGGATTACAGTAGCCTTATATGTCTGGACAAGGCCCATTAATAAGATAAAGGTTAATATTGAAAACTGGATTAGCGCTCTCTGTTTTAAGTAAACAACCCATTTTTAAAAATATTGATTTAAAAAATCGTGCAAGTTACAGACGCTATAAAATTTTCCAACAAAGTGGGTATAGTTTTCGGGAAAATATCGATCGGAGAATTCAAATCAGTGATTTGTTTTCTTCTTCTTCTTTCTTTCTTATAAAAAAAAACTGACAATTGACCGGACAAAAGCAAAAAAGTACCGATTTTCCACTGTTTAGTTGCAACACCTCAAATATTATGTTACCGCCGATCCCATGGTACATCATTTTAAATTTACTGTTATTTGCTTAAAAGAATGCCGAAACCGCATATCATTATCTTATTTCAAAACCAAGATATCTGCATTTTTCTAAATTAACAGACCTGATTTTTTTCGAATCGGAGTCGACAAATTTGCATATCAAGGTGATTCAAATTTTTTTTGAAGTGAAAACTTCTTATGGCACGTTGTGCGGCTGAGGAAAAAAGTATAAACTCGCGACACCGACCGTCATCGGGATTCCCCGTCATGAATGCGATAGTGAAACTTAAATGTTCTTGGGAAACGAACTCGATTTTGGAATTTTGAAGACTTGGGAAATGAATTCGATTTTGGAATTTTGAAGACTTGGGAAACGAGCTCGATTTTAGAATTTTGAAGACTTGGGAAACGAACTCGATTTATGAAATTTGGAGACTTGGGAAACGAACTCGATTTCAAATTTGGAAGACTTGGGAAACGAACTTGATTTTGGAATTTTGAAGACTTGGGAAACGAACTCGATTTTAGAATTTTGAAGACTTGGAAATTAATTAATAATTTTCCCCTAAAAGTATGCAACACTTTCTGACAAATTTCAAAATAGCGCCTAAAAGTAGGCAACGATTTTAAAAAATTTCAGATAATGTTGCCTACTTTTAGGTGCTAATTTTGAAAATTGTCGGAAAGTGTTGCGTACTTTTAGGGGTAAAGTATGCAACATATAGCTGTTTAAGCTATTTAGTCACAGGTCCAGGTACTTACTTTACCTGAATTTTTCTTATACTTACATAATTCGCAATGATGTTTCTTAATGCAATCAGAATAAATTTTTGTTCTCAAACATGAGGAATACTTAGCTCAAATTTAATTATTCACAGTTGAGGCTACTGAGCCGAATATACTTCTTCCAGCAATTTTTGAAGTGAAAACTTCTTATGGTACTTTGTGCGGCTGAGGAAAAAAGTATAAGCTCGCGACACCGACCGTCATCGGGATTCCCCGTCATGAATGCGATAGTAAAATTTGAATGTTCTATTGTTTCTTTTAAATAATTATTCCAAGTGGAAGACAAAAAGCAAAGCAGACGCACTAACTGACACATTCCATTCTCATTCAACGATTGTTATTCTTACATGTTTGTTTCTTTCAAAGTCCGCGTTGTTGCGTTGACAAATTGAGAATGAGAGCGAGAGTAAAATTTGAATACATATTCCGTTTTTGACTTCCATTGCATTGCCATATAAAAAGAAAACGTAGACATACCAACTAACACTCTAACTTGCCATTAAACGATTTGTTTTCTCTTCTGTCGGCACTCCCGGCACTCTTACAAAAAAATTCAAAATTGACCGGAAAAATTCCGATATTGTACTTTAAAGTTGCAAAATCAACCCATATATTTTTTTGTCATCGATTGCGTGTTACATCATTTTAAATGTAGTGTTATTTGCTTAAAAGAATGCCGTAAGCCGCATATCATTTCTTATTTGGAACCCGAGATATCTGCATTTTTCTACATTAACAGAATCGGCATAATTTGAACTATTCCATAGATTTTTCTATCATTTTCAAAAATTCATTTCAATTCATTTTGCTATTATAAAATATACCGAAATCAAACGAAAATACTTCTTTAGCTTATTTCAACGGATATGGGGATATTTTCAGAGAGTTATCAAAAAAATGAGTCAATTTTAAATCTCTAATGTTTTCGTTTATATTTTGTTATGATTTTTGGTATAACTTTTCTGTATGTTTCATTGAGATTTTTGTTACATTAAAAATAATATAGAGGTAGACTATGGATTTCTAAATTAAAGAGCAATATCCAATGAAACGGTGTCATTAGGATCTGGCTTCAGAGGGTAATAAATTTTTTCAAAAATCCAATAGTTAGAGATAATTTCAAAATTTAAAATTAAATTCCGTGCAGAAGTAGCGTGTGAAGCGGTTTATTTTGAAAATGTTTCCTAAAATAGGATCGTGTGTATTAATTACAACCCAATATCGAACGAAGAGTTAATTCGAGACATATCCGTCGGTAAAAAAAACTGGAGAAACATAGGCAATACTTTACGTGAAATAATCAGATTGGAACAATCTACTTAGTAAGCAATGGGTACACTATATTCCAAATGGAATTAAATTAGCAGTAAGAAAAATTACCGGCTCGATATCGTAGGTTAGAAAATAATAAAAAAATGGCACAATAAGTTTTTGCTCAAGACTTTTTATTTGCTAGGAAAAATAAGTTTAAAACTCGGGAAGTTTCTCTGAAATACGTCACAATTTTTTTTAACTGATATTTTTTTGTTAAAAATGTAACTTAGATTCTATTGGTCTCAAAAAAAAAAATATTCTGCAAAGTTTTGAAAATTTGATTAGACACAAGTGATACCAGGCCGAGATGATACAGCTTTCAGTTTAGTTTTACTTTTTCAGCTCATTAAATTATTTATCAAAAAACTTCTTTGGTATTCGAAATAATATATATTGTAGCGAAATTTGGTTTATACTAGAAGACTCTTGAAATAAATACCAACGAAAGAAACTAAACGATATTAGCACCATCTAGCGCAAAATGCTAAAAATAATAAACCGAACAGACGCTGCAGTAAACAATAAAAAGTCAACAACCGAGAGAAATTATCGCCGTCGTACAACGTACAACGCCATCTAACATCTAGCATAATAGCTAGCTCAACGTCAACGTGGTGAATTATGGATAGTAGTAGAATGCACGCTACAAAGTAGCACTGGTGGGTTGTAGATAATGGTAGAATATACGCCACTTAGAAGGTACTGGATTATTCGAGAGAGTGATGACTGCAGTATAAAAAGGGTTGTCATCTGAGCTGAGTACACAGTAGAATTAAACCAGCGAAGCAGAACAGTTGAGTTAGAACAGCAAAGCAATAAGCAATAAAGTGAATACAGTGTGATCCGTAGTAGAACAAAACAGTTTTCTATACAGTGTTAAATTAATATTAGAATTTGAACGTTAATAAAATAAACCATTTTATAACTAAATAAGTTTGTGTGTTTTTAATTGTTACACAATCCAGTGATCGAACTCAGAAAAGTGTGAGAGATCGAAATTATCGTCAAAGGGACAGAAATTTCGTAACAATTGGTGTCAGAAGTGGGATTGTGTAAAAGAATTAACAATCAATTTAAAAAAAAAAAAAAATAAAAATAAATAAATAAAAATGGTTAAGTTTGACGAACTAAAAGTGGATCAACTGAAGAAGGAGTTGCAGCAGCTGAGTCTGCAATCTACTGGCGGAAAGGTGGAGTTACAGAAACGCTTACGGCAGGCTCTTGAGGCTCAAGGTGTAAACCTGGAAGAGCATGAATTTTATAGTGATGTATCAGAATCTGCAGCGAAAGTGGAAGAAACTTCTGGACCAGCGGCAAGTGGTGAAGTTGTAGATATGTCAAAATTCGAGAAAATGTTAATGGCGATGACAAGCAGTATCCAGGCCGTTCGGGAAGAAATTGGTCAGAGCTTAAGTCAAAATGCACTGCAAATAGACGAGAAGTTAAGTCAAAATGCACTGCAAATAGACGAAAAGTTAAGTCAAAATGCACTGCAAATAGACGAAAAGTTAAGTCAAAATGCACTGCAAATAGACCAAAAGTTAAGTCGGAACGCGACGCAGATCCACGCAATGAATCAAAACATTGAAGCTGTTCGAACGGAGGTTGCCAAAATGGTAGATGGCCTCGATGCAAAAATGACTGAGTTACGAGATGACGTTGAATCATTCAAGGAAGAAGTTCAAAATAATCTTGAAAAAGTTCAAAATAATTTTGAAGACGTTACTAAAAGGATTCAACAGTTGGAAATAAGTGAACCAACCACTCAAGTTATAAGAGAAATCAGCGCAGAGAGGCTTAAGGCACCCTCATTCGATGGAACAACGCCATTCAGTGTTTTCAAGCTCCAGTTCGAAACAACATCTGGTCACAATCGTTGGGATAACGAAAGCGCAGCTGCAGCGCTAATTGTGGCATTAAAAGGCGCAGCTGCAGAAGTATTGCAAACAGTTCCAGTGGCGGAGCAGAAAAACTACAAGGCGGCGATGGATGCCTTACAGCGAAAATATGGCAGTGACCACATGAAGCAGATTCACAGATTGGAGTTGAAAAGTCGTATCCAGAAATCTGGTGAGTCCTTGCAGGAGTATGCTGCGGATATTGAGCGATTGGCACACCTTTCCTATCCTGACGAGTTAAGTGTCGTAGCTGAAAAATTCAAAATAGAGGCGTTTATTGACGGCATACGTGACTTAGATACAAAACGCGAAACAATGCGGAGCCCGAAGACAACATTTAACGAAACAGTAATGGTTGCCCTCACTGAAGAGATGATTGCGTTGACATGCCGCCCATCACTGAAAACTCGTCGGATAGAAGAAAATTCATCGTTCGCCAGCGGTAGCTTCAGCAGAAAATGCTACAACTGTGGTAAGCAGGGACACATGGCACGTGACTGCAAATCACGAACTGCATCACATTCACCAAAAAGAAGAATTGAAAATAGGGTGGACGATGGCGAAAATGGTAGCGAGCAGCAGGCGCGTACGTGGAATCAGGGTTCGATTCCGGAGAGGGAGCCTGAGAAACGACTACCATATCGCAAAGAAAGCCAGCATGAAAATGCGGATGCATTTTTCCGTCGTCTATGTAAAATTGAATGTTCACGGACGGAAAATAAAGCTGGAACAATTGATGTGCGCCGTTTGAACGTTTTGCCTGAAGAGGAGGTAAGATGGGACCAGCGCAGTGATCGGGATCGTGGTGATCGTGAACGAGAGCGTGAAAGGGAACGCGAAAGAGATCGCGAGCGTGATCGCGAACGGCGTGAAGAACGCGACAGAGAACGAAAGCGGGAACGTGAAAGAGAACGTGAACGAGAGGAGGTTAGAGAGCGCGCTGAAAGAGATAAAGTTGAAAAGGAGGATCCAGAACGGCCAGATAAAGATCGTGAGCGCAGAAGAAGAGAAAAGGAACGCAAACATGAGAAAGAGCAAGAACGAGAACGAGAGCAGTCACGCCGAGAACGTTCTCGAAGTCGGGAGAAATCTTCTAGACGTCGTTCTAAATCGCGTAAAAAGGAACGTGAGAAAGAGCATGATAAAGATCGCGACAAGATGGAAGCTCGGTGTGACCTGCGAGCAAATACTGAAAGGTTCAAGAAAGGTCAACTAGTGCTGCTACACAACCCACAACGGAAACGAGGCTTGTCTCCTAAGTTTCGGACTCACTGGGATGGACCTTACCGGATCGTCACAAGGATTAATGATGTTGTGTATCGAATCCGAAAATACCCCGGGAACAAAAGTAAATTAAAGGTAGTCCACATCGAAAGGCTGGCACCTTATACTAGGGACGGAGAGACTCTTGTTCGGGACGAACAAGTTTAAGCGGAGGGCAGTGTAGCGAAATTTGGTTTATACTAGAAGACTCTTGAAATAAATACCAACGAAAGAAACTAAACGATATTAGCACTATCTAGCGCAAAATGCTAAAAATAATAAACCGAACAGACGCTGCAGTAAACAATAAAAAGTCAACAACCGAGAGAAATTATCGCCGTCGTACAACGTACAACGCCATCTAACATCTAGCATAATAGCTAGCTCAACGTCAACGTGGTGAATTATGGATAGTAGTAGAATGCACGCTACAAAGTAGCACTGGTGGGTTGTAGATAATGGTAGAATATACGCCACTTAGAAGGTACTGGATTATTCGAGAGAGTGATGACTGCAGTATAAAAAGGGTTGTCATCTGAGCTGAGTACACAGTAGAATTAAACCAGCGAAGCAGAACAGTTGAGTTAGAACAGCAAAGCAATAAGCAATAAAGTGAATACAGTGTGATCCGTAGTAGAACAAAACAGTTTTCTATACAGTGTTAAATTAATATTAGAATTTGAACGTTAATAAAATAAACCATTTTATAACTAAATAAGTTTGTGTGTTTTTAATTGTTACACAATCCAGTGATCGAACTCAGAAAAGTGTGAGAGATCGAAATTATCGTCAAAGGGACAGAAATTTCGTAACAATATGTATCTGCAACTTCCGATGTTTTAGTCTCCATAATTCGCGCTTTTTGCCACTAATATACATACAATGCTTATGAAATTACTCGGAAGATTCAAATGAATTGGAATGGTTGTCTGCTTAATATTCAGCCAAAAAAATGTATCACTTGCAATTAAGCGCCCTTACATATATCTTGCTTAGAGATATTTAGTCATTCGAATACCTTTTTTAATTTCAAAATCGTCTTTATGGATATAAGCCTATGGTGGATGACATTATTTAGTTAACTAACTGTTCCTTCAAAGTTTCATTGATAATATGGCTCCAACTCAAACGATTGATTTTTGTGGCAAAATGATTGATCTAGTCGCAAGCAAAAAGTTCTTATAATAATTATAAAATAAATATAAAATTAAAAAAAAGGGTTCAGAGTCAAAATATTCACATATGTATGTATATGTTTGCATTAAGTATATTATTGAGATTGAGGTAAGCAATAATTTTCCTTTGGTAATATTCGATAATAATTAAGAAAGAATCGCAAAACTTAAGTCACTAAGTTCAGTACATCCGCGAAAAGTCTATACGCCAACACTGGTACAGAATTCAAATGCCCATTACCCATGTAAGGGCAATTTAACTCTAATGTTACTCATACGACCCGTATTCATATTCACAAAATTAATGCAGCGAAAATTTCAGAATAGAAAAAAGTTTTGTCAAATTTGACATCACTGTCTGCTAAGACAACAACGTTTTTGTTGTCGTTGTTTTCACAATGAAAGGCAATATTTTTCTTTCTTTTTGCATTTATGTTTTTGTATTTTCTTCTATCATATTTTTATGTGTATAACAGTAATTTTGATTTTTGTATTAACATATTTCACTTATAAACTTGTGATTTTGTAAGGATATTTTTCTCTATTAGAGCACTATTTAATTTAGCGTAACATTTCTCATTATCCTTGCTAATTTTTTAATTAATTTTTTATATTCATTTGTATGTACAGGGATTTTGCAAAGGAGTTGAAATTTAAAATTCGTACGCATTTTTCTTTTTTTTTCATTTTTTCTTCAATTCTTTCTCAGTTTTTCTTCGAAATATTAGACATGCACACATACATCGAACTCATGTTTGCAGGAGTGTCGTCGTTTTTTTTCCACCCACACACTTGCACAGACACACACAACACGCACACATATAGTTCACTCGAAAAAGCTCGTGCTTTACGACTGGCCCTGTATAGAGAACTTGGAGTCCAATCAATTGCTTTGAATTTTTATAAATGAACTATGATATTTTTTTTTGATTTCATTTCTTTTACTTTAACAGTATTACCGCTATTTTTCAAATAATATTTTTTTTTTTGAAAGTTGATTTTTTTTAAGTATTTAAAATTTTCAGTTATATTTTTTTTTCTTTCTATACTGCTGTAGAATTAAAATTCGCGTTAACGACACGCGCGCGTTTCGTCCTTTCGTGTCGCACAGTCGTTTGTCGAAAACTAAACTGAAGTCGCGTTAACTTACGCTGCATCAACTTGGCTGTCTGCCCCCAATTTGAAGGTTGGCCATTGTGAGTGGTTATCCTGTGTGCTCCGCTCGCGCGAAGTTGAGCGTGAGAGTACGTAAATTAGGTTGCATGTCAGTTGTGTTTGCACAACTTTTGCCATGTTGGAATTTTCAATTTAATTGCGCTCTCTCATTTGACTTTGGAGCATACTCGCTTTGTTTTTGGTTTCATAAAATGTTATTTTATGTTGGCAGCACTGTTTCGTACATTTTTTTTGTTGTAACTGTTGGCTTAAATTAAAGTTGAACCGCTCCCAACAAAATTTTCATTGCTTTCTTTCTTATGTCATTTTGTAGTAAAATACTTGTAGTAACAAATTTTGCCTTGCTTTCTTCATTTTCTTTTCTTTTTCATTTTTTTTTTTTTTTTTTTTTTGATTGTTGTGTTTATTTTCATTTGTTTTGCTTCATTTTATGTGTGCTTTTGCTTGTTTGCTCTCCTAAATGTGAAGGTTACTGACATTTCTTGCCTCACACTATCAAAGTCACATGAAAATTTTGTCCTAAGTTGAAGGCAACATTGAATGATTTTTCATTGTTGTTAAATTAGAGCTCACGCGACTGCCCTTAATATGACTAAAACTGCAGCCAAACAACTGATAAGAATGTTATGCTGCCAAAAAAAAAAAATCCCTTGTAATCATATTTTTTTTTATTTTTAAGTTGCGCTCAAAACGGAAGCGAAGCATTTTTTTCAGACGGTTGTAAGCGTATTAAAATGTTGTAATAGTAAGCTATCTTAACAAACTTAGAATAATTTTAGTGTGATATTGTCATTGCTTGTCTCTGTGCATTTCACTAAAAATCATCTCAAAGCAACGTTTTCTTGTGTGGGCATCTCGATATTTGTGCAAGTTCATTTGTTCTGTTCGGCTTAACAAAGCTCCGCGCTGTAACACCCTCTGTGTGTACCAGCAGTAAGACTCAATAATAAGAAGCTTTCCATGTCAGAATCAGAGTTTTTTTCCAAAATTTGAAGCTACATACGTACAGAAATAGAAAAGTTGCTTCAAGTTACTAATTAACAATATTACTTTCAGACAATATTACTGTTCTACATTTCACTTTCGAGGGAAATTCATGTGAATTTCATATAAGTTCATGATATTACATTACATCGTAATATATTAATTAAATGATACACATACGACATGTGATGCCTAAATTAAGTGTATGGGCGATAACTTTTGAACGGCTTAAACTTCTGCAAATATATAGACAAATTAAGGCTCTGCATTTAAGACGATATTGTATTAAAAAATAAATTTTAGTTTTGAAAAATTTATTGCATTGAACAATATTTTATCGAACGGCTATTACCACATGCATATTCAAATACATACATGTATACATAACACGTTAATACGCTTATCGTTAATTAAAGAAGTTAAATTTCCCCAAGTCCGTTAATCGTTAATCCAGGACCTACGGCAGCGAAAAACACACACAAGTACGTTACGGTTGATATGGCTGGGAACGTATGACAGCAGTCGAATGGATGCAGTAAAAAAATGCATGAAAAAAAGGTAGATGAGATGTTACGAGAAGAAGCTGCAGATCGTTCAAAGGACAGAGATAGTTTATGTAGCGGAGGCAGCAACGCAAGTAACAACAACGGCAATTAGGAATACTTTTTCAATTCTGTCACTTAGTCTAAAGAAAAACCTATGAGCCAAAAATCTTAAAAGAGTAAAGCTCAAAATCTCGCTAAATGAAATCAAAAGACCGATATTCATAAGTCTGTTCATTAGATATAATACTGCATTACCCTCAGTCGAGAACTTCAACCTATTAATGTTCATGAAGGGGAATATCGATATTATGCCAGATGACTAAATTACACGTCTTTTAGCTTTCAGTAACCAAACCACTTGAGCTACATACATATATGGGCTTATTTACATTTATTTTTTTTGTCATGTTTACCCTTGTTCTATTAGACAAAGCATTGATCCAGCTAGCTAGGAACGTTTCAATTATATCGTAGATTGAGTAAAAATTCTAAAATTTTTATTATTATTAATTTCTCTTGTTTTTGATCTCTTTTGACCTTAAAAGAGACATCTTTCTATATCAGCTCAAAAATCTAACCTTCTATGACTTAAAAATTTATAGTATTTTCGATAACTTTTATTTAAAAAATGTTTGGAAAAACGAGAAAAAATTTACCTAACATAATATAATATTAAAGAAACTCAATACTTAAATAAAAATGTCTTATATAAGTTTCTCTACGTTTTTTTAATTCTAAAACTCACATTGAAACGCATCGAAAAATTCAAAAAATCCATCTACGAAAAGTGATGCATTTTTAATTTTACATTTTTTTTCTTCAATTTTTAAATATTTTGCTATGAAATACTTTTCTTCTTTTTGTGTCAGACGAACACAAAAGACCAATTCGTTGTTGCAAACATAAGGTTTTCATGTGAAAAAATAGTTTAACGATAAGACTGCTGGAAATATTTAGCTTAGTGCCAAAAAGTAAAATCCGGTTAGGCCTGGAATACATTTCAACTGGTGGCTGTTTAACATAAATAAAAACATAAATCAAAACATTACACATTTTTGACTGGTTGCAACCATGCACTAAAACTGTTATTATTTCCATGGACCTTTGGACTATTTAAATCGATTGGGTATTTCAGAACATTAAGGCATCAGCCTCAAAGCATACATTTAATCAGTTTAATATTTATAATAAAAATTAATATTTTTATGTATCCTTTGATATACTGGCTAGAAGTCTGGTGGACCTCATCCAAATGTTATTTTTTCAAATTAATTCGAGTTGGAGAAACAACTGGCTAGTACTATTTAAACAATTAAATTGTTATTATTTTTCATTTGTTGAAAATGTTTTAAATAAATCTCGAAAGCTAACATAACAAAATCTTAGATAAAAAAGAACCGACAGTGATCAGGAGATAAGAGAATTTAAGTATGAGAAGATTAGAGAAAATCTAGGAAATTACCAAAAATTCATGTATTAATATTTTCGAAAAAAAAACTTTTTTCAGCAATATGCTGATACATAGTACGTGCCATCTAAATTTGTTCAAATAATATTTTTTATCGCATTATTGAAGTTGAAATTCCTTCTTTTCTGAAATACGTGCGGTTTATAAAAGTAATATTATAATGTTACTTCCATGGACCAATTAAATACTTCATATGCTGACGTACGGAAGTCAAATTGAATGTTATTGCATACGCTGTTAACTGACAGAATTTCGTTAACATGAAACTTTAATTCGAGCCTATCAACTGCCACATTAAACGTTCAACCGTGAGGGTGAAAATTATGAAAAATAAAAAAATATTCTTAGAAAAAAAAAAAACCAAAAAGGAACGAAAAAAAAAAACAATAGGAAAACTAAAAGATGTTCAAAATAGAGCAACTGACGCTGACAGAATTAAAGAAAGATGTACAAAACGTGACAACATATAAAGCACACACTTACAGGACTGTGCATGTGTATGTGCTGAGGGTTTTGGGGTGGTAACATTCGAGGTTGCTTAAATAACAAACACGATGTTATAGAAAAAATTAAGGGTAAGGGTATGGAGGAATGTGTAAGTATGTCGAAAAAATGATTTCATTCACAGAATTCAGTGAGTTTTTCTATTTTTTTAACTTTTATAATTTTTTTGACTGGTGGGCGAAAAAAGAAAAATTTGGCAACACAGCATAGAATACAAAAAAAAGATGTACGATGAAATCGCGAACATGCGCTACACGAACTATACTTCACAATTTGATTTTTTTTTTTTACAGTAATATTTCCAAATCCTATAAAAGTTAGTCCTCATTTTGGAGGATTTCTTTTTTACGTATAGAGTAATTAAATTATGGCTCCAACAACGACTTTCATGAGCCCATTAAGGTTTGGTTCCAGTTCCGCCCATACGCTTTTGTTAAAATTTCATATACATCCTGAATTAGTCTAAAATGATCACAAAAAAATTTCACTGGTTATTTTTCTACGCAATGGGCCGTCGTGGTTATAATTTTTTTGTAACTCTCTTCTTATTTTAAACGTGAGAGTTCATTCTGTGGCAATACCTGTCAGCCATAATTACTTTGCTTGACTTTAGCGGTTGAGAGTGAAAGCAAAAGTGCGGGCTCTTAGGCAAATGGCTGATTTGATAATAAGTTTTACATTTTCAATTCTGCTATTTTGCGGTGCGGAGCAAAATTCATGGTCGTTATTGTTTCACGCAAGCAGAACTGGAGGTGGTAATGGACACATGGAGTAATGAAGAAGAAAAATGTGGGCGAAATTTCGGTTTAACTGATGTGATTGTAAATTCACTTGTGGTCACTAAAGTTTGTGACGAAGAATATTTTGATGAAAATTTCATGCACCTCAATGAAAATAATGCCTTTGCATTGCCTGGTGAAGTCGTAGGTATCTTCGAGGTGGAATACGATGGAAATGTTCAATGAGGATCACGTATCATCGCTAGCAGCACCATGATAAATCATAACCAAACGAATCAACAAAATTTCAAAAATGTTCCCGCTACGTTGAATGTGGAATCAGAGCGGAATACGGATGCCGAAAATGCAGTGTAGTTTTACATTTCAAGTGCTTTGTGAACTATCACAATAACGTGCTACGCGACCTGGATAAAGATTTCAGTGCGAAATAATTAAGTGTTTTTGTTTAAAAATTTCCATTTATACAAAACAGACCATTTTCCATAAAAAAAATTTTTTTTGATTAATTTTTTTTCCAGAAAAATAGTAACCATTACGGTCCAATGGGTAAAAAAGTACCCAAACAGGTAAGTCATCATATCGTAGACAAATTACGTATTTGAGACAAAATTAGTGTCGTTGGAAAGAAAAGACACCAGGTTAAATGTACAGGGTGTTTTTTTTAGAGGTATAGAGCTTCGAATTGAAATAAAACACAAGAAAATCGTTTTAATGTCCATCAATTTGGCTTTATTGGAAGCATAATTTTATGCCATTAATGTTTAAATATGATTTCGGGCATGTGGCCGCCGCGGCTGGCTCGAATAAAGCCAATTCTACAGGTCCAATTTTGAACCACTTTTTCGAGCATATGGGGCCGTATGTCGGCAATAACGCCACGAATGTTGGCTTCCAAGTCCCCTAACGTTTCTGGTTTGTTGGCGTAGACGAGCGACTTCACATATCCCCAAAGAAAATAATCCAATGGTGTCAAATCACACGATCTTGGTGGCCAATTGACAGGTCCATTCCGCGAAATTATGCGCTCATCGAATGTTTCCTTCAATAAATTGATTGTGACGTGCGCTGTGTGGCATGTAGCGCCGTCTTGTTGAAACCACAACTCATCCACATTCATGCCATCCAATTCGGGAACAAAATAGTCGGTTATCATGCCTCTATACCGGTCTCCATAACGGTAACTGACTCTCCAGCATTATTTCGGAAGAAGTATGGCCCAATGACTCCACCAGCCCATAGAGCACACCAAACAGTCAGTTTTTGTGGATGTAATGGCGTATCAAGGGTCTCATGTGGATTCTCTTCACTCCAAATGCGGCAATTTTGCTTGTTGACGTAGCCATTCAACCAAAAATGAGCCTCATCACTGAACAAAATTTTGCGATGAAAATCAGCATCGAGATCAATCTCATTTTCGGCCCATACACCAAAATCACGACGCATTGCATGGTCTCGCGGCTTTAATTCTTGCACAAGCTGGATCTTGTAAGGTCGCAAGCCAAGATCTTTGCGCAAAATCTTCCATAAAGTTGATGGACAAAGCTCTAATTGCTGTGCACGGTGGCGAATCGATTCATTCGGGTACTCTTCAACATTTTGCTCTACAGCGGCAATTGTTTCTTCGGTGCGCACTGTTCGACGTCTCTGCGGATGCGTATTATCACATAGAGTAAACGTAGTGCGAAAACGACCCATGGTTAACCGAATTAATTGCTCTGATGGACGATTATGTCGACCATAAAATGGACGGAGCTTGCGGTAAAATTCGCGAACTGAACCATTATTTTCGAAATAAATTTGCACGATTTGCAAGCGTTGTTCTTTTGTCAACCTGTTCATGATAAAATGGCAAACCAAACTGAACATAAATGACATTAGAGTTGCCAGATTTGACCATAAAATGCCAGTTTTATCTCTATTCGAAAAACAAACCTCTAAAAAAAACACCCAGTATAAGTATAGGGCTATTCCATTTCACAATTCGATATTGACGCCCAATAGTTTTGAAGTTATGATGAAATTATTTTTAAGATAGTGCACAGATACCAATGCAAAATTGGGTTGAAACTTTTTTAAAAGCAACAAGAAAACATATTGTAGCGAAATTTGGTTTATGCCAGAAAATTCTTGAAATAAAAACTAACAGAAGAAAACTAAATGATACTAGCTAGCATCACTGGCTGTATAAAAATTCTTTTACACCATCTAGCGGCCACGTGTAGTTTTTGTACTAAAAATGATAAACCGAAAAGGCGATGCAGTACACTATAAAAGTCGACAACCGAGAGAAATTATTCCACGCCGATACGCCATCTAGAAGGTACTGGCAACATTCTGGATAGTTGTGGATTCTACGCCGATACGCCATCTAAAAGGTACTGGCAACATTCTGGATAGTTGTGGATTCTACGCAGATACGCCATCTAGAAGGTACTTGGTTATTCGAGAAAGTGATGACTGTAGTATAAAAAGGTTGTCATCTGACAGTTGAACTTAAGCAATAAAGTCAAGCAGTTGAATTTAAGCAATAAAGTTATATAGTTGATTTTAAAAGTGAAGTAAGACATTTGATTCTAACACAGTGGATTTTAAGTAATAAAGTAAAACAGTTGTCTATACAGTGCCAGATTAATATTAGAGTTTGAATGTTAATGAAATAAACAATTGTACCGTGTAAAAACTAACATTTGTGATTTAAATAAACCATTTTATAATTAAATAAGTTTGTGCGTTTTTGATTGTTACACAATCCAGTGATCGAACTCAGAAAAGTGTAAGAGATCGAAATTATCGTCTAAGAGACAGGAATTTCGTTACAATATGATGTTTGATTTCAAAATGTTTAACGCTCTAAAATGTTTACTATTAATTTTTGGACTCTTTGTTAAACTCCTTATAAATTTTTCTATATTTTTATAAAACACTTTTGAACTGTTAAAAAAATTCTCACAATTACAATGTCACATGCTCAGTGATATTGTACTTAAGCAACTGCATTTTATTTGTAACATGAAGATAAATTTTCGAAAATTTTAAAGTTTTTCATTTCAAACAGTGCTTTTCATATGGATTTGTCAATATGTATTTGTACAAAAATTTTGTTAATTTGAAAAAACTGCTTCTTACAAAATTAGGAACGATGTTGAGTGATTAACTTTTATTGCTTATGGGAAGTAGAGTTTACCCAAATCACTTGTTGTCTATAAGTTATTTGGGAAATAATTTTATAATTTAAATAAC
This sequence comes from Tricholauxania praeusta, assembly GCA_949775025.1. Lineage (NCBI taxonomy): Eukaryota > Metazoa > Arthropoda > Insecta > Diptera > Lauxaniidae > Tricholauxania > Tricholauxania praeusta. Next base: position 129,348,615 of record OX459029.1, on the reverse strand, counting down.
CAAAAATTTTGTAAAAATTATGAGAAAGTAATTATTTTACTTTAAAATTTAAGGCAAATACTCGCAAACTAATAGTTAGTTGAACATTTTTATTTGTATATGAAAATTGTCGATTATGATCAACTTCGAATAATATAATAAAATATAAATGACCGAAAAAAATAAATAGCAAATTTTGAACAACAAAATTTCCACGGTATTAGTTTTATATAGATACTAGCTGTCCTCGCAGACGTTGTTCTGCCCTTTTCGATGTGTGGGGCGATGTTGTATGAACGCATGCGATGGAATGTAAAAGCGAAATACTCCATTTTCCCAGTGAAACTAACTCTTGTCCCTATTCTTTTATAAATATATAGCAGGCCTGGCAGACGTTGTTATGTGGGGCGATAATTTTTTCCTTTGAAACTTACTTTTGCCCGTACCTTTTATTTACATGTTTATGTGCCAAGTCCCATTCATCAGCGTCCAGTAGTTGGTGATATATGATGAATTTGATTTTGCAGGGCGTGTCATCGCCCATTTTTTAAACCAAACTTTGTAAAAACCATCCATAGGCGACAATTATGAATTCTTCATGTAAATTCTATTTTAAAAGTTATTAATAAAAGTCTTATATTCTATGACACCCGCGTGATCGATACTGACATACTGTGAAATGTTCATCAAAATCGACCGGATAGTTTCTGCGTCCATAAAAAACAAACAGATAGACGGACAGGCAAAAACTGCAGTTTAATTGTAAAAAAGCAATGTACACTTTTTTCAAAAATTTATTAACATCGTATTCTCTCATCAAAAGTTAAAAAAAAAAACTCAAGGAGAGTTGTTCTTTGAACTTCGAAGCCAAATACAAACGGTACAAATGAAAACAAAAATAACAACACAGAATTCAAGAAGCAGTATAAGCATAAGGCCTAATTTCCATGTGATCTTTCATGAACTTATCTTATCAAATATCAGGGAGGACATCACATGCTATAAAGATAGCAAATGTATGCTATTCACTCTCGCATTCTCCAAGCGCATTAGATTCTGTTCGCATGCTTTTTCGTTCTTACAAAAATTTGATTTGATATCCCTGATATGGGATCAAGAAAGATAGCATGGAAATTAGGCTTAAGCAACGAAAAATCGAACGACAATTATTATGTGAGGTTTTGCAAAAAAATTAATCCTAAAAAATAGAATTTTTAACTTAAAAAAATCATAGAAATAAGTATACAATAACCTTTTTTTGTGCAAGTATGTTGTTTTAAAACATTAATTATTAAAATCGGTTCAGTATATTTTTTGGTTTGGCGTTACAAACCATTTCCATATAAGCAATTTTATATAAATAGTATAGATATCCCTAATAATATGCATCTTACGTTTTTTATAAGTAAAAGAACGAGTAGGCCAAGCGGCAGACGCAATAAAATGATTTAGTATTCAATTGATTCAATATAAAATAACATAAGCTGCAGTTACTGTTGCTTTTGATGTCGTTGTTTTTGTTGCAGCTGTTATCGCTGTTGATGGCAATGTTGTTGTTGCTGCGATCGCAGCGCTGATATCGCTTTCTACGACTGCAGGAATTTGGTTTCACTGTCTGGCTTTTGTTAGGTGCTATTTACGGGAAAGTCCATCATAAACAAATTAGCTCATACTATTGTTTTTTTATTGTTGCAAATATTTTTTTCGTTAACTTATATCATAGACACACATATTTTAATACTTATAAGAGGCAGACACGATAAAATTGCTTATAGTACCTTTTTTTTGTGGAGTTTCAAAGTGCCCTCAATTTATAACTCAGAGACAACGCAATGGAAGAGAAATATGTGATTTTCAGCTTCTGCCTCACGATAAAATCATATAGAAATTTCGGCCACCGGCTTTCTAACTATAAGGATTATTAACAAACCTTATACTAAAATTCACTAAATATTCCACTTTTATAGCATTTCCCTCATGAACTGTTTGAACAAGAATATTTTCCGATGTGTCATATTTTTTTTTTTGTGAGAAAAAAGATGGAAAATTTGCCTGCAAATTTAATTTTAACTTTCAAGGTCAAATGGTTATAGCAATATTATTCACGATATCGTATTTTCACTAGAACGACCAATTTAACATTTAAGTGCCGTATTGCCTTTGGCCTCCTATCAGAAGCTCTAACATTTTGACTCGAAAAAACCGATGCATGTTATAATGTACGGCATATCCACAAATCATTGTGACCTTAACATTTGATATGAAAGAAAAGCCATATTGGGCTGGGTTTGGCTGAAAAATATCGCCTATGATGGTGCTAATGCAAATATTATATATCAGACTTCTATAAACTTATTCGATATTAATTATATAAGTTATATAAGAAATTGGAAACAAATATTTATAAATAAAGAAAAAACTATAAAAAAAAATTAGTATTGTAGGACTATTGCTGAGACGAAAATTGAACCAGAGATCCCTAGGTTGTTAGCGCAACACACTACCGAATACAAAAAGGTTGAATTTCAAAGCTCCATATCTTAGTGAATCATAATCATATCAAGGTCAATAACAGTTTGACATTATTGTGGCTCAGTTTATTGAAAACCACTCCTCTCTTGACTTACTTGAAGGTTTTTCTACTATTTTTCATAGCTTTGGGAACATAAGTATTAATTTCAATAGTTTCCGCTAAAATTTTTGTGCGTTTCATTAGTGACCTTCATAAAAAAACTAAGGAGTGCACACTGAAAAATAGTAACCACTCCAATATACATTGTGCAACTGAAAAGTCACCACAGCTCCACAGCTGTTGTTACTTTAGGTGAGTTCACTGAAATTAGGTTATGGGTGCGCTCCAATAAAAACACTAGCAACAACATGCAGCATTGCACAATACGAGTAATATGGGTCTAGGTATAAAGCTACATACTAGCAATTATGGTTCGTTGCATTTTGGCCAGTGACTGCGTTTGTATAGATTGGTTTAAAGTTATGTTTGGGTGGTTGTGTGACAATCCTCTTCTTTCGTTCATATCACAGCTATTTTCTTTTTTGTACTTTGATTTTGTTGCTAGCTTCAAGTAAACTTATATTTATGTATATAACCAGAAAAATCTTATTGTTAGTTGAACTTGTTATTTAATGTAAATTGATATTATCTGAACCAAACTTAATTTAACCCGATTGTATAGTTACTCTCAACAATCAAAGGAACTTTTCGATAGTATGTACCGTATAAAAGACGTCTCATAAATATCTAGGGTGTGACTCGTCTATGACTGAAACATTTTGCAGGCAGTTGAAAATTATATCTGAAAATATGTATATATTAGTACACTCAGAATAAAAATACTATGAAATCAAGGGTTTAAGTACTCGTCCTGGTTCGATTTATTACTTTACTAGGAATTTTTATTCATAATAACACAACTTAAGTAAAGAGATGAGATTTGAACCGGCTTCATTTCTAAAATATTTTGAATGCGACTGTTTCCTAGCTAGCTCGGTTACAGAATGTTGATGTCTAATTGGACAAAATTGAACAGCTAAAATGAAGCCAGGAAATATATGAAAACAAAAATAATAATGCGGTGACTATGAAATTAATAGTACAATATCTTAAATAAATCACATAAGGTCAATAGTTTATCAGGTTCACTCTGTAATAAACGTAGTATTGACTCAACAATAGTCATATTTATTTTCCATAAAAACTATTGTCTCAATGGGATTTTAGTATTGTTTTGTTGAATATTAAATTAATAGGACCATTATTGATCTTTCATAGGATATTTTTCTATGAGTGTACTTAAAAAAAAAAAGAGTTGGCAGTCGGCTGACTTTAAAAATAACTAATAGTGAATTATTATGTAAGTGCCTAAGTACTAATGACTAGCTCTACAAATGCTTGAGTTGTGTGTATTTCGGCCACACCCTTTTAATTATTTTAATTTTTTTTAACTTATAATTTTCAAGTTAAGCTAACACGATCGATCGAGTTCAAAAATAATAACCTAAAAAGAATTTAGTGTTATTTTAACTTAACACGATTTTTTTCTGAGTGTGGCAGGTGAAATAATTCTTGTTTATGGCTTCTAATTTTAAGTATAAACATGTGGGAACTAACAAAGTCTTTCATGAGAAAATACATATTTTCTTCAATGGAACTTTAGTGTGGTATATTAATATGTTTGCAAATTTGTATATGACGAGCTTATGTGGGTTGCTGTTTCACTTAAATTTTTTTTTGTTTTCATTCAAAACTCTACTGCAGTCTTGTCGCACAAATGTTATTGCTCTCATTTTAATCGATGCTTGACCTACTGACACAGTTTTGTTTGAACAAATATTTCTAAATTTTCAATTCAGTTAATTTGGCTTTGCTGCATAAACATATGCACTCCTCTATAATAGTTCCATTATTTTTGAAATTTTTCAAGATTCTACATTTTCCAACTATGTACCATGAATTCATATGTCCACCGCGGTTCTAGTTTTCGATTCTGCTTTGATTTTAATTCAATATTTTATGTTAAAAGTTACCTAGTATATCTTTTGCAGTATTTAACGTCGAGACCTTCAAAACACCATATTTTTTTTAACAACGATATACATGTGGGGCATTTGGAAGAACTTTTTTAGTTTTTCAAATTTTATCAAAATGTCAATCGCATAAACCATGAGTGAGGGACTCTAAAGTTGAAATAAAAAACGTTAAATGTATCCATATTTCACATTCAATAAATAATAAAATAAATTTTTCGAAAAAAGTCATTAAGTGTCAGAGATAACCAAAA